>CM023457.1:67223171-67823171 GCA_013339765.2 Haemaphysalis longicornis
AAAGGCTTTTGATCGTGTCCAGCATAACCAATTACTAACCAAAGTGCGCAACCTCCAGCTTAATTAGAAAACAACCCAATTGATTCAGGAGTTCCTCTGTAACCGGTCGCAGCCAGTCAAACTTAACCACATAATTTCCAGAAAGTGCATGGCTAAAGTCCAGTGTCCCCTAGGGCTCCGTGATCGGGCGGTTAATATGTTTTGTTTACCTTAATGTCATTGGATCTAGTATAGTTTTATTCCCTACGCCTATTCGCAGATGATTGCGTTATACATTAAGAAGATTACCGAACCGAATGACATTAGAACCCTACGGCCAGATTGGTTAAAACTAACAAAGTGGTGCAACTTGTGGCGGATGGACATCAACGCTGAAAATACCAATCACATTAGAATTACTTCCCTAGCCAATTCCTCCTCCTACATATATATAGTTAACAACACCGCAATTGAGGCTGTTGAGTCGACAAAATACATCGGCAGTTTCTTTAGTTCCGAGTTAGCCTAGACCAGTCACGTAGAATATATCACCTACAAATCGTTGAAAAAACTCGGTCTTTTGAAACGCAGCCTGAAGTGCGCAAACTCGGTAACTAAACTTCACGCATATAAAGCATTAATCAGGCCTTCACTAGACTATGCGTCAACCATCTGGCATCCCCATACGGTAATATTATCTGATATGCTAAAATCAGAGCAAAATAAAGCAGCTCGGTTTATCACCTCCTGTCATTCTTGCAACAAAGCGTAACGTTTCCTAAGCATTCTCTGAACCTTCCATTGCTTGCCACGCGCGGAAAGCTGTCCCGCCTTTCTTTTTTTCCCCGGTTTATATCATAGGGACTCGTAATTTTCCCGGACATTCCTTAACCCGGCTCCCTATGTTTCTGCTCGCGTCGATCATGCGCATAAGGTCGATCCCATACACTCAGGCACTAAAAAAGATCTATTTTCACCTCTGCTGTTACCCATAAACAAGTGGAACGCACTACCCTCAAACACCGAAGCTATTGCAGAACCCTCCCTTTAGCAATCTTTATTACTAACTTACTTAGAAGTCCACAATAATTTGTAGCCACCATTGACATTTAATGTGTGACGTTTGCGTAGACAATGTTTATTGCTATTTTGTGAAACATGTTTCCTGTTACGGCCGACTGCTTACTCTGTTTATTACTAACTGTGTTATTAGTAATGTTGCTTGTGCTATTGGCCACTACGATTACTAGTATTACTCCCTGAAATGCTCTTTACTGATGCTGTAATAACCTGCTGTACGTATACCCCCTCATTTAACGCCTTATAGACTCTTAAAGTATTGAAATAAATAAATAAATAGATCTATTCACCAACTGCTCAAGGGAGTAGTGAGTGCAGCCTAAGCTGGTGCTCTGAACTAGGTTTTGAAGAGGAGGAATTTATTTTTGGAAGGCGATGTGTGCCTTGTTTCAGAAAAAAATCTATCCGCACGGGCGCAATTCTCAACACATCATCATGTGTTTGAACTTGAATAGTCATTATTATGTTTGCCTTCTCACAAACGTTAGAAATGTTCCTCTGCTCACTAAGATGAAGGTCCGCAAGGGTAAGGAGGACGAATACCACGCTCAGTGATGGTTACTCACTCTGCCCCTAATGTGAGATAAAGGGGCAAGCGACGTCTTTTCCAGCAGACTAAAGAATGAAATCAAGATTGCTACTTCTGGATGAAAAGGAAGAAAACAGGAAGACGCAGTATTCGAGAAGAGCTCAAGGCTCACAAAGCGAGCAACAAGAGTAAGAAAGAATTGTAAAGACTGTCACGGAAGCCTCCGAGATGACCGACCCCAAGAAGTTTAAACACTTGTGATGCCGGCGGCATGTCTGCATCTTATCCTGGTATGAATGAACCGACTCCGGGAAGTGTGTCATACGCAGTCATCAGATCGGGCTAGCACCAGACGAAGTGTGCGAAGCCGGCGTAGCGATCACTTTGCAGGCGTAACAGCGTGGATACGTTAGAAGGGGTTAAGGGCAAAGTTGGTGAAGTTTCTGCTGTGGCGCCAGTCGGCTGGTTTTCCGAAAGATCCGTCCAAGCTGTATCGTCGTCGCCTGAGTTCGCGTCCCTGATATAAGGTGCGGCTCAGCGTAGTTACTCTGCGCGGCGACGTCAGCTCTTATGATCAAGCGGGAGCAGGCTCGATTCAGGCGCATCTGCGCTGCTCGGCATAGCCCCAGTGGCCAAGAGTTGAAATATAAATGAGCTGTCGCTGGCACGTCTTTGCGGTTGCAGTGTCGGTGGCGCCGGCTTTGTCGTCTGGAACCATAGTGGGAACCTCCGGGTGGCCGACCCACTGATGACAGCGGTAGCAAGAAGACGAGCTCACCAGCTCTCAGGCACACTCCCGGCCAATATTTTCAGAATGAGCGGCTATTAAAACTCTGGGTGATGATGATCTTGATTCTCTAAAGTAATATTTCACACGCAACATAGATGCCATACGCCCAACAGTGTCTGCGCGGTGTTCCGAGGAGTCCCCGCAGATTTTGGGCGCCATCCGCCAACCAGTGCCTATGGCGACTCTCGGTTTCTAACCTGTCGACAACAGCTTTAGGTGCCACTGAATGATTTTTTGAACGCACCAAGCGGGATGTCCGTGCTGCCAGAAGTATAATCGAACACGTCAGTTCGCACTGCGCGCTCTTTACTGTTGTTTCCCACAGCCGCGAGGGCCATGTCTTCACTGTCGGGTGGCTGAGACTATGGGACAAAAACACTCAAATGTACAATTTAAGGTGACGTGAACACAAATTTTGATTTCCAAGTACAATAGCTTTGACTGAGCTCCCATCACAAGTTTTACGTTCCGCCTTCCGAATTGTTTTCAGCAAAATGCATAAAGCAAAATGACATCCGCCTATGTCACTTGATACCGATACTCTATTCACATGTGGGTTATAATTAAAAGGCGTGCAGTCAGTCATGGTTTTATACCTTCTTCAGTCATAACCAGGACTTCCTCCACAGAGGGAGCATATCCGGAACGTATCTGCCATTAAACAAGTTTTATTGGTGTTCACGGCTAAAGCACTTACAGGAGTACTGACACTAATTTTCGGCGTTAATATTATTGCACAGTTCGCTTCCTTTACTCAACAGAATACCCTGGCTGAAATATGAGCGGCCTGCGACACGAAGAACATAGTTTAAGTGGATCTCATTTGTCGCGCAGACGGAACAGCACGCGGAGCTTTACTCAGCGTGACATCATCCCGTGATAGCCAATAGAAGTGACGCGGACAGCGCTCCTCAAAAACTCGTGACGTCACTTCACGCGCGGCCCCAGGAGCGGCTAGCGGGCGCCGGTGCATTCACAAAACGGGTGCACGCAGCCAGAGCTACAGGTAAAAATTTTGACAAAACAAGTTCCACACACGCGGAAGCAAGAGATAATATAGCCCAGAATCGCAATACAAGTCGCCATCAGGACTTTTATTGAAAGCGGTCATCGAATTTCCGCCGCAATGGTTGGCCTATCACCTTCAGGCAGCTCAGCTAGAGTGTACTAGATCTTCTAGTACACTCTAGTCTCAGCGTTCAGCTCCGGCGGCAGCGCGGTCGATACAGCGCCCCCACCGGCCTCCGCAGTGCTTTGAAAACGTCCGCACAAAGCAGTGAGGTCATGCCGGGATTCTGTCATATGCGCCTTTCGGGATGAAAGCACGGGAATTGGAAACAAACGATTTTCAGGCCGTTCAATATAAATAATTGTCGCACGCTGAAGTATTCTAAAGTGCTGTTTCGGGTTCGCTAGACTATTAAGCATCGATAAAAGCAATAAAGGTGGAACATAAAATTTTCGTGAAGGTACTCCTTTAAAGTAGGGGCGAGGAGAAATTTTCTGCCTAGAAGGCTAATACAATGCTTGTCTTCAGAAACGTCGCAAGAGTTGTCCTCCCCATTCGACAGCATAAAACAGACCACTTCTTGCCAAATGGTGTGGTAAGAAAGGAGAAATTGACATAGCGCAGCGCTAACTAGACGAGGAAGAAATCCTGTATTGGAAGAACATGGTGTAATTTTACATATCGGTGTATCGGAGCAAACATGGCGGAAAAAATGCCGGCAGGCTATCAGCACAGGCGAGAAGAAGAACGTTACCAGATATTATTGGGAAATCACCAATAAATCTCAGACAAAACTTCCAAGCCAGTTTCTGTTAGTCTTTCCACCGTGTTCGTAACCACCTGTTCGCAAACAGTTTGCCGAGGGTTTCTCAATTTTTCACAACGCAACTACCTGACGCTGACACATCGCAACATCATGAAGCGAAATTGCGCAATTTTGAAAGTTTGAAAAGGGTGGAAATGGCGAAACGCCACACTTTTTAGGTGCATGACCTTGAAGTCTTCAGCCTGCGCAAGGTGCTTCACACAGGTGGCGCCGACGTGTCGAGAAAGTGACAGGAACCTGCAATCAAAAAAGAAGAACAGAAAGTAGGAAGGAGGTTGCGAAAAATGGCAGTTGAAGTGGAAAAGAAGTGTTGCTCTTTTTTCTGTGTCCCTCTCTCGTTCATTCCTGTATCTGAGTGGTCGACCCTAACAGCTTTTTCAATCGCTGCACAGGTCGCCGAGAATCCCCGACTGTGACTACAGCTTATTCTGTCGGAAAAAAGTAGTAGCAACACCATGAAATTGCGAAAAAATGCAAAAACTGTAAGAGGAAAGATAAAAATTAGATGGGTATGTCTGGCTGAGACGGGGGGCACAGGGAAAGCGGCCCTTCTCGTATACCGAGTGATTATCCCCATTAATGGTTCCACTAATTGCGTGTCGCTCGTGCCCTTCTCTGGCCGACACCGTGATTGCGGCTTTTGAGCGTTAACGGTTCGCTCATTACGGAGTTGCTATCAGCGCCCACCTTCAATATTTTCGTGCGCGAACAAGTTCCTCTAATCAGCACTGCATGACCACCTTTTGCACCTTTTCCCGGTCACACGATCTCTAGATTTTTTTTTTGCACAGGAGCCTCTCCTCAACTCCCTCCCTTCTTCCCATCCTCCTGCGTTTCCCCCTGTATATTTGTTGATGCCACCTAGTAAAAGCAAATAACATTTCGATAGCTAATATTGTTACCCGTGGTGCATGCTACGTAGATTACTTTGTTTCTTTCCACATTTGTGTTTTTTTTTCTTGCGCTAAGGGGAAATTATTTAGGTGGAGTGTTGACAGCGCTAGTTTTGTTCCGAAAGTGCCGAAAATGGGCGCGGCTTCTTTTATTTGCGTTTAATGCCGATAAGAAGAGTGTTGCTTGCAGTTTCGCCCATACACGAAGTTCTCTTTTTATACTGACTGAAAGCTGGGTTGATGCACCGAGGTATTTTTACTTTTAACCCACTCACTAGTCCAAATGATACAGCACATGGAGGGCTTTCTTTTTTAACAGGCGTTTATTCCATTAAGTTTCACCTCTTTCATCCGCCGCGCTATATATTTGGGAGTTGAGGAAGCTCTCTTACAGTCAATGACTTTGAGATCTCTTTCTGTATACCTTCGAGATGTTATGTATATTCGGGTATAAATAAAATATATCTGAATTCTGATATGCATCGGCTGGGTTGGAATGATGGGGTGTGTGTACCCTCTTTAGAAACCAAAGCACCCTGCTGTCGTCCGTGAGGACTATATAAGTTCCTTCTTTCCATTGAAACGGAGAACCCTAAGATCTAAGAGGCGGTTAGACCAATCTACGCAAGGGTTCACATCAAGTGCCGAACGAAGGGAAAGGAGGACACGTTATTAAACGGTCGGTGGTGGGTCAGTGCGGTCGGTCGGTGGGTGCCGATTGAGCCGTCGATCGATTCGATCCGATCAAGACACTCAATTCAATCAATCAATCAATCAATCAAACTCAATCAATCAATCAATAAATCAAGCAATTCAATCAAGCAATCAATCAATCAATCAATCAATCAATTCAGGGGTGTACATCGGATGCTGCTTGACTTCCAAGTTGAAAACCAACTGGTATGCCTTGTTGTATTGTTTTTTTCGGCCTCTACTTTTAATAATAATAATAATAATAATAATAGTAGTAGCGATATAATAATAATAATAATATATTAATAGCCACCTCTCCTATGGCTCAAGTGTTCCTTAAACTCACCAACATTAGGAAAAATATCGTAGCCCTCTGTATCACAAACCTTCATCTCACAGTACTCTGCGCTGCCAATGCATATATTGGCATAGCACAAAGGCTGTTTTCTTGTGATGCCGCTGAGGCTGCCCGGTTTTCTAATCCAGCACCTTCGAACCACTGTATGGAGAGAGACTAACCTAAAGACGTCCTGGTGTGGCATTCCGTTCATTTTGTGCTGTTATGCATCGGTTTTCGCGCTTTCTGCTGTTCAATCTATTTCTACGATTGCGATTGCTGGCAGAGCAGAAGAGTGGTCGCGTACATAGACACTGTTAGAGGATTGTAAGTCATAAACTCTACGTTTCCTCGGCTGTCATGTCTACTCATCATAAAACCTGACAGCCATTCCCTCACCAACTCAGGGACTTTGTACTTTCGCTAGTAGCGTTACATAAGGCTTCGACGAGAGTTTTCTCCGAAGATTAAAATGAAGTAACTGCTTTTGCCTTTAGCAAAGGCAGCAACCGAAGACCCGCCCAGCGTTGCGCAAAGGTCTCCATGTTCCACTTTTGCACTTTGAACGTTAACGAGAAGCCCACGCCTGCGCCCACCAGGCAGGCAGACAAAAATGCGATCCCGAAAAAAGCATTTGCAGGTTTCCGAGCCTAAGAAACTTTCCAGAGTGTCTGCGAGCATCAATTCCCACATTTTCCTACGCAGAAAAAGTGAAAGCTTTTATTACAAAACAATCGTTGAAGTAGAGCGTGGTGCTTTGTAAAAAATAGTGGCAGAAGTGTCGCAATAAAAAAGAAAAGAAACGTCAGAGATACAATGATGAAACTTACATGTGCCTTGCGTAACCAAGGCTCCATATCGGCTCCTACGCTTTTCGAAATGCGGCGCTGGCGAACAAAGGCTACATATCTTGAGGTGAAAGCCTGTTCTTTATTGTTGGTCCAGGAGCTCGTGGGAATTAAGGATGGCCGCTTCGGCCATAAGTATGTGCTTGTGTTAGCTCAGCTGTGCTTTCAGACGGCTCTGTACCTTTTAGTACTTTTTCCCAGAAAACTCGCCCCTAAAGCCATAGCTTCGTATGCCGCATGTGTTTGAAAAGGGCCCCACTTCCCTTTTTTAGAACATATCAGAAACACCTTCCGAGGCCCTGGTATCAAGAAAATAGGGAATAAATACTGCAGAAATTTTTAATTTTGGAACTCCATCAAAGCACAGAGTTTACCTTTCTTTTATCTCTCTCTCAGACGTTTCAGTGCACTGCAGAGGTCAAAAGGTTCATACTAATTCACAGATACATAAAATGTGCTGTGAATCATTTCTCATTCTTCCGAGTAAAAAAAAAAAACCTTATGAACTTCACTCTTCAGAGAAAAAAAAAATCGTGTGTACTTTCGTTAGAACGCACATACATTTTCCTAAAGCACAAAGAGAAGGAAGTGCTGAGAGATATGGGGGAACGTTAACCATGCTTGAACTTAGTCTGCCGTCCTTGTGTGAGAGAAAATATTAAAAAAAAATAACGTAAATGCGTACAAACATTGAAAACAAAATGTTCGGCCCTCACACCCCGTCGAAATGGTTAACCAGCGAAGCTGAAAATAGTCGGTCATGGTTTTTGTTGCAGGGCGTATTACGCGGGTACATTAAAGTGTATCTGAACTGTGTTACGCTATGACGCGTCGCGTTACGCGCATTTTTACGACGCGCAGGGAAGATACAAACGCTTGTAGCTTGGGTTTTTCGCTATACTTAAATAAATAGCTCCCATGCAGCATCGCCAAACTGCCATAGATGTCCGAGGTGCACTATCTGCGTGACGTTGAGGCTTGCACTCGGAATCGCTCAATCGATCTTCTGAATTGTTGGCAGAACAGGGGTGGCGAGAGGACTATCGTACGCGATGCTACAGCGTTGCACCACAAGTGCAAGCTGCGCCAATTTTAGATGCGAACGCATCTCATTCACTCGCCTTGTCCCTGCATCTATCCGGCGTTGTCGGCATCCACCCCTCCCCCATTCTCCTCGCCACGCCAGCTGCGCTTTACGCCGCCTTACCCCCTCTCCTCTCCGATAGCGAACATCTTCCTAGCGAGGGCATTGGATTGGATTGGCTTGGCTTGGCTTGGGTTGGATAGGATTGTTATGGATTTGGATATATGGACTTGGATGTGAGATTGGATTAATATGTGGATTTGTGTTGGATTGTTGTTGACGTCATAGCCCGGCAGACGCCACTGGCGCCGGCGCTGTCCCCCTCCCGTTATGGCGCGCTATAAAACGCGGTGCCTGCGCCGCTCCGCTCCATCGTTCCAGCGCCGTTCCTCCGCTTGTCCAACGCTGCAACGGAACCCCTATGCGTCGCATTCTACACAGGGGTTCCCGGGAGGGGAGGTGGGAGTTTTAAAATTTTTTTTCTTCTTTTGTGATCCTTATTATCACCATGTGCCAACCCACTGTGTACAGTTGGCTTTCCTGCAGTGTGTTTTGGTTACGGCACCGCCATCGGTGACATCAAAAAAGCTTTGCTTTACCAAGCTTTGATTGAATATTAAGAGTAGTCACGTAGAAAACCGGGCTAGTTCGTACAAGTTCATCTTCACAGCGCAAAAAACGGAGCAACGATCGCTGTTGTACAGCATTGTTGATGTGTTACCACACTACTGTATCGGCATGATGACCAAGAGGCGACGGAGGTTGTGGAAGCCTATAAAATTCTGAAAATGCCTGAATTGTGCCTTAGCGCTCCCTCTTTGTCGCATCTCGACGCACCACAGCCGCATCTTTATGAAAGTGGTGCATGAGAACGTGTTTTTCGGCGTAAGCGCACTGGTTTCTGCGTGTGGGCCCTACTAGCCATTGGCGGACGCTTTCCCTAGGCATATACACCTTCGACCTAAAATGTGGAAGGTGAGTTGGGAAAGACGAGGGTAATGCGCAACTTTAAGGCAATACATGCTCGAGTTCTGCGGGTGCCACTATCAGCATTTTGAGGGCGACTGTCACTTGTGAAAACCGGACCTCCGCGCCGAACCGTGTAAACCACTTCTTGGCCCGGTGATGTAGAAGACTGGTGACACAAAATTTATCTTCAGATAGCGGCAGCCGATAGTGCGGTTTCAAAGTACGAAGTTTAAAGTTCGTATATTCATCATTGGCCTTCTTACAGAATTTAAAGCTGTTCCTTTTTCGAGAAAAACATGGGCACTCCCATATCAGGTGGCGTATGCACCCCGGCGTGCCGCGGATTTCGGGCGGCTGTAATACTGCCGGTACATCCAAGTGGAAATAAGCATTTGTGAATAGCGTTGACGGCAAATCAGGGTTCAGTGAGGTGGCGGAGGACCAGATAGAAGGAGATACTGTAAGGGAATGCTCGGCATACCATAGAGCCCCGCCCCTGAGGTTTCCATAGCGAGCCGCACTTAACCACGCCCACCCTTTTCTGGCCCAAGTAAACCTTGCGCAGTACCGTCCTGTAAATTATTCTGCTCTACTATTTCAAGGATCCCTTCCAGCGTATATGGGGGCAAAAATAAAGCTTAGCAGCATGTGGGCAATATTGCCTTCTGCGACACGACAAGCCCCATGTTTTCGTCGTGTCATTGTCGGCGTGTGGGAAAGATCCAGACTTTTTCTTTGTCGCTAACTGTAAACCCTCCTCTACTGCTTACAAAAGTGAGGGTGTTACTCGTAACTGCGCACTCCTCCATAACAGCGATTGTAAACATTCGGACCTTTCACTGAGTGACTGCGTTGACACACAGTGTGGGAACACCAACGTGTATCAACACAACCCAGTGTTTCTCAAAATTGAGATCCACAAAAACAGCGGCGCTATGTAAGCCCCAAACAGCGACATAAGGGCGGTCGCGTGCAAGGTTCATAGAACATTTGATTTGCTTTTGGATCGTCTACTCCCATACATCACCTGCTGTCATACTCCTTGAAACCAATACTAAACTCTACACCAGCCTTACATGGGTAACACGGGAATAAAGTTGCTGTTTGCATGTATTGCTTTCCATACCTTGCCTTCATCATATTTCCGAAGTCTCCCCTGCGAGTCTGCAACATGTTTTTCTTATTGTGTCAAAACAACAACGGCCCTCAAAGACCCGGAGCAGAAGCAAATGCACACAAAACAAAGCGTAAGACGGTAATAACAAAAAAAGAAGCATACAACGCAGACGTATACTGCGTTGCAAGTTCCCTCCCATCTCCGACAACTCGGTAGCTGCTGCCATTTTGGCCGCCTCCGGCAACCACGCTTTTGCGGATTCGGTTTTTTCTTCCACAGAAAAAACAACGAACTGGGCTATTTTTTCTTGCTAGGAAGGTATAGCGCAGTGTGTGGCGCCAATAGTTCAACGAGAAACAACCGACGACACTAAGCTCTAAGTGTGAAGCGTGGACCCAGCTCTGGAGAAATAGGAAGGGAATTGGGGGAAAAGCAGGAAAGAAACGGGGAGGAGGGACAAAAGTGGTGGTAGATAAATGACCTGGGAAAGTATGCGCAGTCATGCTCGTCATGGTCGGTGTATAAGATTTTGTTGTTTTCGGTGGTGTAGGGATGCTCGAACCAATACTGAATGAAAACAAGAAACATACAGGACCACTTGGGTACCGTGTTTTGGCATCAGAAGACAAAGGATGCTGTACGGCAGCAGCCGCACACTAATTGACTTGGGAGTTCCAGGCGTCCGAATAAACATTTGAGCGACGAGGAACGAACTATTGTGGAGATACAAGGGAAATAGAAAAGAAGAAACCAGTTTTGCCCAGGCATTACTGTGTCCATATTCGTTCGCGATGACTTTTGTAGCACAGGATAAAAAGGAAAACCGTTGCATGTGGGATTGGAAAGAGCGTGGAAGTAAACATTACATGTATCTCCGTGTAGGAACCGAAGGCTTTCGGAGAAGCAAGGCGGGTATAACCTTTTTTTCTCGCCAACAATGCAGATATTCCAGCACTGGGGTCTCTACGCTCGCAGTGGTCATAAAAGTGAAAAATGAGCACGCTTCTCTGTAGGGAATCTACCCAAGACATATGGAATACACACTAAACTGGAGGCGAATAGAGAAACAGGAAACAAGAAAGAAATAACACGGGCATCTAGAAAAGCAACGTATTCAGATATACACGATGCACTCGGCGCGCACAATGGGCGCGAAATAAAAAGGTAGAAATGGCCTCCAAACAAAAACGAAATTGGGCAAATAGAACAGCAAATTCAAAAACAAATGCAGAGCAGGCGCCACACTTTCCATACTTTCTCAAAGAAACTGGCGGAAGCTTCTGGGTGCGCGGTCAGTGGCAAGAGAGAACAAGCAGAAAAAGTGAGTGCGCTGAAATTGGGAAGCGGCTGAGCACACGCCCGTTGGCAGGGAATGAAAATAGGGAGGGCCGACCGTAGCAACGTGCGTAGGGAACCCAATTCGGCAAGGTTTCCGTGTACGTTTTGACATGCCGTCCAGTTTCTCTGAAATACGGCGGGAGCTTGGGAAAAAGGTTAAACAGAGGTTGCGAGGTAGGAATTCGGTATAAAGGAAGAATCTAGACAGGATGGGGAGAGGAATGGGAGGCTGGTATTAGGGGATAAAGTGACGCGGGCGGGTAGAGGCTTTACAACGCGGTTTCCATGTGAAGCATTGAAACAACGGAATAGACGACTCGAGGCGCGGTGTATGCGATAAAAGCCTCTAGCGGAGCTGAGAAAACAAGCTTACGGGAGCGCATGCTGTTCGGTTATAATTACACAGTGTAAAGAGGCTTTACGCTGGCTACCAGAGATTTACGTTTATGAAGAGTGAAAAGACGATAAGCAGTTAGTCCTTCTCCAACAGGTTCATGCAGAAAACGCAATAAAGCTCGGTTGCTTTACCTGGTAACAGCCAGTCTGAGTGTTTGCAGCGCTCTAAAATTGTGCGGCCTCCCGTTTCCTCCGGAATACATAGATACTGGAAGGTTTAAAGGAAGTGCACGAGTTTGAAAAAATCACGTTGTATTCCGTTTGAGAGCGGCTGTAAAATTGTAACCATCTTGGTCTGGCTTGTATTGACGTCATTGTTCTGAAAGACTCAATACTGCCAATTAATCTTTCAACACTGAAAGCAATGTTAAACAGAGCGAAGAAAATAGAAACAGAATAAAAATACCCTACAGGAATGTCGAAACTAGATAGTATCTGGAAGCTTTTGCGTAAAGAAATGTTTTAGGTTCACTGGATTTTGATTTCGAGAGCAAATAATAATGGCTGTATTGTGGAGAACAAGCACGAAAGCTTTGTAGAGTACATACTCAAATATACCGCGTCTGATCTTGAGCCCCAACGCCAGCAATTGTTCACAAGTCCAAATAAGAAAAGAAAGCATAGGAGAGTTTTTTTTTCGCGAGGTCGGTAGTGACTGCGTTGTGTGTTCAGTTGACTCGAGCTTGAGACTCGGTACAAATTGTGTAAACTCTCTTTCTGGGTGATTACAGGTTTAAGCGCTTGGGCGTATACCTGTACGGAGATTAAGAGCCAATGGAAATGTGTGCGCCCAATCATACGAAGTGCGTCCGTTTTCTCCCGTCAGGCAGTTACCTCTCGTGAAGATTGACTGTATTTCTCAGTATGAAGAAAACACGTGTGAGAAACTCTCAATTTTACGCAATCAAAATGCCACTCAGACAAGTATTAATTTGGTTGTTTCCTCGTCTTCTACCACAAACGGATGTGGGTTTAGTTGCCCTACATCCCCATGTTTTCGCGCTGCAAGACTTTCAAACCATAATTTTGCCGTACATTGTTGCCAGCTATCGCAACTGCTCCATCACATCGTTACGCCATGGGAAACTATCAGGAGGGTAGAGCGTTCAAACGAAAATCAACGAGAGCGCTTAGCACACACGCACGCACGCACGCTGACGTACCCACGCACCAGCACCTACAGTCCCGCACACCCACGGAACACATACACACATGCACACCCACAAAAAACGCGCACACGACAACACACACATGAACCTACACAAGCACACCCACGCAACCACACATTCGCTCCAGCAGAGATGTTAAGTTCCTTTCCCGAAGTTCATTGCTTTTCAGGAACCCAATCACCCGGGCTCAGGTTCATCTGGCAGGAGGCTCGTCGGGCGATGGTGTTGAGTCCTTGGGTGGGGCGAAATTGAAGAACTCTAGGCGTTTGGATATGGTGAATAGAAGCGAAGACTTTATACACAAATATTTACATAGCAGAAACTGGATACATAAGGACTAAAAAAAGCTTCAAACTGCAGTTAGGCCCTAGTCTCTAAGTGCGTATAGTGTTTCTCAACTCCGTTAACTCTCATATGCTCCGAAACGAAGCGCAAACCACTTCAGCGACTGGCTGGCCGCGAGACTTTTCTTCACGCCACAGCGACCCTTTAAGGTTGCGCGGTACACAGCTGTGCCCTTAACGTCCGACGCTAATCTCAAATCTACCTGTCCCTTAGGGGCCTCATAAATCCCGGCGTAGCTTCAGCGGTCAAGACTCCTTGTATCGCCGAGAGCTGCCTAGCTGAGAGCTCAGACAAAAACGCCCGTTTACGGCCAAGTTCGGCGTTACAGCACCTCGGTATTACTCTCTCTCGGGCAAGCCCCTCCAGCTTCCGCACATGCGTAGGAGGAGGGCCCAAAAGCACGTAGACAGCTGTTACTCAGCCGCCTGCCGAATAATCAACTAGGCGCCACCGCTTAAGGGTTCGCCTGTGCTCGGCTGTGCGTTACACGCGCAGGCGAGCAAGCACCCGGCGGCGAGGACACGTACCGACTCCAAAGTGTCGAAGAAAAGGGGGAGCTAGCAAAGAGGAACCATTCCCAACGTGGTGCGGGGCAGGGGAATATCAGGCGGACGCCGCCGCTGTCGTGGAATCAGACGGCAATAATACTCGAGACAATCCTCGAGACTTGACGGAGTGGTCTGCGCTCGCAAGGAACAAAATTTCGCGGCCTTCTCCCCATCCAGACAATCTGTCCCCCGAACGCACCGCGGCGAATTGATGACGGCACAGTGTAGTATCGGCAGTGCTGGCTGCTCCTTCACAGAGAGCGGTGAGATCTATACTTTCACGCCCAAGGCGGGGGCGTCTGGACACTGACCCCGTGAGTGGGCCTTACACCTCCAAATGCAGTGCACACTCACGGACGCACACACACATGGATGCACCCGCAAAACGCAGGCGCGCACACTAATATAACACGTAGACGCAGATCAACGCAACTCACAAGCCCACACGAAAACAACAAACACACAGCACACATACAACACACCCACACACGAACAATACACGCACACACACACATACCCATTACACACACTTTTGCTCACCCAACACAAGGTTACGCACAGACACGCACGTGCTCACGCACACACGTAATACACGCACGACGGGCAGATACAAGCACAATCCTTCTTTTTCTATCTACCTGAAACGAATGCCACGTTTGGCAACAAAAAAGTATTGCTGAGTACCCCAGGAACAAAAGTGATTACACAAAACTTCAAAAGCCTGTCTCCTAGATGGGCACCGTAAAATTTTGAGAAATCGTGAAGCTACCTAGCGGACACGATAAAAATAACAAAAGAACCCTCACTAAAAATTCCTTTCGCTCACGCTATTAATTTAATCCCCATCCACAGCTCGACCTGAGGCGTTCTCCCTGACTCCTGCCCCGGCAAAGCTCACCATGTTCGCTTTTCGGCCCGGTGGGCCGGCGCCTCTCTGGAATGTTGCACAGTTAGAGGGAACTTTTTGCACGTCATCACTTTCGGACCCTGTACACTGTTACGATGACAGTGTTACCAGCACTGGATCAACACCACTTGAAAAGAAGGAAGCTGCGCCTTCTATTTATTAAAGGGGAATTGCGAATTGGTGAAAAAGAGAACGGGTGCGGCGTAAAACACGACGCACATTTTATTACGTGTGCAGCAGATGTCGAGTTACACACGACATCTGTTGCACACGGCAACCCACACCTTTCATGCGGTCACTTGTACATAGGCCGAAAGGGCTAATGCATAAACGTCAGGTTAAAAAAGCATCAGCGGTCACGCAAAAGTGATGTTGGGTCACGCCTGACTCTGCACTGCAAAAAACGTGCGAACGCCGATGTTTTAGAGTGTAGCAGTAGTGCCAAGACACACTCCAGCTTACGAGAAGGATAATTGGCTTGTATCAGATAAAAAAACTAAAAGCACACTCCTTGCGCCAGCCACCATAAAAAACCACTGGGCATAAGAACAAAATAAAAGGCGACGGTTTTGATGCCTTTGGCGGGCGGTAATTACCGGCATTTTTTGAATGTCTTTTTGTGTGTGTGTGTGCGCAGAGAGAAACACTGACCCTATTTTTCTTCATCAGTTTGTGTTGGGTTTGACGTTACACAGGCGTGACTGTCCGCGACTCGGTTTGTAAGTTTGCGTCTTCCAAATAAAAATGTAGTAAAAAAAAGCGTTCGCTCTGCCTACCTACTTGTCGTATTCCGTCATTTTTTTACGCTGTGCGATATGGACATTCACTCTATGCGAAAAAAGGGCGTAAAATTGGACTACAAATAATGAAACATCAGCAGTTATTTGCATTCGTTTGTACTGGTCTAAGTTTCAAAGATTTCTCCAGGCTCCCTTATAATAGCAGCGGGCAGACGTAGACTGCAACGGAGCAACAATTTCCAACCCCCTTACTCGTATGAAAATTCTGGAGCGTGCTGCGCTTTCATGTTATCGCCGTCTCTCGGTTCTTTGTCCAACAGAATTGGGGATCACTCTGTTGTCCTGCTGCGCATAACGCTAGGTGCCGCCCCCTCCCTCTCTCCTTCCTCCCCCCCCCCCCCCAACCACAAATATGCTAAACGAAGGCGTGGTATGGGTGAATAAACGGCCTATTTCTTCACGTCTCGTTATTTTAGCATATTTACCAGCCCGTGACTAGCGCGATTAGTGCGCCTTTAAAAATATATTTCATTTCTGTCGAACTTGACGCTCGGCTTGAGTTGACGCGCCCTGAGTATACCACGCCATTACTGTGAAGAGGACGAATGCGCGCACACCCGCTGCGACCGCAGCGGCGTCTCCAAACCCACGATCCTCGCTTGCTGCGCATGTCTTTATGGTCTGCTACCGCTTCTGCCCTGTCACTTATCCTTCCTGTCCCCCTTAATAGCGATCGATGCCCTTACGGTTTACGAGTGGTGTGTAAGCAAAACGCAAGCGAGCGCTACGAAGAAGAATACACAAGTAGAAAAGGCGGAAATGAAGCAGTGTCGGATACGAAACCGTCGAAAGCGGCTTGTGAGGACTGCCGAGTATGAAACTTCCTAATAAACAAAATCTCAAAGCAGACGCAACCCCGAGTTGCTTTTTTTGGTTTCCGTTTGTTTCCTGGCAGGCGAGTATTCTACCACTGAACCACCGACGCTAGGGTGGCAGCGGTGGCGTAGAGGTAGAGCACCCGCCTCGCGTGCAGAAGGATCGCGGCTCAAGTCTCGGTGCCGGACAATTCCCACGGATTTAAAAAAAAAAATCCGCGTGTTCATGGAATTGCACAATTGGGCTTGGGGTGCGGCCTGACTCCGGCTACCATTGCCGGTAACGCACTTCCCTCACTAAAGCAGGATTGGCCACCCTGGTCTTGGAATGGCCACAATCTCCCATGAATACGCCAATTAACCCACGGCCTCCAGTGGCTGCGATCAACTGACCGCGGCGGTGGTCAGACCTGTGACGCAGCAGAGGGTGCTAAGAATCCCTGGATCCGGCCAGGCCGCCATTGGAAGCTGAACCTGGCAAGGTTTAACACGAGAACTTTATCTAGCGAAGCTAGTCTAGAGGTGTTATTCGAGGAATTAGAGGGCATTAAATGGGATGTCATAGGGCTTAGTGAGGCTGGGAGAAGCGCTTACGGTGCTGTGAAGTGGACACATCCTATGTTACCGTGGTCTAGTGGACAAAAGAGAACTGCGAGTGGGATTTCTAGTCAATAACAGCATAGCTGGCAACATAGACGACCATTACCGCATTAACGAAAGGGTAGCCGGTCTTGTAATTAGGCCTAATGAGAGCTACAAACTCAAGGTGGTACAGGGCTACGCGCCCACATCCAGCCACGACACCCAGCTAGTTGAACGCTTCTATGAAGATGTGGAATCGGCAATTGCCAAAGTAAAAACACAGTATACCTTAGTTATGGGAGACCTCAATGCTAAAATAAGGGAGAATCAGGCTTGAAGACAAGGCTGTTGGGAACTGTGGTCTGGGCAGTAGAAATAGCAGGGGGGACCTACTAGTCGATTTCTCAGAACGGAGTACCTTCTTCTGCAAATGGAAGAGCCGGAAGTGGACGTGAGGGGGAGCCCGAATAGGGAGCATAAAAATGAAATAGACCTCATTTTATGCGATCACCCTGGCGTCGTGCAGGATCTGGAAGTGCTCAGAAGGATAAGGTGTAGTGACCACCGCATGGTCAGATTTCGAATTAGACTAGATGTTAGGAGGAACCGCAACGAGCTAGTACGAAAAAAGCCTATTAATGAGCTAACTGTAAGACTGAAGGTGAAGAATTCTGGATCGCGCTGCAGAACCGATAGTCAGCTCTTACCCAGGAAGCAGAGTTTATGACACAGGAAGCCAGTGACAATCTTGCACGCATTATCACGGAGTGTGCAGAAGTCGGGGCACGATGGCTAGGCAGCATACTGAAAAACTCTCCCAAGAGACGAAAGATATAATTAGGAAACGGCAAACTATGACAATGTCCACCCCAGATTACAGAATAGAACCAGTGGAGCTTTCGAAGTTAATCAATAAGCGTAATTCAGCGGGCATACGGAAGTATAATGTAGAGAGGATCGAATATGCTGTAAAGAACAGAGGCAGCCTGAAGCAGTAAAGAGACGTGTAGGCGAGCGGAAAAATCAGATGTATGCACTTAAAGACAAGCAAGGCAATGTCATCACAAATAGGGATAAAATAGTGATAGTAGCCGAGGAGCTCTATAGAGATCTGTACAGCGCCCGGAGCATCGAGGATAATGCCGAACGAGAAAGTAGTTCAGAGGAGATAGACATCCCACTCGTAACGACAGAAGATGTAAGGAAGGCTTTCAAAATGATGAAAGGTTGCGAAGCACCTGGTGAAGATCAGATAACAGCAGACCTCTTGAAGGATGGCGGGAACATTGTACTTGAAAAACCGGCAAAGGTGTACACGTAACACTTAATGACCGCGAGTGTACCGGAACTGCTCGGCAATCGTGGAAGGCGTTTACGGTCAACAAGCGTGCAGGGTGTTGCGCATGGCACGAAAAGTACAGAGACGACAAAAAACAACCCCCCTCCACTATCCCCCCCCCCCCTAGTCCCGTGAGAGAAGCTGGTGTACGCTGTTCCGTAGGGAGAGTGGGAAAGGAGGAGCATCCAGGGTGGTCAGCGACTGCAGAAACAAGCCAGACATGCCGCCGCTGGAAACCGTTCGTTCGGGATTTAGCTACGGCAACGGCCGTTGTTGCTCGCGTGATTAGGGTTACTGTTTTCAATTTTCTGTTGCTTTCTTAGTACCGCTCCACTCAGCTACCAACTCAAAGTGTAAGGCACGCAGTATCTATTCCAAACTTCAGTATGTTCACTAGGCAAATATCCAAACAACAGCGACTATATACCGTGATAATATTATACTAATGTGTTATAAAAACGGTAAGGATAGTTTACAATTACTTGTATTTCTGAGCCGTTTATACAAAGCGTTGTAATTATAAAATTAACGCTGTCGTTAAGCTGAGTGACATCTGGCGCTCAGAGAAAGTATAAGCCCTGTTACGCTCACATTTCGCTGTCCCGTAGCGTAGTTCTTATTTTTTGTCTCACAAAAAAAAATAAAACGTTCGCTATTTACTGCATCTTTGGCGCAATTAAGGCGGCCTGCGTTTGGCCAACAGTTTAAGGGGGTGGCAAACACTACAACGACGATTCTGATGGAAGGCCTGTAATAACCATCCGCGATCAAGGGTCGTCATTCTGCGGAAACTCTAAGCAAGTGCCCTCATCAAATAAGAAGAAAAACCCAAGTAATACCAGAGTTTTTCTTTCAGGTTTATCAGTGTTCTGCGGCAAGGAACACCACTGGAGACTTACTGCAGGACTTTGCCATTGCATATGTCAGAGGGGGTACTACTAATTAGTTCGTTATTAAGGATTCGATGGAGAAACAACTAACCAAAGAACAAAATTCTGAATGCGTTCCACCAAATTTCCTCTAAAACATCCAAAATCCACGAGAACACCGACCTAGGGAACTCGCAATCTCATTTCCCGAGATTTATTCCACCATTCAAGGAACACCCACAATGTCTTACGCGCCTTAAGGAAGCGAGGGCGATCAGAGTAGTAGCAAACAAAAGGTAGGACAATAAGTGGCCTTTTCTAAAGATGAGTAGCGCATAGTGAAACTAATTTAGTTTCATCTCTTTTTCTCCCTACCGCCCCATTAGTATGCCATTTTATATTCCGCAGGGTGCTGGTGAACAGAGCAAGACTAATTGGACGCACACAACTGGCATTTCTTCTTGCATCATTTTTGATAGCACAGGCTCAGGCAAAAGCTTCGGGTATTGCAGCAGTCCAGACTAGAGATGTGAGCGGCTGAAAAAATCAAAACAGAATCAGGAAAAAAAGAGTTTTTTTTTTTTTTTTAAAGCATGGGTATCATTCAAAAGCAAACAGAGCTTCTCCGCGAAAATTCGATGTGATGCAACCAATCTGCAGTGAGGGAAACGCTGTCTGAAATCGACAATTTGACGGGGAGTCATGCGCAGATATTCAGAGCGCGAGCTCTGCTGGGATTTTTGTTAAGCAGCATGTAACAATTATATTCTTTTATGTGTAAACAGAAATATGTATCGGGAATTAAGTCTCTTAGGTGATTTGAAGGCGAAAGCTAGCGATTATGGAATAATTCTTCACTGCTACATCGTGTTTGCAGTGCCATGAAGTTCACCTGTCATGCGGGACGCATCCGGACAATTCTTATTCCCTCCTGGCACGGTACAGGGTTAGGGCTGTAGTGACTACACTGGGCTGTGGCTCTTGGAGACCCGGGTTCAAGTTCCATTCGACCCCAAATAAGTTTCTCTGTATATTTTATTAACTTGATTTTTTTTTACACCGGTCGAAGTTTAATTTCATTCGTGTGGTCGCCAGCAACTACGTCACATTTCGAGTTTGATGAAACATCTAAGGATTTCACCTTAAGAAGTATGTCGAATTTTTCATAGGTCTGTGCGGAATCGTCTTTTTTTCCATGTGTCACTGTCTTCCTGAAAAAAAAAGAACATAAAAGGAAACGTTTTTTTACGGCCCCCAAACTTTCATGAAAACTTGCATCTATAGTCGTTACATGTGCCTAAAAATTAAAGTGAACTGCCAAGGCCGCCCTCACCTCCCTACCCCTCCGAGTCCCCTAACTAAAGGAAATCAGCTTACAGTTCTTACGAATATATGCATATAACCGCATATCTATTGTATCTCGGTGAGCATTTCTCTTATTCTTGTACATTCACGTCTCAATTTCTGCATATTTGCATAAATCATAATTTAATTGTTCTTCAGCAAAGAGCTCTTCTAACTCGTGAAGGCAAGCGGATAAAGTGAGAAAAGACGATACGCGTCAGACCACGCTCGGTGCAAAGTTCCGTTTGAAATTTGTTATTAAATCTCTCCGTCCCATTCGCGTAGCGGAAATTGAATTCTCGCTCGTTAATCAAATCAGAGCAGCTCTCTCGCTCTTTTTGTCGGCACATCTCAGATTTGCAATCTTTTTGTCATTCATTTTGTTCGGTTTTCTCCCTTTTCGCTTCTTTTGCTTTGACCGTGAATTATTTCTCAGCCTTGCGCATGAGGCGGGCTTTGCGCGGTCTCTTACTCGCCCATAAAGTATGTGAAGAATCTAGTGCTGGGTAGCCACGTATATCATCGTGCCACCAGTCCATTTAGCCTGAAGCAGTTTCGCTTCATTGCCATTTTGTTGAGTTTAGCTTACGGAAAAAAAAACACCTGGTGCCGGCCTTTTACGTACCCGGCAGTTTCAGGTGCTCGTTTTACCCTTTCCTCCGGCGCTCTTGTTTTCTCGCCCCGGCGAAATTCGGCACATAGTTGCAATAATTTTGTGCACCAGGTTCTAGCTCCGACATGAGCAAAATTTAAGCTGCAGGCTATGTGTTCTGGTATTACAATTTAAATTTGGATGCACTGAGAACGTTGCGCAGCAAAAACACAATAAAGCGTTTGATACATATGCAGGCTTTTACTGGGAAGGAAATTCACACTGCTTGGGCTTTCCAACCCCAGATGTAAATGAAACTCTGAAATAACTTAAACAGTGGGCTCCATCCCTGGAGGTTTGACACTAGCACAGTACAAGCGGGGGCCGCACGTACTCTTGGGAGGGCTCGGGTATTGGTGAATCGCGTGCAGCGACGCCGATGCATCATTTGGACGAATCGGACACACTCCGCATGTTTATCAGGTGAAGTAAGTGGGGGATCAGACATTGTCTTACTTCCTTTGAAGATTGTCAGTGTGTACGATGCAACGAGGAAAGCGGGCGGTAGCGCCTTGGGACTTCCTCGTAAAGGCGTGTCTGGTAGCACAAGGTGATAAGAAGGTGCTGTGACATGTGGCCCGAGCCTTTTAAGGTGTAAGTTGGCCCCCAGAGGTATGATGTTAGCGAAGGGCTTCTCGAAGAAATTTGGGGGAAGGCGGGGCAAATTAGAAATTTTTGCTGCAGAACGATAGTTAAGTGGCAGGCTTTATGGAGCCTGACGTGAACGTCACGAAAACTTAATGCACCATCTAGCGCACTAAAGAGAAATCAGTGCTGACCTAATTATGGTGCATGGCTTGTAAGGCCGTATCAAGATTTGCGCCCAAGCTGCACTACAGAATGCTGCTTTGCATTTCTGCCGTGGGCATTCTTTTTGGTGCACTTCATCTTTCTAGCAGTACTACTTCTGCGAATACGTCACACGCACGCCCCTCTCCATTCGGCTCTGAATACTTGTCGTAGGGAAGCTACTATCGCTGCTGGCATACAAGAGCTCTTTGTTAGCGAAGGGCAAAGGCTGATATCCTTTATTAGGAGACCAAACCTTCCGTGCACGGAACTCACTTTTTCCGCGCCTGTAATGGGTACTTGGCCGCAGTAGTACTCTTACCACAAACAAGCGTGAAACACGGGAACCTCCGTTTGTTTCCTATTCTTTTTCTTCTATGTGGAGAAAATGCAGATTTCCGACACTATAGCGGGGAGAGAACTGACGTAGGCGATGAGAATAAGTCCGTGCCACAATGACTAAAAATTTTGCGACGATAACCAGACGGGATGACGTTAGGCGTGCAGCTGTGGGAATTCGAGCGAAATTGCCCTTGACGGCAAGTGCAGTCTTTTCAAATCAATATCGCCGTGGTTCTGACACAAAAAAAAAAACGTTTAGGCTGAACGTCCAGCACTTTCGTGTGGGCAGGCGGCACGCAAGTCGTCCCCCATCAAGAGTGCGACAGATGGTCCAATTGAGGGATAAGCAAGCCTAGGGGGAAACTGAAATATTGATGGGTGAAACATAAAGACGCACAGGTTGCGTTACGCCACTTCGAGAGACATCCACAACTTTCCCGACCATTCGAGAAAATTCACGTGTGGCTCTGGACCCCGTGGTTGCCGGAATGACCTGCGTGCTGGAATGTGAGAGAATGATTTTAAATAACTATAAATAAATTCTTGTGGCGCTGCCACTGGCAACGTCGATAATTTCTAGGTTATGTACACCCGTCGCTCATGGCTGCAGACGCCAGAGTTCGTGATACACAGTGCGCGGTGGGAAAAGACAGTACGTCTTCCTTGGATGGAATTGGATTCGATCCAAGTGGCGTGCGGTCAGACGTCTTGGGAACCTAGAAGTTACCAATTGTTTAGGTACCATGTGCTATCTTTATTTCTCTGCGTTGCATACGTTTCACATATCTTACACAGTTTCCAAGTGCCTATTTAGTCGATTTTTTGCAGCAGTGCATTTATTGCGATATTTTGGCAGGTGAGAACACACCGGCGTCAATTTCTCGATCACAGGAGCATTTATTTGTCTCCAATTGTGGTAATTACTTCTTCACGGTCGCCTAAATGCACTAAAATATAGTGTTAGATTGTGCAATGACAATGACCAGAATCGTACACTGGAACTTCAGTGCTCAGACTTCGTCTCGTGGTAACTCGAGCGCGCTTGGAGCCGAATCGCACACGAAAGTTTTCGAGGCATTATGACAGAGATGCATTCCGCGTATCCTGGCCAAATTCCTACCGACTACAACCCGCTTTCGAATGTCCATAAACCCCAATTACGGTGCGCGAAGTCCCTTCATCGCACCGTTTGAGATGCATTTGGCCAAAATGTATGCTGCGAAAGCAAAGGCTTTATCTATGTTCACGGCCCGCAATAGTGCACCGCGCACGACATGCACATTCTGTAATTCCACAACAACTCTAAGAATGCACACTGCGCTTCACTTTTGCGCGGCGTTCTAGCTTTTTTAGTGGTGAAGAATTCAAATGTAGCAGCCATGACACTTGCGTTAAATTTGTTTTGGTTTATGATCATGCTACCGCACAACAGTCTGTCATTTCCCGTGAAACTCTAATGGATTTCATGGAAACCCATTGGGCTTCTCTACTTCCTAACCCATTTCGCTGAGTCCAGTTTGGCATACGCCCTGAACTTTACCCAAGCCGGCGTCCACTCTTACAAAGTTCACATTCCGTTACTTCAATATGCCTGACCTCCATTTCACTAATGAAGATTCTTTGTAGCTCTGTGAAACGGCGGAAATGAGTGTCGTTTTACTCGTATTAAAATGAGTCGCTTTGAACCCGTCTCCGAAATGCGGTATGCTTACGACTAAGATCACTGCGCTCTCGTGAAAGTGTTTTTCGTGTAAATTGTGGCTATTTTGCACATCACGTGAACAAGAGCCATTTACGCAGGTTTTCGTAGTTTTTATCAAGAGAACAAAGTAGCCCTTGTCTGAGCGTACAATTCAAAGAAGTGACGACCTATAAAGTACCAGGGTAAACATTCCGCTACTTGAAGGAAAAGACTAATAACTCAATAGAGGGAAAAGAACTAAAATTTCTGAAGAGGAGAATGAACTCGGGCAATTCAGGCCTGAAGTATTTGGAGATCAATGGAGAAAACCTGCGTCATGCAGTGAACTTAGGTTGCTGGTGATAAAGACGGCGACGTCCACGACGACTCCGACGATGATAATTGGGATGATGTTCACCATGATGATGATGTCCGGCCGTGTTGCTACCCAGCCCCATTTTGATTTTAGTGGAAATGCCACCTTAATAGTCTAATGCCTTTCTCCTATGAAAATACCACTAATCCTACCTCAACTGTGATGGTGATGATAGTTACAATGATGATCATGTGCGGCAGTGTTACTACCCATCACCATTATGTGCAGGGAATAGCTGGGTATAGATGTGTAGCACCGCTATTATGGGTGATATTTCGAGCAAATCAGATAGGCATAAACTCAAATTCCAAGTTTAAGAAGACCTCTGCTTTGGCACCCCGTACAGAAGGCTACGCACTAACGAGACGTAGGTTCGGAAACTTGTTCAGGGCTACAGATACGAATAGGATATAATACCAGGCACCTTATCTGGGAAGTGACTATCGCACGGGTGGTGTGGAAAATACTGTTGTACTTTAGGCCAAAATATTTTTATTGCGAGCTTAAGCCTGCGCCAAGTATGATGTTCTTCCGTCTTTAATGTTTGTTTTCTTTTTATGGGTAACCTTCCTCCCGCAAATTAAAGAAATTGAACTCACCTGATTCGCTCTATGTTTGCAGCTACTTGACGAATAGACTACAAACATTTTCTCTGCTTTTTCTTTGCTCGTATGCAACGAAGTTCACTGATCATTAACTGGAGCCCTTGTTCAGCAGATTCAGTTGGGATTCAAAATGCATTTAATGAATGTAAAATGTTCTGATACTTACAACTTTGTTCATTTTGTCACAGTCGTAACGCCGTCCAGTCGCCGCCTTGTCGCCGCCAATGGTAGAACGAAAAATGGTGATTACTTTTTGTATTTTAGTTCGTATATCGTAGCTTCGATTTACAGAGTCATGTTTATAATTCCTGGCTGCAAAATGACGAAAGGCAACATGCGAGCTGTGAGCGTACAACGGCCAAGTCCCTCCGACCTCTCGTTTTGACTTCATTTATTGGAGTAAGCTCGGGCTGCGGGAGGCGCTTGGAGTTAATGTATTCCAATGAAGCCATCTTACCGCCGGTTCAGAGCGGGGTACGCCGGCGTCAATTGGCATTTACGGTCGGCTTCATGAAAGCTGCCTTCCCGTCAGCAGAAAGGCGAGCGGGATGATGACCCAGTGTGTGTCTGACTCATCACACTTCCGCCAGCAATCTTCATCCAACCCACTGTGCCGCCTCCAGCGTGTATGACAGCCGTTCGTTGAACCCTTCCTCGAACCGACGGACGCTGCAGTTGTCGAGCGCTTGGGCCCCACGCAGACAACAGTGTGCTTTCTCACCACTCTATGATGATGAAGGCAAAGAGAAGAGGCAATAAACTTTATTAGATGAATTCAACTCACAAAATGAAACAAACAATAAAGCAAGAGCCTGCAAACCCGATATTCCTGCTACACACTGTGAGAACCAAACGTATGCGCGCGAGTTCACCGGCGACAGTTTAGAGATTGTTATGCCCTATTTTGTGCGCAGGAGCGCTGGTTGCTCTCGATATTTTCACTCCTGCAATTGGTGCAGACCCGTCGCGATGTCTCAGTGGCTAAGGCGTTGCGCTGCTAAGCACAAGGACGTGGGTTCGATCTCCGCCGCGATGGCTGCTTTTCAAGTGGAGGCGAAAAGCGAAAACGCTCTTGTGTCCAGATTTGGGCGCGCGTTAAAAATTCCCAGGTGGTCAAAATTAATCCGGAGCCCTTCTCTCCGGTGTGCCACAAACCCCAGGTGTAGCTTCGGCGCGCTAAACCCCATAATCGATCAATCTAATGGTGCAACCGTGTAACCCTTCCCAACCCTTGTCTTCGTCGTTAACTTCGTTTAATTTCTGCCATTTTGAGACATTCTTATTTATGCTCTAAAAAACGTTAAGAACTGAAAGCGACCTCTTCTATCGTGTATTGTCCTTGCAAAAAATCCCGTCACATGTTGGGGTCGTTCTTAGTTCCTCGTAACGACAACATACCGGAAAAACAATCACGAGAACTGTGCTGGTGGCTTTGTAGGGGTGTTCATTTTCGGGATAGCGTTGTGCAGTTCACGTATCGCTACATAAACTCTCCCGCATTAGTACTAAAGGAGCAATCTGATGCGACAAAATTCCCGCAAAAGTTTTCGTTGTTGCTGTTGTCGTTGTGGTCGTAGTTGTTGTCGTTGCTGTTGTTATCCTGCCGTCGTAATTGTTGCGGTGTGTCGTCGTCGACGTTGTTATCGTCGTCGACGTTGTTGTCGCGGTTGTGGTTGTTGTTGTCGTGCTGTTGTTGTTGCCGTCGTAGTCGTTGGTGTTGCCGTGTTAATGTTGTCACGTACTCTAAGAGCGCCAACCGACAACACGAACTCAAAAAACACAGCACAACGGCTTATCTGCTATGGTGGAGTCGGAAGCGTTATTTCTTTTTGTCCGTAATTGCGGCGCTGACAACATTGCGAAAGCTTTGTAATGTCACATGCGTTCGGAGTCGGCTGCCCTGATTCTTTTTCCCGCCTCTTTCGGTCATAGTACATATACATAAAAAAGAAACCAACAGTGAAACAAAGACGTTGAATTTGACTCGTCTAAGAGTCAATCCAAGCTTCAGCACGATTTAAGTCATTGCTTGACTTCCAACTTCCTTTGTTTTATTCTGTCATTACGAACTGTCGATGGCTGCATCATCACAAGCGCTAAGCTTGAGAACTGGAAAAAAAACTTGCACTAGCGGCGACAGGATGGGACACCTAGCGAACGAGTGGGCCTCACGTTAGTCCGATCACTTCTTCCGTGTCGTGGTCACCCTACACCGGAAGCAGCGAACATACATCCAACAAGAGTCAACGCGCCGTATGGAGCACCCATGTTTCGCCGAGGAGTGGTACCGCCTACTTCCGGGCATTTATCCTCCCTGTGTCTTCTTTCCTTATCTCAGTTCCTCCTACGGGTTGTACGGTGTACATGCATCTGCCAAGCCCGCAATCGAATTCAGGAATGACCGACCGGTTCCACTTCCTTCCGTTGCGTGAATGATGCGTTTCGGGGGCAAGAGTCATAACGCAGGCGGGGCGGTCCTATTTTTTCATCTGTGGAACACTTGTGCCAGCCCCCTTGAACGGTTATCGCACTCTGTCCGCCTCACTCGAGGCACGCGTCGTATCACATTTTCTCTAGGTTAGGGCGGTTAACTTGACGACGTAGCTTCCCTAATATCGTTGTCCGTTGGCTTTGTTGGACACTTTTCTTCATCAGGGGAAACTAAACCATGCGGATCTAATTCGGTGCTTCGTGAGCACTTCGGCTGCTGTGTTTTCTTCATCATCACCAGCCTATCTACGCCCACTGCAGGGCAAAGGCCTCTCCCATTAATCTCCAATTTATCCCCGCAAACTTCTTTATCTCATCTTCCCACCTAACTTTCTGCCGCCACCTGCAACACTTGCCTTCTCTAGGGATCCACTCTGTTACTCTTAATGACCAATGGTTATCTTGCCTTCGCATTACATGCCCTGCCCACGTCCATTTCTTCTTCTTACTTTCTACTAATATGTCTTTAACACCAGTTTGCTCCCTGACCCACTCCGCTCTTTCTTGTCCCTTAATGTTACACCTATCATTTTCCCGCTCCATTGCCAGCTGAGTCGTTCTCAATTTAAGTTCGAACCCTCTTAGTGAGCCTCCAAGTTTCTGCCCCGTAGGTGAGTACCGGTAAGATGCAGCTGTCATACAGTTTCTTCTTCAGGGACAATGGTAGGCTGCCATTCATTATCTGAGAATGCCTGCCGATGCACTCCACCCCATTCTTATCCTACTAATTATCTCTGCCTCATGGTTGGGATCCGGGGTCCACAACTTGGCCTAAGTAGATATATTCGCTTACCACTTCCACGGCCTCGCCCACCTATCTCAAACCGGCTGTTTTCTTTATATGGCCCTTAATCAGACCGCGCAGGAATATTCCGCCTCAGCTGTTACGCGAGGCACTCTCTGCATCGGTCACGCCCAACCTTGCCCGACTGCTTAATGCCAACCTTTCGTCATAGTTCGGGGCAATGCTTCGTTATTCAAGCCACGCAATCTGGAATTGCATAGGAGGCAACGCGCGCAGCGTTCGGATGCGTTTCTTATTTGCTGCTTTTGGTAACCCTGTTTTGTCGTGATACCGCCCCCGTTTTGGGCTTCAATCTGCGTTTGTTAGAGGGATCCAGAGCCGGTACCTTGACAGCGAGCTTGAGTGCGTAACTAATTCGTGCTGCCCGAACCAGAACAGCCCAGTCTGCGTCTGGTACAGGCGCGGAGCATTAAGGAAATTTCCCCGACTGCTTCACGCTCCTTGTCAATGCTTTTTCTTTCATCTGAAAATGAACGAGCAAGTGCCTCGTGGGGCTCGTATGCGCGCCGTGCAGCGCTGTCCACCCACTACTAGAGGCGACGAGCCGTGCACGTGGTTGTGACAGCTCGATTGTTCCTCTAACGTGCTGCGCTGCTCCACATTGTTAATACATCGAAGCTTCAGCCTCTCACTGATGTCGTCTGTAGTAGTACTGCAGCAAAGCCAACGTTCTCTGGGGATAATGGTGATCGTAGGTGATATGAAAAAAAAAACATTAAAATTCTTTCCATGACTGGAGTTGACCCAGGGTCTCTCGCGTTATGAAGCCGACGTCTATTCGATAGCGCCCTTCCGGCACTGTCGAAGCAGTTTGGATTTGGAGAGGGGGTCATGGACGAGCTTACTTAGACAGAAAATGCTCCCCTCCATTCAACGAGAACGATAATTAAACGCTAGTAGAAGGCAAATGCCCGTATGAGTAAATATGTAGAAGGCACAATCGCACTGCAGTAAGCCGTCCCGATAAGAAAGAGGGGCTCGCCTCGGAATTGGTTCGTTTGGTGTTGGAAATGATATTGGAAAGCATTCAGTTCTCCTATCGTTGTCGTTTTGCGAGAGGGATAGTTTATTTTTGGCTGGTGCTTTCTTTTGCCGCCATTCCTTACGAGCCACGTTTTTGCTCTTATGCCATGGGTGGTATACAATGAGAGTGGTGGCCAGTTTTAACGCGCCGAATCAGTACTCATGGAAATGCGCATCGAGACGCCTAATCACAGAGACAACCGAAGAA
Source organism: Haemaphysalis longicornis (assembly GCA_013339765.2). NCBI lineage: Eukaryota > Metazoa > Arthropoda > Arachnida > Ixodida > Ixodidae > Haemaphysalis > Haemaphysalis longicornis. The sequence goes on from CM023457.1 coordinate 67,252,749, forward strand.
TACCTTCATCAGTTGCTGAGTACGAAAAAAAGGAACATAAATGCAGTTCCTAAGTAACCACAAAGGTTACAACAATACAGGCAGTGTCCTCAACAGACTACGCATTGAACAATCCTGAAGCGATTTTTCTATTCTCTAGCCGCCATTGCGACAGCGAGATGCGCAGTCTGTCAGAGCTACGCGCCACTTTGATTGATCGCTGCGTGCACCCTCGCACGCTCTGGCCTGGCTGTTTATTCATTTTCTACCGCTACTGCCATCTGCCGGTGGCGTCTGCTTCGTGACTGGCGACCGCATTAATTTTGCCACCGCCGACAACCACGACCTACGGCATGCTGCCACAAAAAGAACACAAAACAAAGAGACTCAAAGAGTCGTTTGTGAGATAAAAAAAAGCCGGGAACAAAAGTCAGTATTGAGATCGAAAGCAACAATGAAGGCAACAGCTGCGACTGTTAGTACGTGAACTGACGGTAGGAGTAAGATAAGGTAGCAAATACCGAAAGCCACGTTTTTAGAGGCATAAGCAGACGACGCAGCGAGAAAAGTACCGCGCGCAAAAAAAGAAAAGAAACAAACAAACGACAGAAACAACTTGGTTCGAGGAATCAGGACAGCCAACCGATAATACTGAACAAAGGTAAGAATACAAACAAGGGGTCTGAAGTCGGGATGTGGGGAAGGGCCGTCGCAGGTGATAAAAAGGGCGAAGTTTTCTGCAATAGAGGTGGGCATCCCGCACGAGAAGTGCCGCGAAGCACCTGCCGGGCACCTCACAGAGAATTAACAAAGCTCGCTTTTTCTGTCTTCTCATTTCTTTCTGCGTTCTTTCTTTCCCTTTTAAACCTTTTCTTTCTTTTTTCTCGGCCTTTTTGGTTGGCGGAGTGTTGAGCACGTCGCCATTCTGGTCACGTACTGCCCTCCCGTTCTGCTTCCTTTTCCGCGGACTCTCACCGCAGGCATTGACCGGGGGCGGCTACCATACCCAAGTTTGCCATTCCTTGGGCCTGTAAGCCACCCCGACGGAGCTCCTACAAACGTGGCTGTTCAGTTATAGGGAAAAATGCCGCAGTCACTGAAAAAATTATCATTGATTAAAGCTGGATTCGCTGGATAAACATTATGTTTTTCCGCAAGAATGACGGCGTTTATGCGCAAAGAACGGCCATGATGGGGTGTTTATGGATCTTCGAGCCTTCGCTGCGAAATTTGCATGTACACAGATGTGCTTCACGTCAAAAGAAAGCTCCTCTTTGTAAAGCAAAAGTACACAAAGTTTCCGCATGTTTAAATGCACGAAAAGTCGCGAACAGAAAGCATGCTAGTCGAGCAGGCGGATATTGTAGCAGTGTGGTTTGCTTATGTACGTGGACATTTGCACTACTAAGAAACGTTTACTGACTGAAATGCAAATTCTCGTTGCTCACCAATATTATAGGTAGTGATCAATACAATCAGCCTTTTTTTGGTATGACCGCTTGTTTTTATGCCAGCATTCTGTGGCCCCACGGTGAGAAAAGCGAAGCTGGCCTATATGGGGATCAAAGTTAGCCCCACCTGACAAAGTGCGCCGGCCCTACACGGCAGTTGTTTGGCACAATGGCTCTCATTGTCGCCAGCTGCGATGGGTAGGCCGCTATCTATAAAGCCGGTCGTGGTCAGGACCCAGCATTTGCCGCCAGAAAAGCCGAGTGCGAGCGAAAAGCCCGCCGAGACAACCAGGAACATTTCATAGCTTCCCCCACCAGCATATGTAGGGGTTTACAAGAAGCTGCACTGGACCTCCACTTTCGCAGAGCGGGACGGCGTCCATTTTGTGTTTTGTAGCGCACGCTACGCTGGCCACAACAGTTTCGCGTGGACCCTCAAGGGCCGTGCTGCGCAAACGCGAGGAGCACTGGATTAGATTGGATTGGATTGGATTAAATTGGATTGTGTTGTATTGGATTGGAAATCCAATCCAATTGGAGAACCGTGTGTAGAGGATTGGGTCTGCACATGCGCCGGTCTGCGTATTCTAGAGGACTGACGTCATAGCCGCGGCAGACTCGCTGGTGCCGATGGGTGCCCAGCTTTGCGCCTCCGTTGCGCAGTAGCCAAGTCTGACGCTGTGGCGGAGCCGCTTGATAGCCGTTTCGCGTGGCTCCTGGAGAGCAGTGCTGCGCATGCGCGAAGAGCAGTGACTGGATTGGATTGGATTGTATTAGATTAGGTTGGACTGGACTGGACTGGACTGGACTGGACTGGACTGGACTGGACTGGACTGGACTGGACTGGACTGGACTTGACTAGATTGGATTGGATTGGATTGGATTGCTGAAACTTTGCTCAAGCTACGTATATCCTGGCATAGCCGAGCTAAGCCACTGCAAAATTTTTCATAGTGTTTTCGAACTATGCGGTGCCCATAAATACACCCCTTCGAGCGGTGCCGGCATTTGTGCTCATTTCTTTTTTGCTCCTCTTTGCCGAGAGCACATACGTGACCCCAGCTGGTTTGGGAAAACGCTGCGCAGCCTCTAGTCGGGTTAAAGCCCTTTGGGCACCGTCGTCGTACACGGTATAGCACGTTAGCAAGCCCTGATCAATACGTTTAACCCCGCAGCACGCCCTCATTTCGTTTTTGTCGCAGCTTTTCTTGTGTTCCGCACCCTACTGTTCCCCACCCTTCCCTCAGTGTCCCAATTTCTCAGCTTTTTTCACTGATTTGTTTTTCTTTTGCGTGGTCTACGTAGTTCTCTTCTGGCGGGCATTGCGATTTGGTTCTCGTTATGCTGAATCGTTCGCACCGCAAAGTGGGCGCGAACACGAACACGTGCGTTCCTTTCTAGTTCCGTAAATACGCTTCGACCTAAGCCTTTAGTGTTGCATTTTTCGTTCCTCTTGCTTCTACGTGCTGGCTAAGCGCTGGCCCAGTGCGGCCATAATGACGTTATCGTCCGTGAGACTGAAAGTGCAGCTGCTGTTGCGGTGCTTTGTTTTCACTGTTTCACGCGTGCGGCGTTTTATTTTGGGCATTGGATTTCGCTTTCGTTGTTTCTTTTTCTTTCCTTTCGTTAGAATTTAGTTGTGTCTTGTAGACTGCCGTGTTTGCCGTGTTGCAAAGGTTCAAACAACAAGGACGGTGGTTTTTATTTTAATACAAAAACGCTGGAATACCGGTACCGACAGCGTAAACACGTTTAGTGGTCTCATTTGTGAAAACCGAATGTAGGTGCAAAATGGAGAGCCAACATGTGTTCCCGCATGCGTAATAGAATGTATTTCCCTACATAAACGTAAAAGCCGATTTTGAGATGTGTAAACACCTAATGAATAGTTGGGGAAGCCCACATGAACCTCCCCATAGGCTGTTTGGTTGAGCAAGCACCGGTAAAATGGGTGAGTTTTCCACCCATTGCCCGCAAGGATCTGCTCCTTCTTGCCCCTGAAGTTACGTAATGGTAGTATGCCTCACAGGAAATAGCGGGTTTTTCTCTCTCTTTTGTACGAGTTATCGTGGTCCGATAAACTTAACGCCAGAATTTCGCCAGCGTGGATTGTTTTGGAACTGTTTGATGTTGCGAACTTGTGAGAAACGCGGGAGTAGTGTTTGTACAAAAAACTGGAAAAGCGTAAGAAGGCCACAGCGGCTTACCACCGGTGTACCTTCGCCGCATTTAATGTCCGAAAGTTGCAAGAACAGCCTCTTGGAATGTAATTTACGCGCCTTTCTAGGGTGCAGTAATCAACTTTTCCACGTTAGTTCGCGGGATTACACCCCGCCCTCTAGGGCAGGCAAGCAGCCTGTTGCCGCTCGCGCAGTAACCCAACCCGTGATCTCATTTACAACCTTTTTTACCATACTTAGAAGCCGCCTTTTCCTCCGAGGTTTCTTTTATTCCGCACTAGTCGTTGTGGGGTCTCTTTTGAGCATGTCATCTGAGCGTATACAGTCCTTTGCCCTGCAGTGGGCAAAAGACTGTGAGCAAAGGGGAGAATTTGGTAGGTCATTCATTATCCGTAAAACAGATGGTGCATTGAAAGAAAGAAAATGCAGAAAAATATGCCCGCAGGGTGGGATACGAACCCAGGACCTCCAGAATACGCGTCTCTTAGGATGACCACTACGGTACCGGCGGACTGTGCTCCCCTCCACTTTCTCAGGTATTCATGTTAAGGTTATTGTTTCCTGCCTTTGGTGGTGGTAGCCAGCGCCACTCCGACTACTCGGAGTGACGTGGACCTTCTATTTATCGCACGGCCATGACCACCCCTAAACTATCGCGGCAACTCCAAACTACACCCACGGCCAACTGTGAACCGCGGGAACACATTATCACGACTAATATAAGATCTATGTAACTATTATTGCCCGTCATAAACTATTGACAAAATACGTTTTGGGATCATCTGTTACCTTATATTGACAAAATACGTTTTGTGATTATCTGTTACCTTATGTGGTTCCTTCCTACCGTGGATCGACATCGCAGGTTAAGTTTTGCACATTCCAGGTGGCGCCGTTGTTCCAAGTCCAAATTGGCCGCCAATGGGCGATATGAATTGCACCGGGGTTTCCAAGAAAAGCATGCGTGATAAAAGCTGTAGCTGAAGGCGCGCCGACCCACCGAGCCGAACGGTGCTGGGGAAGCGACTCACCGTTCCACAGCGGCTGCTGGCGATTCTCACCGAGCCGTCCGGGGCGTATGGCAGCGTCATCTGTTCCTAGGGGAAGGAAAACGGGTTAATGTTGCGGAGAATACGGGGAAAAGAGCAGAAGGAAGGGAGAAGGATGAAGAAAAAAGTGTGAAGGGAAGAATAAGGAGAGGAGGAAGCCGCCGGTGCCGCTTGACTGATCGGCTTTCATCGAGGGCCTGCTGGGCCATTCCTCTTCGGCAAGCTTTGTCTCGGTGTCTCCGTTTTTCTCGTCTCCTGTTGCCTGGGCTGCTTGTATTGGTGGCGGTTTTCCATTTGTGGCTCTTTTATACTAACACTCTTGGTTATTTCTCCTGATTTGCAGAAGGTTGCGCAGTGCGTGCACTTTCTCCTGTTGCATTCGGAATGGCCGGTGGTGTTTCCCTTAAAAACCGCAATTTCCTTTTGCTCTCACGGCTGACTGGCCCTGTGAAGAACTGCGGCATCAGGCCATGTAGAGGGCTTATTTATCACTGAGAAAAAAAAACAGAATCAAGTGCGGCTGGCAAACGAAAGAGATCGCTCCTTCGGGAACAGCACGGTTGTGAACTTACCTTTGAAGACACACTGAGCATATCCCGTTCCCTTCATGTGCATTTTTGTGCTGCAGAAAAAGAAAAAGCTCGAACTTGGCAAAGTGGAATGCTCCACAGCTTCGACGGTCAGAAATGCTCGAGAAGACGGCACAAAGATGTGGAAAACCTGAAAGAATGAGCTAGTATTGACGGCTTCCTGATGACTGTTGCCCGTCACATCTGTCGTAAGGGAAAACAAGCAGGAATAATCTTTGTAGCTCACAGCAGAATGCTAGTTTTATTTTACAGCACTCAAAACGTAAAGTATGATGGCCGAATTCGGTGTTACAGGACACGCGGATACAGTGCTACAAGGCACCAACTGCTCGCTGCTAAGTCGACGACCGGCACGTATATAAGACAACCACGACGCTACGGCCCAGGACAGAGACTTCGCGTATGTGCTGGTGTTCGGGAAATAGTTTCGGCACAGGTGGGGGGAACGCAAAGAACACCAACTGTTGCAGTGAAACTTTTTTATTAAAGCGAAGCCTCAGTGTTCTCACTGATGCCCTTCTACGCAAATACGCCCTGCAGGAAAGCTAACTTTCTCTTACGATGAAGATGATCCCCGTGGGTGAAGTGAAAGAAAAAACTATTCCCGTAGAGGGAATCGCACCTGGGTCCCTCGTGTAATGAAGCGGCGTGTATCCCATTGTTCATTTCGACATGGTTGGAAGCGAACGCCAAGCAGGAGGTTCCATTTCGCGCCTTACACACCAAGCTGAAACGTAAGACCAACGGAGTGCACACCCCAGCGTTGCTGTGGGTATTCTAGAAAAGTGGGGTGTACCTTCAGAGTAGCACATACTCGCAGTGTGAGATTGGACGGCCAAAGAATCGAGAAAGCTTCGCGTTTAACTCTCGTCTTCGTTAGACGGAGGGGTGCATGACTTTATATTCACTGTGTCACATAAATCTTGTGCAAAAATTATGTCTCCTTCGTTTGCCATCATCAGAAGCTCAGAAGAGGCGTTACAAAAAGAACGCCTGTGGACTTCGCCCATTTTCTCAAACGCTGTATTTAGGAATTCCACTCACCCATATTCCCCGGCAACGTGCAGCCACACTTCTGCTCTTGTGAATTCGTCTCGGGGTGCATGCACTGTTTACACACTACGCCAAAGTGTCTCGCTGTTTTAGTCGTCCTCATCGAGGCACCATTGCGCCATCGAAGGAAAGTGTAAAGTTATACTGTTGTTTGTCGCTCTCCAACTTGACCCAATCGATGGAAGTTTACGTTTAACAGGTGAACCGGCAAGCGAAATTCGCATCGTCGCATAGAAAGAGACACCACTCAAGCGTGACTAGATTCTCCTGAAAAACTCGCTTTCGGTGCCCTGCTTGCGAAACAGAGGTTCGTCTAGGTGAGTTCATAATTAATTGCCTGCCTAAACTGGAATGGCAACAGCCGTTTAGCGCATACGCTGCCTGCAGCAAAGTTGAAACGGTGGTGTTTGATGGGTGCTGCCTTAATTGTTTTTTTTTTCTTGCACGCGTCACGCCGTTCTTTAATTACTTCTACGTATTCCGTGCCTCGCGTGTGGCTGGTTAAGAACGTAGTTAGGTTTCAACGTTTAACCAGGCATTGTTGGGGATAACGGGGGAGCGTTAGGGTGTTTGTGCGTAGTTTACGCCGCTTAGGAGAGGCCGCAGACATCCCTGTAGTTGCTGCACTTTGGCTGCGTATCTGTTTACGTCGGAAGCCGATAAAGATAATGCACGGGGCATGGTTTTATCTGATTGGCGGATAGTACAACGAAATATTAGAAAATACCTGTATCCGAAAAGAGGTACAAGGTGTTTCAGAATTCCCAGTCAAGCAGTTCATGAACAAATTATTCGTCAGATTCCTCTGAACCGTCACTACAAAAGACTCCGCCCATTCGTTCTAGCTTATTCCTACTAATTCACAGTGGCAGCATAACGGTGTTAGTTCAAAGAGAATTGGGGGTTCAGGACCTGGGTTTACGCCTCCTCTGTTGCTTTCCGCCTTAAGTGTCCCTTTTCAAATGCCAAAAAAGGTAAAAATGCGTTCAGGACAACAACCAGAAGCCCTAGAATTCTAATGTAAACATTTATGCAGGCTTGTTCAACGGCTACCGCAAGCCATCCACTTTTCTCTGCGTGCTTTGATATTATTGGTCATCAGAGCCACTGCCCCCACAGACTTCACAAATACACTGTGGCAAATAGAAATATACATGGGAAGGGAAAACCCGCGCTGGCGCTACAACTTATTAGGGTTTTAAAATTGCAGTTGGGGATAGCCGGCATTTTTAGTTTAGTTGCCTCCTGCCACGAAGAAAGTGAAATAGGGTCAACAAGCGCAAAGTATGGATTACTGAATATTTAGTTTACTGAAATCGATTTAGTTTACGGAATGTCGAGTTTGCTGAAATTTTACTGAAATCGATAAATCGATCGATTCATTGATTGATCAGTCAATCGACCGAACGAGTGATCAACCAACCAACCAACCAACCAACAAATCAATCCATCAATGATCCAATTATTGTTAATCAGTAAAATATTTATTGAATAATTCTGTCAATCAATCAATTTCTTTGTTGATTGGTACTGTAAAGCCTCGCTTGAGGGTCATAATTGATTGAGTGCAATCAGAAAAGAACAAAAAAGGGGCAATAATTCAATCAAAAACACTCCAACATTAACGCAATAATAGCGATACTGACAAGTTGGTACGGCGCATCGAAACAAGCCAAGAAGTCTTTCGCAGCAGAGCGCCCGCGTAGGGAGCTGTCGCGTCAACCAAAGCGCAAGCGACAGCAGCGGGCAGGGACGGGGCGGAGCGCGCATGTGTATGGAGTGCATGGGCGGATTTTGTTCTGTTTGTTTGTTCGTTATTTACCGAGTGAGTGAGTGAGTGAGTGAGTGAGTGAGTGAGTGAGTGAGTGAGTGAGTGAGTGAGTGAGTGAGTGAGTGAGTGAGTGAGTGAGTGAGTGAGTGAGTGAGTGGAGGGGTGAGATGGGTGGGTGGGTGGGTAGGTAAGCAGGCGGGCGGGGGCGAGCCAGCGAGCGAGCGGAAAATTTTCACATTATCTTCCAACTACCTTTGCTTGTGCTTTTATATAAGAATGACCTTACGGTTTTTCTTTCTCCTTTTTGCAGGTGAGTTCGGGTCTGAAGTCCACCCACTGTGAGTCGAATTAAACCCCAAATTAGCTTGCTAAGGCTGGTCGCTGAGAAAGACCAGGGCTAGAAATAAAGGGCGTTGCAGGTCATAACCCCGGTGCCCTATAACAAAGTGACCAATTGTACATATTAAAAATTTATGCATTAGCACATCTTACTGTAAAGTAATTTAGTTTGGCATTGGTACCTTAAAAATCTTAAGGGCGTAAATAAACGCAATATGCAATGTCAACTAAGATATCTATGTTAGAACTAAAAAAACATGAACGCCTTAAGTCAATAACCGAGGTGATATCCTGGCACTCTGCAATTAAATTGAATTGCTCAGCTGCTGAACCTTGCATGCTTGATCAGATTCCCTTGCAGGCTTCGATTTAACAAAGTAGGGCACCATACAGGGCGGTTTACACGCTTAAGGCATGACGAAGCAACTGGAAGTTTTCATTTAGGTTAAGAAACTGAATTCTTACAAAAGAGTTACCTGCTTTAATTATTTCGACGTTTGGTCGCTTGCCTTTAGCTCCTACTTCAACGCCAATGAGTGTGTTTGGATGTTTCGCTCATAGAATGCTTTAATAGTTGCGTATAGATATTGTTGCGTGACAACACGACATGTGAGCTAAACCATGCTAGTCTCGTGGAAAACGATTTCGTGAAGTTATTACGGAACGAGTTGATGCCCGAATAAAAGGAAAGTTTAATTGATCTGTAATCCCTTACACATCTCCTTTGTGTCACTTTTCTTCGGGCAGTTTTACTTCTGCACGTATTTATCTTTATGGGAAGTCCCTAGGTTTCGCTCTATGCTGACTTCTAGCGTGCCGTTAGCGCCCTCTTCCTTTTTTCACGATAAGGGTGCAAAACAACAATGGAAACAATTGTATGCTTTTTACCGTTTTCCCCTACTCTGGTTTCGTCATGCATGACCACTGCCTAAGCCCGCTCTTCCGGTGGTCAAAGACACACACGGGGGACACAGCGACGGATGACGTAATCGGAAGGGTTGTCCATCTTTTCCGAGTACAACGACAGCCTGCGTTGCGTGTGAGCCAACCCCATACTGGAAGTGCTGGGCGAATCGCCCTAGCACTGGGAAAATCGAGGCTTCTTTGTTGCTCTTCGCACGATTGCCCATTTGAAGAACCGGTCCGACCACGCAAGATACATGTGACGAGGAATATAGGGACGTTGTACTTTCTACGTGCGCGTGATTCCGAAAGTATGACATGTTTAATCAAGGGTCCAGCGCTCAATTCTAAAGAATATCTCCTTAGCAGTGAAAAACTCGCTTGTTCGCGCATTAGTAGCGCACGCTCGGAAAGGGATATACCGTCTAGGATTGATCTTTGTTTCCTCTTGTGGGAATGTAATAAACAGCTGAAGAAGGCTGAAGGAGCTGAACAAAAAATAATACTGACGGGTGGTACAGTGATCGCTCATGTGATTTTGGGTCTTCCTTATTCTCCGCCTTCACTGGCTAGTTTACGTTTGTCAGTAGCGAACCATTCGCTCAACATTAGAAATCCTTAGTTGGTCAATCTTTTCTCCCGTAGAAACTCGAATGTGAATAACAAGTTATGTAGCATGAACATTCATAGTGGGCAGGATCGAATTGGAGTGAAGTTGTCGGACTTCTTTTTTGCGTTTTTTCACCACTGATTTTGTCTCGCTGAGTTTGTTGGCACCGTGCTTGGTTTGGAGGCCATACGAATGCGCAAAAAGATTACGAACATGTATCGATGATGTGATCAATAAATATAACTATTAGGTGGTAGCCCGGAGGCGATGCACATTACTGACGCTTTATGCGCAGTAATGAAATGGGCTGCAAGGCTCACAGAAGTTACGGAGGTGTTATTCCTGAGGTTTCTGCGAATTAAAATCCACCCCTTGAAACACAAGAATTGGTTACTCCGTTCTGAGACTATCCGGCCTCGCATGTAGCCGGCAGCACCAGCTCAACCTCTTCGGATCACTTTGAGTTGTCACTGCCATGACACTGATGCGTGCGTCATGCACACATGTTCAATGCCACTCATGTTGCTTGAGATCATCTTGCACCTTTAATTGTCGCTGGCTTTCCGTTTAATATATATTGCGTAAGTGCCATCGAAAACGCTCGTTCAACTTTGTTATTACACTGCTCATTGGATAGCCCAGCAGATGACCAAAAATAGTAGTGAGAGGCAGAATTTAAACAGCCGGCTGCATATATATGCAGTTCACTCCCTTTAAACGAAACTCGACGGGGACCGTGAAATCTGTTTCATTTTTAAGCAGTTTCGTTTAAGGGTCACGACACCCAAAAAAGCTGTTCATGTTTGCTTCAACTTGGCATGAAACTGCTTCACCAAGTAGGTATTGATCATGCTTAGGCGGCACACATTCTTCAATCAGCCCTCTTTGTGGAAGTACCACCGGAGTACGTCTACTGCCTGGCTTCTTTCTGTAGTTGACGGTGGGCTGCTCTAGTGGTCGTCATTATCGATCTCCTCTTCATTCTCACCGCCGGAGCCCTCTTCAACTTCATTTAGTATATCTGCTAAAGTGCCCTCATTGCAAGTGACACCGTCGTCACCAATACCTTTGTAGTCATCCATCAGCACTATGCCAGTGCCGCAACTCTTGGTCACCAAACAAACAACAGCGTGCGCCTCAGCACTCTCGGCATCCGACTCTTCGTTTGTTGCCACCTCCTTAGAGAAACCGCATGACTCAAGCATATTTGATATTTGAATAGTTGCAGAGGAAGCTTCTTCCCACGAGTGGGCCAAGATGTGGATGGCCCAGAGGAGGTCTAGGGCGTACTCTTCGTCCCTGCCCACACACAGAATCATCCTTCTCAAGGCGGGACGGCGGTAAAATCTTTTCAAATTACTAAAACCGACCTGATCCATCTGTTGGAGTACGGCTGCGACATTAGCAGGGACAAACTCCATGTTATTAGAGTTCAGGTCTCGCACTTCACCGTGCGCTGGGCAGTTGTCCACAATGAACACGATATCCCTGCCTTGTCTGGTAAATTTGACGTCCCTCTCCCTCAACCAAGTTTCAAAAATTGCCTTTGTCATCCAGGACTTGTTATTTGCGTCGCACAACAGATGAAAGTTGTTTTACACTGTTAAAAGCGCTGGGTCTGTTCGCTTTCCCGATAATCAGGAGTTTCAATTTTTCTGACCCGTTCATATTGGCTCCGACCAGGAAAAACCGTGACGCGGTCTTTGCTGTGCGTTCCTCCTGTGCACTTCTCACCATTCAATTCAGGGTCTTGTTCGGAAGTAGCTTATAAAAAGCGCCATTTCGTCCGCTTTAAAGATTTCGCAGGGGGCGTAATTTGGTAGGATATCTCGAGCTTGTGCTTCTGGCACTCAGCGCAAACTTTGCGGTCCACCGCGGCACTTTCCCATGATATCGGGCGGAAGACACGGCCATGGCGCTTCTCGAAACTTCTTAACCAGCCGCCGCTGAATTTGAAATCTTCAATTTCCATCTGGAGTGCGATGTTTCTAGCTTTCTCCACCAAAATAGGCCCGGTCACTGGAACGTTCGACCTTCAGACACGCTTGAAACCACAAGAAAAGGGCCTGCTCGAGGCCCTTGTGGTCGCCAAGACGCATTCTTTCCTCATCGAGGGCGAAAGCGCCACTGCTGTATGCCTTCTCCCAACCTTATCACAATCTTTCAGGATCCCCGAAAGAGTGCACTTAGGGATACCAAGCCTTTTCGCGATAGCGGTCTGCGACTCCTGACGTCGCAGTTCCTTCCATATTGCTCGCCCGTTGAGAGTCGCGCACTTAAAAAGCGACGAACCAACGCCGGCCAAACACAACGTACAAAATGGCGTCTACAAACAAAAGTGCGCGGTTGTAGCGGGACGCCACAACCGGATCGGATTGTATTGGGGATAGCGACAGTAGCAAAGTCAATACAGCGCTCAGTTTCTGTTTCGTATATCCGTGTTGCCAGCAAAACGCTGTCCGAATTGTCGAGGACATTTAGCACTGTATTTCATAGGAAACGATGTACTTTTTTAAAATTGTTTTGTTTAAGAGACATTTTTGTCCCTTTCGCTTAGCGCGCCTCCACTGTATATATTATTTCCTACGGCTTTCTCGCCTGGCGCTAACAACCCCTAATTTGTTTACTAAGAAGCCTACAACAAAATTGTAAGTGGTCCAAAATAAATGTCGGTTTAGATTTTAAATTGTGGCTTTTTCAGCTGCTCCGAGCAATGTAAGAACGATTGATGGAAACATTGTCGGCTCAACTAGCACAACACAAGTGTGAACGAATGTTTGAATGAAATTTAACGATCCGTTGCCTCAATTCTTAACATTGTTGGAAATCTCACCGGAGTCTCCCATTTCGCAACGCCTGTTTTCAAGCTACACTGCACTGTGTCTCGTAGAAGCGAGCGAGTCGCGCTTTCTAGATCGTTTACCGTTCTTTATGCCATTGTATTCTTGAGACTTCCACAGTGTCCTAAAGTGTCTTTCTCCCTTGCAATGAGGCGCGCGTCCCGAGGGGTTCCCCTTTCTCGGGGGCTCCATTTTTCTTCGGTTCGCACGCTACATGGCATGTCGGTCGAGCCAGAGATTTATGAAGGTCCCGTACGATCGTCGGGTACGCTGGGGAGAGCCCAAGTTGGGCGTACAGGGAACCTTCGTCGCTGCGCCATTTTTTCCACACTCCCCTAACCTTCACCGGCCCCTTGTGGCTTACCCAACGCGCAGAATGCGAGGCGTACGAAACCGCGCGCGTCATGTTTGTTTACCGCCAATTTACCGACCCTTCTAGATCTGGCCGTGGCCTCGCATTTATCCAGCACCAGCAACGAATAGAAGATGCTGCACAGCGAGTGGCCCGTGTGCAACAGAGTGACGCAGTCGCGGAAACTGGCAGGCTGTCAGCGCGACCTGGTGAGCATCTTCTTAAGCTAATTTTTCGTGACATCATGCAAGACGTGGGAGATTTCGGCGCGGAAGCGCTATTAGGTTAAGGGAATGTTACGGTGGGCCTGTGCACATGTTCTGCCGTACTAGGGCGATGCCCGGAGTGTCATAAAAGGGCTCCTACTTCTTAGTAATGGTCATTAATGACGTTCGTACCGCTCACTCGTTCGGGAGCTAGCCCGGTCTCGGCAATGGAGATAACAATTCAGTGGCGACAACATAGTACGTGCTAATCCATGCGCCTACTATGACTTTTTTTTCTGGCAGGTCTTTCTGTGCTCTCGTAGTAGTATTGGCCTTTCTGCTTGTGAACCGCAGGCCACCACCGCTACTGCTGCCTGCGGTTTTGAAAGATAACACCTGATACATCAATAAATTCCATGTAAGACCGTCATTTCATTTCAACCAGTCAAAATAAAAACAGAACTCAAAAGGAAAGAACCCGCGGCTGTTGTATTTGAGTAGACGAAGTTCAAGGCCTGAAGTCATTCACTGCTTAATTATTAACAGAGAAGCCGTTTAGCAAATTGTAATTTTTTTCTATCCGCAGTTAAAAATAACAAGAAAATGCCGAGCGCTCATGTGTGCGTTTCTCGCTACGATCGCCCAGCGTCCCGAGCGTGCGTTTTTGAAGCCAAGTATACCCACTTAAGGAGGTTGGCCGAGATTGCGGCACGCGACTGGCAGTGAAAAGAACCAAGAATATGCCGAGGGCTCGTGTGTGCGTGCCTTGCGACGACCGCCCAGCGTCCCAGGTGTACGCTTGTCATGCCAAACATACCCATTAGGAAATTGGCCAAAATCGGCGAAAAGAACTCCAGCGTGCGCCGTAATCGTGGCAACACTTGCTCGGAAGTAGAAGGACACGTCATAGCGTACGCCCCTCCAACGTGATGTCCAATGATTATCACTTCTAAAAAAACGAAGTAAGCTCACACTTATAGCAACAGAGATGGAGTAAAGGTCGTTGCTCCAGCGAAAAAGAAGCAAATCGCCTGCAATTGTAGACTTTCATTTTTTAATCGCGATAGTTTGCTCGATGCGATGGCGTAAAGACTACATTAGAGGTATAACTGCACTCCCGTTTTCCGGAGAAACGCAAGGAAAAAGCGGTGGTGGCGTCCCCATATCCACCCATGAAAGTCAGGTGGTCTGCCAGGGTGGAGGCCTGTGCCTCGAAAGTGTCGCGTTCTGGCCTCTTCCAATGAAGGCCACGTCCACAGCAGGTTCTCTGTGCCCGCCTCTTCGGCAGGAGGCATGCAGAAGGGGCTGCTCTGTGTGAGCGGGGCATGGTAGCTTCGTGGCCACTCCCGGGTAATAGCGCCAAAGAGGGCTACACCAACACAAAGTCTTCGCTTCGAGGCCTCCTCCCAGCGAGAGAGTCTACTAGGGAGGTCCGTCCCACAAAGTGGGATGTGCCGCAACGACGATTTTCTTTCTGTTGGAGAAATTTTTCTGGGTCACCTATTGCCCGTAATGGCAATCGTGAACTTTAACCATCGTGATGGACGTGATGGTTGCGTACAGCTTCGCTACATTCAAGTCTCATGCGTTAGTGTGAGCTTTCGGCATTTTTCGAACGTCATCATTCATGACTTAAAGTGCAGGTTCTTTAAAGTGTGCAATACTTTCGACCAGAACTTGCGCGGGTTATCGGGGAGAATGAGGGAAGCACTTTATGTCTGGCCCCGGTTTTTGTCATCTCCCGCATGAGACCTTTGTCAAGCTGCTGCATTGCAGTTTTTGTTCTTGCCCTGGCATTGCTCTAGTTCTTTGTTAAAGAATGCTGAAACAAAATAAAATGAAATGAAGTGAAATCACCTAAAACATATGAACTACAGTAAGAGGGCCCAGGCAAAAATTTACATGGCGATACGAAATGTCTACAAGCATGCTTTAAGGCTTCCCGTGATTATCCTTATTGGTTGTTCACCACTCATTCCCCGAGCTAGTCTCGTCTAACCGCACGAACCAAATTCTTCAAATGAACTTGATTTTCACCAGCAGAAAACTCCTAACCAGACGGGTCATACCACCCCCCGATGAAGGATCTCAGCAACAACGAGACGTGCCTTCCAAGATGAGAATAAACATTGACCTTGGCATTGACATTGACACTCACAACATGGACCTCACTCACCACGCTGCAGCGAAAGAGGCGGCGAGCCCCCACGTTCGAAAAACTAAACTGAGACCGACAGCGCTTGGTCTACACCCACGCCGCTGAATACACCAAGAGGGGATCCAGGACTGCCGTAGTCACTTCAAGATCGAAGCACATCAGCAGCGTTACCTGGTTCCCCACAACCACTCCACAGCCCGAGGAGGTGGCCGTTGCACTGGCTTTTCCAGACGCTGCGGATGCAGTCATAAGTAAACACGTGCAACAAAAAGGCGTTCTCGGGAAGCTTTATCAGGTAGGCATCCCTAGCCGAGTGAATGCCACAGCCCGGGGACAGTGTAAACTGCACGTTATGTCAAAAAATGCAGATTGCGCAGAAAACTTCCCCTCTTTAAATCTTCATAATAGCGCAGATGGAGATAATTGGTCAGAGAGAACTTTGAAAAACCAACGGAAATAGGAAAATTTTTAAAAATAAGAATTTTGATAAAACTGCTCTGACAAAATCAAGAATGGGCATCTTATACATCTCTCGCAAAAGCCGAAGAACAAACGAAAAAATTTCGCAAAATGACGCTCAAAATACGAAATAAAAAATTACACCATCTTCCCGTAGGAAAACCCTGAGTAGTATGCGAAGCAGCCATGGGGTCGACTGAAGTTCCCATTAGTTTTCAGGTCGTCGTTTCCGGTGACGTTCGGCTTCGCGTGCCTTCGTTGTATCAGTAGCTTCTTGACGTAGTTTGAATGAGTGAAAGACATAAGGCGCGTTCGTAGCACATGCTCCCGTCTCGGTTTGTAGCGCAGTGGGAAGAGCGCCGCGTACCTCCCGTTGCGGCCAGAGAGTCGTGGGATCGGGACCGGGCGCCGCCTAACTATTTCTTTTTATAGTGGACTGCGCTGACGTCAGCCCGAACGCTGACGGGGCTGAAGAGACGCGCATGCGCAGTAGAGTGCAGACGGCGGACAACGACAATGAGGGAGGGTGGCACACAGCCCCGAGCATGAGATGCTTCGCATCTAAAATAGTACCCCCTGCATTTCCACAATAATCCGGATTTGGCGGAAGTTGCGCCTTTAATCATTATAATTGCGGAAATGCCGATAACTGGTCGGACAGAATTTAAAAAAACTGAGAAATAAAAAAAGTAGAAAAATAAAATCGCAACGAAAATGGCCTGACGAAATCAACAATATCCATCTTATATCTCCCCCAATAACCGAAGAATAACGAAAAAAGTGTTCAAGAGAACATTCCAAATACGATGTAAGAAATAGCGAAAAATTCGAGAAGAAAGTGTACGCCCTGCATTTTTACAAAAATGGAGATTTGGCAGAAGTTCCACTTTATATCGTTACAGTATAGTAAATGGAGATAGTAGGTTGCACAAAATATTGAAAAGTCACAAGATAACAAATTAGAAAAAATAATTTTGTAACAAAACTGCTCTAGCGAAACCAAAAATATGCATCTTATAATGTCCCCCCCCCCCCCCCAAAAACCGATGAATAGACAAAAGAAGTCTACAAAAGACCGCTGTAAATGCGAATACAAAATAGCGTAAACGGAGCAACTCTGCTGTACGCATTGCATCTTCGAAAAAAACGATATAGTTAGCGATGTAAAGACAATTATTAGCTAAAATGGCACATATTTACGTCATTGGTGGAACGAAACAAATAAAATAACACCAAGTCTTTCGCTGCTCACAGCTACATTTGGCTGTAAAAAGTCACGGTCTAGTCAAGCGGCGTATGAATGATACGCATTTGTAGACAACTCCCTGAATTTATGCCGATGTTTTTTTTTGGCTGGGCTAATACGCACGGCTCCTGTAGACACCCTGTAGAGCAACACGACCGACCACGAAACCATGTCACATTTACACTGACAGTCGATCCGAGGTTCCTGGTTAAAAACTGTACAGCCTTTGCCTACTTACCAAGAAAGTAAGTGTGTTACAGGTTCCATTAACCGACACATTCTTAAGAACATAAGTCCTTAACCAAGATCCAAGAGCGCAAGCTCCGGAAACAACAAACCCGACGCTCCGGATTCGTCTGATGGCTGTTAAACGCTTAGTAGTACCAAGTCACAGCTGAGGATTAAGTGCATGCACAGACAAGAACAAGGCCGTTGTCGATAACAAATAGGTAAAAACAATGTTTTGGGTGCAGTGTCAGTGCGAAACATAAAAGCATGGGAGCTCCCGCTCTTATTGTCTCTGTAACACAGAAATATCAATAAGTGCCTGCGAATACCGGTGGATCGGGTTTTAATCAAAATATAAATCTAAAAGGGCTTACTGAGGGTCGTTTTTCTGTCATTTCTTCGGGCGATATATTCTAGGAAACCAACATCTGCTGAAATCACACTGAGAGCCATGTTATTTCGACGAAAAGAAATAAATAAAACATCAACGGTCATCTCTGTGAACAATAAGCAGTGTTCAAAGTTGGTCGGGAGGATAGGACGGCAGTTAGTGTGGGAATTGAGAAGTGCGTTCAATCCCAGGCGTCACTGAATTTACGAACAGAATTTGATACAGGATCATGTTCCCGCTTCCAGATTCGGACAGAAACTCACACAAAGGGCCACAAATCAAAACGTCATTTGGATGTGTCCCAGTGCATGGTTGTCAGAAACAACAACAAAAAAAAAACAGCCGGGACGTAATTCAAATCTTGGTAACCACAAAAAGGGGGAATTTGTTAGCGAAGTTACTAGAATCATTTTATTGTGCAAGAATGTGTCCGTAGATTTGTCTCGCATTGAATTTTAATATATTTTGCGGCAGTGATTAGTAAACACTTCTTAGGCGTAAGTGGAGTTGCCAATGTGAAATCGACCAATATTGCGTCTAGTCAACCGCGAGGTTAATAAAACTCACAAATGTATGCGAAACAGCATTAGCAAAAAACAAAACAAAACGGACTTTAGTTTAGCAAGTAAAAAGCGAGCGTTTACGGTATTACTGTCCTATACGCAAAAATAAACACGCAGGTACGCTGGAGAGGCGATCAGGACTCTTTAGACGCCTTGAATAATCCCCGTATAAAACTTCCGATACACAAGCAAAAGTGGAAGGACAATAGTCAGAACACATTAACATTATCTAAATAGGTAGATATGCACACAAAGTACACCAAAGGCTCCATTTTACGATTTGTCTACTAAAGCAGGAAGCGGCGACGAACATACCTTGCATAAAACCCATCGCGCCAATCGCTATTAAAGCAAACAAGAATCGAACGGTGTGTAGCGGACTAAACGAACAGATAGGATCAATACGTAACTAGAAACACAAACGTTCAAAAAAAGTGCGACCAAAGCGGAGTAAGTACTGCAGACCCCATCCCTACTTTTCTTAAGCAACGCCCAATCGCGTTACTCATTGAACTGTTATCTGGGTTTCCTTATTCCGCAAGTGACGCGGAGGATCAAGGAGATGCGCTTTGTGGCGAAAGTTTTGCGATCGTTGCGTTCTATCCCGGTGGTGTGTGCGCTTATTGCTACTCAAGCATGAAGTTCCATCGCCTTTCGCTTTACCGCGATCTTCATTGTTTTTCCTAACCCCTATCTGTTCTCTTTCCCCCATTTTTTGGTGCGCTGCTTTCTCCACGCTCACTTCATTCCTACCATCACGTCGCTTTCTTCTTTCTTCCTCTCCACTTCTTTGTCTGTCTGTCTGTCTGTCTGTCTGTCTGTCTGTCTGTCTGTCTGTCTGTCTGTCAGTCTGTCTGTCTGTCTGTCTGTCTGTCTTACAACTTCTTTTCGTTTATCCTATCGCGCAAACAGAACGGTCTGGAGGTGGAGCCGCTTCCGTCGATTCAAATGTCCCGCGCTCTTGCGAGGTCGATGTACGCATGCGCCTCGAGGACTGCTATAAAACCCTTCTCCAGTCTGCCGCTAGGAGTTTCCCCCTCAAATTCGCCACTCTTTCTCTCTGTCTGCCACGCCTTCCCACACCCCTGCCGCCAACCTCGCGGAAGATCGACGCTCGATCCGCGTGCTCTGAGAGCGCATTGGGCTCTCGTCCGGAGCAGTGGCGTGACATGCCCGCTCGGGGTCGTCGCCGTTGACGGGATTCCTCTTTCTCGTTAATCGCGCGCGCCGTCGTAAAGGACCACAATATCGCGAGGAAAAGAAAGAACGCAAGAAACAAAAAAAGGCCTAAATTGTGCGGCGGTCATGGAAAGGGAGAGCGAAGATACCTGGTTGTAACCGGTCTATATACAGTTGTCCCTCTCACGAGGCTGTCGTCTGCTAGCCGCGGTCACTGCTGTTGCCTTCGTCATCGGCTGCGGTGGCCTTTATTGCGCTCTTTCGGCGCCTGCACGGGATTGTGTCGTTCGGGGAACGGAACAGCACTCCAACAGCAGACGATGGAAGCCCGCGAGTTGCGGCCGTAGCGCTATCGTCTACTTCCTCAGAAAAGGACATTCCACTCGGGTCTCTAAAGTTGAGCTCTGTGCTGCGGTCTTGTAAGCAACAGAGAAAACAACCTCATCTGTCGTTTCACATTGCTTCATCTCCTGCGGGGAACAACTTGTGTGAAGTGTGTGTGATTCTAGGAAGTTGTTGTTTCACTTCGTTCGGTTGCTAGGAAAGCTGTGAGGGATGACGTCCGTCTGCTATGTGTGGTGGGTGACTTCGCTAAGACACTTTCCGACTTCGACGCCGAGTTGCGGTCAGTGCTTCGCCTTTAGTTTCCATTGAAGAAACTGCCAGCTTCCTGCTTTCGTCGGAACCAAGACATGGAGTCTTCCTTGCTCCGCGGATTATTTGGATTTACGGCGACGTTTCGGCTCCTTGGCGTCTTGCTCCTCTGCGGAAGCGTCGCCACAAGAAGAGGTGAGTGAAAAAGGCAAGCATCTTGGCAGGCTTGGTTTGGCAGCGCTCTTTACAGGGCACGTTCAAAACGCCAAGCTTTTCGCGAACAAACCGGGTCACAATATTCTGATTTCTGAGAGCGTACATTCGTCCTCGCAGCGAATGCCTGAGAAAAGAGAGGCTGATGAATTCCACTGAATTTTTCCTAGGCTAAATAAAGACAGGCATAAATGTGTAGTTCGAGCAAGTTCCAAAATTCTTTATATTCAATAAGATATCGCCGGTGTCACACACGCATAGCGGCTAAGGCCATACAAGTCCAAGAATATTTGAAGGTGAAAACATTATCCCGGAGATAAAAGGCCGATCCGCAAGCTAAGGAATGCATGTACTCTGAGAGCAATTATTGTTGAAGTACTTATTCGGATGGGAATCCAGAAAATCGTGTACGATATAATTAGCTCATTTTTGTGCTGTTTCAACGGAAGTTTTAGCAACATCTCATCTCTAACCTCATTATAGTAGTTTTCTCCTAACACGTGCCAAAGAAATTAATCATATTAGAGCTGCTTGTAGGTTACACGGCTTTGCTAGGCTCCCTCCTAAGCGATGTTGCAAGAGGCGGGAAGGGAAAGCTGGATAACCTACAGCGGAAGACCAGCACTGAATAATTATATGAATTCCACATGGCAGTGTCGGAGTCATGCGTCCACGTCGTGCTGTCTCTGCTCGCCTGGGCCGTAATAGCGGAAGACGCCGCAGACAAAGTCCATTTACCGCTTCCACGACACGAGTCACAGAATAATGCGTCAATTATTACAACGGTGTTCGCAGCGGTCGCCTTTGAAAAACAAGAACACTTCAGAGCCCTCGGGCATCAAAGTCATGTCTCTCTCTCTTTCTCTCTCTCTCTTTCTCTCTCTCTCTCTCTCCCTTTCTCTCTCTCACACATGCGCACACATGCACACACGCACACACACATACACACGCACACTAGCGCACGCACACACACACACACACACACACGCACGCACGCACGCGCACGCACGCGCACACACGCACACACACACACCTCACACAAAACCGCTGTAACTACCTGGAAGTCTGACCTTAGTACGTATCTACTGAAGGACTGCGTAAGGATTTTTGAAAGGCTGGTTTTAAGGGTAATTTTTCGCTCATTCGAAAAAGCAAAATACAGACACAAGGAAGTGTTTCGTTCGTGAAAACACTGACGCTTCCACCGCTCAGCCAAGGACCACATTCTAATAGGAATGTTTTGGCGAACAGTGGTGCCTGTGAGCGCCTGTGAGCGCGCGCGCGACGAAAGTGCGGGCACTTGTTCTTTGCAAAACGACGTACCCCGGATGAAATAGGAGCACAATTATGCAGCTGCTTTAGCGCTTGCTGGGGGGCCACCACGGTTACTCCCGGGCAATTGACAAGACGGCGTACTCTGCTGAATGACGTGAGTGCGGGGAAATGTGTCCTCGGTGCCAGCGCCAACGTCTTAACGGTAGGCTGGCTTGTATGCATAAGGAGCCCCGATTCACGCTATGCATGGAGTGGAGCACCGCGATTCATCCTTGCGGGTGTAGGGGCTCGAGAGGCGGGTTCCCAAGTGGTTCCGGGGCGTGAAGACCGTATTTGTATATTTAGGACGTCACCGTCTAAGGTTTAGGGCCCTCCTTAGTAGAGAAGGACAGTATATAAACACGAAAGAGTCTGGCTAGATGGCGTCATGCATGGACTCGGGAAAGAGACGTAGCAGCACACGAAAAATGAAGAAAATTGCTGAAAAGAAAAATCCCGTAAATTGTACAATGATTTACACTAACTAACGCCCGCCAAAAGCTGCCGAATTGATGCATTCAGCCCATCAAAATAAAATTAAGATTTTTAACGCCTTTCAGACCGCGGACTCACACATATACAAGCCCGCACCAAAGGCAAACACCTCCCTTCCAGAATACAAAGAAAATGGGTCGCCTATTAGTTTGCTTCCCTGCAACTGTTGTGGCATGAAGTTAGTCAGTACAGTGCAGTGTCGCCCCCAAGCAGGGTGCTGTAAAAGTACGCCTGGAAAGAGCAATTGAGTGTAGCACTTGTCTCGATGCAGAAGCACCGAGGAAAACATTCCGTTTCAGTTTAGATGTACGACCTCACCGTGCGTGGACATGCATCGATTTGTCGGTCCCTCGTTCCCTCACCTCACCTCTGGGAGCAGATGGGGCGAGACCCGGGGGAGTCGGGCCAAGTCCTGACCGCAGTCCAGGACCGCCACAGTCCTGGACCACAGTCAGGACAGTAATATTTTGCATCTGCAAAATAATACTCGTCTGTGGTCTGGTGCCCATGTACAACAGGACTTCGTGCCCTCCGAAAGTGTATACTACTATTTGGAAAGTGTCTGAACAGGACTAAACATTTTGCGTGGACTTGCAGTACCACCTGGCAGGTGATTACGAGTGTTACGAAGGTATTATAAGAACACCAAGTTAACAAACGGGGGACTTTCGGATCCTCATTGCCGTAGTGCACTGTGTGATAAATTGGCAGTTTTGGGGCTTCCTATGAGAAACTTTAATTCAAATGTGCCAGCAATCCTCAGTTTCTTTAAACTTTATTTCAAATGTGCAGAAATCCTCAGTTTCTTCCCAGCATTTTTTTCTTCCCCTGTTTTAGCATCGTCCACCATAACAAAGCGTAAACATTTTAGGAAACCAACAAGAAACGTTTGCCAAACATGTCCCTCAGGTAACACAACAACAACAGAGTGTTGTAAGGCCAAACGAAAATCACATGTGATAAACCGTTGCATTATAATCACGTTTTAGGACAACCATTTCCACTTTACTTCAGTCAATTATATTAAGAGAACAATTTGTCTTTTCATCGAACTCATTTTTGATGCTTGCGCTCTCCAGTTGTCAAATTCCGACCATTGAGGCTTTTGAAAATTTTGATGTGCCGCTTTTTACTAGTAATGTTTTTTTTATGAAGGTGAATTGCTCCTTCAAGCTGCTGAATGTCCAAAGCACTGTTTAAACAAAATCTTGTAGCCCAAAAACAAACTAAAAACTCCGCTAAACGGCTCGCCAAGATTATGTGCCTTTCTTTCTTCGCCATTTGTCTTCCTTTAAACATTCGTTTTTCCTTTTTTCATCTTTCCTCCCACCATCAAGACCTCAGAAAACAACTAAAAAATCCTTTATTAGAAGTTTTTTTTTCTATTCCTTCGGTTTCTAAAGTATCTAGTTCTTTTAAAGATTTTTTTTCGCCAGCCGTCTTTACAAGTGAATAGTTGTTTAGTAATGACCACAACGAAACATTCTCTACGGGAACATCAAAGCAATTCCGAAAACAGCTTGGGATTCAACTAGTACCCCGACGAAAACAAGAGAGAAGAAATGGCGCCTGATTTTCAATGCACTCTGTCTGATTGCAAGGCAGATTGAATGAGAACCCCGCAATTGCTGAGGTGGCAGTGTAGACCCGGCCGCGTTGAAATGCAGCAAAACGAGTGACAGAAAGTGCAGGAGAAGGCAAAAGTACTACACTTGAGGTACTAGAACCTGCCATAAACAAGTAGAAGAACCGTGCCTGAACCCAGCTCTATATGAAGATTTAAGAGGAAATAGAGCTCTTTTGAAGGTGCGGGAATACTTTGAGTAGCAACCAGCGAAAAAGGCAATATCTTATTAAACCGAAGTTTGAAGTGTGAAGTGTGAAGTTTGAAGTTTGAGGGTTATTTAATCAAACCAAACAGACACGCCTACAATGTAAACAGGGACCAACCAATGTTGTCAAAGGGTCCCAAAAAGTATAAATCGCGTCCGTCGGGTGCAAGACAAATTTAGTAAATGAATACCGTAAAAGGTGAAATGATACGAAAATAAAAAAAAAGGCCTATTACAGACGCCGAGGAAAGCCACTAGAATTTCCTGATAGTTCTTTTGTTTTCATGATTTTGTGGCCAGGCTGCGTTGTCAAAAAAAATCGAATCCTTGTCGGCAGTGCAAACAAGTGTTGAAAATTTGACTTAACCCGTGATTTTAAACGAGATCATTCAAGCCAGCGCGTGCGTTTGCGAAGCGGCATCGGAATGCGTCCATTACGTGCGCTTTTTACGCGCTCATGCATCCAACCGCGCTCTTCCCCGCATGGTAATAAGAAACTAGTGTCACTAAATAAGCTACGCTTAAGAGTACCGCCACTTCTTGCACCCGGAAGCGTGTGGGGGCCATTTTGTTTCTGGCTTGCAGTGTTGCCATCTCTCCCAACGAAACCACCGCTGGTTGTGACGGGCATAGTGAGACCGGCCGCTACAGCGTTCGCGCAGTAGAGAGAAAGAGAGAGACAGAGAGAAAAAGATATATATATATATATATATATATATATATATATATATAGAGAGAGAGAGAGAGAGAGAGAGAGAGAGGGAGCGGAGGCGCCCAGAAACAAAATGGCTGCGCCCACATGTTAACAAATATCACGTGGTGCCGACCGATCAATAAAATACCTGGCGGCACATAACAATGAGAGAAAACAGTGCCGATACTCTACAAGCCTTTATTTAGTGACGCTAGAAACTGAGTAGACATCAGCCGGTATTCACAGACTCGCATTCAACGGTTAGTGCAAGGGAGACGGCCGGCACTCTTTCAGCTATACCATTTGAATTCACACGTCCATGATTTCAAACCACGTGACCGATAAGCCCACGTGCTTGACAACAACGAAAAACGCGGAGTCGGCGAAGCCACCTTACTTATTGAAAAGCCGAATGAGGTAAAGCGGCAGATCAGGAGGCGAGGGAAAAGAGAAAGGTCTGCCGTCAAATTTGAGACTCCAGTGACTATGAGAACTTTTCGTGCCCGGCCGACAAAGCTGTGTTACCGTGCACAGACACCAACATTTTAACGAAAAGGCAACAAATGCACTCACTCCGTAGGCAAGTCGCCCAGCGTACCACACATACGAAGCCACGTGGCTGGAGTGTTCTCAATCTCACGCATCCCCGGACTCTGGGCATGTGGGCAAGAAAATCGCCTGTTGTTTCTGCCGGGAGCTCCTTCCCGTCTAAAAAGCCCTACCAATATGCTCACCCTTTACGCTGTTTCTTGGTCCGTTTAGTGTCAGTTTTCTCTGCCTTTTCTCAGTTATTCTGAACCTTTGTATTTATTCTGCCTTTTATGGTCGTTTTCCCCCACTCGTCCTATAGCCTGTGCTGCATACGACACCTTTATTTCGAAGCAGTATATGTCTATCCCACCCCTCCTATCTTCCCTAGTGTTCATTCCGGTAAAGCCGACTCACTCGTATCCGCTTTGGCGCTCTTCCTCGCCACCGCGTACACCTCCTTCACAACTGTCATTCCCCTCGCCACCACCAATGCTTGCTTCGGAAGTTGTGGAATCGGTTGATAACGGCGGTAGCACCGGTATCAGATGATAGCGGAGAGTCAACGCAAGCCTGAATGGGCGTAAAAACGACGAAAGGCCATCGCCACCGAAAGTGTAGCCGCCGCAGTTTCCTGCCTCAAATTCAAGCTCATCAAGTAGCTAGAAATCCCTCCCGGATGAAGCGAAACTTGCCCGCTTGGAACGCCGACGTGTGCCAATAATTTTTTTAGCTTAAAGGCTTTCCGAACGAAATTTTCGTCGGTGTATTTTTGCCGAAGCATGCACCCATCAACGGGGCCGGTTTAAGCTTGCACTGATTTGGGGTGGAAGGAGGGGGGCGTGCACGCACACCTAGGCTTCTTGCGGGTACCCATGACATGCCCGTTGTGCTGGTGAGAAGTTTAAACCTAGAAGTCTCACGGCTCAATGCGATCAGTCTGTTGTTCACCATGGTCGAGCGGTATGGTCTAAGGTTGGTGTGTTGCATACATAGTAAGATGTCTACGACGCTGGAGGGAAACGGAAAGCCACCTGTTTGTCCGCTAGAAAAATGCTTGAATCCTTCATAATTTTGACTCGCTAAAACACGAACGCATGTAGTTTAATCGGAGGAAGAAGAGCGGGAACTGAAGGAACGTCGGCGCGAACAGAAGCGCGAAGTGGCGCGGAAGCAAGGAAAGCCTCTGGTGCTGCCGTTGTCAACGCTAACTTCAAGGTCGTCTAAGCAGAACAAGATAGTAGCTTTTTTCCACAAAGAACTCCTAATACGGAGCTCCCGGGATAGTCGATAGGGACATATTTGCGGGATCAATCTGTGTCCTGGTGTCTTTGCACTCCTTCGCTGGAGTCGGCCAGCCTCTTCTCTCATTAAGTGGGTATAGGGCCGGGTATGAAGGGGGGTTGGGATTCTGTGTTGAGTAGATACGAATCCCTCCCAGAAGAGCAGTAACTTGCCCGCTTGGAGCACCGATGTAAGCCAATATTTCTTGTAAGCTTAAAGGGCAGTGTGAGCGAGATTTTCGCTGCTGTCTTTCACATTTAATCACACGCTCATAACCGGTTGCCGGTTTATGTGTGCACGTGTTGGGAGTGGAGGGACGTGTGCGCGCAACTATACGTGTCATGTCCTAACTAATGACATGTTCGTTGTACTGGTGGGAGGTTTAAACCTGGACGTGAAATGGCCCGATGCCACCTGCCCGGTGTCCTGTCCAGTGTGTCACGCAGATAGTAAGATTCCTGCGATGTGGGAGCGAAACAGGCAGCTCCCGTTGTCCGCTACAATGAAGCTCAAGTTCTTCCAAGTTTTATTCAGCTAATTGGCTAAGAAGTATGCTCAATCGCAAATGACAAACCAGCGTGTTTTCTTTCCTTCTCTCCGTGGACGGCGTAAAGTTTCGCAGATCATCATTCTTCGGAGAGTGCAAGGGCGCTTAATTCGTTTTCGTTTCTTTTCCTGTTTTTTACGCATTGTAGTTTCTCTCGGGCACAGCTTTTCGGCTAGCCTCTTATTAAGTGTATATCGCTTCCTTTCTTCTTTGGCATGGCAAGGTTCACCGTGGGCGATTGTCCAAGATTGTTCCTCTGAATTTCGCACAATGAACGTTCGTGTGCCACGAATTCTTGGGCAAATTTCCCATTAGTTGTTGCTAAAGTTTACAAGTCCCAGTACGGAACCCAACTAACAAAAAAAATCATGATGGCTGATAGCTGCAGATTCTTTGCACAGTCCTAATATTCACAATTTTGAGGACAATAGCCCCTATGTTTTGACAGAAAAAAAACAATAAAAGAATTAAAAACTGCACACCGGAGAACCTAAAAATGCAATACTAATACTCTTCCTTTTGGTCCCTGTAGCAGGTTTGCGTTGTGTATCTGAGATTATAATTGTTGAACCTGTACAGACATTCCCCCTCTGTTATGTGTTGATCAAGTTAACTTAAAGGGGCCCTGAAAGGCATTTTGAGCACACTAAATGAACTAGCGCAATCGCTAGATTCGGTCGCCAACGTCACCTGTGCCAAGTATTACTCTTTTACGCGCAGCGGAAAGCTCACACTTTTGTTGCAAAGTTTGTCGCTTTTTTCTCACCCTTTCCTTCGTGTTTTTGGACGCCGCCATCTTCACATGTCTACATCATCGATTCCCAGATGTTCGTCATGAGCTAGACATCCTGCTATTGGGCGGCTTTTTCACGCACTTCCGGCAAAGAGATGAGTCGTCTGCTGAGCGTCGGCTCGCCGGCTGATCTGCCAGCGGAGTGCCGGAGTGCTTTGACATTTTACGACAAACGAAACAAGTGTAAACAAACGCTTAACCGTTTGTATTGAATGCAACACGGCCATAACACGACGTGGATTTTATCTTACGTGAGTACGTACCATAAAGAAAGTCCCGTGGCACTTCTTTGGTGCAATCGCAGAGAACGCCCTGAGCCGAATGCCCGGGTTTGACGCGTACATTTTATTCAACTTCAAAACAATCCAGAGATGCGTTTCGAACGAACGCAACGTCACAACATGCGTTGCAAGTCTGAACCGCGATTGACAGACGATGAGTTGCCTCCTCCTGCCCGTCGTAAATACGGCACTCACCTCACACCCGGTTTGCGGGGACGAGCAGCAAGTCACAACTCTGGCGCGCAAGCGAGAAGGTTTTTAGCCAGGCACACTGCACATACCAAATGCGAGGTTGAGTGGTACGTCGTTCGAGAAAGATAATCCAGACCATGGGAAGCACTATCCACCCGCAGAAGTACAATGTCGCATTTCATCGCGAAACGAACGCGTCCACAACACACAGGAGGCGATGCACACACACACACACAGCTTCGGTCGCTGCATTGGCTTAGCTGCAAGCTTCGTTCGGACAATCAGCGATGCTACGACGATACAGAGCTGCGTGAGGACGACGTGCTAACCACTTCACGTATTTAAAAACACAGGGGCAAAGAACTAGGTTCATCGGAAGCAAAAAATCTTTCCTCCATTATAGTGCCTGAAATATACTGGCTAGTGTGCCGAGGGCGGGCTCCAGGCGGGCGCCGGGAGCGATGTACGCGGCCGTCTGCCGCTTGGGGCGCTGCCGTGCGGGAGTGTGCGCGTTCATCCGGCCCGAGCAGATCGCGCCACTGGATCGCGCGGTTACCTCCGAGCTGCGTAGCAGCCGGCAGCGGCAGAACTTTCCATTCCCGCTTGCGACGAAAGCGAGCGAAAGCGACGGGAATTCTGTCGCGCAACCAAAATTTGTCCCGACCATTCGACAAAAACGATCGTCCGCGCGACAAAGCGACGGAATTCCTGCCGCTCTCACTCGCTTTCGTCGCAAGTGCGAACGGGCCTTTATGCGCAATCTCCGCCCCACACAAAACAAGCTCTTGCTTGTCGCCTGAGCATACGGTTGATATCTGACTACGTTACACTGTGCTTGCCAGTGTATTTAAACGATGTCACTAGGTTTGAAACGTACGCGCTCGGCGTGCAGCTTTGTAAACGCAAGCGGTTTCACATACGCACGCTATTGTGCTGCTAATAGAGTTTTAGTACAGCGTTTGTGGCCTTGCATACGCTAAACGCTAAATGTTTGCGTCCCGCTACGTGACACCGCGATGGGAGTTTTAGTAGAGCGTCTCATCAGTTTTGCGTAGCGACACACTAATGCATACGGCGCCATCTGTCAAATGTTTTCCGAAATGTCTCGCCGGCTGATCTGCTAGCGGAGTGCCGGAGTGTTTGGACATTTTACGACTGTCCAAACAAGTGCAAACAAACGCTTTCCCGTCAGTGTTGAATGCAACACATGGGTGCAGCTTGTCAGAACACGGGTTCTCGCTGATCGAGTGCAGCGTTGGTTTGCTCTTCGCCTTCACGTTCATCGCCGCTGATAAAGCGATCCGATCCGGTGCGTTTTGTGCACGGGTTCTGTGTCGGTTGAAATGTCTTTTTTCACATGCCGCCGGTAGTAGGAATTACAACCACCGCAAAAATAACACCCGGCACCAGCGGGGCCACATCTGAGACCGCGCTTTTTGGATAAACAGTGCGCGGTGCACCAAAGGGAACGAGCGCACGATTCTCCCCACGCGGCTGCGAGTTCGCCGCCGATACCAACTGCAGCCCTGCAGCTACGTACACCGCGAAAGGGCAAGGCCAGGCCGCATACATGCGGCCAGGTCATTCGTTCGCTTTTCCAGCCTGTGTCCATGGTGTCTACAGAGATGAAAAAGCCGAAAGAGCTGGCCCGTAGCAGACGGCAGTCTGTGGGAGCGCAATAGCGGAAGTACGTCACCGCTGAGGAGCGGAGCATCATGGGAGGGGAGGCCAACAGCGAAGAAACAGTTGAAAGGAGGAGGAAATACGGCGCGACGATAATTCGCGGTTTTTGATTTACGATTTCTCAGCTAATACTCATCGCTTTAACAAAATTCTTGCAGGAGGAGATTGCTAATACATTGCTTTCTTTGGTTACATGTATATGCATGCATCGGCGGAAGGCATTTCAGGACCCCTTTAAGTTGCTTTGGGAAATGAGGCCAGGTCGTACAGAAATAAAAAATATGGAAATGCACGCACGCTTTCGAACACAAAAAAGGGAAAAATTGACTGAGAAGGGAAAAATTGGCTGTGGGGAAAAGCTACTAGAACGGTCACACTAAGGAAGTGGTTGGTATTTATTTATTTATTTATTTATTTATTTATTTATTTATTTATTTACTCACATACCCTCAGGGCCCAGGCGCATTACAGAGGGGAGTGAGGGATAACAAAATTATTTGAAGAATATACAGCAAGTAATAATATGATAGCAACAGCTCTTTACACAAACAGTACACACACTGCGATAGTTACTTATTAAGGAAGCATGCGTTGCACAAGTTGGCGTAAACACTCATATAACCCAGCTCTACTCCAACAGAGTCGACACTACTGCACAATTTGGCTGGCGACAATACAAATACAACGGACCTTCACCTGAGAAGGCTAAATAAACATATAAACACTGCCCAAGTCAGCGAAAGTAAAAAAAAAACATAATGGCATACACATTTTCACTCAAACAGTCTGGAAACTTCACGCCTAAAAGCCACGACGTCCAAGATTTCGGCAACTGCATGTGGCAGTTGATTCCGTTTAACAGATGTGCTCGGTACAAATGAATCGTGAAAACACTTTGTGTGAGAAGATAGAATGCCTACTTTGTATCGATAATCAACGCGCGCTGACATGTACGATCGATTCGTTAGTATTCGGTCCTTAAGAATGGAATTGCCATGATATATTTTCTGGAATAGGCACAAACGCGATATTTGCCTGCGATGCTCGAGTAGCGGTAGAGATAAAGTCGTTTTTATTGTGGTGACTCTGAACGTGCGATGATAATTTGAAAGTATGAAGCAACATGAACGATTTTGAACCGCCTCCAATTCGTCGGTAAGTGATGCAATACCAGGATGCCAAATAGCAGCCGCATATTCCAATTTCGAATGAACCAAGGTTTTATAGAGAATTAGTTTCAAAGAGCTAGGTGAAGAATAAAGTTCCTACGAATATATCCTAGCACACGGTTGGCATTACTTACAACATAATCTATGTGAGGTTTCCATGATAACTTAGAAGACACTATAACACCTAAATATTTGTATGACGGCACGATTTCAAGACAAACATTGTTTAGTGAGTGTTCAGGAGGTGTAGTGTTAACTCGGGAAATGCGCATGATTTTACACTTTTTAATATTAAGTTTCATTTTCCATAATTCACACCAATCTTAAATACTGTCAATATCTGATTTCAAAATTTGGACGTCGTTGTTGTTAGTTATTTGCCTGTAAATAACACAATCATCGGCAAAAAGACATACAGATGAGCTTATGTTAATTGGAAGGTCATTTATATCAATTAAAAATAAAAGTGGCCCCAGGACATATCCTTGGGGTACAAATAAATGAACCGAAGAAGGATGCGAGTCTGTATTGTTCACACTTACGAATTGATATCGGTTAGTCAAAAAGGAACGCAACCACGCAAGTATATTATCATCTAGTTAGCCAAGATCCCATCGGAGAAAAGTTATGAGTGAGGGGCGCTTTTATCGCCGCGGTTTAACAAAAAATTACATGGGCCGAAAAAGCAGTGTATAGGTAGTGTGGAAGGGGAGATGGATTTGATAGTGGCTTTGAAGGGGTGCAATCGGGTCTAAAGAATTCCGCTGAAACAGCCAGACGGGCATACAGAATGCCGCTCATGTTTCATTTGTTGTACTGTGGGGGCCGAAAACAATCATTGTAGTGGCCGTAAAGCGTCCTTCGCTGCAATCACACATGACATACGTAATAAAATATCCAACTTCACGCATGATCACACAAAGTGCGGAATGTAAACAGAAAGAAAATCCTAGAACAACATATGAACGTAAGAACTCCCGGGTGTGGTCGTTTCACAAACTGAATACACTGCTGGTAAAAAAAGCGAGCTTGATGAGGGCATCCAAATCAAACACCCCGTCTCGGTGCCAGAATATTCACCCCAATGGAGGATAGTTTGTGGATGCATCCTTCGGGGTTAATCGCATGTGGTCTCCAGCTGCGCTGTAATTCCCACCACACTTTCTAAATAATTAGTTATCCTAATTCCAGACACCTTCTCCCATTTGTCCTTTCTTTGTCGTCTTTTTTTTACATGTCTCGTGCGTTTGCCGCCTCTTCCACGCTCTTTTTTACGCCTTACAGATATGTGGAATCAGCCCACGTATTTTGCTCGAACTACCCTATGCACAACACAGCACAGTCCATCCGAGCGACGCGAACTTCCCTACCTCATGTCCTGCCTGTCACCGGGGCTCACGACGCGGGTCCTAAACAGCCCACGCGCGGCCTGCAGGTTCACTACGGGCCGGAATAATTAACCGCGCTTGGCTGGAGTGGCGAAACTTTTCTGAGCGTGTCTGGCCCCCACAGTCCCGAGTGGCCGCTTTCTCGCTTTAGCAGTGACCACCCCTGTTCGGCCTTGTCGGTACGGGAAGAAAAACAATGCACGCAAGAGGAAGGGGGAAGATATTGTGCGAACGCTTCACGTGCTTTGCGGTCATGTCGCTTTTCACAGCCGAGTGATTTTACGCCGGGAATTCCGTGCTAGTAGCGTACAAAACGTGTCGCGTGTTTATGCGTGTAGACCTGTACGGCGTAAAGGGCTATTTGATGATAGCGTCGTACTCCAGCAGCAGCCGAAGCGAAGCGACGATCGCCTGCGACGCTTTCCCGAAGGCCAGACCACTGTAGTCGTCACGGTGCGGTTAGTTTTGTTGTTTTCCTTTCTCGCTGCTCAAGCGCGTCTTAATATCTGAAGTTGTCCACCTATCGTTTCGTTACACTGTTGATCTTGTTATTCAGATATAGGTATGTACCGACTGCAGTGTATCAGCTGTGAATTATAAATCCCCAAGCACGAAAAAATACTGCCGGTCTGTCATGAGGCATACTTTCGTGAGGCTTGATGAGGCATACTTTCGCCACATTAAAAAAATTGAATGAACCTAACTTCCGTAGTGCCTTGATATTGCCATATACGACCGCCGATGCCGCCACTAAAGAAATCATAGCGGAAACGAAGTGGTGATCGCCGACCAAAGGTTTATTTAAAAAGGTAAAAAGGACGTTTCGGCTTACATACAAAAGTGTTGTTTATGAAAACTGCACAAGGTCGATGAACAAGGCTTCCCAATGGAAGCCGGAACGTCTTTTTTACTACTTTAGATCAACCTTCGGCCGACTATCACAAGTTTTTTTACCTATTAACCCCTTAACCCACCAGACGAGATTTTGTCAAACCTTCGATTTCACTAAAGGAATATCCTCCATAACGCATTGCGGTGTAATAGTGGGGTTCACTTTAGAAAGGCTCAGTGTATAACACTCTTGATCAGTAGACTTAGTGTTATGGGGTATTTGATAAAAATCGTAGTTCTTTCGTGCTTTAATACTAGTGCAGCTTATGTTGCGCCTAAAAATCTCTTCCGAGCCATGGGTTTTTCTGTAGTAGTGAAGCGGGCTTTAAGGATGCTTTGCCTCTAACACCAAATGGGCAAGCACGCGCTCTTTGGACGCATTTACCTAGACGTCGCAAACCATTCCGCGTATATTCCACCAAATGTTCTTTTTAGACATGCACGCGGGTGAAGAAGGGAAGCCGACCTTGAGGGCCTCGTTTTACAGCGTTTAGTACGAATACATCGATTCTGAATATTGTAATCTATAAAGCACCCAGGGCGCTCCCATCTTTGTTGATATGTCTTTCCAGCGAGTTGTTTGTGTATTTTAATGAAGCGCACCTTGAAGGGGCTCGTCGGCCGCTTTTCTGATGGAGGCGAAAAGCAAAAACGCCCGTGTGTACGAGATTTGGGCGCACGTTAAAGATCCCCAGGTGGTCAAAATTAATCCGGAGCCCTCCACTACGGCGCGCCTCATCGCCTGCGTTGCGTCGGCGCGTTAAACCCTACAATCAATCAAGGGGCTCGTCGTAACAATTAGCGACGTATGCTGACGCATTATCCGAGGGTTGTCACACCAGTGTTCTAACAGTGGAGCTGTTTAAGCTTGAGCTGATCGTTAGAAGAAAGCTATCATCATCGGCGATGTGGAGAGGGGAAATATAGGCCAAGAAGTGTCAGGGAAAGTAGCCAGAAGGCAAGGAGCCCACTAGCAAGTGTTGGGAATGCGCGCCTAAAAAAAATAGCAGTGGCTTAGCTCGGCTATGCCAGGACATACGTAGCGTGAGCTGAGGTTCAGCTGATTATTCTTAGGTTTCCTGGTTGTCTAAGATTAGCTGATTATCATGCTTACTACTCCTAAACCCGATCCAATCCAATACAGTCCAGTCCAGTCAAGTCACTGCTCCTCTCGCATGTGCAGCACGGCCCTCCAGGAGCCACGCGAAACGGCTATCAAGCGGCTACGGCGCAGCGTCAGACTTGGCTACTACACAACGGAGGCGCACAGCTGGGAACGCGCCGACGCCAGTGCGTCTGCCGCGGCTATGACGTCACTCTCTGGAATGCGCAGACCCAATTCTCTACACTCCCGTACTCCAATTGGATTGGATAATCCAATCTAATACTATCAAATTTAATTTAATCCAATGCTCCTCGCGCTTGCGCAGCACGGCCCTTCAAGGTCCACGCGAAACTGCTCAACCTCAACCAGTGTAGCTTACGCAACAAAATTGCGGTTAGGGAGCTCCCGGGAACCGAAGCCGGAAAATGTATGCTGTAGAAGCAGCAACCTAAGCACTGGGCCACCCCAATCGTCCGTGGAACACGGGGTTCGCAGCGGCGGGAAGAATAACCTGTGCAGCTAACTGAAAAAAAAAAGCGCTTATCATGGTCGGAATTTAACTTGCGTATCTCGCGTTATGAAAGGGCGTCTGTCCGATTGCGCTATCATCGCATTCGGGGCGCCCAACATTTCGTTTGGGTGCATAGCGCAGGCGTTGCTTTTGGACTTTGGTCGAGTTGAAGTGAACTTTGGCTTTGAGCGGGTGGATTGTGGACTTTGATTTTGCGCAGTTTGTATGAAGAAAGCTTCGGTTTTTAACCATCTTTCTCATAAAAAAAGGCTAGACATACAAGAACCAAGTTGAAGCTAGTCAAGACCACCAGTTCCGCTGTTTCCTTAATATTCCCATCTCAACTGCGAACGTGAGAGAATTTTGTGTTTGCGCGAGCAATTGTCACAAATCTCCTGCTTCGTAATCTTTTCCTGAACCTTTTTTTTCTTTCATCTATTGCTTATGGCAGCTGTGGAACAGAAACGTAGGAAAACAGCTTGTATTATCGCTTTTTAAAGTGAAAGCTTTCTTAGTTGAACCGATGGCGTTCTGTAAAAAAAAAAAAAAAAAAAAAGCACTAATACATTTTTTCTCAGGGCGGCTGGAGGACCAAAAAGTTCCGACAAGATCTCGGCACACCTGGCGCATCCGTGAACCCTGGCTTCCATTGTGTCAAAATGGTTACTTGAAAATCGATAAAAAGGAACTGTTCTAGATACGCCAATACACGCATCAATGATGAAGATGGAGTACCGTAGTAAACATTAATGTCATAAACCCCGTATCGGTATACATTTAGGGCGTTGGTAAATGCGTTTACTTAGTGCACAAAATATTGTCGCATGGGTTTTTTTCTTCGTATGCGATTTGGGTATTTGAAGATTTGATGACCGATTGAACGCACTTTCAGTAAAGGTTGAACCCACTTTTAGTTTTTTAGCTTTTATAAATGTTCATTAGGAAGAGATGGTTATTTTTTTTTGGCGCAGCCCATCACGGTAACCATCAGCAGCCTGAAAAAATTCAGCGCCAGCTTTAAATTTTCGGACTGGAATGGTTTGTTGGAAAGTGGTTTAAATACTTGTGATATCATGCGGATGGTCACAACTTGAAAAACGTGCGCGCTGGCGGCAGTTTGACGTAACTACGTGCTTGGGTCCACTGAAGCAAGCCGAATTTTGGGTGACAAAAAATTGAGTGGTTTATCGTACGCAGCGCTCAAATTAAGCAACAGTGAACCGAACTTCCACGCTGGACTCCAAACTGACATAAATTGCACTCCCAAGAAAAGCAGAGCCCTCGCAATGCACACTCCGTCTCACTCAATTCATTGCAGATAACATCGTTATTGAGACATACGTCGCACCAAGCATTGTTTTCTTACTCCGAATTTTTCTACCTCTTTATGACTTCATTTCTTTTCTTATCTGCTATTTCCATAATTTTTTTCTCCTTGCTAGCCTGTTTTTAAGGAATACAACTCTAGACTAGCTTGAAAAACCGCCATTTTACGACCCCCACGCGCGGTGTTCCCGTAACGCGTACACGCGGGATAGAAGACAAAGAAAAGATAAGCTCGCTTTGATACGTGGAAGATAAAACACAAAGGGCAGCGTAATTTTACGACCGCTGCTGGGCAATAACCGAGGGGAGACTGGTGTGGCTTTCCTACTCCAATTCACGAATGGACGCCCATGGCTTTGCCGACGTGCGCTCATCGCCGGGACAGCTGCCTCATTCTGATGCTGCGTATTGCAGCCCGCTCGACGTGGCGCTCCTTATCTGGGTCTCGGCTATCCGAGGACTGCTCGGAAGCTGTTGTCCTTATCTAAATCTTTATTATCAGAGCTTTGAGAGCGGAAATTTGGAGCACGGAAGCCAATTTGATCCTTGAATATTATGGCTGAATGCACAACTCAGAGTTTGAAGCCTCGAAAAGTGAAGTCGTAATGGAAGGATCGTTCCATTCGAGTAAACTGCATTGCAATTTCTGCTTTTTTTTTTAATTATACGCAGAGCCTTTTTTCTAAGGTTCTAGCCATTGCTTCTGCGCAATGCATGCGGACAACAGCTGAAGGCACGTTTTGCGTCGGCTGTTGCAGATACGGGTAACTTCTGCTGGTATTTGCCCTCCAGGAGCCGGGTGCCTGTAGTTTTATTACGGAGAACGACTCGCCTGCTTCCGGCTCACAGCCTACGCGGTAGTAAAGCGGAATAGAGGGATCAGTTTGGCACAGATGAACGTAATGAAACTCTCATCTTCTGGAAAGGTGTCATTAGGCAGAAGCTATACATCAAAATGGGTTACGTGATCGCACTTGTCGTCCTCGTGTCCGTAAGGATTTTACTTGTTCTATCAAATCCGGTGCTTCTGTAAAAATTTCAGAGCAATAACGCAAACCATGGCAACGTTTTTGTATTGCAAGTTACAGAATAATGGTGGGGAAAGCGTACATTGGTTGGAACATGTGTTACTTCAATTTATTGATTTTTATAGCCCCCCCCCCTTCTCATGGGCTCAATGGGATTTGCCATCTCGATACAACATCTAATACGTCTAGAACATCAAATGTGCAACTCCCACGGTTGTCCCTGCCATCACCGGCAGGTTTAGATTCAAATTCATTCGTTACTGGTGGTAGCTGCATTGCTGGACACGCCCCTCTCTGCTTTTCCTCCAACCGTATTTCCACAAAAACTTCACCTGGGTCAAATTTATTTTAAGTGTGCAGTACGCACAGTTGTGGACAAATAAAATGCGAACAACAAAATATAAACCAGAAATCGAAAAATTCAAAAATACTCTTGTGCGAGCCAAGCAATGGCGCGCTATTGGTACATTTGGAAAGCCGCATTTCCGAACTTTGCTACTGTTATTAAGCCGTGCCTAAATTTGACTTGAGCTGAGGCTATTGTGTGATTTTCTTCATATTTTCATGATCACGTTTCATCTGTCAATGACTATATCGCCGTATCAACGTGGACATGAGTGGTAGCCCTGTGAAGTGCCTTCTTGAATTAGTTACACGCGTTTAAAATCCCGCCGTATCAGACGACGCTGCACCCGCTAGGAGATAGAGCGAATACTCGTGAAGTGAAAGTGGCATTAATTCCGGCCGGGTGCTTAGTCCTCACGCCAGCTTTTAACTTCAAGTTGCCCATGCCAGCAGCAACAGGGAAAGCAATGCTCCTAATGAAATCCGTTACTCCCCAAACAGAGGGCTTATAAAAGAAAGGAAGCAGCAATAACTATTGAGAGAGTGACGTGAGGGAAAGAGAACAACTTTACTAGAATGCCTGCCGCTCGGTTAGATCCCCTTCGCACAAGGGGGGGGGGGGTGGGTGCCTTTGTGATGCGGCCGTGGCGTCTTCTCGACTAGTGATGTGAGAGAAAAAAGGGTGACCTGACCCAGCACGCCATTGCTTCTGCTATCTTCGAACTATGATGATGATGATTTGTGTTTATTGGCGCAAGGCCAGCTAGGGCAAAGAGCGCCAAAGACATGGTTATTTATGATACACTTGTAAGTGTAAATAGTAAATTATTACAGTAAAAACACAAAAGGGAAGCGAA
The DNA here is from genome assembly GCA_013339765.2 of Haemaphysalis longicornis. Classification (NCBI taxonomy): domain Eukaryota; kingdom Metazoa; phylum Arthropoda; class Arachnida; order Ixodida; family Ixodidae; genus Haemaphysalis; species Haemaphysalis longicornis. The sequence continues at coordinate 67,291,366 of CM023457.1, forward strand.
ATAAAATCCAATGAAGATGGCTGGTGTATAGGGCCAGTTGATGATCACACACGGTATGAGATGAGTTCTAAAAAGTGAACCACTGTCAAAAATTTAAAAATTACGTTTAATCGAAAACTTGGGGTTATCTCCCAGAAAGTATGCTGGATGCAGCGTAAAGTTGTATTTGTACAGCTCTGGCAAGTGTTTATGTCGCGTTGTGTCTAGTGCTTTGCATTGTGTGAGGATGTGTGCTACGGATAGGCCCTCTCCGCACCTGCTACACAATGGTCTTGAGGAACCAGTGACGAGGTGTGAGTGTGTTACATGTGTGTGGCTTATCCGTAACCTTACCAAGGCAACTTCAGTGTGTCTGTTGCGTGTGTCGGTGGTGTATGGTCCCAAGAGTGGCTTTATTACGTGTAGTTTGTTGTCTGTATGTTCATTCCAGTGCACTTGCGATGTCTTGCGAAGGTGTTGTCTCATGGGCGGTTTCAGGTCGGTGTACGGTTAGCGTTGTAATGTTCACTATAATTTGTAAGTGCATCTGTAGTCGACATTTGATGAGCCGCCTCAATACCGGCGATCCCAGAGTGACCTAGGACCCAGCAAAGAACCGCACCAAGTTTTTGGTAATATACAGCAATGCTGGCGTTGAAAAGAAGATCGAGAATATGGTTCTTGGAAGGCTTTAGGGATGCCAATGCCCGACAACACCAAGGGAATCGGTATAGAAAAGAGATTGTGGAATTTGACTTTGAAGAATGCGTTTAACGACAAGAAGCATACCATAGGCCTATGATGTAAAAATACTAGTATTGTAATTTATAGATTTACTGACATTGAAGCTGGGCCCTTCCGCAGCACAGCAGGAGACAGAAGTGCCAGTTTTTGAGGCGTCAGTGTAAAATTCTGGGCACTGGTATTTACGCTGCAGAGACAAGAAGTGCTGCAGGGTTGCTGTTCGTGGTACCAGATTTATGTGGAATTTCATAAAGGAAAAGTCCCAAGACGCACAGCGAACTTGCCAAGGTGGTAAAATGTCTGTAAAGCATGATGTGTAGACAACTAAAAATGAAACGCTAGGATCCGAGGCTCGCTCCCTCACTCTAAGCGAGAAGGGCACAGGAACGGACGGACGATTTACAAACAGCAGACATGTGGATGTATTGCCAAAGACAGGATAAAAAAGACGGTTATTCTGGATGAAATTTTAAAAGCATAAAGCAAGTCTATCTACGTCCGTTGGTTCTCAAGGCACTAGTTGTTACACTCGACATACAGACTTTGGACCGGGCTATGTGCGAAAAGCAACCCGTTGCAAGACGAAGCCCTAACTGTAGCACTGGGTCAAGCATTCGCAACGCTGTTTTATTCGCCGACCCATACACCACACTGCCATAGTCCAAACGAGACCCAACCAAAGCAGTATACAAGCGCAGCAGGAGTTCTTTGTCAGTCCCATAGGATTGGTGGGAGAGAACTTTAAGGATATTCATTGTTTTCAGACAATTACGCGGAAGTTCATTGATGTGGGGAATTGAATGTGAGTTTGTGGTCAACACAACACACAAAAACTTGTGCTCCTTGTTCAAAGGGATGGACACGCTGTTAAGAGTAATGTCTGGGTCTGCATGGACCCCACGCTTCCTGGAGAAAGCAACACAAGTGCTTTTTCCAGGGTTAAGTTTAAAACCATGCTTGTCTGCCCAGCCGGCAAGTTTTTTGACGCCTAGCTGTACTTGAAGTTCACCAGTTCGACCTATTACATGATTTAGAAGATATCTCGACGCGTCTACATACATTGAATAAGAAATTGTCGGTGGCAATGCCTTCCAAAGAGAGCTTATCTTAACTATGAAAAGAGTGCAGCTCAACACGCCACCTTGCGGCGCGCCATTTTCTTGCATGTGAACTTTTGAGAGTGCACAACCAACTCTTACTCGAAACATTTTCGCTGACAAGTAACTAACAAGTGTGTTTAACATGTTACCCGAAACACCGAATGAATTGAGGTCACTAAGGGTCCGATAACGCCAAGCGGTGTCGTAGGCCATCTCGAGGTCGAACAACACCGTTACACAATACTGTTTATGCACGAAGGCATCCTTGATGTACAAGTAAAGTGCGCGAGTTGATCGTTCATCGATCGCCCCACCCTGAAACCTGCCTGGAAGCGGTCGAGAAGACCATTGTACTCAAGGAAGTACATCAGCCTGCGGTTTATTATCTTCTCGAGAAGCTAGCACAGGCAGCTTGTCAGGGCTATGGGACGGTAACTTGAAGGGGACGACGCGTCCTTTCCCTTTTTCAAGAAAGCCACTACTATGGCCTCCCTCCAAAAGTGTGGAATGTGCCCTGAAAACCATATTTCATTGTACAGATGTAGGAGTGTTTCCAGTGCGTCTGCGTGCAGGTGTTGTATCATTGTATAGATGATGCTGTCTGGGCCTGGAGCTGAGGGTTTACACATTCTCAGAGCAGCCCTCAGCTCATGCAGTGAAAACTCTGAGTTATAAGAAATGTTGACTGTTGTTATCTAGTAAAGGCTTCTTTTCGGCCGATTGATTGTGTTTTATGAAAGTGTTTGTGCAGTGTGCTGAACTGGACACGTGTTCGAAGTGTTGTGCAAGTGTGTCAGCCTGGTCTTCGAGTGTGTCCCCGGTTGTGTTAACCAGAGGCAGGCTGTGCTAACCAGCAAAAACCCAGAGCGAGCGAGTATTGATTGCGGCTACCGTCATTCCCTTATGTCAAACATCATGATGAGCAGTTCTAGAGCAGGAGAAACTAGTAATAAACAGCGAAAGAAAATCTCAGGCAAAATACCTAGAAACGAACAAGCCAGCAGACGAATATTTATTCGGCGGCCAACATATCCTCGCCGAGTTTCAAGTGCCTTTTCAATATGCGTTACAAAATAGAAAAGGACTGGCCGGCTCTGCGCCGAAGAACAAAAGGGGGAGACTGACCATTCGAAATTGTATGCGGCTTCCATCGCTCTATGAGAGCTAGTACGATCTACAAAGCAGATAAGAAAAAGGAAGGAAAGAACCTAAAGTAAAAATTTTAGCTTGTTGCCTGCCAGTCTACGCAGGAGAAAAAAGAGAGACAGAAACGACCGCCGGCTTTTTTTTAACGTTTCGCTTTGCTGACTCAAGAATGATGGTTTCCGTGTCGTATGGCGGGCTTTGTTGTGTGGTGCTAGCGAGCACTGTGCAGCCCACCTCGATTCGCAGCATACAAATGGTTACTGGGCGGTTGAAGCGTCGTTCTCTAAAGGTGAGCATTTCCTACTTTGTTTGCAACGAAGCAGCTGCTTGAGTCTCTCCACAAGCAGAGAAAGGAATTTCAATCGCTTGCCGCAAGCGCTATACAAAGAAGCGTGTTATGCTATCCGCATGGTAAACACTTGTGGTGTGACTAGACATAAGAAATTCTGGGGCCCTAGGTCAACAGGCTACTGTCAGTGGGTGTAAAGGCAACCACTTGAAGACAGCAGGATTTAAAGGCCGCTATGACTTGGTCTGGAGTGAGTGAGTGAACGAGTGAGTGCGTAAATCACTGAGATAGTGAACGAGGGCATGAATGAGTGAGTGGATGAGTGAGTGAGTCAGTGAGTGACACAGGTAGGAAATAATGAATGAGTTAGGGAGTGAGTGAGTTAGCGCGTGAATGAGTGACTGAGCGAGTGAGTCGGTGAGCAAAAATGTGAGTGAGTGAATGAGCGAGTGAAACAGTGAGTGACAGAGGGATTGAATGAAAGTGAGAGAGCGATTGAGTGAGTGAGTGAATGAGTGAGTGGTTGAGCGAGTGAGTCAGTGAGTTAGCTATCTTGGAAATGAAGAGTGAGGGAGTGAATGAGTGAGTGACTGAGTGAGCGACTGAGTAAGTTAACGAGTAAATCAGTGAGTGGATGAGTGCTCGAGTCGGTAAGTCAGCGAGTAAGTGAATGAGTGAGTGAGCGAGCCAGTGAGGAGTAAATTGTCAACTGGGAAAATGTGGTAAAGGAGGGCGGACAAGAAATTTAAAAGCGCACTTAGCTATGTAACAAGCTTCCTTGTGTATGGATATGCCCCCTCGGAAGTTTAAGACGGAGTCGTTTAGTGGAACATAATTTAAAACAATGTTAATCCTTGCACGCACTAGAAAACTTATCCGCGCCATCGAGCCAGCTCATGACGTCATCTGCGCTTCGACCCAAACGGCCGACGTCGGGGCTTCCATGACCTAACGAGGCGGTCGTGGTGCTGTTGGCGCGGGCTTTTCCGCCTTGTGCATCCCGTCACAGTTTTTGGCACTGACGTCACGTGCGACTACGGCAGGTCGGGCCAGTCTGGCGCGCGCGCGTGCTCCCAGACCTCCATCGGCTGTCATGCGACGAGAACAGCGACGTCAAATGCGCCTTTCTGTCATGGCGGCTGCCTCGGTGTTCGCTTCACCGAAACCGACAGTGACTCGATTAAAGGGAGCTGTAATAAATTATTTATGCTGATTTCGTCAATTTAATGTTCCATTCTATGATTAGTGGTCTTGTACGCATCTATAGCCGTGAAAAAACTTAACACAAACATTCCGTGTCAGTACTGCTTTAACCAATTGACGGATTCATGGCAGGTTAACAATAATTAGAAGAATAAGAATGAAGTGGAGTGCATTCGGCAGGCATTCTCAGATAATGAATGGCAGATTATTGTCCCTGAACAAGAAAGTGTATGAAAGCTGCATCTTACTGGTACTCACCTACGGGGCAGAAACTTTTAGGCTCACTAAGAGGGTTCAACTTAAACTGAGGACGAATCAGCACGCAATAGAACGGGAAATGGTAGGTGTAACATCAAGGGGCAAGAAGAGAGCGGAGTGGGTCAGGGAACAAACGCGTGTTAAGGACATATTCGTAGAAATTAAGAAGAAGAAATGGACGTGGGCAGGGCATGTAATGCGCAGGCAAGATAATCGTTGGTCATTAAGGGTAACAGAGTGGATCCCTAGAGAAGGCAAGCGTGGCCGGGGGCGGCAGAAAGTTAGATGGGCAGATGAGATCAAGAAGTTTGCGGGGATAAATTGGTCGCCATTAGCGCAGGACCGGGGTAATTGGAGATTAATGGGAGAGGCGTTTGCACTGCCGTGGGCTTAGATAGGCTGGTGATGATAATGATGAGCGGAGGACTGTTCTAATACACGTATTCGGGAATGTAACAAATTTGTGCGACGAATCTCTTCTTTTGAGAAACGTCGATCCCGATTCACTCTTTACATTCATTTCACGCACACGCAAGTGTTTATCGTAGGTCACGACGCTACGCGGCAGCATTTGTAGTTAAGCGTTGACGTTACGCTCAACGCTCAGAACCCGCGCCCTCGCTTCAGCGGCGAGCACGCGTGTAGAACCATTAACATGCGCATGATAAGTGCGATTTCAACACACATTTCGACGCTCCCGCTTCACACGGCTCGCAGCGTATTACGCAATCCAGCGGTGTAGCCATATTTGTACGCACTTCGTCCTTACCTGCGCGTACACACACGCACGCGCGCGCGCCCATCCAGAGGCACATCATCTTCAGCACGTTTGTACGACCGCATCTCCTGCAAAGATTCTGAGTGCCCGTAATTTATTTTTGTTACTTTTTTTTCTCTGTCGTCAGGTTTGTTGTCTCTGCCTCCTTGCAGAAGAACGCTGTGATGGCAGAGCTCCCGGTAGACGTGGGTTATGTGTGCTCCTGTGTTGTCTTTAGAGCCAGTGCAGTGCACGTGCCTGTCGGCAGGCCCTTTTATGTTCGCTGAATGTTTGTGAAGCCGCAGATGATCGAGATGTATACATAAAGGTGGATAGAGAGAGCTATACAAAACATGAACGCATAGCGATAGAGATAGAGGCAGGATATAAGGGTACAAAAGCATGTCTTCTGGTCTGCTTACATCTGGCGCCGGACGGAACACACACGAAGGTGTTTACCCGAGCGGAAGAAAAAGGCTTTGCGATTATAACGAGTGAGCTTTCACAAAGCGCCGTTTTTTTTCACCGAAGACATGCTGTCGATTTCAATGCTGCGGCACAAAGATGGTGCAGGTTGGTCTACTGAGGGATGCTTTGAAGGGGAATACGGTCGGAAACGACTAGCTCCCATATAGAATCGTCACGCCGGGCTCTTTTGTGTTGCCACCCAGTTGGATCGCTCTGATCTGTGCTTTGACTAAAGGAAACCGAATGGAGGAATATTGATCGTTCTATACTTAGGAATAAATAAATCAGCTCGATAAGGTAAGAAGCGCTGCATGCCTTTCCACTAAGATATTCAAGCAGTGGGGGTCGCTTTAAAATATTATAGTTGTAAAACAGCAAATAGTCGCCCATGGTAGAGAGGGTTTGTCGGTGGCAGATATCTCCACGAAATTGTTTATTACACCACAAAAGCACATCCTCTGACAGCTTAAACACGAGTTATCCTCTGGTAAATCCAAAAAAGTTAATATTTTCGCGTTTATCATCTTCATCATCATTAACGGCCTGTTAGGCCTTCTCCAGGAAAAATTCCTCTTCCACCGACCTCCCCCCGCTCCTGTCCTAGCTGCACTGCTACTGTCCTTTTTCTGGACTGGGACTCGTTTTTTTCCTCCATCAAGTTTTTGGCTTTCCTCTTCAGCTAACCCTTCTCCCCGTATCCACACTATTACCGTGGCGGTCCACCGGTTGTCATTTCGCCTAGCTGCAAGGCCAGCACAAATCTATTTCTTTATCTTAAAGTGAACTACCACAACTTCTACAGTAGTTTTTTTTTCTCTGATCCCGGAAGATCATTTCCTCTCCCTCAGCGGTGTTCGTATAGTCGTCCATTCCATGCCGTTTGCGAGCGCTTAAGTTTCCCTAAAGTTGTTTAGTAAGGCGTCATCTCCGGCAAAATGCATTGGTGGTGTACCATTTTTACGGAAAGGGTAGCTTATTTTTCACTCTGTGGTAGTGGTAGCCCGGTGTACCTTAGGACATACCAGTTCCGCGTTCGATTTCTTACTCGTAGTTGCAATCAGCCCTGACAACCTGTGAGAGGTGGTTTTATTCTTCTGCGTGTTTTGGCGTATCTTTTGTCATGATGAAGATAGGGCTTGTAGAATGTTTATTTATCACTACAGATTTATTCGTATTTTTGAGCCCAAAGGCGAAAGCTTTCTGATCGTAGTTTCCATTCGTGTTTTGCTGGTCTTCTGGGGACTCACTTAGAAGGACTATGCCGTCTTGCAATCTCAAATGTCTCACGTATTCTCCCTTTATCTTTATGATGGCGGTTTCACTGTTAAGACTCCTGCATACCCCGCCCGGATATGCTGTGAATGGCTTTGGCGAGATGGTACCTCCTCGTCGTATTGCTTTGTGATCTGTAACTTGTCGCTTTTTTGTGAAAGACTCTCCATCTCGTACATTCCTTATATATGTTGTCTAGGACTGTTATGTAGGTGTACTTTATTTCCGTGCATCTTAACGCTTCCAGCATTGCAGCGGCGCCTACTGAATCAAACGCTTTTTATAGTCTATAAATTCTATTAAAGGGGTTTGGGATATTCTCTTGATGTTTGTATTCTTTGGTTGATGGATAGATGACTACTATTGCAGAGTACCTGTTTCCAAACCCAGCATGTTCTTTGGGTTCTCTGTAATCTAGGCTGCAACTATATTGTTCACAGTTATTTTCACTGGTAACTACCATTTGCATCTCCTCTCTTGTGAATTAAAATTATGCTGGCGTTTTTTTTTTTTCAAACATTGGGACCCTCAAAATCATCAAGCATTCCGAAAATAGCTTAGCAAGCTTTTCTGGTACAATATCTCCTCCCAACTGTAACAGAGTCATTGTTATGCGGTCGTCAGCTGCAACTTTCCTCGTTTTATACCCTTCAGTGCATTTTCTACATTTCTTTAGTTACCAGTGGTACATCTCAAGATCAGTGTGTATGCTCAATAGTCTTTGGTACTTCCGTCTTGCTACTTCTGTTATATCACCCATGCTGTGTGTGATGTTACCCAGTTGGTCTTCTGAGCGCGTACATTCTGTTTTTGTCGGTAGGTAGCTTCACTAAGGTAGACTTATGTGTTTCCTCCTCTCTCCACAATTTCTTAGAAAACAGACATGTTGTACGCACGAATGTCGTTCGTTTTACTTATAAATTTCCACATTTGCGCAACTTCAGCTTGTTCCTCCACAGTCGACAAGTTAATGTTAGGTTTCGCAGTAAGTTTCTTCCTTTTCCGAGTTAGATTGCTAGTTTTTTTTCGTATATACTGATTCTCTCACAGTTGCTGCTGACACGGAGATTGCCGTTGTTAGGTTGTCTTTAACATTTGAACTCACAATCTCTAATAAGCCAGGCCACGAATTTAAACGTTTCTCTCTCCATATCTCTCTACAAGGTTTTAGTTCTCACTGGTTAAAATTGTTTAGTTGTTCTGAAGGACCATTTCAAATTGCTGCGTACTGCCTGACTCCATGGTGACTTTCCTGCTTTCCTGTAGTTATCCCTCCTTCCGTTTTGAGATTCAGAATTATTCAACACCTAACCATGCTATGATCACTGCTCCAAGTCTTGCCTAAAACGTCCACGGCCTGAGTAATATCTCGATTATCACTCAAAAGAACGTCAATTCCATCAATTTTTTATACCGCTCGGGCTTTTTCATGTCCATTTCCTATTTCTTCGTCCGCTGAAGACTGTTCATTAAGCTCGGGGTTTTTCTCTGCGCAACTCCCACCGGCGTATCCCTTGAGCGTTGCGACTATTTTATTTGCCCTCTGACCTTTATCTTACTCTTTTCGGAGCTGCCTTTACGTTCATCTCCCATCACAATCATAAACTACATTCTGCCTCATCATCATAACAAGCTGTTAGTTCGTAGGCTTGTATTACCTTTTAGCTGTATCGCTAGTTTACCTTGATAACACTTACTCATGTATTTTTGTTAGGCTGAAGAACTCTTCTATGTTTCCTGCTACGTCAATGTGGATCAAGAATCCCACCCTGTACTCTTTCTTCACATGATGGCCTCGGTAGCACAGTACATGCCCTCCACTAAAATTCATACAACTTTGTTCCGTACTTCTAACCTCCCCTAAACCTAAGATATTTGAAGTAATAACCGAGAGTTCCTGAATTAGTTATACAGGTTTCCTCGATAAACAGAGGTGGCGCATTAAACTTTGCCAAGTTCAAGTTCCAGAGGCGGCCTGTACGGACGAGACGTTAGAGAGTTTTAGCTGACCGTTTTCTACGGTGCACTCCAGTATCGGCGGCTGGCTCGGTACAACCGTAGCCAATGCTGTTGGCGGCCAAGCGCGCCACGCATGCGCAATGGCGCTCCCGCTTGCTATAGGAGTGGAACGGACCATGAAAAACGGTCAGCTAAAACTCGGTATTACTGAGTTTTAGAGAGTTTTAACAATAGATAATTTCAGCTGACCGTTTTTCGCGGTCCGCTCCGCTCCGATAGCAAGCCGGATCCCCATAGCGCATGCGTAGCGCGCTTGGCTGCGAACGGCATTGGCTCCTGTTGTGCTGAGGGGACCGCCGATACCGGAGCGGACCGTCGGATACGGTCAGCTAAAACTCTCTATTGTTAGCACCCACTGCTGTACCGCTGGCCTGGCCGAGTCCGGTGGGCAGATGGTCTACAGCTGCTGAGCCTGGCGGACAGCAGTTGCGTTATCCAATCATGGGAGGCTGGGTCAACTGATAGCCCCGGCTTTCAAGACCCTTCTGTCGCGAAAGAGTGGTGTCACGAAATACGCGATATCACGAAAGAGATATCACGAAATACGCGATTTTTTTTTTCAATGGCTAAGAATTTTTTGGTGACACACTTGCAACGCGCGACGAGATGCCCTGACTGGGCATGCCTGTACAATGTATACTGAATATTTAACCGGTTTTGGGACTGTTGGGCTCATCTCCGCCCAACGTCATTTCCGCATGCTTCAGGTGTCGTCCTACGTAACCAGAATTCGACCTGCGTCAGGCTCACCGGGTTCAGGGTTGCCTTGACATTGCCGATGGGGTTTGACGAAGAGATGGAGCTCGTACAAAGGCTTCAATTCTATTTGCGTTCTCCTCCCAACCCACTTTTAGAACCACATGAATTCCTTCACAATTAAGACATCTTGCAATAACAATGTAAAGCCCCTGTACCAAAGGCTCTAGGGCATAGGGCATCCAAGTAAAACATACGCAGAAGTGTATGGGCCGACACGTGCCCTGTGAATAAGGGTTCCCTCCATTCGAAAATTCCCAGTTGGAAGTTTCTGCCAGTGTTTTTTGGATGCGTCAATCCCCGCGGACTGGCCGCTTCCCATTTTCTCTTCGACCTGTACGTGCCTTCGAGGAAATTTATGGCCGACCCAATCTCTTCATTTTCCACGCACCGCTACTCCGCAGAGCCTGATCGACAGCACACCTCGACCCAGCACCGCTGACCGCACGAGTAAACCTGCACTGGTTGCCGAAGTTTCCGAAAGGGTGAACACTAGTAGACGTAGAGTGCGCACGTCTTCGCCATAACTCTGGCCTCCGTATCCATTCCCATCCCATTCTGCACTCGTCCCTCGCATAAAAGAGAGCTCGTTACTCAGGACCGCGCAACTCCAGCAACGAAGAAAACGCGAATGCCCGGGCCGGCCGGCTCGCAGCGGTTTTTTGCTACTGTGTGAGCCTTTTTAGAGACCTGCGCCTGGCTGAATCGTCGTCACTTATTCAGGCAGGGTGGTAGCGGCCAGCGTGGCACACATTTCCTCACCCTTACTTGTTTACCCTTTCTTCATCAATCGTTGCAGGCACTGCTGTCTAACTGCTTCTTTTAGCTCCTTCGAACACTCGTGCTTTTATCCTTCTTAGAGGCTGCGCTTTCTTCTATGTTGCATTTTCCCCTTCCTCTCATTGCTAGTTTTTTTCAGCTGTCAATTACGCAGCATTATATTTCAAGCTTTCTTACTGCCTTCTTGCGTATTCTCTTTACACTTACTCAGGATGGCAGTAGGTGAGTTTGTTGACATTAAGTTGAAACAGCGAGCTACTCTACGGGAGACAATAAGAGTGGGTGGACAGGATAGGTACTGAACTGAAAACTGAAATTAACTGAATACACGTGACATATATTAACGTCACGTGGTTATGCGCAACAAGGCACTGATGAATGAAACCGGCACTAGCGACAACGATCTAAGATAGTCTACCTGTTTTAACGCAGTACACTGCACGGTTAGTTAAAGAATTTTCATCTCTCGTTACAATGGCGAAAGCATTACCTAGCTACTTAAGCATTCACTTCTAATACACGTCGCTGGAATTGTCATCGCTCCGTTTCGGTATTTGTAGACTACGCATTGAAGCAAGTCCCGAGTTGGTTGAAACGGTCCCTTCCTCTTACTGCCTGCGCCGGCAGCCATCCATCTTCAGTTTCCCCAAATGATCTTCCTGGAACCATGCAACCCCGATTGTGTCATCCAGGTGTTTTTCTTCCAGAATCCGAGTCCGTTATAATCCTGATACTGCGCAACTAGGCCCAGACCTTGCTCCTTAGAAATTGTGTTTTGTTTTTGTTTTTTCTATGGACTGCACGCAGAACCTATCGAATCCGGGTCTGCCTCTCCGTCCCTCATTTCTTCGGGATCAATATTCTTCATCAGCTTCCAGTTGTGTCGATCACTTTTAATTCTGCTAGTCCTGTGGTCACGGTTCTGTGTTTCTATACTTTAATTTAGCGTGTGTTGGTCATATGAACTACTATCCCTTTCTCTCTTTCTTTTCTTTTTCCCTGTTGCTTAAAATCAATGTCCTCCGCACACACATGCGGAGGCCACACACATTCAACACACTCGCACCTGTTCACTGGACCTCCAAGACCCATGTGCAGCAGGTGTTGAGAGGCCCTATCCGTAATCCATAAACTAATACAATGCAAGGCACCAGAGACAGCACGACACAAGCACTTTGCAAAACTATACAGACAACATGTTCCACTACACCCATCGTACTTTTTAGGGGACGACCCCATATTCACCCACAGGCGTACTTTTAAGCTTCTCAGCGATGTCAAGTTTTTACACCTCATTAATTACCATGCATGTTCAAACTCTGGCTCTTTACATCAGCCATCTTCATTGCCTTTTATGTCATTTCCCGTATATTCCAAGTTAAAAGTTTTACACTTACTATCCCTTCGTCCTCATAAAACTCTTTTCCTTGGCGCTCTTTGTCCTTAGTCGGCCTTGCGCCATAAAAACCCAACCATCATCATCAATGTACCCCGAATAATGTTTCCCGATGCCCTACAAGTAATTTTAGCCTTTGTTCAGGTGAGCCTTGTTTCTGTGGCAGCTGTTCCTTATTGGGGCATCTTTCCATTTCAACAACACTTTTCCATAGCACTGATTGGCGGACTTTTTCGCTCGTTGACTCTCTTACATCTCTGTCATGTATGCACCTTCGCTTCTTTTACTTCGACGACACCCCACCATATCGGCCTCCTTGCTCTTTTGTGCGTGATGCGATGACCGAAGGAAAATGCTTCTCTTCGTGACAACGAAACTAGGCGCGCAATTACAGTAGCTGAAAGATAAACTTCGGTAGGGGCAACTGGTCGGCACCCACCTATCACACAGAGAAATATTTTCATTAATAGCTAATTTAATTACCGCACTTGAACTTGATCATAAAATTCAGAACGATTCATTCTTTGAAATTATAAGAGTACTACAAGTGCGACGGCGATAAAAGTAGCATTGAACTCCCATGTGTGAACATCACGGCGTCGAATTTTTCGCCTTTGTTTCACAAGCTGTATTATAATGCTACTCTCCATGCTGAGCTGCTTTCACAGCCTCAGTAGAAACGCTGTCGAATTAGCCATTATCACACAGCTGGAGTTGATTCATCAAAAAATATTTCGCTGAGTGTTTCCTTCCCAAAACCTCCCGAGAGTAGAACCCCCTTCCCGCCGATATTGCTTCCCTAGCGATAATCACCATTTTCATTTTCTTAAAGCATTAGTTAACATTGTATAATCAGGAAAATCGATGTTTTTATATTTGAACCCATGCATCTATTCATATGTTTTTACCCACTCCCCATATCAATGCCCGTAGCCCTGATGGTAAAATAAATAAATAAATACATAAATAAATAAATTAAGAAAAATAAACAAATTTGTCTGCGTAATTGTCTGTGCCGTCCCAGGATATTAATATCTTTTGAAGACATCGAGGCTTATACAGTAATATGACATTTCCAGAAGCTCGGAAGTGGTCACTGCTTGATCTGTTTTCTCTAAAATCATAAATATTTTTTCGTAATTAGCGACAAAGTTAGCATCTTTGTAATGGTAATAAAGGTCTGTTTGATGAGCCAAAGATGTATTTTGTGTTGATGGCTCCTTCAGGACAGCGGGTTTGAGCAAATCTTTAGCGGAAACAAACGGCGCTTGTACGGCTGAAATGTTCCGAGGATCCTTCCTAATAAATAACTAATTAACACGCACCAGAACTTTCTGCCACATTTGAAGTATCACGGCCGGCAGGTCAAACTATCGCTGAGGTGGCGATTAGGAATTGGCTTTGAGGCGGTGCGATGTCGCTGGTCCACACGTGTGCGCTAGAGGGAAGACCACGTCCTCCGTGGATGTTTCCTTTCGCGGGCGAGGTTAATTAGTAATTAAGAGAGACCGCTGCTTAGTGCCAATCTCTTGTCTCTTTCCCCTGCTTCCTCCTACGCGTTCCAGTGGTAGTGCGTCGTCCTACCCTCTGTGGCCGACGTCGCCCTTTTCAATGCCCTTAACTTCCTCACTGTCTCCTCTGTTCTGTCATGGCCTTCCTTTTTTCCTGCCTACTGCTCATGCTTTTTTTCTAGACCCATCTTCTTTGAACACCGCTTATATGTCAAATAGCCTCGTCAGTTAGGTTCTTGCGTACTTTGACCTCTTAGCTTCCAACGCAGCCATGGCTACCAGAACGAAACAATGAGCCCGTGTGGCGTCGTAACTTGAGGCATCGGTGCGCAAATACCATTCCCAATTGGGCGAGAACCTAAAGGTTTCATTTAGAGAACGCTCACAGCGGGCATTCCGGCGTATTGATTGAGATGTATTCACTTCAACGCAGACGTTGCCTCCTCCATGAAGTGCTTTTCTGTTCGTGTTCAGCTTTTGATGGGTTGGTGACGATGTAATTTACACGTATGTGGAGGGAATTGTGTTTATCTCCCTTCGAAATCTTCGGTCGTTGTTTGTATGCTTACTCTGTATTACGCGTTATCAGTGAACTTGTGAGACAAAGCTGGTGGCATTTAATATCCTCATGACAGTCGTGTGCGGCTGCATTTCTGGCGTTAGCACAGCCGTGCGCTTTTTTCGGCTTACTAGGCGAATCTATACATCTTCGATTTGGATATTTAGCTGGTGAAGGAGTGATGCGACTTACTGAGAGAACTAAGTATTCCGCACAACGTCAGAAACGATTACATTCGCCATAGCCAACAGCGAAGTTCTCAAAAATTACTGATTAGTTAACAGATGTAGCAGAAGAAATTCCTTCCATACGGATCGGCGCCGAAACCGAAACGCACAATCTGCTGAAGTTCATATCTGCAGGATATTTATCAACTTAATTTTTAATTAATCGGGGCGTGCGGTGAATATAAAAATGGTGCAAATCTGTGGTACCTACTTCTAGCTATTTCCTTCTACGAGAATTCGAAGATTTAGTGCGAGTTCAAGAATTGCCATTTTAATGGTAATCGCATTTGGCTGGCGTCAAGTTATGGACACCGGACGTCAGCCAAATGCAATTAACACTGAAAGGCCAGTTCTGAACGTTAATCATTAAGGTAAGCTGTCACATATTCTTCCATGAAATCTGTCCCAGAATAAATTTTGGGGCTGAGGAGCCGCATATTTTGTGTGTTACTGCCAAAACCTGGATTTCCAACAAACCCATTTACTCCTTTACTATGTTTGCAGCAAGATTTTTTTCTGCAATGGGCAACAAGAGCCCGTTTCCCTGGAGTTTCCGATATTATAAGAAAAATAAATTCATCCTTGCAGCTACCTTTTTTATACGGCGCATCAGATACATCGAGCGATGTAGCTTCCTGGGCGAGTTGGATCCTGCTGAATATTAAAAAAAACGAAAGATCATATGTAGACACGAAGCAAAGAACGGTAAGCGTAGTGGGCTTCTTTTCCTTTTGCGTCGTGCCTCCGCATTATTTTTTGCTTGGTTTTCCACCATCCAGCAAACTTTACCTCCGTGCGACCTTTCAGCGCAATAAAAATTTGCCTGCAGTGGCGTTTGGACAAGGCTAATATAGCACCTACCCAAAACTCTCGGGCCATGCCCCAGTAATTAGCCCTCTACTCCCGCGCGCACTTAGAGGCGAATGCACTGCAACAACTAAACCTCTAGCGAAAGAAGAACGCAGGCCGCTGCGACACGTAGCTCCCAAGTCCTAGATTTGGGAAAAGATCTTCGCTTTCTTTTTATCTACTGAGCCCGAGGGCCGGAAATCTTTATCTTCGGCCAGGAATTTCCCACAAAAGAACCGATCGGCGCTAAGCAGGATTTACGCGATGTAGCGGCGGATGGTCGAGACATGGAAGGAACGGCGGGGCCGAAGGTCACGCGGTGGCTAGGGAGGAAGCGACAATGTGTCCCAGTCGTCCGACCTTCTTAGTTCCGCCTCTTCGACTTCCCTGCACCCAGAGTTGGAAGCGGCATCTTTTATTTATTTTTAAGCGGTCTTCCACCATTCCCTTTGGGGATGAGCCCAGAATTGCGTGTCGGGAGGAGATGGCACACTTGGGACTACATCGCAGACCGGGCATCCTGTTTCCGTTTTTTTCTGCCAGAGGGGTTCCCTTGGTAGAACTACGTGTCCACGAGTGCACAGCGTTGTTCAGCAGTGTTTGGAGTGGGCACAACTTCACTGTATATAACTCGGAATCAACTTGAAGGTGATCTCTCGAGTGCCGAAGCAACAAGCAGCAGCGTCATGTTACGGGTTGTATCATGGTTCTGCTTTTGCAATAGACTACGAGGGGAAGAAGGCAGCGCTATCCTTATCTCTAAAGTTCTGAGACCGACCTCTGCGCACCCTGAAAGGCCTGCGATAACCTTCAAATTGACCGTGCGTGTACTAAACTACTTCCTCGGCACCTCCCATAAAGAAGCCAGTAGCAACTCAGATCACGGAAAGACGATGTAATTTGAATATTCCCGCGCTGATGGGTACAATAGCAGAAAAAATACTGATAAAAGTAAATAGACCTTCATTGGGGCACGTCACAGCATTCCGGCAGTGAGAAATAAATAACCAGATTTGCATTTCTTGGGAATCCAAGGCGACACCTCATTCTTGATCGGTTAGGAGTAAGGTATTATTTCGGGAACCTACTACGAATTGTATCAATCGTCCACATTTAATCATAGCCGTCACGACCAATGCCGCAATCACTCTGTTTAGTGTAACCTTTCAAGCATGTCGTTTCGGCACATGTGTTGCCATCATTGTCAGAACACTTCTCATAGTTACGATTATTGTAATTCAACTTACAACTTTCCTGAAACCCGCCGACCTAATTCAAGTGTATGGCACCACAATCTTAGCGGAGAAAGTCTCTTTCTTGAGGAAAAGGCCAATTATTAGTGCGTTCTGCTCTTTTTTATGGCACGCACCTAGCAATGCACAGTTATCGACGTTGTGTTTGCGTCTTTTTATGCTACTTCTCGCTAGCAATGCGAGTTTCGACGTTAATGTTCGGCGGCTTTGGTATTTACTTCCGCCTTGCCTTGCTTGCTTTCACAGAGAGGGGTGTCCAGGCTTGCGCGTGGGGCCGCATTAAAAACCCAAGAAAACAGTTACGTGCGCCGCGCTTCACGAGGAGCGCAGTCACGTGGAGCTACAGGCGTTTGTCCACGCTTGCGCCGTGCGCTCGCCATAAAACACCAAGAACAGTTACGTGCGCCTCGCGCTTCAAGAGAGGAGCGCACAGACGCCGGTGCACAGACGCCTAGTTCGGAAGCTTGCTGCCGTTAAGCGGTGCTGACGCGTTACACGAGAAAGTGAAAGCCTGCACGAAGCATCTCAATCCGAGTTGTGAGAAGACTAGCAATGATCGATGCATATGAGTGCTTACCAGACAGTAAAAAGATGAGAGAGCTGTAAAAACAATTGAAACTAATGTCAATGCTGTGGTTGTCCTTCAGTGCTAACTATGAAATTCCTCCACTTCTACTATGGTTCAAGGCTTGGTGTCTTAGTGCAAGCTTCGTCATTTTTCCTTTTTTTCTTTCTCTCTCTGTTTCAGACTTTCTTCGTTTTCCTATTTCTTCCTTTCTTTCTTTCTTTCCTTCTTTCTCTTTCTTTCTTTCTTTCTTTCTTTCTTTCTTATTTTGTTTCTTTCTTTCTTCCTGTTCTATTTGTCTTTCTGGAGGAACAATGGCTAAATTTTTTCGCCGTGTTGTTGTACATCGACTTGCAAAAGCGTGTTTCCTGCTTTGCAGTTTTCCCTAAGTAAAGTCGTTCTCTTAGAGTTGATTCCATTATTTGTTACTTGGTCGCCGCGCAGCCATGCTAGCTAATATCTCGTATATGTAATGCAGGCTGAATACGCTCAGCGGAAACGCTGGTGCTTACTGCCGTGCGCTTTGTTAGTACCGTCCGGTACGTAACGCGAATAACTTAATCCTTTTAAGGTGCGCACGAGCCCAGGAAGTTCACTATCCGAGCATCAGTTCTTTGAATGCTTCTTATAGTGAAGAAAGCGCCCGAAACAAACAGCAAGAAGTGAATACACAGACTAGAGCGTTCGTGTCTGTGTATTGTTTTCTTAGGTGCTTGTTTAGCACTGTTTTTTTCGCCATGTGATGCAGCAACCAACTATTCCAAATTAATACCGTAGTTATTCTCTGAATGCTTGTCATTAGCTGCAGTAATTAATATTGCGAAATTGTCAAATTGTTCATTGGCAAACACGCCAGCGTTAGCGAAGTCAAGCCTTATGCCTAGCAGAGAAACGACACAAATTCTCTATGGCTGCGACATCGATCCTCAGAGTGGGCCTCCGAAAAAAAAGAACGAATACAAAAGGGAAGCATGAAAGTGTGGAGGGCACATTAAAAATAGTTCTCTATTTGAAACTTTTGCGTAAGCCGGTCTGAGTTCAGCTGTCGCCGCGACGAGCTTCGCGCTCCATTCACTTCCGCCCCTCTATCCCAGAGCCGCAGCAGTCAACTGGCGAAAAAATAAGAAAACAAACAAGAACAAACAACAAAAAATTCCACACACAAAATTTCCGCACTACATGCCATAAAATGTGAGCTAAAGTGCCATGTTACAACAAAAAAATCCGATGCAGTCTTACAGGCGAGTGAGAACGCTGACTTTCTACAGACGACCGTGTAAAGAGAGAGCAATTGTAGCAGGGCTAAACATAGCAACAGTGAGAAAAAGCCTAAGTATTGAGAGCATGGGGTAAGTAAACATCGCAGCAAGTCAACTAGAATTAAAGAAAAAAAATCTGTCTGCTGGAGCAATACGAAGACCGTAATTGTAGAGTTTTGGGAGAGAAAATGAGTGCGAGCCTCCTCTCTGGAAACGTGCGCACTGAAAAAGGTTAGAGTTACTACGAGTAGCTCCACGAGGATAAGTGTTACGACTTGGTGCTTCAAGAGACACACGCCACTGTCACTTTGGAGGCATTAAATAATGAGCCATGTCCTTGAAATCCACCGTTGTGTTATTACTGCACCCACCACCTTCGCTCATATTCCGTGCATTTACCAAGTTATGCGAAAAAGAATTAATCTTGAACTTTATGTGGGCTTCAATTCGAAATTGCTAAGGCGGTTTGCTGCCAAGCTGTACGCCTTATGCATCTTGATCAAAATAGCGCTCAAAAACACGGACGAGGAAAGCGGCAGACAACCCGGCGCTAACTCGCAACGACTAGTTTTTAAAGAAACACAAAAATGTGTACCGTAAAAATATCCACGAAGTGTTTACACTCCCGGTCAATGGCACCATTAAACCGTTTTTTTACAAGTGAGAAACACTTGCCACAGGGTCATGGATCAAACAAAAAGGGGTGCAATAAAAAGACAGAAAAACGAAAAGCACAAACAACAATCGTGTGAATCAGTGGAAAATATGAACCTTACTTGCTACAACATGTGGCTTGAATAGGCGCACTCCTTTTCTTCTGAGATAATGGAGGAAGCGCTAACACACTGACGGCCTTATTCGACCAGTGATCCACTTCAGCGAAGCCCCACCCCGGGTGGCTGAACGAAAACGTAGTCAGCGGGAATGATTGCCAATTTGTTTGCTTGAGTGCTATATATATCGCGGAGCAGCGCTACTGCGCCACTATCATGCTGAAAGCGTTTCCGAAGAATATAGATCACAAAATCTACCACTGGTACGCCAAATGGCAGCTGTCAATATAACGTCGAACGGGGGGTGTGGGTTTTGTTTCCGTGTTTGCTGCAGCACTGGTAAAAAAGAAAAAAAGGAAAAGGGAAATGGCATCCTGTATGTTGTAAAACCACTACAAAAATGTCTTCCCTTCAGAACCGGTTCACAGTAGAAGCTGGCAGCACACGTCGGCCATGGATATTCAATAACCTGTACACGGCATCCGAACGCCTTCGTTCTTTTTTTCGAGTCTTGTGTTTTGTAAGCGAAAAGGTGAAAAATAGCGTCTCAGTATGTAATACTTTTCTTTCCTTTAGCTACCGACAGAACATTGGTCTAGGGACTTCGAAACGCATAGCACAGCGCCAACATACACGGGTGGCTTTTGCTGTTCTTTATACCACGCTTTCAAATATAGGGAGCCCTGCATTCTCGGTTCCTTAAGTATGAAATACTCGCTGGCTGCAAGCTTATTCGCATAGATGCAGCTGCTGGGTTGGGGTTGGTAACCGAAAATGATTAGTTCGGGCTGAGTCTTGTAAACATTATCTGGCCGTGGCTAGAACGAGACATTGGGGGCCCTGAAGCTCACATCGCTGTTGCTCTCCAAATTTTACTCCGGGTAATTAGTTCATTAGTTTCACGCAGTAGACGAAAAAATATGAGTATAACAAGCTTGAGTGCCTACACTAGGTGATCTCTTTTATTGGAAACCATTAAAAAGCCCACGCACTTAAAACTGTTCACGTAGATCACCAGTAATGTGGCGCACATTAACTGCAGAGTTGAACTGTTCCGGCGTCCCTTTATTTATTTATTTATTTATTTATTTATTTATTTATTTATTTATTTATTTATATTTATTTATTTATTTATTTATTTATTTATTTATTTATTTATTTATTTATTTATTTATTTATTTGATAATTCTGTTGACCCTGAACTGAGGGTCGTTACGTGGAGGGAACAAAACACTGCAACACCTTGGTTCATTCAAAATAGTAAGTAAACGTTCTAGGCCCTTCTTACAAGGCCCTTGAAATAAACGCGGATTTACAAGTTTTCCATAACAGCCTAAGAGTAATTTCTCAGCTTGGGATGATTTGCGTTTTCTTATCGAATGAGCGGTACTTAAATCCCCCCCCCCTCTCCAACCAAAGAGAAAGACGAAGAAACGTCGCAAGAAAATATATCTAGTCAATACAAGTCCAGTTGTTACTTTACTTGTAAGCTGTTCTTTTTTCCGGTGAAATTGGTCTTTTCCGTAGGTTTGAAAACTCGGGAATAATTAATCTCCGAGCACATAATATAAAGACAACATCGGTATGCGGACTTTCTCCAAACATACATTTCCGCAAAGACAAAAATACCGGTAAAAATACCTCCAATAAATAAATACCCGTACCTCCCCCCTTTCTTTGTCTCGTTCCTTGCACTTAAACATTCCTGCCAGCACTTAAACTTTTACAGTCGTTTTAACCGGTGCGAAATAAAAGAATCGAGATAAGAAGTTCAAAGAGGAAATACGAAGGCTGTTTCGAAATGGCAATCTTCTTTCGCCAAAGGCAAAGGTCTTTTCTCTCGTGCTAAATTAACTGAAATCCACTGTGAGAGCTCCCACGACAGGGATAGGCGATCTGGCCTGGCGGGAAGGGCCACAAAAAGATTTAGGAATTATACGAACAACAGAGAAAAATGCAACAGAAACATATTGCAACCAGGCAATGCATTGATGAGCAACTTCTAATAAAAGCAGGGGCACTTAATCAAGGGACTTAAAAGGTCCTTTGAGGCTTCAAAGTTAAATTCCAATTCAGAGATTCAACGTCATTTGCAGGGCCCACTTTCATGGTAACGGACAAAGAATAGACGCGCAATACTGTGTCGCGCTGCGCGACATTTACGTAGGGGAATTGAACTACTGCAATTGTGAAAGCACTGCGCGCTAGTGACGTTAAGGTAGTATTACTAACTAGTGCCCCTAGTATTACCATTATCGGACGGTCTCATTTCGTGACAGGTTCATTTTTAGTTACTTCGAGAAAATATTTTCTGGAGGAGGGGGAATTTATTCTGGGAATATAGCCACAATGCAAGTATCTGGCCCATGCTGTAGATTTACATGCACTGAGCGTTACCAATATAAAAAAATAGAGAAAGCAACACAAATATAGGTTACGCATAATATGGCGGTTTGTAGCTACAGGCATAAAAAAAACCCAACAACAGAAACATGATGCGCGCGCACACAGAGGTTATCATAAATGAATTCAGAAAGAATTTAAAAATATCCATTTATACGTGCCATATCCCTTCTTCGTTTTGTAATTCAGTGAAACTATGTACGTACGAGGAACTTATGATCCCCTCGTGTCGTTTTTTCTTCGTTCCGACCTGTCGTTCCGTTCTGTTGCTTCTTCCAGTTCCTTCCTTTGAAAGTAATCGCCTCTATTTTCTTCTTTCTGTTCCCTATAATCGCTTCGCCCGAGTGCCTAGTGGCTGAGCTTGAAATGACCTACTCTTGTAACATTGTAGTAGAAAGGGAGAAGTTAAGGTAATGAAGGGGAACTGTAGAGGCCATTTGGTAAATGCCCTTCATTTTCGATTGCAGTGGCGTGCACGGCCCAAGGCGTAGTCGCTGAAATGGTGGGCCCTAGCGTGAAAAAGAGCACTTAAAGTGTACCACGGGGCATCGTCTGAAGCAGTGGCAGGGACAGCATTAAAATATTACAAACGTAATAGCCTTCACTCTCGCATTCTGTGTTTAATTCAGTGTAATCACAGCGAATTAAAGCCAGCACTCGCTGTGATCACACCGAACACCGCCTTTTTTGGTATTTGAACACCAGAAAAATATTTCGAAAATTATGGAGATAGGTTAGAATAATTTATGACGCATACGTGACATGTAAAGTTAGTAAACCGGATAAAGGCTGACGTAAAGCAAGTCGGACCAAAAACATTGTGCTTTTACCTAGCTATGTTAAAGTATGTGAGGGCCTACTCTTAACCTTCAAGTATCGAAACTACCCGATTTAATCATTGCATTCGTTAAAGCTAGTTTTTTGGGCACGTGTAACTGGAGCTGTTTAATGGCGCAATTTGCTCTGATACCGGCTTATTTCGCAGTTCACATCACTCAAAATTGGGAACTGGTTTCGACGGCATTTTTTGGGGTAGAAGGCCACAATCGCTTGTATGTTTTAAATTTTTATGACTGAAGAATGGGCTGATTTGGTAGCCATAATGAGCTTATTCTGCTCAGTTTTCTAGCTTATGACCATAATTAGGTAGATAGCAGTGTCTTAATTAAATGTCACGGAAACAATTTTCAAGTAGGTTTCAGCCTGTACTTTTTAACAACCGCGCCACTGATGTTTTTTTTAACTCGGGATAAACGTGATGTCAGCTAAACTCTCCTTAATTTAGAAATTTTTACTTCTTATGTCTTACACCGCTCCAGCCGGAGTAGTATTTGTACGCTCTGAAAGCGCGAGGGCAGTATAAGAGTTCCTACAAAAGAACAAAACCTGCAAAAATTCTCTACTATTGCATAGCATATACTAATTCCATTTGTCCAGAGTGTGAGTTCCCTACCGCCCGATATGGCTATGAGCGGAAAAATATTGTAACGTGGCGGCAGATGACACGAACCATGCGGTGATGAAGCTATATTTACATGAAGCGGAGAACTATTTACATGCAGCCATAACTGAGCCCAGGCTTCTCCCTTGTCGTCATTTGTTGGTGGGCAATGGAGGCGCGGGGATTGTCCTGTCCGGTGACATCACCCCCGGTCGAGGACACCGTCCGGTAGAGCCAAGCAAGTTGGCGATTAATGTGGATGAGTGCTGCGATAAAAAATGCAGACGAATCGCTTGCCAGCCACGGATGACGATGATGGCGTTGTTGATGCCTGGCCCAGCAACAGCAAAGGCTTCAACCGCGACGAAGCGCCGAGGTCCTGAAGCCACGTCGGACGGAAGGGCGGGGAAACACATCTTCGGCTTGCCTGGACACGGTTCGTCTCGGTTGGTCTTCGAGTTGGGTCTTTCAGGCTGTGGACACGGGGCGGAGGACATCGTCGTGCTCTGGTCTCGGCTGGGCTGGGGCTGCCCGGTGGGGCTTCGTTATCCTTGGCGGCTGCGTCCACGCCGATGTGATGCGATGTTAGGGCCAGGATGGGGATGACGAACCCGCACATTCCACCAAATGTAACGTGGTGCAGATGACACGAACCATGTGGTGATGAAGCTATAGTCACATGAAGCGAACAAACTATTTACATGCAGCCATAACTCAGCCCAGGCTGGCTGCGCCCCGCACCGAGCGTCTTCCGTGTCGTCATTTATTGGTGGGCAATGGAGCCGCGGGGATCATCCTGTCCCCTGACAATATGTTGGATTGTTTTATTGTTTTTAGTTTTATTCTTCTCGCAAATGATGTAAATTTATATCATTATAAGGGTAAAGTGCTTTAGCTTCGCTGATTACGTATTTTTTCTAAAGATACAAGGCGTAGTGTAAAGGATCGTCCGCTTTCGCTGTTTTTTTTTTTTTTTGTAGGTTGAAGGTTCTTCCGCGCGATTTTTTTACTTTTCTAGTGCTTTTTGGAGGACGTGTATTAGATGCATATTCAGGATTTTGTCAGATCACTTTTGCGAAAATTTTAGTTTTTGTTTTTTTATTCATATTTGGTTTTTCGCCATTATGCTCATCCAATTATCTGCGTCTACGCGTTACAACGAATAAAGGTCGTACACCAGCCAAACCTGCATTTTTGTAGAAGGGTCGCTTAATTTCCGCTAGTTTTATTCGTATTTCCAACGTTCTTTTGCGAACTTATTTGCTTTAGTCTTCATATTTGACGGGAAATGTGTACGATTGATATTTTTGATTTTGTCAGATCATTTTGCTAAAACTTTTATTTATTCTATTTTTTGGTTTTTGGTTTTTCAAGATTGTGTTCGGCCAATTATCTCCATCTACGCTGTTAAAATGATGATGGAGTGTCTTCCGACAACTGTGCGTTTTAGTGAAAATGGGTGGCGTTACATGGTTCGCTCATTTTCCCTTATTTATACTCGTATTTGTAAATTTCCTTTGCGAGCTTTGTTTATTCTTGATTTTGGCGGGATATTTATATTATGCATATTTTTGGTTTTGTCAAAATATTGTTTGGTCATTGAAAATTCTCTTCGGCCAATCATGTCTATTTACGCTGTCATAATGATTAAAGGTTTTACTTCCCCAAATCTGCATTCTTGTGGAAATGGAAAGCGTTGCGTGGTCCTGGCTGTGGGAATACTCGGCGAAGAATGTTACCATTACTATGTATTCCGAATCAGACGGGTGGGAGGTTTTCCTTATTTTCAGGGCGGAAGCCTCAAATCAAGCATTTATTGAAAAGGTCGGCGGCAGCGTCGACACTCGTAACAGAAAAACGCCCCTTTCAGAAACGTTCCATAGCATGAGGCAATCCGTAGCGCACGACAGAGCTGCGAAAAACACCATCGGAGTCAACTTTTCTATTACCCGGCGGCAAAAGCAAACGGCGGAGCAGCGCGCAAAAAGACGGATTGAAGCCATTCAAAAGCTTTAAGGCAGTTCGCAAAGCAAAGAGCCTCAAGCGAAATTCATTCGAGAAGATGAGGCGGCAGCTAGACATCTCTCACGTTCAGCTGGACATGACGCTTTCACATTGACAATCTAAAAAAGTGCTTACGTGTCCTTGTACTTTTTCCTATGGTTCCTGCTAAATTATTTTCTTCGATTCGACTCTTGAACACGGTCTGAATGAAGGCAAACAAAGTTAAGGCCATCAGACTTTCGCATTGATTATTTGGTGAGCGACAATTTTCGCTTGCGCACACCGAAATCGCTTGAAGGCTGTGAAGGTATTCCCACCTTTTTTAGCTCTGCTTCGTAGTTTTCATATGCTTTGAATTTTTATGAAAAGGCCATTCGCCCATAATTGAGCCCCTTAGGCGCTCATTCTCGGGTGATCCTAATGGGGCGCAGAGTCGCTTAATCGCAAACCTTGCCCGGCGGACGTGAAGCGGGTTATAGCTGTGAGAGCATGGAGACCGGGTCCCATCAGCTCTAAAATGCTTCAAATAGATGAGTGCTAGATTAAGCCAGCTTATGTCAGGAAATGACAAAAAACATCGCGACAGTAAAGAGAAAGGAGGAGAAACGAACGTTCTGGCATCAGCCTGTGAAATATAAATGGCAAGAGCATTTATATGGCAATCATAATAACTCACTGCTCTTTTCGAAGTTGAAATAAATATTTAGGTTTTGTTATGTAAGAGAATAAGTTAGCCCAGGACCGGGATAGTTGGAGATTAATGGGAGAGAGAAGCCTTTGCCCTGCAGTGGGGAACAACAGCAGTAATGATGATAATGATGATGATGGTGATGTAGATGATGATGATGATGTAAGAGAATAAAAGAGTTAATTGCGTCAAACCAAAACCTGGGTACCTGCAAGGCATCACTTTGGGAATGCGTAATTTGCCACATTGACAAAAGAAAAGCTCGCAAAATGCATGCAGCCATCGATGCATCTTGAAACGGGATGCAGTGACAAAATAGTTCGCGACAATCAGAACGTGTGATGCTTAAAATGTACCAATAAATCCAAACTCAAGCTGTATAAACGCCGCATTTTTAACTTAATCTACACACTCTCTTTGTAGCTTTTGTGGAACGGTAGATAAGAAGGAACAAACCTTTGTTGCTCCCCTAAATTGGGAAGAAAAAAGCAGGGGATGGTTGTCGGTCATCCATGGTGGGCGGCGTCCCTAGTCCAGGGTGCCATGACGCGCTCAGCTCGAATGGGCCTGGTCACCAGGACGCGCTGGTTTTTCACGACACCGGTATTCAGCAGGAGCTCCCACTGCTCCGGTGTCGGTGCCAGGACCTCTGGTAGGTCCAGGATACGCATTTCCAAACAGCGCAACATGTGACATCTGTCTTCGCCCCATATAGAACGTTAATTAAACATGGTCATCGGCTCTTCCCCAACCTAAAGCGACCTAAAACGTACCATATCAGCATTTACAACAAAAACAACACGAAGAATTCAGATCGACCGCAACAAAAAAAATTGTGTTCAGAAAAAAAAAATGTGCCATAAAAAAAATTGAAGCCGACCCGCTAAGGCGCGAATGCAGCCTTTCAGTGCAAGAACCCAGAACTCTACCTCGAGGCCGCAGACCCAGAACTACGTGTTGTTTTAGCATCAGCTCAACGAATAGCACGCGCAGTAGCACCACACAGGTTACGTGGGGTGCTGTGCAGCAAAGCGTTTGGAAACCCGTGCCGGTTACGCCCTTCCACTTTTACACATGTGGTACAGGGTGTTGGGTTTCCCAGAGCAGATGTTCCACTCGTACCTGAAGAGCGTGGAGTGCATCCTCTGCAGGTTTTTGCCGTGGGAAAATAAACCTGTTTGCACTCTTGAAAACCCTGGGGCTTGTTATTTTGTTATTTTCCGGCGGCGCGGCGGCTATCTTGTTTGTGAGAGTTTGCAGTGCTCTAGTATACATCCCCGCTACGTTTAGGGATAGACGGGTAATCGACGCAGGGTCGGGAGTGTCTACGAGATGAACAAAATATCAAGCAAATGGTGTAGTAAAGTCAGTTGGACCAATAGCTACGTGGACAGATTCAAGTGGTTGGGCCTCGGCTCGAATACAAAATAAGTGAAATGAGAGAGAGGGAAAAGATAGAGAGAATAAATTTTATATGTCGAGCAGAGGCTGATGTTATGGCCCTCGCCACGTGAAAAGCATCCCTAGTCCGGTATTCCTTTCTTTGACTGGCTGTCCTCGCACGGATCACCAGTTAAACTAGGTATCCAGGTCTGCACTGCCCAGGGAAGCCACCAACTGCTTAAAGATGGGGTAGGGAAGTTGGGGCGAATCCAGGATGCGTTGGCATGCCTATACCATTTGGTATACCGAGCCAGGCTAGGGACAGTAAGCCCAGAGGGAAAGGCCGTTCAGTGGGGAAGATAAGGTAACGGTGGGCGGGATAGCTGTTCGTGTACATCTGGAGTCGCCACCCAGTTCTGGCTTCCCTCGAGAGAGGCGCCAGTGCGCTGGCGGGAGTTTGTCGAAAAAAGACGAGTACCTCTGAGTAGCTAGGCAGTGGATTGAGTTGGTAATGTGTAGGAGGGGATTGGACACCGCCATTAAGGGCTCAGTGTACTCAATCGAGAGCTGTGGCATGTGCCGCTTGATTGCCGGAAATGGCGTCGTATCGAGGTGACCCGATGACGCCAGTATCAAGGGGATCGGGAAGTTACTGAGAATATATTGGGCCGATGAACACAAGCTACCAATGTAGCAATTTTGGCAGGCGGTCTTGTAATCATTCGTAATAGTCACTGGTTCAGGGCGTAAGGAGATTGCTTGGGCTATGCCTATATCCTCGGTGAAATCGATGAAGGTTGATTCGTAGTGGCGACATTGATACATTTTTCAGCATTCATAACCATACAGGCTACGTTGCCAGCGAGTCCGGTTGAGAAGGTAGCATCCGCGTAAGGGTGGGGAAGTTGTCCCCGTATAAGGCGGTCGGTGTTCGAACGCGGGCAGCCCGACGAGCAAGGTGGTAGTTGGCGTGTATGTTGCGGGGAATTGGCGCCACTCGGATGCGATCTCTCAAGACGACAGGTTACGCGGTTTTGTTCTCTGAGGGCTATCGGACGGTGTTGAATCTTTGAAATAATGCCCTGGCTACATAGTTACTTCGCTTTCAGGTTGTGACCATTACTATGCCAGGGTGGCCAATCCTGCTCCGGTGAGGGTGTACGTTACCGTCAATGGTCGCCGTAATCAGGCCGCACCCTAAGCCTCATTCTGCATGAGCAATCAATCCCATCAACATAAATTATATGAACACGCAGATCTTTTTTATCCGGTGGGAATTGTGCGGCACCGGGATTCGAGCCACGCTCCTTCTGAGCGCCAGGCGGAGGCTCTGCCTCTACGCCACCGCTGCGGTCGGCAGACATTCTCAGATAATGAATGGCAGCCAACCATTGTCCCTGAAAAAGAAAGTGTATGACAGCTGCATCCTACCGGTACCCACCTACAGGGCATAAACTTGGAGGCTCACTAAAAAAGGTCAACTTAAATTGAGGACGCCTCAGCGGGCAATGGAGCGGAAAATGATAGGTGTAACATTAAGGAACAAGAAGAGAGCGGAGTGGGTCAGGGAACAAACCCGTGTTAAGGATATATTAGTAGAAACTGAGGAGAAGAAGTGGACGTGGGCAGGGCATGTAATGCGAAGGCGAGATAGCCGTTAGAGATTAAGGGTAACATTGTAGATCCCTAGAGAAGGCAAGCGTGGCATGGGGCGGCAGAAAGTTAGATGTGCAGATGTGATACAGAAGTTTACGGGGATAAACTGGTCCTAGTTAGCACCGGACCGGGATAATTGAGAATCTATGGGAGAGGCCTTTGCCCTGCAGTGGGAGTAGACAGGATGACGATGATGACGACGACGACGACGACGATGATGATGATGATGATTATCAGGATGCTGAAAATTTGTTCGCGACAGCGAAAACAGAGAAGCAATAATTTAACGTGCCCTAAAATCGGTTGTGTACTCAAACGATTCGACTAACCTACAAAATACCCCAAAACACAAAGTGTTAGGAAATATTATGTCAATTTTGTTTATTGATACTTCGAAAAGAAAAACTAGCGTAGCTAACGCAGCGTTTGCGAGTTGCGCGGGCACAAGACCACATTGAATTAAAGTGAATGTTGCAATGTGCCCCCGAGGTCCTTTACCAGCATGCACACCCCCGTGATAATTTCGTGCTTCTCTGTTCTCTTTACCCACACTCATTCCTTTATCAGGGCAGTGCGTCCACAGATGTGGTCTTCGTTAGCGTGTTTGCAATCATCCCACGTCACTTAATCACCCGAACTCTTCCGAATTTTACCCGTCAGCTAATTACGCCCGTCGCCGCAAGGTTGTTCTTCAGGTATGCTGTTTGAGCGGAAGAATATTTAGCGCGTCCTTTGTTAAGCCGTCAGCCGAGAAAAAGGGCCCTGCACTTTCCACTACACACCGTTGCATTCACGCCGGTCCGAGAATGCAGCGTCCCTTCATGTCCATTGCGCTCGCCTCCCTCGCTGTATACTGATAGAGAAACAAAGGCGTACATTCCAAGCAGGAAGTGTGCCGGAGGCTCCGAACTCCATAATTAGAGAGTTTCCCTGTCTTTCTCTGCGTCCCAGTTTTATCGGAGCAAAACAAGGCAATTAGACTGAACGAGAAAAGTTGGTGGAAGGGAGGGGCACTGAAACTGTTTACAGGGCAATCAGCGAGTGTGTTTGCAGTTGTATTGTAAGGGCGCTAACTTCAAACAACATTTTCTTTCGCTGGAAATCAGCAGCGCGGATTCCCCCCTCTCCTGTAGCCTTCTTCCACTCAGCCATTTTGTTTATCTTTCGTTTATTTTTGTAGTTGCCCTGATGAGGAACTGCGCATAGTGGCGACGACCAATGTACGGGATCTGCAGAGCCTTTTCGCCTGCAGAGCTCGCTGAACGGTCGACGTGCAGTCGTAGTATAATTACAGTGTAGCCACGAAACGAAAACGATTCGTAGGGAACTGTAGGATGGCTGGCATTACGATTTCGCTCGTTTCTTCACCTTACTGTTGCTGTTGAATTACTTTTCTTTCTTTGTGAAAGCACTACTAACACACGCCTTTCGTTTCCCTGAAAAAAATTCCGGGCGATCTCCACTAACGTGAAACTTGGGGAGGGGCGAAGCATGCAGTGTGTAAGTGTATTCTTGGCGCCTTGGCGTTTTTGCCAACGGAGATGAAACTGTAGGGGGTAGAGGTATACAGCTTTGCTATACAAGTCTCTTGTCCTCTTGTCTTAGAAGCACGAAGCTCTCTAGCGCGAGGTGTAAACGAGTGCCCCGGTGTTTCTTTTTAGTAAACGTTATGATGCGCTCCAGCGTGAGACATAAACGCGTCTCCCGACGTTTTTTAGTAAGCGTTACGTTCTAGCGCGAAACGTGAACGAGTTTCCCAGTGTTTTAGTACCGCGACTTCATGAGACGACGATTACGATGACGACGACATGCAACGACAACAGCCTCAGCCTGTAAGGGGCTTCGGCCCTTAAAAAATCCTGCGAAGCGCTGTTTGCAAATCGTTAATCACTAAGCCTCATTCGTGAAGACTCCCGTACTTTCCTCTGGCGCCCCTCCCAGCGCCCAGTATACGTGCAGCAGACGGAGGGACGATTCGTTTAGGTGACGAGCCGATGTTATTTTACGCATCTCGCTTTGATGCCTAAAATTGTCACCTGGAGCTCGCAGCTGGACGTACTTTCAGTACGACGTTTGCTTTGCACACCATAGCGCCAAAGTTGGAGGTTTCTCTATGTTAAATTTAAATTTTGTCAAATGGTTTGCTAACGCCAACCCCGAAGTATCCCGTGAAAGCACCATGAAGTGCCGTCCACCTCACCACACAGGGCACTGTGTCCTCTCCGACTATGCAATATACTTGGAAGGTTTCGGAGTGCGGATACAAAGCTCAAAGCAGAGATCTTAGGTCGACCATCCCAGAGGTGCACTTTAACTTATTGATTGAGTTTGTGAATGGTTACTGCCTTGACCTGCTTAAGCCTACTGAAAAGTTCTTAGGCAACACATCAGTGCGGGTGTGCATCACCTTGCTACACAAACCGAAGCACAAGGTCGGGTATGCGCCCGCCTAGGCCTAACGTTTCGCTTTGACCTCTTGCGACGTCAAAAGCTGCTGGCAGCTTTACGTACAATGAGTACCGAACCCGAAGTGTTACAAGTGATGAAGTTTGACCATAAACCGTGATTTTAGGCCTACGTCCGGTATTTAGGCCTAATATACATCACCAACCCCGTCATGGACATTTTTGTTTCGACTGCACGACAAAGAAGCAGTGCTATCACGAGTGTGCCGAGCCGTTTTTTCCCCCGTGTGTGCTTAGTTCACGAATTTCACCAGAATCCTGAATTTCCACAGAATCTTTGGCCTTCCCCTGTGTTTATCATTTGACTTAATACCAGGTATCCTTAAAGTTGAGCTGCACTGCGTGCAAAGCAACGTTGTACTACTCGTGCAAAGAGCTTTCGGTTACGCCTGACGACGCCTGCCATCTAAGCGAGTAGTTAGGCCTAACGTCGGCGCGTCGCGCGTCCCTGTCGTTTCCTTCATTTGCGGAGGATCAACCTTCGTGAAAGGGAATTTCACGCACGAAACTACCGGTGGCTTCACGAAACTGGCTTTACGACAAAGACTTCGCGAATTTTCGGTGAAACCGCAGGGGTATACTAATAAAGCTTACGCATTAGAAGATAGCTGTCTACTCATGGCTTTGGCAAATAGTAGCGGTTGTTGTAATTTTACTTCCGATGGTATTGAGTTGCATAAAGTATTAAGCCTGTGGTATTTTTCTTTCCTTTCTCTTTTACAGGTGAGTACCATTTCGGCGCACGAATCTACCACTGGTGGCGCAACCACGCATGATCCCTACACGCTCACCTGGCCGGGAGCCTGGACGCAGGTATTTTTGTGTCCTGAGAAACGAGAGCGACATCTACGTATATGTAGTAATCGTACTTGTGGTTTTTATTTTCTTCGAATCTTCTATAACAAGAAGTAAACCTTCATATTTTCCCGTCTTGCGAGCTTTTACTCCAGCCTAAATAATCCTTTTTGAGGCCGCCATAAGAGAGTTACGTAAGTTTTTTGATGTGGACTTTACCTTCGCTGTGAGTTTCCATTGGCTCCTTGGTTTGTTAAAGGGTGAAATAAGCTTGAAAGCCCTTCCATTGGTGCTACCCCGTTCTCATGTGGTAGTTCTCGGCGTTCTCTTACATTGATTTAGTTTACGTCGGCAACTTCCCTGTTCACCAGTTAAAAACTGACACTCCCGAACACCACTTCAGCTGTGCCCGTTAGCTCCCACTGCAAATCGTTTAGATATGACAGGATGTTTTATTGAGTATTTCCTCAGACAATCTGGCTAGGTTCAGATCCTTTTTTGCCGCTACCCTGGGCACAGAAATCTTCACAGTGCGCGCAGATAGTTCTCGGTATAGCTTGCAAAACTGCAATTTAGCTCGTCTATTAAGCCCTGCAAGTTTAAAGATGCGATATCATCATACGCAGCAGCCGTTCATTCGTAAAGCTACCTGCAACGTAATCGTATCCCCAAGAGATTTTTATGGACTGAAGTGTATAGAAAACCAAACCGAAGGAGTGAAGCGGTAGAAATATAAGACGTAATGCTGGGACTCCCGTCTTCGCTGATGTTTAGGAGCAGCTTTGAGAGAGAACAAACATTCTGACGAGAAACGTTTGCAGGTATAGCAGCCATAGCCTGTAATAGCATGTCGAAGGTCTCATGAAGAACTTGGTACCAACATTTCTCAAAACAGGAAAGTCTTCCGTCACCATCGTTTCGCGGGACGTTCGCTGTAGTAAGACCGTAAAATTTTGCGCAGAATCTCCTTGCGGTCTTACAAAACTATTGCACAGTTTAGAGAGGCAATTACTTTTGTGTTGATAGCTAGAAACATGATATTACTGTTTGTGTTGTTTTGTTCGTGTTGATAACGCGTTGTTTTATTCGCGCCCTGCAATTATTAGCTTGTGAAATTCAGAAAATGGAGAAACACCGCAATGGGAATTGTCGAATAAATGCTTAGGGCGCTGCGCTATACAACGTGCCCCTTGAATATCTAATTCACTCGTACTTGCAATTTAATTCTGGGGATCCATTTTTCCAGGCATCATATAAGTATTATGATGTTAAAGTAGGAAGAACGCTAAGGGCTTTTGTAAGGTACTTCCATAAGACCCTATATATCAGACTGAAACGCCTACACAGTGAGCACCCTTTGGAGTTGTCTTCTCTACTATCAACAAGTGTTTTGCTGGGAAGACATTTTATTGATTGATTGCGGGGTTTAACGAGCCGACACTACACAGGTGATGAGGCGTGCCCTAAGGGAGGGCTCCGGGTTAGTTTTGACACCACATGGGGATCTTTAAACGGTGCGCCGAAATCTCGACCAACATGGGCGTTTCGCTTTCCGCCTCCATCAGAAAAGTCGGCACCGCGGCCGGGAATCGAACCCGCGTCCTTGAGCTCGAAAGGGAAGAAACTAATGCGTAAGCATTTCTATGTGGACTCAACTAGGTGAAAACCCTTTTCCCTTCGGTCGGTGAGTCTTCCATGTGTATCTGGACGGGACAGAACGACGATTAAAACGGTTTGGTTTGAAAAAGAAACCAGAAGTACTGTGATTGTTCTGTGTGCGTCTTCCTTCAGGTTAGCAGGCTAAAATGGTCCGTTAGGTATAAAAGTCAGCGGGCATTGCGCGCTAAGCACCAAGACACTTCTCAAGAAGACTGCACTTTCTGAATACCTTACAAACGTCAAATAGCGGTTGAAGAAGTGCTAATGGTATTAGCTCCGCAACTTATTTCAATAGCCCTGTACGCACGTTGAAGTCCACCTGAGCCGTTTTGATGCTGTGTGGTCGACGCTACAATCTTCTTCGGCAAAAAAAAGTGAAAGCGGTCGGCCTCACGTCGGTCTCGACATTCGTACTAGACGACAGAAAATGTAATAAACTGGGTGAAGTTTTCTAGTGTGCACAATCGCTGTCATTAAACACAGTGTCGGTGCTTTGGAATTCATTATATTAACAGACTATTTTGTCTTAACCACAGCGAATTTGTTGACATGCAGTTGGAAACCAAATGAACGCGGTGGGAATTAATGTATCATGAATAGAATTTGAATGATGATTTATGTGATCAGTGAACTGAGGAGGAGGA
Organism: Haemaphysalis longicornis; assembly: GCA_013339765.2. NCBI lineage: Eukaryota > Metazoa > Arthropoda > Arachnida > Ixodida > Ixodidae > Haemaphysalis > Haemaphysalis longicornis. Next base: position 67,325,667 of record CM023457.1, read on the forward strand.
GTTACTAACTGGAACTAATAAATTGTCGGAAAGCACTTAGGGTATCCTTATAGCGATCATATAAACAGTTAGGAGATAGAAATCAGGGGAGGTCTCCGAAAGTCACATAAGCTTATAAGACAGGCGGGCTCCGTATAGCGAGCGAAATTTTCGTAATTTCTTCCAGCGTTGTGGTTTCTGTCAAAACTCCTTTCAGGTGTGAATATAGGAGATTGAAAATGCTATTTTAGGTTAGCTTAGCTCGCACGATGGGCCAGCAGCACTACATGTCCTTTGGCCTCCAAGCATGCGAACTCCAATAGCGCTTCCCGCGGAGGGAGTATACCATCACGTTGTTTGCGAACGCCGCTCACGCAAAGCAACCTTTCTGGCCGGAAGTAATGCGTTTTTTGTAGCGCCTCCACTGGTTCGGGCGCACGTAACAGCTCCACTCGTAAAGCCGTCTCGATGGGAAGCACCGCAGGAAAAACACCACGTGTTTTCTTGGCGTGACACTTTCTACAGCGGTTTGTTTATGCTCTCTTACCCGTTCCTTCCACGTCGAGCGTGCTTTGGGGCGCTACCAGCCTCTGTTCGATCGATACAGACATTCTCTGCCGCCTGCCAGCAACAGGGGCATGCGATGAAAGCGCGGAGCATCTGCAGGGGAACTTTTGAGTCTACACTGACGTCGTCCAATGGCGATCATAGTTTCCAACCTTCCGCGCACTCCTTTTTGTAACTATAAAAAAATTGGCGCAGCTTGGAGAAACAACAGAGCTGACGTCCTCTCTCCATTCGTCAGAGACACGGCTCTTGAATCTCACATGGATTTCCGGACTTGCCGCTGGAAGTTCTCCGCAGGCTTGCAGATCTCTCTGCAAGGAGACCGCTTTAGCACGCGCTAGAACCCGCGGGAACAGGCTTCGCGAACTCGTCGTCTGCAGCGCGTACTCGGCGTTTGTGGTCCCCGCTTCAGGCTTAAACACAGGTCCACTGGCGAAAGCTGCACGCCAGACCTTACGCCATGAACGCTTGGCAAAGTGTTCTCGAAGGTCGAGCTCGCCGACGCTTGGCGCTCTTCACGGGGCGCACGCTCACGTGCGCTCCGTATTTTTTTGTAATTTTTTGTGAGCTCCTCACGCGGCGCAAGCCTCGACGCGCCAGGGAACTCGTCACTAGGCACATGCTCAACGTGCGCTCGGCTGGTCTTGAGTTCTCCGGTAAAGCTCCCCGGTGGAACTCAAATTTTAACCAGACCTGTTGCTAAAACTCGGAACTGCAGAAGTATTGTGTTTATCGCTGTTTGGTGGGGAGTAGGGGGGCCAAACATAAATACAAATTTAGAGAAAAAATGAGAAATTTTAATTTCGGGGGATTCACGCGTCGAAGCGACTTCCCATCTGAGCTTTGAGGCGTGCCAGAATGAAGTGCTCCAGATTAATGTTGGGCCTTCCTTAAGATCTTTACGATGGCAGAAACCTCGACACACAGGCGTTTTTGCCTTTAGCCTCGATCTGAAAAGCAGATACCACGGTGGGTAAGAGAAAGAGGAAGACGAACTGTATTGTTACACACGTTTTACGCGCACATAAGGAAGACTTTGCTACTGGAAGAATATTTTGGTACGGGTTAAACAGTTAGAACGTTGTTTTGAGGTGTTTGTTGCCCGAAGTATTCTAATTCAAGTATAGATTTACCAAATATTGAGTTTGATTTCGATAACACACAGCTTTTCTCTGGTGTTTAACATTATGTAAGGTTGCTCCAGGGAAAGTAAATTAGGTGAGGACGAGTTTGCCTCCGCAGTCTCCATGAAAGCGGTAGCTCTGTAAAACAAATCTGGTCGAGTACCTGCTTCTTTGCTGTCCATGAACATCGCCCGAACCGAAGCACAAAATTCTGCTCATTTGAAGGTTACACAAAACATATATATTTGATGTGATTTGTATAGTATTTATGTGTAGTTTGCAGCTTTAGGATTTGAATAGCGCTATTGCAATTCTGTGCGTTTGCCACAACTCGCCGCTCAGATCTCCATTTTTCATCATAAAGGATAACCTCCTTGATGCAATCAGATAATCTCTATTATTCGTAACGAAGAGAAACTGAAATCAATAAATCACTGATTGCCGTAAGAATAAATGAGCTGCTCCCGTTAAACTGAAAAAAAAAATTAACGACTGCCTACAGAAGCATAAATTAGTTTCACCACTTCATTCGCTGAAGACGGAATCGCTTAGCGCAAAGCAGCACTATTCCCGCGAATATGACGGTACAAACAATTTATGTCTAAATCCCGCAGTTCTCAGACGTCCCAGGAAAATGACACACCATTTTAATGAGGCATCGTCACATTCACTGCAATGCTTTAAATATGAGTGACGCTCGATTATAGCACGGAATAAACAGCGCAAGTCACATAGGAAAAAAAAAACGAAGCAAGGAATATACTCTAGTGGCTTTTCATCAACTCCGTAAACATGGCTATTCAGCTATCTGCAGAGGTTTCCTGATTAGTAAGCTTTCACAAACTTGCATTCAAGGGCTAGGTGTGTCCTAAAATGAAGTCGTCGTGTCATTAGCAGGGCGCCCAATCACTGGCATATTTTTAGGTGTAGGTAGATTGTTTTCCACTGCAAATGTCGGAATTTAGGTTTTAGACGCGAAAACGCACCTTGTTATTGAAGTTTCTTTGCTTTTAGATGTTGCTGTAGTGAGGCGCAAATTGTTTTTTAGGCCATGTGGAAGCACCAAACCTTAGCCAAAACAGTTGAAGCACCGCGATTTTAGTTTTTCCCCTGGACCAGGAAAACAGCCTCTTTGTCCTTAAAACGAATCCTTGACTTCGTGTTCAGTAGCACCAGGCCTTGGCAGTCGACCGCTATGGCTGTCTACATTAAACAGACTAAAAGCCTAAGCGCTCATTAGTACACGAGGCACCTCATGCTAATTCATCACATCACCACTCATATCCTTTAAACCGCCATTTTTACCGGGCCACTGTGGTGAACTTCCAAACATCCACTTTCTTCTTATATCCGCTTCTTTCCAAACGACAGTCGGGTAATTTAGAGCCGTTTTTTTCTCTCTCCGCACTTCATTAAAACAAGCTTCTCAGTGCGCGTCGAAGCAATCGTTACATTAAATCACTCCTTCCTGATGATGCATCTCATGTCAGTTTCGCGTCCCTTGTCACTGTCATTTACAAACCAACCTCGGCCCGGCTCGTTTCCGATAAACGGAAGAGAGATATTCATCTTAATTTGACGGCTCGACTCAATCTACTCCCCGGCGCTTCGAGTCGCTCGCTGAGGTCAGTGGCCAACTCTTTTCCCTGCGTCCACGTAGGGAAAATCTGGGAACTGTTTTAAACCTCTCTCCCCTTTCCTTCCCTACTTCCCAGATTCCACGTTTAGTTCCTGGAAGTTCCTCATTTGCATTTGCAATGTAGGGAGAAAATCATGCACAAAACCCATTCAATAAATCCGCTGGGAAGAAAATGCACGAAAAATCACACGCGGAAGTGAAGTACAATAGCAGCGCGAATGAGAGAAAGGAAAGGGGAACACGGGGACGTTTTGGATGAGTTTAAACTGGGAGGACACGTCGGGATGCGGCGATATGAAGCACTGGACGCCTTTGAGGGGAGATGACACGCATGCGGGATGAGACTGACTCACTGTGGGAGAGGAAAGTAGGCGAATGGGGAGACGGAATCCTGGAAATGAGGACGTTTTGTGGGACGGCAGCGACGTTTTCGGGGAAGATGGACAAGCGATGCAGTGGTTCGAATAGAGGAGGTTTAATTTTGGGGACAGTGTGAGTGCTGCCTCGGGGAAAATGCACCATGACGGAAAGCGAGCGAGGGAGAAGGAACGAATGGGGGATGGTCTGCGCTGGGGATTCGGGAAGCGTCATTTAGGGAGACATGTATGAAAGCTGGCGGCTGTGGTCGTAAAATGAAGCCTCAAAGGGAAGGGGATGGGGCCGGGTAGGGCATCACGAAAGAAACAAAAAAGAGGTTCTGGCAGTTATATTACACGTTTTGTGCACATTTACGAGTCATCATGGACAGCGGGACGTGAAGACGCACTAGAACATGGGGATATAAAGAAATGCGTACAGCGCATCGTAGCAGTCGTAGCAGTTGGGTGAACAAAGAAATAAGTGACGACGTCGGAATGTTGGTACTCAAATCAAAGTAGCTTCATTTACCGGAGCAATGGGACACCGCTATTTCACTGTTCTTCTTTATTTCCGTTGCTTTGTTCACACGATTCTTGTTTCAAGTTTATTTATCCCTTCCCATCAATAGAAAGTGAAGCAGGAGCTGAAGGCTATGGCCTGACAGAGGCTGTTGCTCCACGGGGCATTCCAGCAGTACAATGCAATGGGCAATAAACAAAATACATTCAATTACACAATGCGTAAATCATACACACGAAAAATACACGAAAAATCATACACATGAAAAAAAAAGAAGGTTGAGGGTAGAGGGGACGAACACCTCTATTGATTTGGAGTATTCGGTGCAAAGTTCTAGCAGAATTTTCTCAATGAATTTATTAGACAAGGGCTTGCGACAATCATAGTGTTCTTCAATTTTATTTAAGACCAGTAGTATCTGAAAATAAGTGTTGTTTTCCATAATTAGTACAAGAACAGATTTTCTAGCCTAAGACAAATTATATATCCTTGGTGCTTTTTTTTTTCCTGTTGACATGTTTTCCAACGAATTTCGTTATCGTGTATTTCGCGAAATCGCTGGAGGGATAACGTCGGCCGGCCTGGGGTCGCTGGTTAGCAAGAAGCTGCGATAATGTTTGCGCTTCCGACTTGTTTTGCCGCGTCGCAGGCAATTGAGCTCTGGGGTCAGATAGGTTGCTTTTTGCCTAGCGCTTGTGCCTCTGTACCGGAGGAAATGACCTATTTTTATTTCGGTCACGTATTAAAGCTGCTAGGCCTCAAAGAACAGGATAAAGAATGTTGCGAACGTAGCCTTATCTTGAGTTTAAACAGCGAAGCTGTTCAGGAAATTGTAATTTTTCGTTTCCACAGTTAAAAATACCAAAAAATTGCCGAGCGCGCGCAAATGAGCGCGGGCCTCCCGTCGACCGCCAAGCGTCCCCTGCGCACGTTTGTCAAGCCAAGCATACCCAATTAGAAGATTGGCCAAGATCGCGGAACAGCAGCGTTCGCCGTAATCGTGGCAACACTTGCTTGGAACGAGAGCGTACGCCCCTCCAAGGTGATTGCTGTCCAATGATTATCACTTCGGATAAATGAAAGAAGCTCAAACTTATAGCAAAAATAATGGAGTAAAAAGTCGTTGCGGCAACGAAAAAGAAGCAAGTCGGCTGCAATCGTGGAATTAAACCTTCTTGACGGTCGTGAAAATTGCGTACAGCTTCGCTACCTTCACGTCTTGCTCGTTTAGCTGGTGAGCTTCCCTTCACTGTTTGTTTGTTCTTTCCTCTTCGTGTATTCCTTCCCTTGTATTTCGTGTAGTCCTTTATACCCTCGTGGTTATAAATGTAGAAAATGCCCCAAAATATCTGCAAATGTACTGGAAGCCGCTGCGGTAATTTTGCACCTTAGTTTTTAGAACTGCGCCAACATCGTGCGGTAATTCTGCACATTAGTTTTGCGGCGCTGTAATTAATTTCGCAGTTACGAGCATGGACATTATAGAACCCTTTCAATTATTTCGGAAGAGCCGTTTTGAAGCTCAAAGAGCTGACTGTAGTCCGTGGCACGGCGGACAGCCGGCAAGCGGCAAAGCTCGGGCATTCTAGAAGCGGGCAAGCTCATAGTGACGTGATTGTGAATTAAAAAACTCCCGTATTCATGGCTGTCACCAGAAATGCCATGTAGCTGTTTCTACGCATTATTTACTCAGATGATGTTCCCGATTGCCTCTTGATACCGTAATATGTTCTCACAGGAACAAAAAAAAAATCATGCACGAAAGCTCGCTGATTGCCGCTTCTGGCCAAGGGAAGTTTGGAGGAGGCATTTTTTTCCTACAGCACGTTATGACAATGCCCAGTACCCAGTGTCGCTGTTTTTTTCTGTTTTTGCCTTCATGTTTGCACCTGAATCTGAAAAAAAATGGATGAAATGGAGGCTTGTCTGCAGTAGCGTCCCTAAGTAAGCTACGCTTAAGAGTACCGCCACTTTGTGCACCCGGAAGCGTCTGGGGGCCATTTTGTTTCTGGCTTCCAGTGTTGCCATCTCTCCCAACGGAACCCCCGCTGGTTGTGACGGGCAGAGTGTGACCGGCCGCTCTTGCGTCCGTGCAGCAGAGAGAGAGTAGAGGCGCCCAGACACAAAATGGCTGCGCCCATATGTAAACAAATATCACGTGGTGCCGACCGACCAATCAAAATCTTGGCGGCACATAACAATAACAGAAAAGAGTGCCGATACTCTAAAAGCCTTTATTTAGTGACGTTACTCTGCAGCAAGCTACAGCGCTTATGGGGCTTGCAGTTAGCAAGTTTGAGCAACACAGTGAGGAACACAGTGAGCAACACAGCCCAACGCGACCCTTTGAGAGAAATATTGCGTAGAGGTTCAACGAGCAGGATACAGAAAGGGTGCACATATCTCTATATACCGTAATGGCAAGATTTTAACGCGCCCCGATTGTAACGCGCAGTGAAATTCACGTAGAAAAAGTCGACAATATAATTTTACGCCGCTTCTACTGCGCACATGAAAAACACGCGGTCCTATGAACCTGGGAGAAGACGTTTTATCGGATGCACTCAAATTGTCATCAAAACTCTCTCATGATTCTTCAACATGATTATGAGAGTCCCCTGGCATCAAAACTGCACCGGGCTGGAACTCGGTTTGCATTTTTGGAGGAGCTCATGTACGCGCACACAAATTTCATGGCTACTTTTAGCAAAAACAAGGGGATCGTAGGAATCATAAAAATAGGGCAATAAGTTTTCTTCTTTGAACGGGAATGCGGATTGATGGAAAAACGTTTATTTGTCTTTTTTGAGTAGTCGGGCGACGCTACTCCGGGGCCTTGAGCCGCGTGGTACAGTTCTCGAAAGGGGCAGCAGAGGTGGCACCCTTGGTCCTGGGCCCTAACGGACTCTGCTGCTTTGCGTGCCCGCTGAATCAGACCGATCTAGAAAGGGATGACCCGTAGAGTAGAGAAGAAAAAAATTAATGCAAAGCATTATCTCGGACTAACGCATTTACAACAATGGGGTCTCTGACGAATCTCCCGGCCATTTTCTTCTGTGACCTTCTGCTCTTCTGTTCATTCTTGTATTTTCTCCCCAACTTCAATTCTCTCTTCTTTTTCCTTCCGTATATTCATCTTCTCTCACTATGACGACACAATCGCCCCATCACCAACAAGGCAGGACAATTCGCAACTAAGGGATCACCCGGAACTCTGCTTCGCGGTTGTTTTGAGACCCAAATGACGTCACAACCACGGGAGTAAGGCAACCGGTGCATTGGCCGAAAACAAACACATTAAAGAAGTCATGTGGGACTTCTTGTTAAGTAGATAAAGTTAACACCAACCGCTTTTCGCCTATTTTGGGGTATACGGGGCGGGCGTCGCTCCTCAGTTACACAACGCCTTCTTCCTTCATATCAGTGGCGACGCTGGTGAGCGTTCAAGCCATTTCCGGTGCTCGTTTGGGTGGCGTTCGATCCCGCGGTCCTTGTTAACCACCAGACCACGCTCAATAAACTGCCGTGCACCGTGGCGTTTCATGGTACCTCTCTTCCTTCCTGTTCACCATCCCAATCTTCCTCCCCGTGCTTCTCAACCGCTTCCCGTCCACTCCCATCCCGTCTCCTCTTTAGCGGCACACAGCGCGGGTGATGCATTGAAGGGGAGGCCGTTTCGATAAAGGGGAAACGAGCCTGGGGGCCGCATTTGAATGGAAACGTGTACCGACTCCCTCGGGAGCAATGGCGTGTCAGCTTGGGGTGGTTGGGAAAAAGCAGGGTGGACCCAGTAGGTGAAATCGATTGGCGTCGGCGAGCTTCTTTTCCTTTTTACCCCTTATTCTTGCGTTTCTCTCGCCTGTTTAAATTTTCGCCGTAGAAAAGTGTTTAAAGGAATCGCACGCGCGGATCTGTTGATGCAGAATTATCTAACATAGCGTCAAGGAGTTGTATGTGATTTGTCTTTCGCATCTGTCATAACAAAACTCGACCCTTCCGAAGAGTTTTATTTGGTTAAAAATATTCAACAACTTCCTTACTGGGAACAGGGGTGCGAGCGGAAGCTTGTCCAAACATGTGACAGCGTAAACTCATTCCTTGTGAAGCCTGTATCAAACCAAATGCCCAACCACCGCTCGCCGAACCTCTTCAGCGGCCCTCCGTTGTTTCGCCCGGCTGCCAAATGGCCGAACTGCGGACTTCGGACTCCTCCACACTGGTCGCCCTGAGGCACTCGTTGGTTTTTTTATTACTTGTGACGACAAATCTTTCATAATGCAGCTCAGGACCTCACCTCGCCTGTCGTGTGGGTTTTATTTCCCCTTTTAGGTTTAGTTACTATTCCAGCTCCCAGTGGCCATGGAAGAACTCGAGACGTCTGGTAAGAGGGATGGGACAGAATAGAGCAGAACAGAGAGAGGTTGGAGAAGGCGAAGATAGGTCAAAAAGTGTGCAGGGATGGCTCAAGAAGCAACAGATAGACTGCTGACATGAGTCAACACCACAAACCAAAAGAACAAAGGATTAAGTCACCTATTTGGTTCCGGCTTTGTCGCAAGCCATTTACGCAATATGGCGATGGGCATCCGTTCAGGCGCAGCTCATGCCTTTCTCTCTCTCACCCACCTTACTAAATATCAATCTCGTGTAGGTCATAGATGCTGCACCAGCATTCGTAAACAGCCTCCATTATGGAGCACTGTGGCCCTTTTCAATAGCAGCGCCTCTATCGTTTCGTTAGCAGTCGACTGTTAAAAGCTAATGGACCTATTTGTCCATGCTGCAGCGCCTGTCGTCATGCAGACGAGAGTAAATTCTACTGTGGCGCTCGTAGTTTCCGACCTGCCGTATTTTTATACGTGCAGTTGAGTGCGCGAATCAAAAGTGAGTCTCATATATACGCCCAAGATTAAGGTGTGTTCATCGACACACGCGCAAAAACACACACATACCACACACACACGCACACACATACGCGCGCACGCAAGCACGTAATTTTATTTTTTTTTTGTTTTTGCCATTTGGTTTCGAAATTTTACTACTGGGAATCGTGCAGCACTTTCCACTGACACTATTACGTTCATCGATTTCATCGATTCATATCCGTGTTATGTTCTTTTGAAGGCAACATCGCCGAATTTCCTGAACGCGTTTTTGGCGTGACTCCGACAGTGGACGGCCCCGAGTCGGGTCGAAGTTTCCCCTTTCATAAGAGCGAACGATTGAAAAGAGCGCCCGGGGCTAACGTAATGAACCCGTGGTGTCTGGCCCGGGTTGCTGATGAAGGTGATAATTATATCGCGAAGGACATAAGCGGACCTACAGGAACGCCCACGAGACGCCTCGACAAGCGGCCAATCATTAGTTACACTCGCGACGACGCTAAACTTGGTGCTGAGGCGTTCGCGAAGGGCAATCAATAGTTTGTTGTTGGTCGGCTCAACTTCTGAATATTTTTTTCCTCGCGACTGTGATTGTCTCGCACGGGGTGCGAATAGTGGTAGTAGAACTTTTATTTGGGAAAGGGAGGGCGAAAGCCACTTGGTGGGGAAAATAGGTTATGAAGGAGTTGATTACACGGGTTGCTTCAGCTCCAGGCACGTTTTCTTCCATTCACTTACAGTTCGGAGACTTCGCAAGGGTCGTCTTCCGTTAGACTACTTGGGACAGTCCACTTTTGGCTCCAATTTGCCTATTTTGTGTAATAAAGACTTATCTATGCGGCATGTCCTTCTTGGTGTATGGTGTTTGGACCAATGTGTTGAATGGTGTCTGAACGATGTGCTTTGAAGAATGGGCATGCACATATAAGTGGTAGAGGTCTGCTTTGGTGTTCCTGTTACAGTAGGGAATAATTGGAGTGTGGATGTTGTGGGACCCTTTGTCCATGTCTGAATGATACGAGGGGTGTTGGCTGCATTGGCGCAAAGCTTGTTAAATACTTCTTGTGCTCTTGTTAATGAGGGCATGTTACCGAGATAACCATGTGGTGTCACTTGGTACCAACATTTCTTGCCCTTCTTGAGTAACTGGATGAGTAGGGCAGGGGAAGTAGCCGAGGTATAAACCAGTAACCTTAAGACTCTCCTGCGCCGCTTCGTGGGCAGCCTGGTTTCCTGGGCTGCCCTCTTCATGTCCTGGTGTCCAGTCGATTCGGATGTTCACTTTGTGGCTCTTCAGTAGGTCTTTAACAAGTGAGTTTAGTGAAAGGGGCTTTCGTATTTCTTGGATTGATGCGAGTGAGTCTGCCAAGATGCGCACGTTAGGCGGTGGTTTCAAGTCGAGTTCGTAGCAGATGTGGTTAATCGCGGTGTTTATAGCGTGCAGTTCTCCTGCTAATGGGGTTCCATCGTATTGTTTGACGAGTACTTGGCCGTTAAAAGATGGATTTTGGGACATGTCCATGCATCACCGATATGTGTGAGAGTCACGCTTGTATCGGGGAAGGACGAGGAGATTGCATTGACTGGCGCCTGCGCCTATATTTTGGCTTCTTTATTGCACGCATGAATTGACATTATGTCTGAATTTCTGCTATGTGAAGGGTCTTTCGTCGACAACGTTGTTTCTTCCTTCCGTTGGAGGTCATAGAACGACACAAAATGCAGTGTAGCTTCGGGTGCTCAGAAGGCGTTATCAAAGGTAAACAGTTCCTGGCTGTTGTGAGGTATCATTTGTAGGTGGTTCATTGATTGATTGATTGATTTATTGAATGAAAATATCTTTATTTTAAAGAAAAGCTGGGCAGAAAAAAATGAAGGAAGCTCACACTAACGCGCAAGACTTGAAGGTAGCGGAGCTGTACGCAACCTTCACGACCATCACGAAGTGTAATTAAGTTCACGACTGCAGCCGATTTGCTACTTCTTCGCGGCCGCAAAGACTTACTCTACCATTGTGGCTATTATGTGAGCTTCTTTCATTTATTTGGAAGTCATGATCGTTGGACATCACCTTGGAGGTGCGCACGTTATGACGTGTCTTTCTCGTTCCAAGAAAGTGTTGCCACGATTACGGTGAACGCTGGAGTTTTTTTAACCAATCTTGGCCAATCTCCCTAAGTGGGTATGGTTGGCTTGACAAACGGGCACAAGTACGCTGAGAGGTCGCCGCGAGGCACGCACACACGACCGCTCGGCATTTTCTTGGTTTTTTAACCACCGGGCCGTCGCCGCAATCTTGGCCAATCTACCTGATTGGTATGCTTGGCTTGACAAACGTGCACAGGAGACGCTGGGCGGTCATCGCGAGTGACGCACATACTGGCGCTAGGAATTTTCTTGCATTTTTAACTACTGGGTGGTCGCCGCCAGGCCCGCACTCACGTGCGTGTGCTCGGGAAAATTTGTCTGTCTGTCTGTCTGTCTGTCTGTCTGTCTGTCTGTCTGTCTGTCTGTCTGTCTGTCTGTGACTCGATTCAGCCAGCCGGCCAAAGGGAAAAAATCTGCGCAATAGTCTTCTATACTCACAGTCAAATCTAAACGTTAAGTCCGTGTCAGTGTTCATACTTGTCAACATTGTTGAACAACAAGACATTACGCAAATATAAGACAGAAAATTAATGCATAAGTGGTTCTCACAGCGTTCCTTTGTAGGAAAGTTCATAGATGCTTGATTTTGCGAAATGAAATATTACATCCACTGCGAAAAAAAATCATTCCGTCGCCTGCTGTCGCCCGCGCCACTATGGCTTCTGGCGGCATTTTCAGAAATTAAGCGGCAACAGTTACGAAAGGTTCCACTAGATAGGTCTCACGTTCTGCTTGGAACGTACGTGGAGTAGGCGTACGTGGTTCTATAAACGTTGAAGTAGTGCGCCTCGATTCGTGCGCGTCTACGCCGTACGGCAGCGCTGACATCGATGCACTCGGCCTGGAGCAGTGGAACGCGGTAAATTTAAATTGATTGGAGCAAACCTTTAGCGTATTTACCTTGGGATGAGCGTGACGGGACAAGAACAGCTTGAGAGGTGAGCGGGAAAGTGAGAAAGAGAGAGAGTAAGTGCGTTTATTGCGAAAAGAAGGGTCGCATTTGCTTTGCAAATGTCGACAAAGATCTTTTGTCGACATTTGCAACAAAGGAGCAGATACGGGGCCAATTTTTGTGTGCCTGCTTTCATCTCGCTTTTGCTGGATCAGATTTTTCTGTTCACGTTCTTGGCATGGCCAGAGCTCAACCTTAAACAGCTCTGCTGTGAGAACTAGGCACTGCCTTGCCGCATAAAGGGCTTAGAGCGCCAACGGGGTGGTGCGGGTGTTTGACTGTCTGCAAGAAAGTGACTGATTACAATTTTTGTAAATAGGAAGTAAAAGGATGTATTCGTATTCACTAATGCATGCGTAGGGATAGCGAGCGGTGACTACCTGACACCGCCACCTACTCTCAAGGTGCCTCTATTTTGATGACCACGGTCTATACGCTACGCTCCGACAGGATAATGACCAAAGTAAATTATTCAGCGCTACTGATTGAAAAGGACATTGAAGACAAAGAGTATTCTTATGAGTTGCCTAAGGATTAGGTTTATGATAAAAAAGGAATTCCTTGTAATTTCAATTCTCTTCCTTTTACCATGAAGGGGTTTTCTTACTTCCTAAATTGTGTGCAAGTGACTGACGGCACGCTCACAATAATTACCACAAAATGGCGAACTTAAGCACCACCACCTGTATGGTTTCATGCATTGTCTCGCGATAGAAGCAGGTTACGTTGGATGCGAGATTTTCGTTCTATTTAATTTTAAAGTCATGATGCCGCAAGTGAAGGTATGAAATTTTGATCCAAAATTGAGGTGCAAATGTATCATGTTCCCGCTAGAACGATTTTCATACACTCCGTAAATGTACCGATCAAGGGAAAAAAAGAGCTTCGAATACACTTAAGCACTTCTAGTGGGTTGTAAATGCGAAAAAAAATATACCGGGCCATCTCCACTAACGTGAAACCTTGGGATGGGCGAAGCACACAGTGTTTTAATGTATTCAAAGATTGTAAGTGTCTCGCAAGCCACATGGCGCGCGTGGAGTGCGCGCAGGAACAACGCCCTTGGGAGGAGAAGTCGCGCGCTTGCTGAGGCGGTGGCGACCCCTCTTGCATTGAACCGAATTTGAGCAATTAAACGGGAGAGACCCGGGCCGTAAGTTGTCTTTTTGTCACACGCCGCAGCATGCTAAGTATGCTTTAAAGGAGAAAGCCTGGCGTTTGAAACCAACTTCGAGAAGGAATTTAACAAATTTCGGCTAATATTGCAAATAAATCCTGATTAGTTTTGTATGTAAATTATTTTAAATCATTTATTTATTTTGAACCGACTTTACCCATTATGAACTTGTTTTTTTGCCAATCGTTGGAGAACTTGATTTGCCGAGACCACAGGAGACGACGATGACTGGAGACGCCGACAGCCCGAGGCCCTAAACCGCTTCGCCTCTAAAAATTCTTTAACATTCCACTATGCAAAAATGGATGACCAGCCCAGCTTTTGTGGGTTACAGTTTGGCCACAAACTCGTTCAAACTGTGTCGTCGTTCAAACTGTGCCGGGGAAGCGCTCAGCGGTGTTGTAGCCGCGCCAACATCTTCAGTTTTCCTCCTGGTGGTATTCGGATTCCCTGCGGGAATCGCGCTTACGCTAGGCCTGTGCGGCCCGATCGTCGTCGGTAGTATCCTCCGGTCACCTCACGCCCATGCCACCTAATCCTTTTTGGTCAAGAGCAAGCTTTACGGTGCGATACACAATGTGTAAAAGCCAGCTTAGAAAGATTTAGCTTACACTAATCTTCGAAACAATGCTTCACTTCTGAACAGAAATGCGCTAGTACTAAGACATCGTTTCAGGAGTTATACATGCCATCTTATATCAAATTTTATTATAAAGCGTGGCAGGTGACCGTTTAGCCAAAGGGAAAATATATGCGCAAGTGAAGAGGAGGCTTTCCTCGATTTACACAAGCACAGGAAGGGGATTTAGCCTAAAACAGGTCCGCTGTAAAAATAATTCGTCCAGGTGACCGTCGCAGACCAACGCTGTTTGCTGGTGACTGCTGGGCTGCGGGGTAGATGTTCACAAGTGGCTCGAGCTTAAGTCTCACCAGTATATTCAGCGACGAGATCACGGCGAGTGGCTGCCGAAGTGCGCTAGCTAGCGTCTCCGCCTTCTCCGCTCTTCCACGTTGTTCTGCGTATGCCCAGGCGTTGCCTAAACACGGGGTCATGGTCCTCTCCTTTGTGTTTTATTTCTGGGCCCGAAATAGAGTACCGAATAATGGCGCCACAAACAATGAGAGTTAATGTTCCTGGTCGTTGCCACAGCCGCTGCACGCACCACAGCTCGCGGCCGGCAATCAGCCACGGAAGAACTCTTTGCAGTCCTGACCTTCACACTGCCAGCGTGGCACGCTCACCGCATGTGAGTTGGCGATTGGTTGGGTGCGCATTTCTCACTCTTTTGCGGAGGCCTCTGGCACACTGTTGGCGTACGGAAGTTCCGGGAGCGGGTCGACCCTTTCGGGAATGGAACCGGAAGTGAATTCCCAGAGACACGTGGCTTGAGCACGTGGTTACAAACGCATACACAAAGGAAGAAATCAAAGAAGGTAAAAGGATGCCGAAGATAAAAGGGGCCATGAAAAACGAGCAACAGTGGGCGTGCTGGAATGTTGCAGGAAAGAGAAGATGGGGTATAACCGTAGAGGCGGCTAGATGGAAAGAGCGTGATCCAAATTGAATAAATTTGACAGAAGCCCAGGTGACCACGTATAGATAGCAGTGGCGTCCAGAAGGCGTTGCTGTGCCAAACCAGAAAGAAAATGAATGAAATGGGGTAATACACGTTTGCTGCATTACGAAGAGAGGCGTCGAAGAGCAAGTCGACCAGTTGTACCCAGTCAAAGCGGAACGGAGGAACTTTCTTCAAAGGAGACAACGAAAGGTGGTGGTGCTGCTTGCTCGCATCGGGAACTTCATCAAGAAAGTCTGTCCATATTGGTGTAAACCCGAAACCTTAGTGTGCAGATAGCGTTGAGCAGGGTACGTTAAACACCAGCGTAAGTGCGGGTGGACGCCATACAAAAAAGGAAAGATTTTTGTACACGCATGGGCAGAAATGGCGGGCGTGCTGGAGGGTTATTGTTGCTGCTGAAGCTTGCAGGGAGGCTTGACGTACGACAAATTGAGTGGTCTCTTGACAAACACAATGTTGTAGGCTAAGTTGCACAGAACGCGGTTGGATCATGGGTTCTGTTAAGTTGGTGTGGCTGGTGTGTTGCTTGGCTGCTATGAATCATTCGCCAAGGTGTAGAGATTCGAGTGGGCGAAGCGCATCTGGGAGTTCTCGCGACTGTTAGGTCATGGTGTCCCGCAGTGGCTTTACAACATCGGAGGCTGTGCGCAGGTGCAATAAAGACAAGATGCAAAAATGCCCCAAACGTTATGTCGTGTTGATTGAGTGAGTGAGTGAGTGAGTGAGTGAGTGAGTGAGTGAGTGAGTGAGTGAGTGAGTGAGTGAGTGAGTGAGTGAGTGAGTGAGTGAGTGAGTGAGTGAGTGAGTGAGTGAGTGAGTGAGTGAGTGAGTGAGTGAGTGAGTGAGTGAGTGAGTGAGTGAGTGAGTGAGTGATCAAGCAAGCAAGCAAGCAAGCGAGCAAGCGAGCAAACAAGCGAGCAAGCAAGCAAGCAAGCAAGCAAGCAAGCAAGCAAGCAGTTAAACAAACGAACTGAACAATCGGAACAAACGAAGGGGAGATTATGGCCACTTTGAGGAAACGACCCTTATTAATGTATTGACTAACCACAAGACACTTTCTGTTTTTTGCAGGTAAGTTCCTGCCTAAAAAAACCGCCATATACGAGTCTGACTGAACGAGTCTGATTGATTTAATTATTTAATCGCGAGAATTTCGCTTTGTGCGGTGAAGCGAGGGGAATTGACCTAAAAAAAACGACCAGAAAAAAAAAGAAAAAAAAGTGGTAGCCATAATGAAATCGCTCGCTAACACACTTGAGAAAGCGGACTGACGAACGCCGACGTCACAAAAGGTATACGTGTATTGAATTCGTATTATACGAGAACAGCGGAAGGTAAAAAAGCAGGGAGGTAGGTGACGGCCGGTCCGATATATGATATGTGTCACGTGACCCTTCTGAGTGATCTGTACGCACTCGCGGCATGCAGTGAAGTAAGACGCTTTTCGCGATAAAAAAAGACTTTGGCGTGGACAACTCTCAATTATAGACGCTGTCGTTCATAACTTCACTGGATCGTGATATGGAGCAATGGTCGTGTCAGCGGCAGGAAAAATGTCTCAATTTTTTGGTTGGATAGTCAACACTTCCGTTGCAGTTTCTTTCTTCCATTCAACTTTTATTACATACTTCGGTACATCGATACCAGTAGTGTGTGCGATTATAGGGCCAAAGCGACATCGTCAAGATTTATTGTGGGGCTTATGAACGTGATTTCCGTCAGAGTATCTTCTAAGAGAACCATGCAATCCCCAGAAGCAAAATGGTAGGAGGGAAGCAGTGAAAAAAACTACGAGGCCTAAAGGCAACAGCGTTAAAACAAACTTTGTTGATGATTCGCCTCGCGGTATGCCACGAGCATGCTGCAATCAACATCTCAATTTCAACGCTGACAAGACTGTATACACATGTAATACTACGGTTGCTCTCTTCACGTGGAGCAGAAGTTGAACTCTTTCGTCGCGCGGCGCTTTTGAACCATTCGACTTCCCGCATAAAATTAGCTCGCAGAAGCTCCATTTATGAAACTTTTCTCAATACTTTGCGTTCATTTTCTGCCGGTATGCCTCAGGTCTCGCGCTTTTTGAGGTACCAAGTTGTTTCTAACATTTCGCAGGCTGAACGCTCAGCAACGTCCGTCGCTGTATACACCCACCTGTAGTACATTGCGAGAAAGGGGATCTACTTTTTCTCGCTCGTTGCATCTGGTCATCTTAAAAATTGAAAGTCAAATTAAAACCTGCACGGCTGTCAGCCACTAAGCCCGTCCGCTCGCCAACTGAGCGACCCCATACTTTCGTCTGTGACGTAACACAATCCTCCATCCGCACTTGACACGCTATGACGAAAGTTTTCTCTGGGGATGAATTCGGAGTGACTGCGTGTACTTGCAATAAAGGAAGGCAAAGAAAGACGCGCCTGACCTTGCGCAAGGCTCTCCACATGCCCATTTTGCAGTTAAGGAGCTAACGAGCGCACGCACGCCTACGCTTGCACCCTCCAGGCACGGGCAAAAAAAGCAACCCCGCAATAGCCCTTTGCAGGTTCCCCAGATTGGGAAACTTTTCACTCTGTTTCCTAACGCCAATTCTGGAAATTTGAGTGAAAACGTTCAGGTACTTTTTACGGAAGAGTACTTGAAGGAGAGCAAGATGTTTAAAAAAGAAGTCTGACAGAATTGTCACAATAAACTAGGTTACATACAAAAAAAACGTGCGAGAGAATATAAAAAAGGAGTGGCTTGTGTAACAAAGGCAACGTATTGATTCCTACACTTTTCAAAATGCGGCGCCGGAGAACAAAGGCATAGTATTTTGAGATGGAAACCTGTTTTTTTTTTCTTTTTTTACAGAAATTCGAGGAAATTACGCGTGGACGCTTCAGCCTAGAGTGCGTACTTGTGCTAGCTGAGCTCAGACTTCTCTGTACTTTTAGTACTTTTTGTCTCAGAAAACTCGTTCCTAAAGCCATGGCTTCGTGTACCGAACAGTGTTTGCAAAGGTCCCTGCGCTCCTTATTCATGAATATATTACAGACACCTTCTGATGCTCTGGTATACAGGAAATGACGAGCAAATACAACTGTTTTGTATTTAGGCTTTTGGCAGCCCATCAAAGCTCAATTTACCTTTTATTCCTCCCTCTCTCATTCGTTCCAGGTCACTGAAAATGTATTTTTAAAACTAGGCAAAATAGCAGAGATAGATAGAAGGTGCAAATATTCACATCATTTTTTTAGAGTAGGACGACTTGGATCACCCTCTAAAAAGCGCGTTAGCTTATTGCTCAAGCAGAAATGGAAGAAGCCTGGTCGTATGCAGGAATGTTAACTACAATATAACCTATTCTCACACCCTCGGTGTAAGGAAAGGAGAAGTTGAAAAAAGTAGACAACAGTTTTTCTTTCATGTGGGTGATCAGGAAATCCGAAAAACTGTGGTTACGGTTTTTATTTTATTGTTCACGACGCCAGAATTTTAATGAGTTTCTGAGCAGTGTTACCCATCAGGTGTCACATTATGTGCTCCTTTATTTCCAGACATTCACTCATGTCTTGCGCCTAACCCCTCGCGAACTCTTTTTTCTTACGCATGCGAACTCGTCCGTGCGAAGGGCCCTATTGGGCATGTACCGACGTTTCCCCTAGGCCTATACAATTTTTCCGCAAAAGCTGGAAGGTTAGGTGAGAACGACGAGGTGTATGTGCACCGTTAAGAGAGTAGCTGGAGTTCTGGTAGTGGCACAAAAGACTTCTGTGCTACACTCTTTTGTTGAAAGCCGTTGTTCGCAGAAAGTGTGTTAGGCCTTTTGTCTCGATGTTCAGTGGTGATGCCGAAGACTGGTGATACAAAATCTCCAATGAACGAAAGCCGAGAGTGAACGTTCCATAAAATTGCAAGCTGCTCTCTTTGCGGGGAAAACGTAGCCACTCACATATATAAGGTGTCGTATGCTCTCCGGCATGCTGCGGATTTGAGACGCCTCGTATACTAGCATTCCAATCAAGTAAAAATAAGCACTTATGAATGGCGTTGACGGCAAGGAAGAGTTGCACCAGCGGGCGCGGAATCGGATAGGAGAGATACAGAATGGTGATATTCGGCTCACTATAGATCTCCGTCCGTGAGGTTTCCATGTAGCCCTTCCATCCTCCCCATTGTGCAAGCGCCCATGGCGCCATCCCCTTTTAAAAGATATTCTTAGCTGCTTTTTCTTCTAGGATGCCATCCATGCTATATACGTGTCAAGCCGAGGCTTTGCAGCATTCGCGCCAGATCGTCTTCTCCTCCGGCGAAAAGCCGTATATTTTCTTCAAGGCATTATCCGCGCGTGTTTATTATGTCTTTTTTCGCTAGCCCTAAGACATCGTGTACCACTAACAAATTACAAGCGCTTGCTTTTAGTTCATCACAAATTGCGTGCTCCCTGATAGAACCAAATATTCGCATGCTGGCCCTTCGCTTTGAGTCTGCCTTGACAAACACTGTATAAACTGCGAAGTGCAGTTACCAAACCGCCCTTGGTCTGCGTGCTTCACTTAGTTTCTTTGGAGGCAGCTCTTCATTTGTCCTGGGGGAAACTAAAAAAATGGCGCAGCTTCCAGTAGTGGTTCACGTCTGAGGAGACAGCAGAGCTGGCGGTCCCTCTCCCTTCGTCGGAGACCCGGCTGTTGCATCATCATCAGCAGCAGCAGCAAGGTCCACTGCAGGGTGAAGGCCTCTTCATTCTACCTCCGACCCCTTCTGTCTCGCGCCGCTCTTGTCCCTTCTTTGCCTCCCAGTTTCCTTATTCTACCCCTTCATCGAGTAATGAGCCTTCCTTCATTGTTAGACCCGTCTCTCGGTGTCTATACTCTGTCGCCATGGCTGTCCACTGATTGTCATTTTGTCTAATAACGAGGCCAGCCCTAGTCCATTTCTTTTCCTTTATTCGAACTATGATATCTTCTTTTGTAGTTTGTTCTCCGTTCTAGGAAACTCGTTTCCTTCTCTGAGTGTTACTCCGATCATTATTCGTTCAATGGCCCGTTGAGCCTACCTAAGCTTGCTTTTAGTCATTGAGTGAGGTGGACTACGAAGTTCACACAGTCAACATTCAGAGACGAGTCTGAAAAAAAGGGAGATCAATTACTGGATGGAGGAACAAAATGAGAAAATTTGGAAGAAAAGAATGGACTCGAGCGGTACGGCACAGCACGGGTTAGAGGTCGATGGGGAAGGCCTTCGTGTTGCAGTAGACCTAGTCTGCTGCTGCTGCTGATAATAATGCCGCAGCCGGGTCTCCAACCAAGGAAGAGGGACCACTAGCTCTGCTGTTTCCCCAGCCTTGCAACACAAGCCTCTCCACTTTTTTCTTTCCAATTGGCTGCACATGTTATTGCTCAACACCTCTGCAACCCCGCACCCCCCAATCCCCCGTATCTTTTGGTTGGCCCTGCAGTTAGGTTGCAGTTTCACGACGTAAAGTTCCCAGGTTCGATTCCCCGGATCTCCCGAACCAATGTTTTTTGTTAAAAGCTTTGGGAATGGGTTTCCCTGTCTGCGACGGGCGTATTTGTGTCGTCTAAAGAGCTGTGCTGGTAAAAGAGCGTAATATGAGGTTAAAGAAATTGTTCTCGCTTTGGTTGGAATGGCGGTCATTTCGCACTGGGCAATGTGTTAGCTTTCGCCATTCTGTAATAAATACAATGGCGAAGGCATCACGCCGGAAGATGTTGTGTGAAGAAAACGGTTAGTTCTGTTCGCTTGCACAAATATCCAGGGCTCTACCCTCTGAGTCGCCTTGGCAACAAGGAAGAGGAAAGATTCTGCCTGAGGAACACCCGCCCAAGTCGCTACCGCGACCGTTTCAAGCCCGTATTCTGCACTCTACCGTGTTTATTCTGTCCTACATTTCTACTATAGTACGGAACTAGAAGAGTGACCACTTTATGCACAGGGGCTGTTGTATGCGCCAATGGACAGCGCAAGGTTTCCACAGGGTTGCAGTGATTACGAAATTATGAAGATGAGGTTCGCCCATAAATTACCCCATAGCTCAGCTCGACTTATTTTCTCCTGTGAGGATTGTTTGTTGCTCTATCCTTTGGCTGTCTCGCAAATATTAGGAGAGTTCGCACGTACTTCGAGCGATCTTGATGCTTATTTTCGAAGCTCGCCGAGCTGGTCAACAGCGTAAACAAGCTCAACGAGCGTTCGTTAACCATGAATTACCCACTAAACTAAGTAAACAACACAAAAATAAAAGCTGGATAAACGATATTACTCAAGTTGCACACCCGTGGATTTCGCCTTGCTACTAGCATTCGCCTTCGTGAAACGACCTTGGAGTGTCTCGCACATCATTTTTCCTTCCTCTTTCTGTCCTTTATTTTTAAGTTGCAGCTACGATGGTGGTAAGAGGGTTTCGGAGGCAACCCGTGCACCATTATTCGCAGGGAATGTGCGCCTGCGTTGAGGTCTCCGTCGCAAATTGATCTTGAGCAGATTTTTTTAGCCTTTAAAAGTTAAGCTTCTGTGTATCCCGTGAAATGCGTGCATTATTTATTTCCGGTGATCGCCTGCCCAACAGTTTACTATTCATGCATGTGCAGATAGTCCCTTGTGTTTCTGAATTTTAATATCCTCGGCCTTTCTTGTTATAAGTGTTCACTTAAGGTCTAGGTATTTTATGAGCGGTTAGTCAACTAGATGGCGCGCTAAACCGGTTTTCAAACTCTGACTTTAATGACGAAGGTACTGCTGTTATTGATATTGTCCCTTTCCCCATTTGTTGTTGCTCCTTGCGAACAACGTTTTCTTTCTACTTGTTTTTCTGTAGCTGCCATGGGTAACGCCATTCATTGAGCTTTAAAGCAAGTTACCAACACGTATTTATTATTGCCGAAAGAACGTAACGCTGCAAATAGTTTAGGGCGACCATTGAATATGTTTCTCCTGCTAGCCTCTTAAACATCAAGCGAAAGCATCTGCTGCAGAGAAGCCAGGTGGCCACGTGTTATTATTACCGGGAAACACCTGCCCATCGCCATTTCCATCCTTGTAGAAGATGGCTTTAAAGGCGGCGTTTAAGGCGCCCATTAATGGAGTCCCGAGTGCCTTCCTCTGGACCGCTCTCCCTCAAATATTTACATCGAGCATTGCGCACACACTTTTAGAGCCCAGTGCTCCTTGCACTGAATACTTTATAGTTGTTTTACTCGCCTTTTCTTTTGTTATTCGTATTCCCTTTGACTGAGACCACGTCTTTACACCGCACTGGCTTCAAACGAGACATGCAGGGTGTGGCGCGTTTCTTCAGAGCTATTCTCGGGGTGCGGGTCTTGGTGCTGAAACGGCAACAATAATTTCGGCAGCCCCAAAAAAGTCGTCTTCCGGCTTTCGTGGCCCCACCCTCTGTCACTTTAACACACTACCTTCTCTGTATTTCACCCCCTTTAACTTGAGCTATCACATACAGTTGATTTTAAGATTTCCAATTCTTGATTTGGCTGCTGTGTCTTTCCTTTTTCGATGCCCAGGTGTGGAGGATGCGCCAATAAATATATAGAAGCTAGGGAATTAATATGGTCCTACACGACAGTTTGCTGTGATTCCGGTTTGTACTTTCGTCGCTTACATTATTTTCTGCTCTGTCGGCGCCAGTGTTGTAGACGTTACCGAAAAAAAGTAACTACATACGTTACTCGTTACTTGCAAATAAAATTAACGCGTTACCGACCTACGTTACCTCAAAATAAAAGGAACGCCTTTACCATTACCGTTACTGATAAAAAGTAACGCACGTTACTGTTGCGTTACTTTTCATTCACGAACTAAAACATTTGCTGTTTCCTGTTTCGACGTTCGATATGTGCGTAAGCGCCATAGCTAAAATATGTTCCATGCGGAAACTTAATTACCCTCTCTTTTTTAGGGTTTCAATCTGATTAGTTACAAGAAAAACGCGGAAGTATATATGAAGCTGATTTATAACATGTTGGCACGGAACTTAACAGAAGAACCGGCCTCCCTCATTAGCACCGAAATTAAGACCAGCCGAGATTGAAACTTTGAATAAATTTTATTCACAACATGTGGAAGTGCTGATAGTTGCTGTGAACAAGTTCCTCCGTTACCCGAAGCACACTCCGCTGTTGTACTTCAGCAACAGCTGAATTTCGAATGTGCATCATGACATTCTACCTTCGCTTCGTGGTAACCACGTCCCGCGCCTACGCTAAGTTGCGTCACAGATGCGCTCGATGTACTGCCGTGTTTACTTTGAGAAACAGCTTGTGCACCAGAGGGAAGCTGCTTTTTAGCTCCGTCAGTGCAAAGCTGTGCGGCACCAGAAAGTACCGCGAAAGCTCATCATCCCCGGACAGGGAGGTGCATTCATTTCCAAACGGGTTTGCGAAGAAATCTTCTTCTGCTGCGTTCGCTTTTAGTGGGGAAGCGGGGCTCTCGACAAGCCACGAAGAGACTGTCAGCTCGGTCTTGACGGCCGCGAGGGCCGCATTTCGCTTGACTTCACCCGAAATCCACGACAGCTTTAATCTCGGGAGCAGTGTACCGGCAACCAGCAGGACCTTCTGATTAATCAAATTGTCAATCCTGCAGCAGCGAAATGTATATTGTATTAGCAAAATAACTGTTGTACTTCATCTAAAGGAGCGAAGTTGGTAGGCGCGCGGGATTCCCCGCGCCCAAGGGGAGCGTGGCGAAAGAAGACAAGTCTTTGCGTGCAGTGGTAATAAACACCACTGAGTAACAAAAACGAGTCGTCTGATCGATCACCTACGGCGGAACTCGCCGGCCACAAGTTTCAAAACGTACTCTCTACGCCAGAAACATTGATCATAAAACCGTTCAACCGACCGTTTTACCCTTTTGGCTCTCCCGATCGACATTACATTTCATAGTTCTCTAAAGGAATTCATGCAATTTACGCGTGTCACAACTTACCTCTTGTGAATTCCGGCAACAGAGACACAGCTAGAGGTCCGCTGTAGCGCAATCCAGCCATCTCCTCATACTCGATCTTCTTTATGGGAACGTCCAGCGTCGGAAGCAGATAGCCACTGTGCATGTAGTTGTCACCTTGCAGGAGATTCAGGGGCGCAGCAGACAGGTTTCATGACCCTGTAATTCAACGACGATATTTAGCAAGAAAGTCACGAAACTACCTAAATTGGATGTACCCTGCATACTCCTTGATGAAGTTGGGCTCGTGAGGTTAGCAGCAGCCTCGGAAAGTCCCTAGCTTGCTAAACAAGAGGACGTCGAGGTCTGTTCCCTTTCTAGAAACGATGTTGAATAGCCTGCAATGGCCTTGAAGGTAAGAGTTCTACCTTCGGAAACATTTCGGCCGACGGCACGTAGATTCCAGCAGTGAGGCCCTTCGATGAGAATCAGCTGCTTGTCGCGGTGACTGTCCCTGCTTATTCCAGAGCTTTTTGGCACTTGGTTGAAAACACAACTTTGCTTAAATCGTTGGAGTAATTCCTGAATCAAGCAGTCTTCTGCAACGAAAGCCGCGTCAACGGGTAGCGATGAGGTTCAAAGTGTGTGCTGTGAATCACCAGGTGGTGGGGTGCCAGGCGGTGCCTTCCTTCTTCGGCGCTCTCGATCAGCGAACATAAATGCACGGGCTGACAATTTTCTTCGTCTTCATCGTTGGCTTCCTCTTGCTCCTCACCGTAGATCCTGCACAAGCGCAACAAACTCAGCGCACCAAATAGGGGTAGGAGGTGATGAATCAACTCTCCTTCCATTTTTTCCTCGCCAACGTGTTTGGCATTACTTTAACAGCGGTGGTAAATAAACAAGGTGAGTCGGCACAAATAGAGAGATAGAGCGAGATAAACGTTTATTTATCCTAAAGGGAAAGGAGTAAGAGCGAAAGCGGTCAGTCTTCGAAGTCCAGGAGGCCGCGAACCCACGCTGATTCCAGTGCCTGGTCAACCAGAGCTTGTTGTTGCTCCGGAGCAGAACTGGTCAGCGCAGACTTCCACTGCTTAGGTGATGAGTTGAGGAGGGGTTTAGGGTTCTCTGGGCACGAGTGCACCAAGTGGTAGGTAGTGAGAGGAATGTTGCAAGTGCGGCAGTCGTGTTGGAAGAGTGATGGAGAAATGTGGGAGAGAACGGTGTGGTTAAAGTAAGTGCCGATCTGTAGCCGGCGCCAGATATGAGACTGTTGGTTGTGAGAGTAGGGTGGGGTGGGGATAGATCCTTCTGGAGTGCGGGTAGTGGGATAGGATGGCATTGCATGTAGGATCGACGAGTGTTAGAGAAGGGATTCTGGAGCCCGGGCATATCGTGGCATCTTACCTAAAGGATGGGAATGCCCGGAAGTGCAGATCGCGGTGGCAGCGTGAGCTGCCTCGTTCCCGGCGAGGCCTGAATCGCCTGGGGTTTATTCGATAGTGATTTCAATATCTTCGGGCAAGGTCTGGAGCAGTCGAAAGGCGCTTGCCGGTACTGGGCTGGAGTCGCCCCCCGATAGTCTTCGGGGGTCGTTTTGGCGTCCGAATGCTCCGCAGGATTTTATGAAGGCAGTGGTGAAGTTTTGGCGTGGTCACTTGAGAGCAAGGAGGTTAAAAAATGGGTGAAGTCACCTATACCAACCAATGGGCTGGCTGAAGCCGCGGCGGCCATCTTGCTCGGGGAAGGAAACCAGATGCCGATTGCTTTGCGCAGTATTTGCCGACTTTCCAGCGGTTTTAAATTACGTAAGGATTCTCATGCTCTAATTCAACACTGCGCCATGTCGACGTCTCCGTATTGATTTCTACCACAGAAATTTTGTTAAAAGTCAGATCTCGAGTACAGGGACATTGTTTTTTTCACTTATGGCTCGGATATGCAGCGCCACAGTAAAAAATGCATAAGAATTCGTTATCTTCTTTTATTCCAAACTGTTCAATGCAATGACGTGAAAGTTCTAAGAAAAAACAAAAAGCAATGATTTACAACTGTAATGTGAAAACAGCAGTCATGACCATGCAGCATTTTCCGAAAACCAACAGGAAACACAAGAATTATTGTGATAATAGACATATGGAGTGACAAAAAAACGATACAGAAAACTTTCATAAGTGTATGATAGCAACCAATCTATTCGTTCATGGCATTGCCCAACCTAACACACAAATAAACTGCAAAAAAAACCAACAATCTTTCTGGTAAATCACACCATGAGGTTACATTGCCAGTGACACGAACTACCGAAAAAAGATGACCATTTGTATTTTTGGACAAAGTGTTTGTTTTTTGAAAGAAGACAGACTTATGATACCAGACGTCGAATAAACTGCTAAAACATACTATCAAATGGCAAACAAAAGACCCTGACAAAGGACAGTGACTCAACATCTTTTGAAGCCTAGCAGCAAGAAATTAAGCATTGAAGTCGCATACTACGCGACACAATGCAACGAGCATGACCGCAGTTTGGAATCAACTTGCACGCGTGCAAGTTACGTGTGCAGTGCGGCTCCCGGGGCCGGGTTCACATGTTTGTACAACCGTAAGCCACACACGAACCAACATACTTGTTTTGATCTCGTTACATGGCGCGCACACGAATCAACAACACTTTTTCGTGCATGCAAGGAACGCGCGCTGCAACAAGTACGCGTCTTTTCCCCTAGCAAGATGGCGTTGCGGCGGCGTCAATTTACGGGCGCCCCTTCCACTCCAGCAATTTTTTTTACCCTCCTTGGTTGAGACTGGCCGCTGGTAGAGCGACCAAAACGGGAGCTGAATTGAGGTGCGTGAGTCTACGTCAGCCCCCTGGTGGCGATCCTGGGCACAAGGCTCCCAATTTTCGCGCGGTTCGTTTCTTTTAAGGAAGCAATTTGGTTCCGGGGGTTGAAAATGGTACCGGTAGAATAACGTCAGGGGTTTAAAAACATAAGAAACCACTTCGGTTTTTTTTTGTTTCATATGTAACGTTGGCATGTAACACTGCCTGCTTCATCTTATTTCGGCTGCCCTAAGGTTGCAAAGTCGACTGCGCAATGAGTAGCTACGAGGCAGAAGCCACCTTCAAGCCATTATCGAATTAGGGGCAGTAGATATCACAAGGTGGCCAGTTTCGAAGTCAACGTCGGTGCATGGTAATACGTAACCGGGTAAAAAATTCGCCGTGTATCGGCTCCTTTCTTCGCAAATGTCGACAAAAGACGATAGTCTTTGTCAACATTTGCCAAGTACATGCCTCCCTTCGCTTTCCTGCTCACCTTTCATTTTTTACCTCTTGCGTCGCGCTCCTCCTAAGGTAAACACGCTAAAGGTTTGCTCAAGTCAATTTAAATTTACCAGGTTCACTTCTCCAGGCCGGGTGCCTCGATGCCAGCGCTGCCGTACGGCGGAGACGCGTGAATTGAGGTGCCCTACTTCAACTTTTATAGAACTGCGTTGACCTAGTCCACGTGCGTTCCAAGCAGAAAGTGGAACCTATCTAGTGGAACCTTTCGTAACTGTTTCTGCTTGAATTCTTGAAATGCCGCCAGAAGCTATAGTGGCGCGGGCGACAGCAGGTGACAGTGTGATTTTTTTCTGTACTAGATGTAGTATTTCATTTCGCAAAAATCACGCATATATGCATTTTCTTTATAAAGGAACACTGTAAATATCCCTTGTGTATTAATTTTCTGTCTTATATTTGCGTAATGTGTTGTCTTTGTTCAAGAATGTTGACAAGTATGAACATATAAACCGAACTTGGACGTTTAGATTTCGCTGTGAGTATATAAGGCTATCGCGCAGACGTCGTTTCACTTTGGCGGGGTGGCCGAATCGAGTCACAGACAGACAAACAGAAAGACATACAGACAGACCAAAAATTTCTAGGTTTAAGTAGCCCAAAAAGATTATCGTCTTTAAAAGAAAAAAAACAACTACAGGTGCACAATTATTCCTGATATGTAATATACATAGGCGACTTCACTACCACTGCCCCGTTTTGCACGAGGGGCAGCGGCGTATGCGATCCTCTGTCGCAGCTGTTTTCCTTTTCACGGAACGCGCTGCGTCGCCCTTTCTCAGAGCTCTTCTTCGACCCGCCTTCTACACTGCTCTTTCCCTTACCTGGCGGAAGCTTTCTGGCCCACGTTCCCGGCCTACTCAGCTTCATCATTCTTCGGAGGATTCCGTGCAGCTCAGAATCGACTTATTGTTCTTGGCGCCTCCTATGAAGCAACCATCTAAGGTTATGGCCTTCAAACGTTTTACGGAGGGGTCGGAGAACAATGGCTTAAAGAGCACTGCTCAAAAAAAAATGGCAGCATCTCCACTCAGTGGATGATGGCGAGGGTGCGGAGTACGGGGACTCGGAATGACATCCATGTTGCACCCCAACTGACATCCGATTTGCGCCCCGACCGTCATTCCATTTGAGCCGTGAGTTGTACCTTGATTATTCCCTAAATCAAACTGCAACTTGCGGCTCAAATCAAACTTCGCTTGATTTCGCTTGATTTTCGCTTGATGGTAGTGTGCGCACGGATGGACGCGGACGGACATTTGGAGGCCCTAAGGTACTCCGCACCGTTACAGGCGCGGGAGTTACCGTTTGACTGTCGGGTGCTAACTCACGGTCGTAGCCCAATGGGTAAGACGACTGGCACTAAATCTATCGGGTCTACCCGACACAGGCTCGAATCCTGCCGGTGCCTGTGTGATTTTTTGCAATTGTAAAAGCTTTGCGCACGGACGCGGACCGACATTGTGCGGTCCTAAGGTACTCCGCAGCTAATTGTAAACGAGCTACAGAGTTCCCTTCCTAACTGTTTTTGCTTGCCCAGGCGGCTGACACAATCGTGTCGTAACTTGTGCGTGTGGTTTGCGTTCTTCGTGTATTGCTCATTTCAAGGAACGGCACTACCCAACTTTTCAGGTTGAAGCTTCGAGAAAACACAGTTTCATACTATCGGCCACGATTCTTGTGTTGTGTTAGTGGCCGGTGCGTAATGACGTGATTTTATTTATGCATGCGCCAAGCACGTGGCAAGATTGCCGATGTATCTTCAGGGGAAGAATAGGAAATCTTTCAACGACACCGATAATGTGTGACCTTAATAAGGAGGCTTTTTTTACGCCCACTGCCTCTGCTCTCTGTCCTTCTTTTTCAATTTATACAGACTTGGACTCTCGGTAATTACTCGACAGTAGCGACTGCCGGCTATTTCTAAGCATCTACACTTTCTTATGCAACTCCGACATTCGCTGTGACTTTGAAAAGGCGATTTTGTGAATGTTACGGGAGGAGAAAGAAAAAAAAAGCCACCAATAAGCGACGTAGAAAACAGCTTACCAAGGCCACCGCCAAGAGGGAGGCACACATCCCCATACAATCAGGTCTGTGTCAACCCTAACGCAAGCACTCTTAACGCCGTCCCATTCTCCCGTTACGGACCTACGTCCATTCGGAATGAAGCACCTTGCGCAAAAATCAGGGCTGCACTTAGGCAGAACCCCGGGTACATGTCGACTCTGACCAGTTGCCGCGAAAAGCGAGATTTTTGCTCTCTTCTGGAGTGCGGAAACAGATAGATAACGTAAGCGCCTACGAAAGATCGGGCACACAAAACGTCTGCCGCCATTAACGGTCCCACCCCCTTCTGCCCGAACCACTGTAGCAAGAAGGAAGATGACCACAGAACACGTCAACCGAGCCTGTAGTGATAGCGCTAGCGTCGCGTTCATTGCCCTTTTTTTTTTCTTGTTCCACGCCTGTCTCCGGCGTAACCTGTCTTGACAGCTTGGCTCGCCTTTCAGTCTTCGCATCTCGAGGGACCCACCGGTCGGCGGGGACACGTGTCGTCTCTGTCGCTTCCATGATGTGCGGGGCCGCCACGACCGACTGCGCCTACCTTGTTACCCAGCCCTATTTTTCTGGCTACCATTATCTTTCCCCTTTGAGAGAGCCTTCCCTAATCTCGTGTCGTGTGAATGAATCTTCTGCAAGGTGCAGACAGGCCCCAAAGTTAGAACCTTCCGGAAAGTCCAGTGTGCTTATAATGGAAATAACAAAAGTTGGTTAAACGAGCTTCGTTAGTGTTAGAGGTCCTGAGTGTATTCTCTTCAGCCTAGAACGTTGATGGCCGGACGTGTCCGAACTGCAGCCGAACTTCTTGAAGGCGTACCTAGAGCTGGAATTCGTAGACTACTTTCAAAATCGGGCTATTTGGTAACGGCGTTCTCAGATTTTTGTTTCCCGAATATCGTAAACATTTACAGTTCTAGGGGCCTTTCTGCATAGTATTCGCTATTAAAATTGGAAAAAGCAATTGCTGAACGTGGAAACAATTTTAAAAGTAACCAAGATGTCCAGTGCGAGATGGCCATTGAGTTGCGATGCGCTGTAATTAGGTGCTGAGAGTAAAAACCAGAAAGACGAAATGGAGAATAAATATTAAAGCTTATGCTTCCTGTTCAAAGTCGCTAGTGACATCTGCTGGTGCTGTTATTAGTGCAACTGACATAACATTCCTCCATCTCCACCGTATAGCACATGCTTAGGGTAACCAAAAGGAAAGAACAAGAAGAAACCATGTTTCCAGAATTTGTTACACGCCAAGAAAGTGTGGAGAACTGTTTTACATTTCTGTTCAAAGAGTTGCATTGCTAGTGTCGCCCAGTATCATGTATCGCGCCAAATAACATCAGCAAGTCAATTAAAAGGGCAGCATATCTCGGGCGAGGCAACACGCAAAGAAAATGACAATGCAGTGTAGACAGCTCCCTTTGGAAGCTTCGTTCCTGTCCGCCTCTACATCGAGTGAAAAAAAAAAAAAAACCGCCGCACGACATCTTCACGTTGAAAAGGCCGCCGCCAGACATAGCGACGCTCGCCACACTTCTCACTCGGGAGTTAACGCCACGCACATCGTATACGCGCACGCCCAGACTGACAGATTAACTCTGATTGCCCAGACTCTAGACAGGTTAACTCCGCCTGGACGCCGCAAAATTCCCTCCATATTTCGCTATGCTGGCCTCTGTCTCGTGTCCGTGGTGCACTTTGCGTCCCCTTTTGCAGCGTGAGCTGCACTGGGCGAGGTTGAGCAGTTTCACGTGGCTCCTGGAGAGCCGTGCTGCGCATGCGCGAGGAGCAGTGACGTCTCACGGCGCACAGCTGCCGCGCCAGAGGCACCGCCGACCTACGCGATTGGATTGGATTGGATCGGATTGGACTGGATTAGATTAAATTGGATTAAATTGTATTGGAATGGATTGGATTGGAAATCGTTTTAGCAGCAGTAAGCGTGATAATCAGCTAATCCTAGACAAACAGGAAAGCTAAGAATAACCATCTTAACCTTAGCTCACGCTACCTTTATCCTGGCACAGCCGAACTAAGCCACTGCTAATTTTTCTGTTCCACCTCTCTTCCTCAAACCCGATGCCTTCGCTATCCATCCCAAAATCCGCCCTTCTTGTTCCCTTCCTACTTGCTTCACCCCGTGGTCTCGACAAATGATGAGTCACTTGCAACAGCTACGCCCACGGTGCACAATATAAAAACAGGGAATTGCTGAATTTACTCACGTGCCTTTCTCTATTTCCCACTGTGGTATGTTTGGCGACGTCATCAGAGATATGGCCCAATCACTGCAGCAGATCTTGAAAGGAGTCTCGCTGAAGACGAAGCTTAAGTGTTGCCTCAGTTTCCGTTTTGTTAAGGATCGTCGTTGCTCTACCTCGGAAGGCAAGATGAGTGAGGGGAGAAGCGACGGAACTAGACTGCATGCGACTCCAATTAGGAGGGGATTGCGCTGTGGAACGGAATCGCCGCGCAGGTTTTTGTGGTGAATGCTTAGGCTTGGCACATGCAAAGGCAGCTGACGTTTGGGGCGCCGTTAGCCGTTACGCAGGCCGCCGCTTCGGTGCCCCTCAAAGGCGTAGTTTGTTTTTCCTGTCAGTTTCTTTTTCCTTATTCGTGCCGAGTTGGTGGTCTACGGCGAATTGGTTTACCGTTACCTGTTGGCATTCGCGGTTATTGTTTAAACCAAATACTTACGCTCAGACTGATGCTTTCTTGTGGTGCACATTTCGCGGTGTTTCTTTTTTGGTGTTGTAAAAGGCATTAAATGGCAGCCAAGAAGCCAGTGCCTGCGCCCGGCACCTGCATCAGCTCCTACATTACCACTGATTGAGTCGCGTTTTGTAGCACGTTCCACACAAGCATACACAAAGCAGGGGTCCCCACAGAGAGAGGTTGGCAATAACACATAGAAAATGCCCTGTGCCGATTTGCGTTAATTCACTCGCAAAAGCCGAGATTGACCCTGAATATGAGGGAGGCGAAAAGCAAGAACGGCCGCGTGTACGAGATTTGGCGCACGTTAAATATCCCCGGGTGGTCATAATTAATCCGGAGCCCTCCACTACGACGCGCCTCTTCGCCTGCGTTGCGTCGGCACGTTAAACCCTACAATAACTGAATCAGTGGTCACTGAATAAAACGATTAGATTTCGCCACCTGTCCCTCTAACAGAGATAGAGAGAGAGGGAGACAGATATATAAAACCCAGAAGTACTATACGGATACATCCCTTAGTAGAAGAAATATTTAAGACTCATTTTTTGTTGCTGCGCATGGGCGGATGCGATTTAAGTCTGCGCTAGTTCCTGCCCTTTGTGCGAATCTAACGACATGTAAGCGCCATATTTTGATATTTTCAATTATCCGTCTTTTATGCCTCGGAAACATTATCTGAGTGCAGCATTTGCAAACGTTAGAGCTGAAATCGGGGAAAACCAAGGAGTTGCAAGCCAAGTCTACGCCTGAAGCAAATCAGTCAGTCAGTCAGTCGGTCGGTCTGTCGGCAAGTGAATCCCGAGGGGAAACTCTTTATGTAAAAACACTTTTTTGGTTCAGATTTCTTTCGATGTAATGTTTATTTAATCTCAATTCACAAATGGCTATAAATCACATCTCAGCAACTTTAAAATGTATCTCTAAGGGAGGCGGTGTCGGAACCACCAGCTACGCTGGGTCTGTGGCTGGAAACACAGTAACGAAAGCGTTGGTGGCGGTACTTCGTGTAACAGGGAAATCGCTGGGAACTGGGACAATTTGCCAAAGAGCTAGACATCCTTCACCCAGTGGAGACCTCTTTCGTCAATCTCTACCGTGTCGTCATAATTCAGGGCATTGGCTGTTCCTGCCTGCGGAACCAGCGCTGATCCGGAATGAGAGACACATACTAGCCTCCTTATCTTTCACCAACGGCTCTTCTTTCGCTGCACTTGAGGACCAGGATCAGACTCGAAAATGCTAAAGCAAATCGTAAAGACTTCGAGAAACATGAAGAAAGAAAACACCTCCCCTCGCGGGAATTCCTGTGTAGAGGCGACGCATAGGCGGAGCGGCGAAGGGACCGCGTTTTATCGCGCGCATAACGTTGAGGGGACTGCGTAAGTCGGTCCCAGTCGATGGCGACGTTGGCGTACTTGTAAAGCGGCGTGGACTCTAGGTGTTTGAGCCAAGCGTGGATGTTGCTTCGCCGGAGAACGGCACACCGGTTATATGCGCAGCGCGCCCGAAGGAGAGGAAACCGCGGAAGAGAGAGTACTGCACATGCGCCGGCCCCAGCGCGTCTGCCGCGGCTATGACGCAACACAATCCAACAGAATCCACTTTAATTCAATCCAATCCAAATCCAATCCAATCCAAGCCAAGCCAATTCAATCCAAGCCAATTCAATCGAATCCAATCCAATGCCCCTCGCGAGAGAGCGTTCGCTATCGGAGAGGAAAGGGGGTGAGCGGCAGGAGAGCGCAGCTGGCGCGGCGAGGAGAATGGGGGAGGGGTGGACAACACCGACGAACGACGACGACGACGCCGGAGGGACAAGGCGAGTGAATAAGATGCTCTGCATTTCAAAGTCCAGAATGCCCTCAGAATCCGCAGCTCTAGCGAGAACGGAACCATGAGCGCTCTAGTGGTATACGATGGACTCAGCCGTCAGGCGACGGAGTCTGCCGTGAGCGTCCATCCCGATCGGAATCGCCAATTAGCTTCGTCGTTCGCAAAAACGATTCCGACAGTTTGAGATTACGGCTGGGAACGGGCCCTAAGGGTGCGATGAGGCAGAATGCGGAAAGAGGAGAGAGAGGCAGTACGCGGTGTAGGCGATTTCCGCATTCGCGAATTCCTCGGTTTCGGAAGCGAATAATTGTTTTCCGTTAATTATCTCCGTACCGTTTGTTCTTCGCTCGCATGCCCAAATCCGAGTCTCTCTGATCTCCTGGACCCTGGCCAACGCGACAGTCGGCGGACGGGTACTGGCGGCGGCCTCTATCGCAATTCTTCTCAACTCGCACACGGGTCACTTAATTGGAAATCCCAGCGGCTGTTATTTAGTAACACAGGGAACTTGCGAATGCCTCGTTGAACCCGATCTTTGAAAGAAGGCTTTTGAAAAGGATGACAGTGAGTTTGATAGCAGAAAGAGGTACGTTGCCCCTGAAATCCTTTTATTATCACTTTCTCGTGTGGTCGTTAGAGGTCCGCGCTATCAACGCCAAAGAAGACAGAAGGGCGTATTACTCGCCCTAAGAAGAAAGTTTGCATTGGGCAGGGTGTAAACGTTTGAAACAATTAGGAGAATTAACTTTGTCAAATGCGAACTTATGCTCTTGTCTTCAATCCCATTAGGACTACCTAAAGAGGTGCTCCAAAAAGTAAACGGAGCACGAGTTGGAGATTTTGAGGGATTTCTCCGCATTGTGCCTAGCCAGCAACCACTAAGTGACATTTCAAGAAAGTCATTCTCAAATACAATCGGGCCTCGCATATTCGGTTTATGCTGGCAGCCGCGTAAACTATAAATTATTGTAATTTCACAAAGCCGTTCTCCGTTGATATCAGAGAGCACAACTGAAAAAAAAGTGCACAATTGTCCGTTGTAAGTAGGGCCTGGCGAAAAAAAATCGGTTAAGTGATATACGAAATTTAAAAAATAACTCGCATCGATACATACAATTGAGCAAATGTCTGATAGTGCATAGCATTCAAAGATGAATCGTTTTTGCCTTGCTTTCGTGCAGGCTAGTTTTTTCATATCCGCCGCAGCTTTCTAGCTGGACGTATCGGATGCAGTTTACTGCAAACGTGCACTTTAAACCACCTAAACACAGTAGTGAGGGTGCCGTTGTGAACCAGCAGCGCCAAGAAGCATGTTCGTTAAGTATTCGTTAATTCGCCCCTTGATTGGGCGAGTATCATGTTCGCAGTGGCCCCATCATGTGCATCAAGGTTATGGTGAAATGGAAAGTGTGGCGATGAATCGAATCTACAAAAAACGCCGTTCCTTTCCTTTTCTTAGTGTAATATTTTAAGCACTTTCAACTGGCTGGCACGTTGTCAACCTTGTGGAACCCATTGGATTCTTATCTTAATGAATTATATTCTCTTCATTCAACAATTTATTGGCGAAACAATAGATCGATTGGTTTTGTTGGTTGATGGAATACTTTATACTTCAGAAACAAAGTGATTGATTGACATTACCGCAGTTCTGCAACCATGAGCCTTTCCTCAAGCGTGAACCTACTCGGTGTGATCAAACCTTCCATTTGAGAATTTTCCTTGGTGTAGAGACTATAGCGAGTGCTTTACCAGCCGATGAGAGGGAACCAAGGCAACGTGTCAGTAGCATCTGCGAACACACCTTTGCTAATTGACTTTTGATTGCTGGGGATCGCGCTCGGCGAGCCCATGAGAAAGAAGCGAACGGAGAGAGAGAGAGAGCGAGAAGGAAGCGGAAAATATCAGCAGCTTCTTCCGCCTGCCAGCCCCGAATCGCTAAGGCGAGGAAATCAGAAAGGACCAAGTTGATGCTCGGCCGGACACATAACGACGTCGGTGTCTTCGAGATGTCTTGAAGACGTCGTTGCGGATTCCCTCAGGAGGATTCACGATTTTCTTGCGAGATCACACCGCATTAATGCATGAGAGAAGACCTTCCACCTTATTACGCTGATCCCGTCGTAAACGGTTGAGGGGGGGGGGGT
Source organism: Haemaphysalis longicornis (assembly GCA_013339765.2). NCBI lineage: Eukaryota > Metazoa > Arthropoda > Arachnida > Ixodida > Ixodidae > Haemaphysalis > Haemaphysalis longicornis. The sequence goes on from CM023457.1 coordinate 67,361,601, forward strand.
AATTAGGAAAGAAGGGAGGGAACGTTTCTGGCCCTTTATGCGCTTTATTAGAGAGTAATGGTTGGATAAGAAGGAGTTGGGGGCAAGTTTGGGATCAGTGGTTACACTTGGCACGGGGAAATGAGAGGCTAATGGCGATATCTACATGCAGAGAAGCACTGATGACGAAGAGACGGATTCGGTTACTGCATTACACGAAGGAGAGAAAGAATAACGGGGAAAATCTGTCTCTCATTTTGGGAATGACTTGTCGGGGTGATTAACCAGCAATATAAATAGGCAACTGAAAAAACCATGAGAATAAAAATGACGGTACTTTATTCTTGCCAGACAATGCTTGGTAATCAGACGACAATGTGAGAGGAAAACGTATAGCACAGAAAAGTGTTTCCTATGCTACTTAAAGCATAGGAGTCGGTATGAACAGAATTCTGTGAAGTAACTAGCAATGATGGGGTGGTTAAACTGCTCGCTACTTTTAGCTATCCTAGCAATGACGCCTGGAATGGTTTTGCAACAGTCAGGCACTAAATTTCTAAGGTGCTGATGGCACATAGAAACACGTAGGCGACGACAACGCCAGGTATGTTTCACGGGCTAAAGCGTGCTATAATTTAAATAAATAAATAAATAAATAAATAAATACATAAATAAATAAAACAATAAATAAATATGAAAAAAAATAAAAATAAATAAATAAATAAATAAAACCCTCTAAGAGCATCGGCGGCACTTTATTCCTACTAGGTTCATTTGTATTATCAGAGTAAAACACAGGTAAACAGCCACCAGCACTGAAATTTACAAATGACTTTTTCAAAGCAGACTTCAATATATAACTTATTATAGCTAATAATAGAAGATTTGTAAAAGAAATACTGGTTTGTCTTGTAACAGTTTAGAACATAGCAACAAGATATGGTAAATAGTAACAAAATCAAACGTCAGCACACAGGAAACACTTGAAATAGCAGTAAAAAGATTCGGTGGGCGCGCGATTTCATTAGGGAGAATGTTTGAGTCGTTGAATGTATTGGAAAAGAAGGAATACTTAAATACATTGGTGCTGCACTGATACGGTGTAATTGTTTTTCTATATTGTCTCTTCATGCCAACACGTAATACGGCATTTTTAGGTAAGCATTTTTGTCAATTTCAGTTATTTCTATCTTAATATTACAGAGAATTGCTTCAGTCGAGCATACACAACCTTTTACGAAAGGAATACTATCAACAGTAACAATAATTAGACAGGTACAAATCCGATGAAAAACAAAGCAAGTGCAGATAGCAGTCCTGAGCAGTATCTGTGGCGCCATCTGGTAGGACGAACGTTAAAGAAGGCAACAAAACGCTTCTGGCCGTTCGCTACAACCCCAGTCACCGTACTAACAATCGTTTAAGAACCTGCGTTGAATATGTCATCGCTGACATGAAAAACACACGATTTTGCGGGATAATTGAAATTTTGCCCTGAGTTGTTTAATTTCTCAGTGAATAAAGCATCGTTTGCTGCCGGACAAGCGCTGGGGCCACTATAAAACGCCGTATCATCCGAATAAAACAATCTTGTATTTTGTCTTCCCAGCGCCTTTACGGCTCCGTCATCGACGCATCGCCTATCCAGGCTGAACAGCTACCAGATAGGAGAGACGCGAGATACATTCCCCATACTACGGCTGCCACGTTTTTTGCTTAAAGAATCTTTGTGTAAGCGTATCACGCCATAAGAAAGATTTCATACCTATGTCTGGGCTCTAGGCAGAGCAAAAGGTGATTTCGTGAGGCGTAAAATTTTCTGTGCGTTATCCAGGGCACCGAAGCAAGAAATGAAGCGTCAAGCAATTTTTCATTCGCTTTTGAACTTCGCACAAAGCTCGCGTTTTGTGGTACATTTTGTTACACATCAAGTGCGGTGATCACTTCTTACGACAGAGTCGTGAACCCTCGCTTCAGTAACGTATTAACATCCACTTAGATCGACAGATTCGACAATCAGGGCTACGAATCGGCCGTCATATATGCAGGCGTCAAAACGTACTCACCTCAGGAAAGTAAAAATTCCGACCGGTTTGGTACATTTCAAACTCCCGGAAATCGCGCAACAGATGTGGCAAAAAAGAAAAAAAGGACAACTGGAAGATGAGCTGTGCTCCGTGTCCTAAACATAGCGTCCTCCTGTTGTCCTCCCCAGTTCCGTCCTGTATGCGGTGTCCGGAAGTACTCCCCTTCCCTCTGCTTTCATGAGGAGTGTAAATGAGTGCGCTTTGTTTTACATTCTCCGGCCATTACACCCGTAAGTAGATTTTGCACATACCCCTGCTCTGAAGTATGACGGCAGAAAAAAACATCAATTACCAAAAAACCTGAACTAGCCAAGTAAGCTGCAGCAGGAAGGCCTTCCGGAACAGCGGCAGCATACTCTCACAAGAACGGAATTTGTTCAACCTGTTTGTGTAATCGGGCTGAAAACTTTCCCAGTGAACCTGAACTGGCTGATGAATGAGTCACTTGGCGTACTTCAACGTACAAGCCAGCCACACTAACACGTAGCAAACACTTTTTTCATCAGTGAGTCGAAGCTCTAAACACTTAATTCATTTCTTTTAAGACAGCAACATCCAGATGCTGGAGACACAGACGACCGCACATAAGTAAACCGGACTCTATTCTTCCGCATAGGAATCGGCGACAGGCCGTAGCACACTGCATGGTATTCGAATACGGATCTCGGAGTCGAAATCCCGCGACACGCGCGTTCTACCGGGAACAGCAGGCTGTGGCATATTCCGTCAGGAACAGCGAAATGGAACGGGCGTGTTAGTATCGACTGGCGTGTTAGACATGTGCCGCCACTCCTTATGCAAGGAGCACGCACGTACACACACACACACACAACACACACATACACACACACGCACTCCGAGGAAAGTGAGTGCCGCGCATGATTTACATGTGCGGCCTGCCCGGAATCCGAGGCAACCTACGTTACCATGCACGATTATGCCGATGGGAGAAGGCAGATATTGCCACCGCATCTTCTCCCATGGCTTTTGTAATATCTCACTTCTTTTCATCTACCGTTATACCGTTGCGTTTCTTCTAGGCTGGGAAGAGGACTCGGCCCGTGTACAGGCAACCGTATTTCTCGTCACCAGCTCACATCTGGAACATCCCACTCGCCGTTTCCATTGTCACCAATCACACGAGCGGAGGAAAAGAGAGGTAAAAGAGTAGCATGGAGAATCGAAGCCACGACGTAGTACATCTACCGATTGCTTGACGTGATGCAGCAAGAACCTGTGCCTCCTACTCGGCGCCTCCGCTCGGCATGATATAGAACACTGCCGCAACCACCTCAACCGCTTAGCTTCGGGCAAGATCCATTGTCCTCCCGACGTTCACTGTCCTTACACGTAAGACAGTGTCCAAAGTGGCATCGATTTTCCATCAGATCTCCGCCCCTCCTCTCTGCTACGATACAAGAGGCTTCAATCCTGACTGCTTTCCGTGGGAAGCCCCTAGTTATTTTGTACTTCTCTCGTTATTATCGGCATCCAGAGGCGGGGAAGTAGTGTGGAGAACAAAACTAGGGGCCAGCCTGTGTAGGTGGACCGCCATGTGCTACAATAGATACTGGTGAACGTGGTGGTACGCATTATCTGGTGAGGAGAATATCTCTGAAACCCCCACTGAGTTTATTTAGATTGTTTGGCTCTATTCTATTTCTTGCAGCTATATTTTTCCTCTCAACTATAGGTTGGAGATGGGTGTTCCATATGCTCGCATCGAACGCCCACCATCAAGGCAGTAATAGGGCTAACAGACGCTGAGGAAAAGACTGAACGGTATGATGGGGCGTCCTTCAGTTATATGGCTTAAGCATGCACCGAAAAAACAAAAACGATGGACGTGAAAGGGTGTTCTACATTGGTTCCAAAAAATATATTTTCGCAGTTATCTCTGCCTAGTTCAGGAGCTTGTTTTGTGTTCCCGGTTTTCTGAATTTTGCCCGATTCCTTCTTTTGTTGTGTCAAACTCTTTGGCCCCGGTTGAAAGTAGACCCTATCTATAATGGTATAATGTTGCTACAGTGATGATTTTTTATTCCAGTTTCTTTTTGCATTCGCTACTTAACTTCTCGCCTGGTAAAAGGTGAGATTCGTCCTAGTCTATTCTAAAGGGACCCTGCAACACTTCCTTCAACTTTACGCGTCGAAGAAGAGGCCCTATGCCCACGCCTTCGATGCTCTCCCGTCTTCCGCTGAGCATCGTGTCATCGCTCTGCGGCCATTGATGCAGTTGTTAGCCCTCGGTATGGCAACGCCGTCTCTCCCAGTCATAGTCCTCCTCTCACACTGCGGCGCCTAAAAGCTTTCGGCCGACAAAGCACTTTAATTTGAAGGACATCCCGCAGCAACTACCCGAAAAGTCTCCTTAGCGTTCCCGTAGCATGGACTCCAATTGTGCACCATCCAAGAGAAACCCGCCGCGGTGGCTCAGTGGCTAAGGCTTTGTGCTGCTGAGCACGAGGTCGCGGGTTCGATTCCCGGCCGCGGCGGCCGTTTTTCTGATGGAGGCGAAAAGCAAAAACGCCCTTGTGTACGAGATTTCGGTGCACGTTGAAGATCCCCAGGTGGTCAAAATTAATCTGGAGCCCTCCACTACAGTGCGCCTCATCACCTGCGTTGCGTCGGTGCGTTAAACCCTTAAATCATCACCATAATCAACATCAACCATCCAAGAGAAGATGAGCCAGCATACGTTGGAGGCGGTGCCGTAACACGCACCAATCTCCGCGCACTTCTCGGCCCTCTCTCTCCTCTGCCTAGCACGTGTATCACTTCCCATGATGTCCTGTAGAGGCGAGAGGAGAGGGAGCCTTGATGGACGTCTCGATTAAACAGCCCACTTCATTCCAGCGTCTCTTGTCCTCACTCTGTAAGGGATGGCCGGACGCCGCAATGGCCACCGAGCTCTTCCGTTTTGTGTCAAGTTCTTTGTGTGCTTCATTGCCGACTGTTTGCTCGTTTTACTACTTTAAAGTTTCGGTTCCCTGCATTCTGAGTTCACAGCAACCATTTCATGTCTTAGCTTGTCAGCATCACCATCGCAGCTCCGAGGTGCCTATTCTAGATGCGCTAGTTGAAAACCCTTCCTTTCACGTATTTTCTTATACGCATTCTGTTTCGCTTACTCTCCCGGGCTTTGTTTTCTGAATGTGTTTATCTTTTGCAGGGCTGGTTTCTCAGCATCGTTTTGTTCCCGCCAACGAGCTTATAATGGTGATGACGGAGTCATCTTTGTTTCGTGTTTTTAGCTGCAAGGTTTTCCCGCATGGCCATTAGAGCCTCCCCGGAAAGTAATGTTTGTCTTTCCGATTCCATTTGCTCTGAACACCGGGAAAAGGCTTAGCTCTTCCGGCACAGGGAGGAAAGCAGAAATCTGGGCTCCAGAGCATCGCGGTTGGCAGCACTTTTATCGCTTACTTTCCAAGTAGAAACTGTTTTCATCCGCCACTTTTTGAGAAGTGACACTTCTAGCAGAACCGATCCCCATCCTTCAGTTCGAAATTTTGTCTGTCATCTAGAACCAAAACTGTCAGCTAAAGTTGTGTTTTTTTAATTTCTCATCAAAGCTTTTGTAATAAGGATGGTCAGGCGCGGTTCCCACTTAACTATGAATGAATTTTCGAGTGCGGCCCAGAGAACGTTTCATTGCGGTATGATTTGGCTTTGCCTGCTCTCCCTGCGCTGGCGTCACATTGTTTTAGTCGTGTTCGCAGCCTCAACAACCACTCATGCGCGACAGTAATGAGTTTCGAGATTTTCGCACAAAAGCTAATTGATCCTCCACAGCATGTTTATATTATCCTCGAACATGTAGTTTTTCTGTTATTTCAGTTGAATGTCCAGCCCCAAGAAATGTGTAAGGGAAAACTAATTAACATAGTAGAACTTATTTCGGAAACTTCCGCGGAAATATAAGGTTCGTCACTCTATCGTGCAAATTTATCATAAGGCCGCTGCTTATAAAAAAGTGCTTGTGAGTGCTTGTGAGACTTCATGCTGGCAAAGAAAAAGTGGAATTGACGTGCGTTATAGACCGGTTTTCGAGTGAACGAAAACTAGCGCCATGGAACCGAGGCTTTCTTTTTTGCCAGCAGCGAATCGTTGTCGACTCTAGAGGAGATTCATGTAACTTAGCTTACTGTGAATGGTTCAACACACGAAGCAAAGATTACTGCCTTTCTTAATGCAATGTTGTTGAAGCGGCCATCTCTTCCCCAGCATATCACCGTTTCAACCCACAATTCGACGCATCATAATGTTGTGTCCTGCACACCTTGTGATTCTCGCGCTTATTTTGCTGCCGTATTTGCCTCCATTTTGAACTATGAATGGGAAAAGGTTTTGCTTCAATGACAGGATGGGATCATGGCGTGTCCAGAAAAAAATGTCTTCGTAGAATTGGGGTTTAGTTGTCTAGTCTATTTGGTTAGTGCTGAATGGTATTTTTCTCCTGGGAACGAATTTACGGATCCAAGACTCACTGTAGTGCATTGAAGTGACACCTATATTATTGCCATCGAGCCGACCTACTGGTTGTTTGGAGCACCTGAGCATGTTAGGCGATACGATATGTAACCAATCTCTTCTCGGTTGCCCAACCGAAAGCAACGCTCGTATAAACGCTCCAAAGTGCGCTAACTTGAGCTCCTCACGGTCTCTAAATGGTACTTGCAATGCTAAAGGTGATAAAAAAAAAACTATTGCTCCTGAAAGCCTTACCTAGTGCGACAGTTTATTGCGGAATACAAATTATTCTGGCTAGGATAAATGGTTAAGTAGATTTACTGGTCCTACTCTGCCCTTGTGAACAGAACCGAAACGGTGCAGCAAAAAAAAAGCCTGCTTCACAAAAAACACCTCACAAAATTTGGCAATGGTAAAATAGTCACTGTTTCCACGAGATATTCTATTACAGAAAACGAAACAAAACATTAGACTTTCACTCAACTTTATCGGGCTGTTCGGAAGCGATGTGTTGGCCGGGAAGTGAATGGGCAAATAAGAGATGTTTCTCTTCGTCCCGGGATTCCATTTGTGTATTGGTCTGCGCTTTTGTTTCACTGCAAACACAATCTGCCTGCCGAACAACATCAATGCCCTCGTCACTTCCCAAAAATTTGCGGGTGCCGTGCCCCCACCCAAAAACTTTGCTTTCAGACACTCAAGCGTCCCGTTTCCTGCCAAGCCAAGCGGAGCCGACCATAGCCAATCCTACAAGAGCATTGTGAAGCCGTTACGAGCCGGCACGAAAGGGCTGGGAAAGGGTTGGGGTGAGACTCGCCTTCCCCGTTGTTCCCCCAATTCGCTGTCGTTCTCATATTTGTACTGTGCGTCCCCTTTTTCCGGCAGAACTGTTTCACCCGGAAAAAATGTATCCGCACGCATTCGCGCAGAGCGCAGGGTGCTTTGACCGATGTGTCAGTCGGGGCTTCCTTTCGCCTCGATTCACCCACGTTTTCCCTTGCGCTTTCCGTGTTCATTTTCGTCTGTTTTTTTATTTTCACCGCGAAAGAGAGCGAGAAAACACGTAAAACATTGTTTCAGCTTTCTAAGTAGCGGGCTGTCCAATTTATCTCGCCAGCGCCGTACAGAGGCGGTTTCGTTTGAACTTGACAACAAATGAGCGCCTCCTCTTCGCACTTTTCAGTGAGCGTTTCTGTCGTCGACGTGCGCGTACCGCATATGATTCATTTGCGCGCTCTTTTGTTTCAGCGTGTTCGAAAGTTCACTTCGCTGACTTATCGCGGTGGTGTCATAATCTGTCAGCGTCCTCTGAATTCAGCGACCGCTAAAAGACAAAAAAAGGGGGAAGCGAAACTCAATTCGCTCTTCACAAATTTAGTTTGTCCAAAGGTCCACAGCGGAAATATCTTATAAATTCTTCATGACGCCTGAGTGACCATGATGATGACTGTTGTTAAATGAAAGTTGTACGCTTTTTTATTACTGGACGAGTTATTAGGGGGACGAACTAGTCGAAAATCACGCAGCTATATGGCGAGTTATTTCAATTTTTTCGTGGTTCAAATAAAATGATTCTGGGCGTTGGATGCTAACGTGGATTACGGGATAACATCACGGGGTGACGAAAAATAGAGGATAAACGTCCAAGCTCCTCTGCATAATAAATAATTTAATTTTCATTGAGTTCCGCTGGGCCATGGATTCGCGAGTAGTTAAATTGCTTATAGTGTGGCCTTCAATCAATCGATCGATCAATCAATCAATCAATCAATCAATCAATCAATCAATCAATCAATCAATCAATCAATCAATCAATCAATCAATCAATCAATCAATCAATCAATCAAAGTGAATAATCAGTCAATCGATTGATCAATCAATTGATCAATTGATAAATGAATCAATCATTTCATTTATTCATCCCAAAAAGGAATACAATTATAATTATTTGCTCAATCTATCAGTATTCGTTGAATGCTTTATGGTATATGTGCTGAAGCGACCCCGTTCGGTGCTGAAATGACGACGCGACAAGCCATGGACACTTTCTTTTATTGCTGGAGTGACTCTTGGAATCAAGCTTCCGGTTCAAGGCAGTACTGGCGATTTTTTTAGCGATGCAACCAAAAGCAGTGCCGGCCCACTTCAAGCTCAGCCGATAAAGATCTCTCCGTGAAACAAAACGACGGAGGTTTGGTATTGTTTTAACAATCAGCTTGTCGCGCGTTTTGTTCAAGCTACCAGCCCTTCGGGAGCAAATGTAATTTTCCGAAGTACTGCGGGCTGGGTAAATAAGTGGTCGTAGGCGCCACCGCTGAGTGCCTGCGGGCGCGTATATGTTCCCTAACTAAGGCAAACAATCCAAAAGAAGCCGGAGGGTCGGAACTATGCGAGCCATGGGGTGATTGATTTGACGACATGGCAGCAAGAACCAATTTTTCTGCCAGCGTGAAGACCGTTGCACTGCTTTTTTTGTTTTTTTTTTTATGTTGCTTGCCACTTTTCCTTTCGAACTTCTTCGTAGTGTGTCTCGGAACTGAACACCACTAAAACAGCGGCGGCATGTAAGTACGAAAGGGAGACATGAGAGCCTTGCGTGCAAGGTTCATAGGGCACTTGTTTTCACAGCCCGTACACCGCCTGGTTTCCTTTTAGTCTGCAGCCTAAAGTAAACTTTGAACTGCCTAGAAATCGATAACTGGGAAGTAACGCTGCTATTTTTTGTATTGTCCGCACACCTCGCCCTCATCGTAAATCCTAAGTCTCCCCGCGAGTCAACCGAACGTTTGCGTATCTTATCTGAACAATAATTGTCTGCCACGAGCCGAAGCACAAGCAAATGCGTAAAAAAACAACAAACGAAAACTCGGGAATAACAAACGAAAAAAATTCACGCATCTCCACGAAGTGAATCATGACGAGTGGGCGAAGCTCTGGGGATCGTTCTTACCGTAAATCACCCGTGAGAGTGCTTACTGCTGCTAAAACGATTTCCAATCCAATCCAGTACAATCCAATCCAATATAATCCAAATCCAAATCAATCCAATGCAATCCAATCTAATGCTCTCTCTCTCTCACTTTCTCCTCTCTCCCTTTCTCTCTCTAACCTTTTGTGAACCTTTTATTTTGTTCTTGTTAACCTTTTGTGAACCTTTTGTTCACAGATGTTTCGATTTACACGGTGCTGTGCAGTGAGCACGGACTCCGGACGCCGGACAAGCCTCGGCCTTAAGGTGCTTCGCCACTAAAAGAATGCAAAGAAAACGTACGCTGCTGTTACAAGTTCCTTCCGAGTTCAGACGACTCGGTGGCCGCTGGCATTTCAACGGCCTCTGGCAACCACGTCTTCGGCGAGAGGTTTTTTTTTTTTCTTTCACAGCAAAAAAAAAAAAAAAAAAACGTACGACGTCACTTTTTCCTCTGTACGAAGATATAGCTTGTTGCGCCAAGCTATATAGCCATATGAGAAACAACCGACGACGCCAAGCCCCTCGTATGAAGCGTGGACCCAGCCCTGGCGAAATAGGCAGGAAGTTGGGGAAAAACAGGACAGAGGGGGGAGGGGAGAGGAAGGAACAACGCTGCGCTATGGAGCTAAACATGGAAAATGGGCGCAGTTATGCTTTGTAAGGTCAGGGCATGTTTTTTTCCGTGTTACACGCGAAGCTCAAACCGACACTGACTGACAACAGTAAACATCCAGGACCACGAGGGTAAAGTGGTTTGGAAGCAGAAAAAAGGCAGCTTGTCACGCGACAGTACTACACCTAACGAGTCGGGAAGTTTCACGCGTCCAAAAAAAGCACTTGCGCAAAGTCGAGAAAACTCGTGGGGAAGTACGGGTAATTGAACAAAAGAACTACACCAGGTTTGCTCTCGTGATTCTGCTGGCATTCTTTGCTCTGGGTGGCATTTGTAAAGTATAATGAATAAGAAATACCTCATGTTGGATTAGAAAAGGCAGGGAAATAAACATTACACGTACTGCTGGGTAGGCATTGGGTGGGGATCGAAAAAGTATAGCGGATGTAACTTCTCATTTTTTCGCGAACACCGCAGACATTGCAACACTCGACGACGTCACTTCGCTCGCAGTGGTCATAGAAGATAAAAATAAGCGTGCTCCTTACGTAAGGATCCGTACAAACATCCGCAAAAAACTGCCAGGTGGCAGCGAAGAAGCAAAACAAAAGAAAATAACAATGGCAGCTAGAAAAACAACTTTCTCGGAAATGGACGATGCAAACTGCAGGAACAGTTGGCGCGAAGTAAAGACCAGCAATGGTCTCTAAACAAAAAAAAGTGGCCCAATAAGAGTATAAAAAATTAGCAGGATATACCAGGATATACGTAGCGTGACCGAAGGTTCATCTGGTTATTTTTAGGTTTCCTGGTTGTCTAGGAATAGCTTATTATCATGCTTACTGCTGCTAAAATCATTTCCGATCCAATCCAATCCAATCCAATTTTATTTTATCCAATCCTATTTACTCCAATCCAATCCAACCAAACCCAACCAAACCAAACCCAATCCAATCCAGTCGCGGCGGCGGCGGCTCCGGCGCGCCAGCTGTGCGCCGTGAGACGTCACTGCTCCTGGCGCATGCCCAGCACGGCTCTCCAGGAGCCACGCGAAACTGCTCAACCTCGGCCAGTGTAGCTCACGCTACAAAATTACGAACGCACAAAGGCGCGAATAGAAGATGCTACTTCTCCACTCACTCTCAATAGCTTCTGTTTGACCGGCCACTTGAAAGAGATAACAGGCGAAAAAAAACTGTGTGCGCCGAAATTCGGAAGCGGGTGAGTACAAGACCGTAGGTAAAGGAATAAAAAAGGGAATCCGGCCGTAGATACATGCCCGGAGAACCAATTCGGAAAGTTTTACTTTTCCGTTTTGAGATGGCGTCATGTTTCTCCGAAGGTCCACGGAAGCTTGGAACAAAAAACAAAAGAAACAAAGGAAGGTTCGATAGAGGGATAAAAATAAGAAACTGGGGATTACAAAATTAAATTGAATGGGGAGAAAGATGGGAAGCCCGCTATTACGCGGATAAACTGACGCAGGCGGGAACAGGGTGTGCAACGCAAGGTTGTAAATGTGGTTGCCCAGGCGAAGCAGCGAAACAACAGAATAGACGCAGGCTGGCGAGATGCGTGCTACAAGTGCCTCTAGCGAAGGTGAGAAAACAACCCAACCGAATGCATACCGTTCGGTGAAAATTGTGGCAACGGGGTAAAAAAGAGGCTTTGGGCTGGCCACCAAATATTACGCTAAAAATTGTGAAAAAGACGACCAAATAATCAGTACTCTCTAAGAGTTAAGAAATCGTTCACAAACGCAGGAAAAGTCGGTCTGCTAACAGAAGTAGGATCGTTTGCAGTGTTCTAAATAGTGCGGCGCGTTGCATTGGCAACACCAGTAGCAGGTCATAGCGAAGGGAGAAAATTTGAACGATCTCCAGGTGAGCCATTAAATTGTAATCCTCCGGTCTCACTACGTAAGACTATAATTTTAAAGCAACAACTGATGCTCTTAATTCATTTTTGTACCCACCTGTATTAAAAGATAAATTTTTATGCAATCTTCGGATATAATGTTCCTAAACATTCGCCTTGCTTTCGAAATACGTGCGAGAAATGCCGAAGTTTAAGGTATTGAAAGAAACCGCTCAAGAACAGCCGTAGTTGGGTTATGTCCACTTGTTTTCCAACAAAAACGCAGTCCCGCCAACTTCTCCGACACCCTCATGTTCCCAGCAGTACCAGGTTTTGTAGATATTATTTAGCACTACAGTACCGCTAACGTTTGCAGATGCTTCATCGCATGGCGTGCCATGTTAAACTTCCCGTAGAGCTGCAAGGGTATCGGTCAACAGCGTGGAGTGTTCAAAACAAAGATACCAGGGCGCTGCACCCTTCTGGTGTGAAGTTTCCGCTTTTATACCCCAACCCGCACCCACGCACCAAAACCCACGCGCACACACACGCATGCGCGCGCGCGCATACACAAGCCACACAACACAACACGCCAACGCACCCAGAAACACAACGTTCCCAAACGCAACACATGCACACCCGCACAACACACGCATGCAACAGACGCACACAAAGCACGCACACATACAGCCACATACAAGGTACACACACAACACATACATTCTAACCCAAACAGCACACACTCATGCACACACCTCAACACACACACGCACCACACAATCATACGCCCACACACATGCGGACGCCCATTCAACGCGCGCACACCACACGCACGCACACCCACGCACAAACACGCACCGCAACCACACGCCACGCACACCACAACCACACACCACACACCAAACACGCACACGCACACAGCACGAACAACGCACACCACACCCCACAAACCCCTACACCAAACCACGTGCACACGCACAGACCACAACGAGACGCATACACGCATCCATTCATAACACAAAACACAGCACACAGACATCACAGGCACACAGCAACAATAAACGCACACACGCCAGCGCGACATCACACACACACCTACACTGTCAGAACACACATGCTCTCATGCACACGTACGCGCAGACATACACACGCACCTACACATACACACATGCAGTACACGTACACAAAACACACGCACACACCAACATTACACACACATACACTTGCACGACACAATCGTGCCTACACGTGCGCACACACACACAACAAAACACATGCTATACACGAACACAAAACGTGCTCACACAAAATAGACCTCATACCACATAAAACCACCCCGAAACAACACACACGCGCCAACACAGCATGCAGCCATTTGCTACCCTCTCCCTATGTGCACATTTCGCAGCGTGGTTGGTGTTGATTGATTGGTTATGAGGTTTCACGCCCGATGCTACAAGGCGATGAGGCGCGCCGTAGTAGAGGGCTCCAGACAAATTTTGACCTCATGGGATCTTTAACGTGCGCGAAATCTCGAACACGAGGGCGTTTTCGCTTTTCGCCTCCATCGGAAAAACGGCCGCCGCTGAGGGGAATCAAACCTGCGTCCGCGGGCGTGGTTGGTGTAAATTTTATCGCCCTCTGTATTCCGTCTACAGCACGAGAAAGATCACTCTCTCCTATACCGCAAATGACGTAGCTACCGCGCGCCACGACACAAAATATGCGAAGAAAAGGCGTCGTACGAGTGAGCAAACGTCTTATTCCTTGACGTCTCCTTCTTGAAGCAAAGTTTTCAGCAGCTGAAAGGCGTAAATACCGTTGCTTTAAGATATATCCCATTCTAGTATTTAGGTTGGCCTTCGATTTGTCGACGTCTTTATAGCATATCACCCCATTACTGTCGAAGGGACGTAAGCTGGCGATCCCACTGTTACAGACGCGGCTCGTCCAACCCGGTGATTTGCTTCTGTACTGTGACCTTTTCCCTGTCCCCTTCATTAGCCGTCGATTCCTGTAGGTGTCACAAGTGGAGAATAAGCAAAACGCGAACGGTCGCTACGAAGTTAAATCCACGAGTAGAAAAGGGGGAAGCGAAGCGAAGTGTCACATACGAAGCTGCCAAAAGGGGGTTGCGCGCACATCCGAAAGCGAAACTTAAAAAAAAACCTTTGAAGCAGACGCCCCTCTGAGCGCTTTTTCGGTTGCCGGTCCTTTATTCTAGCCCTCGCGAAAGGCATACGGAGGAACTGGTACCCACAGGAGCGTAACGATGTGCCTCCTAAAATAAAAATAAAAAAGGTGGAACCCATTGGCGAAGCTAAGAAGATGTTTGTTCGGGAAGTTTGTGCGTAGAACTGTGGGAGAAGAACTCGCGCTGACATTTGAGGCAGAATGCAAATGCTGAAGCGAGCACACTGCAAAAAGAAACCACTACAAAAACAAAAATGAGCAAGCAGCTCAAGCTGCGGCTTTCTTTGTTATTCAAAGCAAAGCGCGAAGCACTGGCCTCTGCCATGAATTATGCGCATCGATTAGCAGTCAAGAGCGTTAGAGGAGCTGTGTAAGTCGCTTCCTCTTCCGTCCTCTTCCAGCACTTCTTCCCACCTCTGACCAAAGGCTCAACCATCCTCCAAGCGGCAAACTGCCTTTCGGAATATCGAAGCTAGAGTTTAGCTTGCACATCGGCTCCCTCTTTGGTTTGCATCCAGCCACCCGTGCGTGCACTCTCACACTTTCTCTTACTTCAATCCTTTACAAGAAAAAGAAAGATCAGAAAAAGAACAAAATACTTTTCCGTCTTTTCCAATGGGGGTTCACACACCGCCCGCTGTAGTTTCCTTCCGTAAATTGCATCATGTGAGTCGTTTCGAGTCTGCAGAGGAAGGATTCCCAGGAAGCCGATACGAAGTGGGAAAAGAGGCCACTTCGTTCATTTTGTCGCCACCACGCTCTAGACCATACCGGAGGGAATAACTTGCGCTGATCTTGATGGCAGTTATTGGGACACAAATAAACAAGAGGAGGCTGGATAGGAGTCTTCATCTTTCATCATCAACGGTTTCCCTTAAAGGACAGAATAACCCACTATTCTAAATCCTAGTAATTGATTTAGTTCAGGTACGAGAGGACTTTGCTCATAAAGCCCCGGAAAACCGTATACGCTCCCGCCAATTGAGGAAAGGACATCTTTTGTTTTTTTTTGCGTTGAAATATTTAGATATATCTCGCATTTGGCAACTGTGTGCGGTGCAACCCTGTCATACAAAAACTTGCTTTTTGATCTCATTAAGACATAGCCCCTTTCTTTCGGGCGGCGTTTCCTCACTAGTGGCCTGTTTGCAATGGAGCACTCTCTACAGCAGTAACGTTAATTTCGGCGCACAGGGTGGATGCAGGCGCTGTGAAATAATGCAAGGTTTGCACGGGCACTAACGCTTGCATGCCATGCAAGCATTTTGAACACTGTTCTCCTTAGTCCGCAGACCTTTGCCTTACTACTATGATGACGAGAAAACTGTACACATCATTAGCCAGTCGCAGTAGTAGATGCAGAATGCTATTTTCGTTGCACCATACTGCATGAAACAGCTGTCATTTGAAGCGTGTAACCTTAAGCGGAAATACCAGAAAGTATATCCAGTTTGTGTGAGTGCACTCCGCTCGGAAACGGTGAGAGACAGAAACAACAACAGTTTTTCCGCATGCTGACATCCGCCGCAGTTTTGAAGCAGTGATTGTGCGGTATTTAAGCGAAGGAAGTGCTGTCGAAACTTGATAAAATTCATGTGAACCATTTGTGTCGAAGAAATTGATAAGAACATTGAAATAGAATATAAAAGTGCCAGTTCCGCGTGAAGGATGTATATGAAAAATACGGGGTTACAACATTTCCATCTTTCGCACAAAATGCGTTTACACGATTTTCCTCTCATAGATGATCACGAACGGGATGGGAAGGCGATGGGGTTATGATGAGAATCAAGATGCGGCGTTGAAGCATGAGAGTTTACGTCCGAAACAAATTTCTCTTGTGCCCACGCATAGATAGCATTCCAAGTAAAATAATACAGACAGGTGACATGCCTTCCGTTTCATTTACGCGCATCGTAGTGCTCACTTGGGCCCATCCTATTCCGCACAGTTCCCTTAGTCCGCATCTCGTTTTAAAGCGAAATCTTTCCGAGTTGGACCGATGGCGTCATGTCAAAAAACTAAATGCATTTTCCGATAGACCACTTGGTCGACCGAAAAGCTCTGATAAGATCTCTGGGCACACGGCGCGTGCGTGAAAAGGGCTCCTATTGTGTCATAATGGTTACTGAAAATCGCGAAAAAGGAACGGTTCTACACAAGACAATACACGCATCGATCATGAAGAAGTAGTGAAATAGTATACTTTTATCTCATAAACGACGTATCGGTATACATTTAAATCGTTCGTAGATGCGTTTAGTTACTGCCGAAAAAAAGTCGCATCGGTTTGTTCTTCGTTTGCCATTTGGGTCTTTGAAGGTTGGACGATCGATCGGACGCACGTTCAGCAAATGATGGACGCACTTTTTGCGGAACTTTTGACGCAATGTTGCTTAAGTTTTGATGATAGAAAGATTTCGCCCTTGTATAAAATTAATTTTGGAAGGATACCGCTTTTTATAAGACCTGGCTTTAATTCTTTAAACCTATACCCAAACGTTTCGCCCCTTTGTTCTTAGGGTTTAACTGGTACTTGCGTTCTTCGCTTCGCAACACACTCTGTATGCTGTGCAATTTTTTCCTCGATAAGCGTAAACGTATTCGATTGCGTTGACATCTATTCTTGCACCAATATTTACTTAGTAAAGCACACCAGGACAAAGGCGGGTGATCCTTATTAGGCTCCAGTACACTAAGGACCCGTTCAGAAGGAGCAGCAGGATCAAAGCGTTAGAAGTCGCACCAGGTGGAAAGATGGTTGTAAGCACTATGATTGCACACCCGTTCCAAAACACGAACATTTTCACGGACTTCGTAAGTCGCGTTTTGTTTAGGTAGCCGGTACGTAATGTACTAACCAGTCCATGATCATGAGTACACCAAAAGACACGAACCAGATAGCCATAATGTCTAAGTGGTTGACACGCTTTATTTGGAGAAGGACAGTGTATGGGGCAGCCCTGGGCAATGAAAATGCCAAGCCACAAAACAACACATTTATTTCCGGTAGAAGGTACCAGCTGACGGGACAGCGGTGAGGATGCCTGGCAGAACGCTCAAGGTCCGTGGAAGGTCTGACCACCTGCGCCATGAGGCTCGCGCCGTTAGCCTCAGAGCAGTGCTTTGTCGCCTTTTGCGATGCCGTTACATACGTATTGGTGTAACCCGATACCTGGAAACGTGTAAGCGACCGCCTCTTTACCCTAAACACGGCTAAAGTTTATAGGCACAGGCGCTGCCTGCATCTTTTAACGCAATTAGGAACAAGAATCATTTCGCCTTTTAAGGAAAGCCAATCACGGAAGCTCAAAAACCATATATTGCTTCACTCTTGTCAGAATAGCGAGGTGGATAGGGTTAGAGAAACACAATAGAGGCTTATAGGCTAGAGAGGTTTTGTAACAGATAAATATTCCGTTTTCGCGTCATCATTTTGCTAGCATTTCATCGAAACAACAGGAACTTGTCGGCATGTGCCATGTCAAAAATTTCGAGTTCGCCATGCAGTTGCAGGTTCAGGAGTAATTCAATATATCAAAAATAGTCCGGCACGTTCTATTACGTTGGACACATCGGCAGCTCACAGAGAGAAGGAAGCGGTATTTGTAAACAGTGGCTCAAAATCGTGTACAATCAGACGATTGATGCGCACTGAATTCAATCTCTCTCGGCTGAGCTCTACAGGTGCAACCTTCCGTCATAAAGGTGGATGTTGGCACTGGGCTATTTAATGACCGCAGCGACGGAGACAATGTTTGTAAGCGCCGCGATGTTGCTCACCAAGAGTCATCATTCG
This sequence comes from Haemaphysalis longicornis, assembly GCA_013339765.2. Lineage (NCBI taxonomy): Eukaryota > Metazoa > Arthropoda > Arachnida > Ixodida > Ixodidae > Haemaphysalis > Haemaphysalis longicornis. The sequence continues at coordinate 67,379,570 of CM023457.1, forward strand.
TACCTATCTGAAGATTCGGTCCACCTTGTAGTTCATACGCTAGAATAACGCTTGTTCAGCCTTAAAGAGGTCATTTAAAAAACTACGTAAAAACATTACGTACAAAACGGGTAATCTGAAGTTTTTACCCTTCAGAAAGGTTTTTGCTTTAGTACATGCTTCGAGTATTCTTGGTGGGTATTTTGAGTATTTTGAGTATTTGAGTAACCCGCACTTAACATAGTAAACCAGGTAGCTAATGCGAATCTTTATGTTTTCAGAAATTCCCATTCCGGCGTGCATTAAAATTGCAAATTTGTTTGTAAATGTTTCTGGGAAGCGGTATTTCTTGGCACAGTGCAGGTGTTCTCTATTTCGAAAGTCATAAGGCGTAACCACGAGCAGTATCGTGACTTGAATCGTCTCACGTTCAGAGGCGGGAAATGATTTCAAAGCAATTTCACGTGCCAGTGTGCATGAATCCAATGTTCGGTAATCGCCTCCTCTACGCCGACCGCGACACACCCGTTCTGGTTGGAGACAGCAGCCGTCGGCAAGCACTGAACAGATAGATAGGCTAGATTTGAAGACTTCCTGCTTTTTCTTTTTGTCTCTACGCTCTTCGCCGTCTGTCAGTACTGTCTTCGCGTTGCTTTTCTCTTCCGGAATTTTTTTTTCTTTTTTATGTGACATACCTTCCTTTTCGCTACCCCATGCGAACCGCGAGCATTTCCGGACATAGTGAGCCGGCATTCCGTTTGCAAATTTAATTCATCCTTTTTTCGTCAGTCCTCTTTGGCTTTCCCTTCAGCGCGTATTCCTTTTTCTAGCGCTCTTTATTCTATTCTCCTAATCTCCTCTCCACGTTCCCCATCCTTCTCCCACTTTCCTCCCTACCTCGTCGGCAGTTCACCACCCCTGCGGTGGGACCCGGTCGACTGCGCCTTGTGGGAGCATTAAATTGACATATTTCAAGCGTCTCAGGACACTTTTATCTCGCGGACCGCGTGGCCTACTCCGCATGTCCCGCATGCGTCACATTTGCCCCCGGTTTCCTTTTTGCCTACGCGACGCTTTCTTGCTTTTTTAGGACTGCACACACGCTCGGTTTCTCCCTGCATTGTAGATATTGGGGGCCTGCTAGTTTTTGCACTGTTCTACATTTTGATCTTCCTCTCCTTCCAAAGAAGGATATGGTGCCTGCTCGCGCGCCTGTATTGCTCCTTTTTTGGGAACTTCGTGCCCTCCGCCTTGTCTGGTTGATAAATGCCGCCCCTCTCTTTTCCATTCGGCTTCTGTTCGCAGTTTTAATGGCCGCTGGAACTTCCTTCATCCGAATGCTCAGTATCGCGATCTGGTCTGGAAAGACTAATTTCGTTCGATCATTCTTTGTCTGAGGCATTAGCGCTGTGTATTCGGAACTCTTTGGCGGTAGACTGTGGGTTAGAAACTAACGCCTTTCCCCTGCGTTTTAATAAATCTTAGTCAGTTGTGTGTACGCTTTCAGGGATGGTGAGCTGCAAAAAAAAAACGCAGATTACTGGGAAGCGTGCGGGATGGTGGAAAGTGAACGCTAAGGGTAGCTGCAATTCTGCCTGCTAAAACGTGAATTTTCGCCTCCATTTTCAGACGCGCTCTATGGAGCAGTTATTTGGTTCTGTGACTATAACGCCTAAAACATAGCTTGAGCGTAAAAAAACTTGCACAGAATTTGCACGTGTGTGCTCAAACATAACGTGCAAACAAACGCTATGACCACAAAAAGTATAAAGTTTGCGCTATGCGCGCAAGCATAACGCTACCTGCAAAACTATAAAGTAATGCAAACGGCAATTATAAATTATGGAAGGATAGCCGTTGTGCTATTTGGTGGGACATCGCTGGGAATATTGCGCGTGGAGCTTTTACGGTTACAGACAATTTTACCGTCTTCATACGTTATGAAGACAGAGCCGTATTGACCACTACAGCAGCACAAGGTAAGACAGCCCCTCCGTTAAGTCCCCGATAGCTGCGTGGGGCTCCACTCACAGTGAAGAAAAGTGTTGAAGCTCATAAACAGATGAACAGACTGCCACAGTAATGTCCTCTCTTCTCAAATCTATACCATTATTGTAGTGCTACCTTTATTTCACATTTAGCCAGCGTTCGATTAGCCCTCCGCGCAGTGAAATGAACAATGTTTGTTCCAAAGCCGTATATGTTCTCCTTCCGTGTACACATGCCCTTGTTTTTATTCACTTGTTTTTTTTTTGTTTTCGCAGGTATGTACCACCGAAGCTTTCTCACCTTGCCACTAGTTTGGCTCGAATTCCCCTGCCACTCACTTAAGAGCTGCGAAGGTGAGTAGCTAATATGCACTTTTAAGAAAAGGTGCTTTATCAGAAGAACCATACCCTAATTCGAGATCCCTCGATCGTTTTTTCCCGCGCTAAAACCCCACCAAAAGTGGGTTTTCAAGCCCTACAATATGCTGTAACTTCCACCTACCCTTCGGAGCAACAAGGGAGGCCCAATCTTGGAACAAAGTCGCAGAAACTAGCAACCCCCCCCCAAGAAACGCTATATTCGCATAGGAAACATGTCGCAAAAGATTGCCTGCGTTGGCAAAGGCAAGGCGACGTGGTTCCAGCACCCGTGTGGCAGCAAAACCGCCAGGCACCTCTGAATTTAGTGACAACCAGCTCGTAGTGGAACAGCCCTGCAAGGAGATTGAGCAGTGGCATGCGGCTTATGACGTACCACGTCTTCAAAAGACGATTCCTACACGACTCACGGAATGCTAAACTCCGTCAGAGAAAAGTAGGCTTGAAAAAGTATCCAGGAGAAAAAAATTGTATTGACAGAGTCACTTGTGTTCTCTGCAGCGCGAGTGTTTATAGCGGAGTGTACGTCACTTACCAAAAAACAGCGGCGATGAGGGAAATTGAACTCGAGGATGCGAGCTGGCAGGAAAGTGCCTTAACCTCTATTCCACACCGACACCACGCAGAAAACGGCCTTTGAGGTACTTTAAACAGAGCACCGTGCCACGGTTCAAAATTCCGCGCGTCCACTATGCTTGCCATTCATGCGTCCATTCTTCCGAGCACCCATACCTGATTTGACCTCGCCGTGCAAGGTAAAGGGTCAAACAGAACAGAGCCTTCTGCTTCTTTTGCATGCCTCCACTCAGCGCTCGTCAGAAATTTCGGAACTGCACTAAAGGAAGAAAATTAGTATAGACGTTTTGCCAATAAATCTGCGTTCTTTCCTTTGTGCTACTGACTTGTGCTGCAAGGGAAGTGCCACGGCAATACGACGCTTCGCAGTTGTCATATTCCTTCGCATAATCACATAAGTTTGTTTTGTTTACGTAGGATAGGTATACAGTGAGAACATTCGTTTGATAACTGCTCTTTAGGCGGCACCGATGACGGTGACGGAAATTCATTGACCCGCCCCCTGCGCTTATTTCGACTTATAGTTTACCGAAGACTGGGACGAGACGAGGGCATGGCACCGCCCCAGGCAACTATATATCGCGGTAACGACGGAACGCTTTCAGCTTTGTAAACCTTGCACATACTTTATATAGCTCGAACGCTTATCGTACGGCTTTATGAAGACGCCCTCAGGATGTATTTGTTTTCCCGTTTTTTTTTAAACGTCCTACAGCATTGATTGGCGCAGCATGGCCAGTCACGGGTTAAATTGAAGGAACTGGATGTCTCTGAAGTCTCTCGATCAGAGCGTACTTAGGACGGACCCAGGAACACGTACTGCTCTTCGTTTGCTTACCGCCAAACCGCCTGCGGACATGTCATTCCTACAGCCGCCAATCATCCTGTTCTTTCGCTTACATGAGCAAAGACACTCGGTTGATTTAGGGCGACTCTAACTTGGCAACTCACTTAAGAAACTTTTTTGGTGGATGGGAAAAAGCGGATGTTTGGTTCTTGATTTTTTCTGTTCTGCTCATGCTTTGTCGTTTTATGGGTTTTTGCGTTGTTTTAACTTGTTCCAAGTTTCCCGGGTATTTGTTGGGTCCGATGTCGGGTCTTAGTGCTGTTTTCACTGTCGGGCAGTGTCGCAGGTACAATCCTAGTATTGCTGTTTTTTTTTTTTTTTTTGCTTCTCTGAAATGATTTCTTCACCGGTCTCATGTTTGATGGAGTTCTTGGAGGGAAGCGTCACAGCATTTTTTTCTGATGGAATCTCTGTGTTTTCTGTTCGCTGTTTTATAATACAAGTAGGCGATTTTAATGCTAAAAGAGGGGACTGTAGCTTCATACGCTCAGCCCTCGCTATCAATTGCAATGCCACCGCTGACAAGTAAACGGAGTAGCTGTTCCACACGCAGCGGAAACACATTTTAGAGTTCCGTCAATGAGGCAACTTCGCTTTTAATAAACCGAAACTTTTCTGAACATTGATCAAAATTTTTTTAGCCCCAATTTTCCATTAGCATCCGTGTATTGCAATGATACTTTTTGTTGCATCGTAGTACAAGTGCGACACCGTGGTTGTAAAAAAAAAAAATAAAACGTACCGCGGCGCAGTATCAAAACGCTTTTCCTCGTTTTTGTGGCGCTAGAGTTGTAGAAAACTTCCAGAGAAAAACTTCCAATGCCGTCACGTTGGTAGGCTGTATATATTTCTCCGCCACGATTTATTGGGAACAAGGATGAAAGTAGCCTACCGTAGCTGTCAAAGCTACCAAAGTCTTTCTAGTTGTCCCCCTTACTCGTACCAGAAAAGTATTTGTTTTTTTATGCTATATTTCTGTTTTTACGACGAGAAGTGCTTTTGTATAAGCAGTGCGAGTAAGAACGTACAGGACTTTTTCGCACCCATGTTCACAAACGCGCCTCATTGACACAGCCAGAATGCTTGCAGAGTAGAGATGACCTCTTTATAAGTTTTGCGAGGTTTGTACTGAAAGACTACAAGCGCAAACGCTACTTTTTCATCTCTTAGCGCGCTCTCTCACCTTACTTTCCAATCCCATGATTCTTCAGGCGCGTACGCTATTTCTTTCCAGCCACTTCCCAGGTAAATCAAGTTACCAGTTTTATTCCCAAATACCCGAAAAGAAACCGTTGAGGGAATAGAAAGTACCAGGATCAAATATCTACAAAACGACGACGCGGATAGGCGGAAAATGCTTTAACCACGCTGTGCTTGTATACTGGAGCTGGGAGTCACTGGAAATAGATTAATTCCTCTCTTTTCTATCCCAGCAGTCGATAGTAATGCGTCCCTCTCCTTGTCTTCCTTCCCTTATCTCTCTCGTGCTATTTCTTTTTTGAGAACAATTGGGGAGCGACATTTCGTTGCGAAATCAGATATAACACAGTTACTTCAAACAAAACATGAATGCACTTTTTGGCCAATACCATTTGTCAAAATTTGTGCTCACGTTTCGGGCAGTTGTCTAGAACTCCGCGTTTTTTGCTATTTCTTTTTTTTTTTTGCTTTCTTTTTACAGTCCCACTGCCAAAAGCCAGTAGGTGTACTAAGGAACCCATCCAATCAACCATTGCTTTTTTATTTCCCGATTGCGTTCTGACTTTATTTTTGATGACTCGCCTAAAAGCTATATGCTTTGATAATGTTGTACTGTTGTGCTATAAAAAACTTGCCGGCAGTTTACGATTCGGAAATTTTTTTTTCTAGTTCATACACAGTGCTGCAATCTGTAAGCACTGAGTGATGTCTGATTGTACGGTTTAACGCGCCGACGCAACGCAGGCGATGAGGCTCGCCGTAGTGGAGGGCTCCGGATTAATTTTGACCACCTTTGAATTTTTAACGTGCGCCGAAATCTCGTACACATGGGAGTTTTTGCTTAATCTAAAAGCAAGTTTCTGTCGCTTATCTAAATGACAAGTGAAGGAAAAGAAAGACTGCAGGCTTTGTTTGCGCCCTAACTTTGCTGTTCTGTAGGGCAGTTCTCGTTATTTACAGCACCAAACTTCAAACAGGAAAAAATGTTTGTTTTAATCTTTTTTTCGTACTTCTTCAAGTACGAAAAAAAGATGTAAAACCGAAGTTTTTCTTCGCGGTGTTCAATTTTCTGCGGCAAAAAAACACTGTCCGACACTTCCCCGGGGTCTCGTCTACGTCAAAGTGCGCTGTAATTATTAGTTTTTTAAACTGAGAAACACACTCTGGGAGGACGACAGAAGGAAAAACATCCTGGACAGTTCCAAAAAAATTGACCCCTGTAAAAGCGTTCAACAAGTCAATTTCAAAGAACGGACCGACCTACTCTACTCCACATCTCATTTTGCTACTCCACATCTCAATATATTTCCCCAGTTAAATCAGAGGGCCACAATGTTCTCGCGAGTCTTGAGGGCGCAAGAGCAATCTCTGTCGCTGAAGAAGGAAAGTCGGAAAATATGTCGGCTTGGGAAAACGAGTAGTCCGTGCACATATTTATTTATTTTTTTCGTTTCATCTCCTGTTCTCTCGCCGTGCCCCTTTTGTACGGCCTTTAGTACCGCTCACATTGTGAAGTCAACGAAGCAAAACTAATTGGACGCATTCAACTCGCATTTATTCTTAATTCTTTTAGATATCACAGGCTCCGACAGAAACTTCGATTATTGCAGCTGCTGAGGCACGCATTCAGAATAACGGAGCTAATTTTCCCGGTCGACCTTACCGCCTTTGCCCTCAAGATCCCAGAAGTAGGGTAACAAGCTTAGAGTTCGTCCGTATATACGTATGTAAATTAATCTGTATTGTAAATGTTCTTTTTTCTTTATTACTCTACATTCACGTCTTTCTTCGTTGTTTGAAAACGCCGATCTTAATAATTTTATATTTTTTCAACAGCCGGGGTTCGCACTTGCGAAGGCCGGCGCAGGCAGCGCAAAAAGGCAAGGGGCGTCGAAGTTTCCTTTTAAATCCGTTATTAAATCTCATCATCCAGTTTGCACGGCAGGATTTCAAACGGGGCCCGGTAATCAAATCGGGAAAGCCGGTGTCTCGTTCCTCTATTCACGCAAGTTTCAGATGTAGAGTACGTTAGCTGCTCATTTTTATTCCGTCCGTTTTATGCTCTGTCACCTTTAATTCCAGCGTAAGTGTTTCCTTTTTTTGTCTTCTGCTAGAGATTCACGATCTGCGGAGTATTTCCATCATGTAGCAGCTTTCAGAAAAATGTAGCACCGAGCAGTCATGTCTTTTGTCGCGCTAATGACACTTTTAGCTTCATCAGTTTCGCTTCGTTGCCTCTTTGAAGCCTTGAATTGAGATGCTTAATACCGCCTTTAACGTACCCAGGAGTTCTTTGTAGTCTTTCGGGCGTTAAGTTCTGGATTTCTTCTGATCTTGCTCTTAAAAATGCGATAGAAACTCGCAATGATTTTGCGCAGCAGGTTCGTAGCTTTGGGAATGAGTGAAAATTCAAGACTAAAACTATTGGTTTGAAATTTACATTCTAACTTGGAACAAAGACCTGAAGTGCAGAGAAAATACAGAGTAACTGCATGTGTCGCAGTTCCCAGGGTTTCCTCTAAATGAATATAGAATTGCTTGGGCTTTTGAAACCCAGCTCTGTAATAAACTACAAATAAATTAGAACTTCGGGCCTTTTGCTGGTGCTTACACATGGCGCACCAGAAGCATGTAGCGTGTGTACTAGCAATCTAGCACTGGTGCCATTGAAATAAATGCAACAACACACACGCGTCTTTAGGAACATTTGAAGCACTTTGGCGCACGTAGAAGAAGGAGTCGGAGTGGGCTTGTCCACTATAGCATCAGGAATCGGAGGGTGTACGGTGCCAAGAGGGAAAACGGCGGTTTCGCTTTCCGACTCATGCGTATCCGGCGTGACATCGGGCGTATCGAGCGTGACTCCGTGCGCGACAACAAGGCAGCTAGAGGTTGTTGTGGCGTGGGACCCGAGTGTCTTCTGGTGCAATTGCGCCACCGGAGGTTTGGCGATAGCAAAAAGTTTTCCCCAGAATCTTCGTATAGGGGATCAGGTTGCCAACTTCGGCGCAAATTGTAATTATATTACATGCTATCTCGACCCTGACCTGGGAGCCTACACCAACGCGATGCTTAATCTAAGGCAATGAAGAGGAATCAAAGCTTCCTTTTTTCTGATGTAAGGGCTTGGAATGCTGTCAGGAGTTTTAGTTACATTTAGAGCGAGTTATGTTTCTGGAACGATTGCAAGAACCATTGGCGGGGCATTTTGCGAGGCTAGACAAACTTGTAGTTTATATCTGACCCTTAGCTTGTAGCACGTTACATACATGTTACATAGATGGATTCCTGGGCCTCATGAGGAAAAACACTATCGGCTGGTTCACACCACACCAAATACCTCTGACATAGCTCTATTCCCCCTCTCCGTTCATGTTTTTTTTCTATATTTCAGAAACCATGCTAGCTGCTACACTGAGTGTATTTGAAGACGATGCCGGACTCTTGTTTTTTCGTCTTGCTGCCCCTTCCTTCCGCGCCCTCTATTATTAAATATCAAGACTTGAACCGACGCTGCACTTCCCAATGCCGCTTTGCATTTCTGCAAGGAGGACCGTTTGCGGTATCCTTTACCTTTGTAGCAACACTCCTTTTGCCGATTCCGTCTTCGATACGCCCATCTCATTCAGTTCCAAATAAATACTTGCTGCGTAAGAGCTCCCGCTGCTGCTAGTATGCAAGGACTGTCAACAGAAGTACAAAGGCATGGGTCCTCTGACAAGGAACCATCATTTCCGCCCACCCGCAGGGAAACCATTATTAGGGGCGAAGCCCCTTAAGGGATTCGGGCTGTCGGCGTCTCATGTAGTCGTCATCTCATGTCGTCGTAGCATCATGTAATCACGGTACTAAAACACCAGGACAGTCGTTTTCAACGCCTCGCGCTAGAACGTAACGCGAGAACAGACAGGGACAATCGTTCTCCGACGCCTAGCGCTAGAACGCTTCGTCCTTCAAAGACACAAGACTCTTACAGCGAAGCAGTATACTCCTACCCCCAACAATTTTATTTCCCTGGGCAAAAAACCAAAGCGCTAAGAAAGCACTTACACACTGCATGCTTCACTAACTCCTCAGGTTTCACGTTAGTGGAGATGACCCGGGATTTTTTTCCTGCCTGCGAAAAGAACTTTGCTGCAGTGTCACTCTTACTGCAAAGAAGCGCCCCAAACAGGAAAGTCATGTTCGTGGAAATCGGGGGGAGTTTCCTTAATGCGGAGAAAAGAACACAGTGGCGACATAGAAGCGGTGAACAACCCATGTAGAAGATAAGCATCGTAAGTCGGTACGGTGATGGCTAAACTTTTGGGACGATCACACGACGGGATGCGAATAGGGACTGAATGGTGAATGCGGGATAGGGTTTTGAAAGAAATTCCTTTAATTATGCATGAAATCTTCCAAATCAACAGCACTGCGATTTTGACTTGCAGCTGCTCTCTTGAGCACTGGTCGTACGCTTTCGTGTCACCCCACCGCACGCAACTCGTCCTCCATGAAGAGTGCATTAGGTGGTAAATTTGAGGGTTAAATGAGGTCAAGCGCAGAGTGAAACGGCGATGGGAGAGGGATACACTCCTAACAAAAATGCTAGCAACAATGTATAATGGGTTGTATTTACTAACTTTTTACAAACTTCACAACCCCCAGAATGGTACGTAGGTCCTACCACAAAGTATGAAACCTAAAGTTATCGTTACTAGTCTAGACCATGCACGTAGTAACTAGTTCTTTTCTGATACTAACGTTCACTGATAGTAACAAAATTCTATGAATTATTGAACATAACTACTACAGCCCTTTTACCACTCCAAATCACGATTAAGGGTTTTTGCAAATCGACATGCTGACTTGGTGTATGGCCAATAAAATGCAGAATTCTGAAATTATCTTTAATTTATTTTATTTTTGCGACAAGCTTACTGACTCTATCAGAGTACTTTAGCTGCTGGTTATAAAAGCGAGAAGAGAAGATGTATTTCTAAGGTAACTAAGTTATACTCGCTCTCCACGTGCATCCCGTTGGTTTTCTTGCTCAATTTATTTGTTGGCTAAATGAGATACATGCGTGTTGAATTTGGCTATGTCAGGCTGCACGCTCAGTATATATACATTGTCACGCGTATCTTTTTACTAGGTTATGCATGCCGACTTAGTAAAACCACTAGGTACCTAGTGGCTAATGCGACAAGTAACTGGCTAGTGTTCTTTTAGTAAGTGCCACGACCTTTTTTAAAAGTGTAGGGACGCACAGCTTGTGTTACGCCACTTACTTCGAGAGACGTCGAGAGCTGTCTGGAGCATTCTGGAAGTTCGGTGTTCCTGCGGATGCAGCGGTTGACAGGATACCATTGAATGCTGGGGTGTGGCAAGTAATTTCAATGAACTCTGAATAAATTCGTGTAGAGCTCCTTTAGACAACGTCTGTAGTTGCTAGGTGATATCGACGCGTTGCAACTTGATGTGGACGCGAGAGTTGCTAAGACGGGCTGCGCGGTCGAAGATTACCGCATGTTTTGCTTGGATGGGATTGGAGTGAACTGGAGAGCATGTGGTCCGACTTCACGGGTAACCTGCGAGTTACCACTGGTTTAGGCATATTGTGCTATCCTGATTCCCCTGCGTTGCATACGCTTCACATATCCTACACAATAGTAGAGTGCCGATTTATCCACATTTTAGTCGCAGTTTCTTGCAATATTTCTGGCAGAGGAGAATACAGACAAATGCGTCTATTTCTGGATCGTAGATGCATTTTTTTGTTTGCAATGGTTCTGATTACTTCTTTACGGCCACATAAATGCGCTCATACACAGTGTTCAAATTGTGCAATTGCATTCACCACAATCGTGCACTAAAAAACCAGGGCTCAGCTTTTGTCTCTTGTTTAGGTGAGTGCGCTTGTAGCAGAATCAAACACGAAGGTTTAACAGCCATTAGAACAGAAGATCCCTCCGCCCTTCCTAGTTCAATTCCTAAGCCTCACAGCCCTCTTTCGCTGATCTATAAAACCTGCATACGATGCGGGAAGTCCGTTCTTCGCGTCGGTTTATGGTGCATTGGGTGAAGTGTATACTGCGAACGCGAAAGAGCCATCTATCTCCACTTCCTGCCATATTATGGATCACAAAGTGCACATTGCTCACCTACACAATATCGCTAAGAATGCACACTACTCCCCAGGTTTTTGCGCTGTTCTCTCTTCTCAGTGGTGACGAATCGAAACGGAGCAGCCGTACAGCTAGGGTAAATCTGTCCGGGTCGATGATCGTGGTACCGCAAAAAAGTTCGTTATTTCCTACAAATTCCTAATGGATCTCCCGGAGGCCCATTAGGAGTCTCTATTTGCTAACCCATTTCGCTCTGGCCTGTTTTGGCACACGCCGTTACCTTTAACAAAGCCTGTGTCCTCTTCGACGAAAGTCACCGCTCAATATTCCAGCATGCCGTGACCTCCTATTTACTTATCAAGCTTCTTCGTGGCTTCGTTCAACGGCGAAGATAAGTGTCCTTCTACTAAAATCATTGCGCGTCTGACGCATATCCAGAAATGAAAGGTAAGCTGCATAATGGCGCATGTTTTACTGCCAAGGTCTTTTGTGTGAAAGTTCTTTTGTGTAAATTATGCACTTTTTTCACGCTCCGTATTAAAAAAAAACCCTCGTGAATTCAAGAGCCGTTTACGTAGCTCATAATAAATCACATTAAGAGAAAGAAATGGCCTGCGCTGGACATACACTGCGACGAAGTGACAACCGATAGACAACCAGAGTTACACAGTGGCTATTCCGAGGGAAGGGACTAGACGGGAAAAAAAGACCATAAGCTGCATGGAGGGACGAGATAGGAAAATTTCAGATGAAAATGATCGACTAGCGCAGTGGAGGACACGAGTTGTTCGATATCTATGGTGGAGACTTGCGTCATGCAGTGGAGTTAGGTAAGATGATGATGGCAATGATGATGACGACAACGACGGCGACGACGAACCCGCAGTGGTGGTTCATTGGCTAAGGCGCTGTGCTGCTGAGCCGAAGGAGGCGGGCTTAATCGCGGTGGGGGTGACTGCTTTTCTGTTGAAGGCTGCAAGCAGAAAACGGCGCACGTTAATGATCCAAAGTGGTCGTAGTTAATCCGGAGCCCTGCAGTGTGGTGCGCCTCCTAACACAGGTGTTGTTTTGAAGAGTTAAGCCCCACTGTCAATCGACAACGACGACGACGACGATGATGATGATGTGTGGTGGTGTTACTACCCAGCGCTTTTTTGCTTTTTTGTTCCCTTACCAAAGCGTAGCTACATCTGCGTCAGATTTTATAAAATAATGTTATTCTAGGTTTATACGATGTAATGTATTGCGAAACAAAAAGAAAATGTATTAATCGATTTACTAATAATAAAGCACGTCGTGAACTCCGCTTGCCTTGGTCTAAAAATTTGAATATCTGACATGGATAGAATTGTGGCACGACAACACGTGCTCACCGAACATAACCAGTCCCCAAAGAAAAAAAAATAACGAAAATATACTTTTGAAGTCGTGCCCTCATCAACTTTTGTGCCCACTGTTCACAAGTACTCGCAGGAAGTATACCCTTGTTGCCATGAATAATATTCTGTTCCTTCCAGCTACGCTTAAAATGAGCATTCGAGGACTCAAGGGAGCACTTTAGACAAAAAGCTGCGAGGACGCACTTTAGGAAAAAGCTACGGAGGTACTAACGAAAGATATTTAGATACGCTAAATTATTGGAAGCTACAGAAACCGATTCCAGGCATCTCATCTGGGGAAACGACAACACACGGTTGATCCGGAGAAATCTACACTTTTGAGCTTTTTTACTTTTTTTACCCTATAACCCAATATAATCTAATAAAATGTTTGATGACGAGCTTTGCCCGCATGATACGTAACATTCTTTCCTTTTTCTCTTCTTCTGTTTTATTTTTAACCTTATTCCCGCAAACACAACAAGTTTAGCTCACTGTACTCGCGGTGGGTTACTAGGTACGTTACGGAAACAGTATGAACACCATTTTTCTATGCTTTCTATTTCCTCTGTGTTGGCATGCGAATATGTTTTCGTTTAATTGGTAGTACTGCCTTTGTTTAGGTATTTTCATGAAGGTTGCAGTTTGGAATACTTCTGCGTAAATAATTCACATGTTTGGAACTTTGCATTGTGCGCTAAGTAAGCCTGTCATCATCTTGTAGCCATCAATTGTAGCACAAAAAAGAGCGATGGCTTTTAATATTTCCGTTAATACATTGTAGCTTGTATTTTCGAGTTTCGTTCCATTCTAAGTCTATAACTCGGAGCTGCGAAATGACCAAATTGAGCCAACGGGTGAGCTACGACCGCCCAACGGCTGAGTCATTCCGACCTCTCATTTTGACTTCATTTATTCGATGAAGCTCTAGCGGCGGCCGGCGCGTCGCAATAATATATTCTAATGGGCACTGTTAGTTCCTTTCAGAGCGGGGTACGCAAGAGTCAATTGGCATTTAAGATGGGTGCCACGAAAGCCAAAAGCGCAGCAATCAAAAGGAAAGCGGGAGGTTGTGACCCAGTTTGACTGACTCATCGCTCTCACGCCAGCAGTGTTCATCAAACAAACTGACGCACTGGCAGCGTCTATGACAGCCGTTCGTTGAACCCTTCCTTGAACCCATGGCCGCTATAATTGTCGAACGCTGAGTCCTCAGGCAGACAACTATGTATTTTATTATATCTTTCAGACGATGTAGCGAAACTACAGAAGCCAGAAAGCCTCAATCAGATAAAAAAAATCTCGGGCAATCTTCACTGACGTGCACCCTGAAGAGGAGCGAAGCATGCAGTGTATAAGAGCAATCTTGGCGCCTTGGCGTTTTTGCCCACAGATACGAAACCGTAACCTAAAATCTGGCGAGGGGCAAAGCATGCTGTGTATGTGTATTCTTAATGCATTAGCGTTTTCGCCCACGGAGATGAAACCGGTTGGGGGTAGAGGCATACAGCTTTTCTGAACAAGTCTCGTGTCTTTGAAGCACCGAAGAGTTCCAGCGCGAGGCGTTGAAAATGAGTGTCCCGGTGTGTTATTTTAATCCGCGTTGCGTTTTAGCGCGAGGCGTTGGAAGACGAGTGTCCCAGCGTTTTAGTACCGTGACTTCACGATACTACGACGAAATGAGACGACGACGACATGAGACGCCGACGACTTAAGACGCCGACAGCCCGAGCGCCTAAGGGGCTTCCCCTAACTCAAATAACGATATGAAACGAACAATAAGGCAAAAGCCTGCTAACCCGATATTTTTGCTACACATTACAGTTTCAGTTTCAGTGCGACGAGTTTCAGTTGCAGTGCGACGTGGTTTCACGTAGTTTCAGTGCGACGAGTTCACGAGCGCCAGTTTAGAGCTTCTGATGCCCTATTTCGACCGAGGTCGCACTGGTTCCGTAGTTTTCTTTCCCTGAAGGAAATGGCGCAGACATGTCAAACTTCCGAACCATTGCGTTCGTCGTTAACACCGTTTAATTACTGCCTGTACAGGCTGTACTTAACTCCGCCTAATAGAGTGTAAAAAACTGAAAACTGTATCTTGTATTCGGTGGTGCCCTCGCAAAAAAAAAAAACTCACGTCGCATAAAGGGTTTTTATTGCTTCCCCGCAACAATAAAGTACGGCGCAAAAACTATCCCGAGAACTGCACTTCGTGCTTTAAAACGTGCTTCTATATCGGGAAAGCGTCTTGCACTCAGTGTGTCATTACTTACAGTTCTCCCGCAATACCATTAGGCGACCAATATGACGCGACATATATTCTCTAAAAGATATACCACTGCAACCTGAAGTGAAAGTCTGCATTGAAGAAGTTTTAGATGCTTATTTTGACCCACTTCCGCATTTTCTTAACAGCGAGGCTGTTTGGGAAATCGTAAGTGTTCGTGTCCGCAGGTAAAAATACCAAGCAATTGCCGAGAGCGCGCTCGTGTGTGCGTGCCTCGCGACGACCGCCCAGCATCCCCGGCGCATGTTTGTCCAGACAGGCATACCCACTTAAGGAGTTGAACCACAGCGCAAACGACGAGACAAAGGACGATGCTAAGGATCGCGTTGCTAAGCTTCACTTAAGGAGATTGGCAAGATTGCAGCGACCGCCCGCAGTTAAAACTACCAACAAAATGCCGAGCACTTGTTTGTGCTGTGCCTCACGGCGAACCGCCCAGCGCCCCCGGCGCACATTTTCAAGTCCAAGGATACCTACTTGGGGAGATTGGCCAGGATTCTCCCTCCCCCTTCCAAAAAGGAAAAACTATCGTTCACCGTAATCGTGCCAACACTTGCTCGAAACGAGAAGACACTTCATAGCGTACGCTCCTCCAACGTGATGTCCAATGATTATCACTTCCAAAAAGGATGAAGGAAGGCCACACTTATAGCAACAATGATGAAGTAAAGGTCGTTGCAGCGGCGAAGAAGAAGCAAAACGTCTGCAGTCGTGTACTTAAACTGTCGTGATGCTCGTTAAAGTTGCGTATAGCTTCGCTACCTTCAAGTCCTATGCGTTAGTGTGAGCTTCCCTCATTCTGTTTTCGCGAGTTCAAGTTTAGTACTTGCCACACTGGGAACGGGACATGCGCTAGGGGATGGGTGGTGGTGGTGATAAGCTTTTAGTTCAACCACGTTCGTATCATCTGTGTAGAGGTGCACGTTTTGTTATTCCTGTTGTTGTTGTCATCGTTGTTGTTGTAGTAGTTGTTGTCGCTGTTGTCGTTGTTTGTGTTGTTATCTTTGACGTCGTCGTCATGAAATCGAAGAGTGCGAACCTGATGCAAGGCCTCAGGGAGCACAAAGGCTCTTCTACCATGCCGGATTGGGAAGCGCTATTTCTTTTATGCCTAAACTGCGTCCCGACAGCCGTCAAAAACTTATTCTAGTTGCACTTGCCTACTCGCCCGTTTATCTCCTTTGTTTTTTCTCTCTCTGTATTTCAGTATATACACCAAAAGCGCGGACATTTAAACAATAAAAATGAAATTGACTCCAGCATATCTGATAGTCCAAGCAGTGAGCCTAATGTTTAGTTGCTAGGCGAAATCGCGAGTAATGAGAACAGTCTCCCGAGAATCAGAATTCGGCTAGTGCTAAGAATGAAAAGTACAAATATATTACTAAAGAAAACCCAACATGCAATGAGTAGAAGGCAGGACTCATTATCTTTTTAGGAACTGGCACATTTATGTCCAAAACGGGGCAAGGACTGAAAAACATTAGCCAGATTCGGGAGCTTAGCAGTAACAAACGAGCTTGCTATTGAAAGGGACGTAACGTATGCACACAAATACATTACTGGTGCCATAACAAAAACGAGGCTAAGTAAATAAAACTATCTGAAAGGTTTATGCTGATTTCTCATCCGGC
Organism: Haemaphysalis longicornis; assembly: GCA_013339765.2. Lineage (NCBI taxonomy): Eukaryota > Metazoa > Arthropoda > Arachnida > Ixodida > Ixodidae > Haemaphysalis > Haemaphysalis longicornis. The sequence continues at coordinate 67,395,945 of CM023457.1, forward strand.
AACGTTCGGTGAAAAAACAGCACTGAAGGGACTAGCTAGGGTTCCAAGGTTCCAGCACTAATTACAGCAGTGGTTGATAAGTCGCTCAAAGAAATGAATAGAAAGCAAACCGCAGTTGACGCTGGAACAATCTAGAATCTACAAACGATTTTGTTAGGAATGTACAAAGAAAGCTACCAAAATTAACTGCATTACGTTTTCAGGACATTACAGGTACTACTAGACTGAAAAATGGCAGCCCAAATTCAATTCACACGAAGGGTGACATCAAAAATTTCACAAATACCAGACCATCTGCCTAATATGCGTTGTATTCGAGTTGTCATCGCATAAAATTGTCATAGAGTTGTCATCGAGGTATCATCGGATAAAATCGATAAATTCCAAATTTAGAGTAAACCCCTTTACATGACAGACCGTTTAGGCAAAACCCTAACTTTGTCTCACTAGAAAATGCTGTACTGATGAAAACATTAAGAGAACAGGAAGCGGGGGATATCTTCTTCAGGTTCCTGGACGACATGTGCAAAAATACGCCTGTATGATAAGTCCTCATAAGGAGAGAAGTTATTTAATTATTAGGAAGAATTAGGCGTCAGGCAAGACGAGACAAAAAGTAATTTCAGCACGTATGCAGGAGATATCGAGGAATTTAAGCGGACGAAATCAGGAGTGCCACACAATTGAGAATAGTTGGGCAACTGGAGATTCGCTGATGGCATCGTCTTGTTCAGTGATTCGAGAGGAGACCTGCAAAAATGCTTCAGATGTTCCAGTTGGTGGGCGTGTTCGTGCTGGATAACAATTCGCAATTCATGCTAAATCCACATGTGGAATTCAACCTTCAGCCTTGGCAATAAAATACTATAAAAGGTAGTAAACCAAACAGTCTTGGACAACCTGTGAGCGCCGGTCCACACCATGGGAAGAAGCTAAGACGTGTAATTAATTAGAGGCTCAAGACTACTCTGGAAGCACTCTAACGTTATACCCCTGTCAAACGCGCCTACTTAGGTGCACTTAGGCCGAGTGTACTTGGGCTGCTAAACGACGAAATAAAGTGACCTTGGACATGACGTCAGTGGCGATAGCCGGCGTAAATATTACGAAAAAACTTGAAATTCCCCCTCTTGATCATGTGAGAAACAATGTAAACATTTTGTTGTGTTTACATTGTTGAAAATCGCAATCGGCGCCTCGCACAAGACCACAACAAACAGAGTCGGGACAATGACTGAACAGCGGCGCTGATATTTGTACTGTTATTCACTGCGCCGCGATTATCAGCAGCATTATCGTTTGAAGAAAATTATCTGGAAGCGTGGAATATAACATATTGATTTTGATTTGATTGATTGCAGCGTTTAACGCGCCGACGCAACGCAGGCGATGAGGCGCGCCGTAGTGGAGGGCTCCGGATTAATTTCGACCACCTGGGGATCTTTATCGTGCGCCGAAATCTCGTACACACGGGCGTTTTTGCTTTTCGCCTCCATCAGGTGGAATATAACAGAGAAGGCTGAAGCGGGGACACAATCACAGGGCCACAAGAAACCACCTACCAGAACGCCGCAGAGAACGGCCGCCATGGAGCGAACCCCACCAGGCGGCTCTGGCACGTCGTTGAGAGGGAGGTTTTTTTCTTGTTTTTCTCCACTGCTTCTCTTTTTGTAAAAGTTAATGAACAATATATCTATAATTAACGTGTAACATTACTTATTATCATCTAAACGCTCGTGGTTTTGTGTTGTTATTCCCGATTTTTGGACTTCTGCTTACGAGATTACTCACATCGGCGGAGCTGGCCCCGATAAAGTGTGTTTGGGGAACACACTCAGCTTAAAGTGCGTTCTTTGTAAAGTGGCATTCGCGTTTGCCGTTTAGCTGCTCCGTAATGACATTTTAGCCGAGTGCACTCTGTGGAAGTGCGCTTAAATAGGCACGTTTGACAGGGGTATTAGTCAGTAAAAAGAAAGCCATGCAACCAATGAACACTCTCGACCATGACTCGTGGCACAAAAACTGAGGTCTTACTATACACAAAGAAATAAACAAAGGTTGGCCCAACGAGTCATGGAAAGAACAATGATAGGAGAACACTTAAAAAGAAAGCGAGTGTCTTGCGTTTGGGAGCAGACTTGAGTGGAAGATATCGCAGCTAAAGCTCAAAGTAAGAGGTGGAGTCCGGCTGGGCGTGCAATGCGTAGAAGGGAAAACCAGAGGACCGGGAACCGGGAGAGTAATAGAATGGCTGCCGAGAGACGAGTCTAGAAGTCCGAAAACTCGATAGAAGAAATGTGGCAGAAAAAAGATGGGTTATGATAGCCCAGGATAGGAGCAGTTGTACGCCAATGGGAGAGCCCTATGGCCTGCATTGGACGTAGGGGGCTGAGGCTGACTGGCAGCGAGGGTGATGATTACGCCGATTATTATGTTATTATTAATACTACTATGGCGGTGATAATGATGATAGTGATGATGTCGACAACGACAACGACGATGCTGATTATGAAGATGATGATGGTAATGACGACGACGACGACGATGACGACGGGGACGGCTGTGATCATTGTTGTTATTGTCATAAGGACGATGAGGAGATGATGCCACATTAGATTAATCAGTCGATGCCGGCAACTCGGATACAGCGGCTCTGAGAAATGAAGTAAAATTCTTGCTAAGAATGACCTGTAGACGGTCATCAGGAAGTGAGAGGTCTTGGTTTAGTTAAGCATTTTTATTCGAAAGAGCAGTGATGATGACGCACACACGAACAAAACATTCTGTACAAATATTAAACGATTATTGATTGTGGGGTTTAACGCGCCGACGCCATGCAGGCGATTAGGCGCGCCGTAATGTAGGGCTCCTGATTAATTTTGACCAAATGGATATATTTAATGTGCGCCGAAATTTCGTGCACACGGGCGTTTTTCCTTTTCGCCTCCATGAAAAAAGCGGCCGCCGCAGCCAGGAATCGAACCCGCGACCTCGTGCTCAGCAACGCAGCGCATTAGGCACTGAGCCACCGCGGTGGGTCCAAATAATAAACAATCTCTACAGCAATAATAAACAATCTCGAACAATCTCAAATATTAACAATCTCGACAGCAATAAACCGGCTGATAGTTGCAACCAAGCTTTTCAAGGTAAAACGGGTTGCATCCTTGTGAACACGCTTCCGTGAGTGTGCTCTGGGCGAGTTATTATTACTTTTCCTTCTCTGTTCTTTCAACCAAGGTCTAAATACAACAACCATTAAATACTTTGTTTAGTCGAGGCTTTAATTTGCAACTTTACAAAGTAGCAATGGCTGTGCCATAGCAAGCGTTAGCTTGAGCCACAGGGAACCAGGCAAAAGCCCGCACACGCGTCAGCAGGAGGGGACAGCTACCGCAGGAGTGACTCATTGTAGCTCGATTACTTCTTCCGCATCGCGGTTCCAGCCACGGCGACCCGTACGTCAAAGCAGAGTCAAGGCGCCGTGTGGGCGCACACAAGTTTGGGGAGGGAGTGGCACCGCCTTCTTCCCGTCATTCATTCTCCCTGTGTCGTCTTTCCTTATCTCCAACCATCCTTCGCGCACTACGCTGCACCCCGGCCCAGCACAGAATCAAATTCACGCATGACCGACCGGTCCCGCTTCCTTCCATTGCTTGAATGACCTGTTTCGGAGGCAGGAATCACAACGGGGGCTGGACGGTCGTATCGTTCGATCTGGGAACATTCGATCCCCGCCCCCTTGCATCGCTGTAGCTCTCTATCCACCTCGCTCAAAGCACGCGTCGTATCCAACTTCCTCTAAGTTGGCGTGGCTAACCTGACGACATAGCTTCCCTTACGTCATGCAGGTTTCTTTGTTTGAATAATTTTTTGTTCGAGAAATTTAAACTAAACCTCGCGGATCTAATTCTGTACCTCCTGTCATATTTTGTGAAGTTATATAAAACCTTAATTGGGCCGTGCAGGAGAATTTCATGCGCGGAGCCTCGGGATCTGAGTTCCCTGTCGGCAGGTTCCTACTCTTTACGAAGCTTTATACCAACATTTATTCATAGTTATGTGCAGTGATCTGTTGTAACTGCCCCACAAAGTCGGGACCGAAATCGCAGGCACCAGTTGTAGCAATATGCAGGCGTCCCATTTTTTTTTTTTTTTTGCGAACCAAAGTTACTGTGCCTTTATCCCCATTTTCTGCTTCAATCTTTGTCGTTATTGCGATCCAGAGCTGGTGTCCTTACATCCAGCTCTTTTCCATAAGTAATTCGGGCTGCCCAAACCAGAGCAGACCCGCCTCCGTCCGGTGTTGGCCCAGTGTATTAAGAAAAGTTTTCTGCCGGGTCTTGCTTCTTGCTTTCGCCTTTTCTCTGCCGTCCTGGAAACGAACGCCTACATGTCATTTGCGGCTCGTGCACGATCCTTGCGGCGCTGTCCACCCACCGCGAGCGACGACGTAGCAGTGCACGTGGTTGTGACAGCTCCCGATTTTGCCTTCACATTTTTCTTAGCAATTCTGTAATGATGAATGGCCAGAATAATATTGTTAGTTTATGGATGTTTTCCCCTTGTATTTGAGGGTTTTCTGATGGTTTAGACTCCACAACAACCCTGTGCGTTTGTAATAATTATTAGAAACGTGTATGACGTGTTTAATTTACGTCTGTAAGATGATTAGCAAAGCTTTATATTGTGTACTTCTTTTTTCTTCTTTCTCCCTCTATTTGCTAATGCTCTTAAAGAAACGTAACCCCCCTGTACCAATGCTCTTCAATGGGCCTGTAAGGTATAATAAATAAATAAATAAATAAATAAATAAATAAATAAATAAATAAATAAATAAATAAATAAATATTGCACTGCCTGGCTCTGTTATTGCTTCTGCTGTCTTTTTGGGTATTCCTTGATAGCTGCGTTTTATTCTTATGCCGCAGGTACAAAAGGGGTTATGATTTGTTTCCCCATCTCAAAACAGTACTTGTCGCAATGTCGCAATGGGCACCCAGACAATTTTATCGGTATCTGAATGTCAAAGAGCACTTTGAACAGTAGCTGAGTACCAAACGTACAGTAAATAAACAGTTAGTAACTACTAAGTATGCATGAATGCAGTTTTTCTCCATCGTACACTTGTGACTTTACAAAATATGAGCGGCTTTTCCCTTGTCTATCCCCAATGGCGACTGCCAGACGCGCTACATGACGGTACTATGCACCTGTTTTGATTTGTATGACTGCCATCCCCCCCCCCCCGAAGCTATGACCCTGGCTTCCTATTTTCATGCATTTTTTTACCGCCACTGCATCTGCTGCTGTCGTCTGTTCGCGACTTGGACCCGCATTGTTAAAGAGTAGCACCTTGGCGCACTGTACAGTGGTTTGGCGGCGGAGAAGGTGATGCCCGCATAGCCGAGCGAGGGAACGAGACACTCAACGCAGAAAAAAAGCGGGAGGAGCGCTGGCGAAAGTGTGAGCGGGAGGGCCGCACGCGGTGCTATGGCGTCATCTCCTCGCGTATTGTCACGGCTAAGTATTAAAGACGATAGTCTTTCTTGGGCTCCTTAAACCCAGAAATTTTGGTCTGTCTGTATGTCTTTCCGTCCGTCTGTCTGTGACTCGATTCAGCCACCCGGCCAAAGCAAAACAATGCCTGCCCATTAGTCTTATATAGTCACAGCTAAATCTACCCGTCTATGTCCGGTGTAAGGTTCATACTTGTCAACATTGTTGAAGAAGAACAAGACATTACGCAAATATGAGACAGCAAATCAATACAGAAGTGATATTTGCAGTGTTCCTTTATAAAAAAAATCAAACATGCTTGCTTTTGCGAAATTAAATACTTCATCAACTGCAGAAAAAGAATTCACTTCGTCGTCGCCTACTGTCGCCCGAGCCACTATAGCTTCTGGCGCCATTTTAAGAAATCAACCGGCAACAGTTACGCAAGGTTCCACTAGATAGGTTCCACGTTCTGCTTGCAACGCACGTGGAGTAGGGAAACGCGGTTCTATAAACGTTGAAGTAGGGCGCCTCGATTAACGCGCGTCTCCGCCGTACAGCAGCGTTCGCATCGAGACACCCGGTTTGGAGCAGTGGAACGCGGGAAATTTAAAATGATTTAAGCAAACCTTTGGCGTCTTTACCTTGGAAGGAGCGCGACGCAAGAGGAACAACATGAGAGGTGAGCGGCAAAGCGAAGGGAGGCATTTACTTCGCAATAGCCGATAAAGACTATCGTATTTTTACGACATTTGCAACGAAAGGAGCAGATACGCGGCCAATTTTTTCTCACGGCCTCTCTCACACTTCGGTCATGCGTCGCCGTTGAACAGCGCCCTCCCGCTCACACTTTCGCCAAGCGCTCCTCTGTTCGTAGCTCATCCAAACCACGCGACAGCTGTGCTGGCGGTTCAAATGCGATTTGAAACAACCTGTTCGGCGGTAGCGACACGCTGCTCGCTACTGGCAGTGTAGCGTGCGTCGCCGTGCGTTCGCGGATTACGCGATCCCTTCCCGAGACGCATGCAGCAGCTATTATTCGTCGGTGTTTTTTTTTTTTTCTTTAACACCACAAACAAACACGCCCTACGGCATGACACCAAAAAGAGGACGCAAAGCAAAAGATAAATGAGACTCAAAGATTTGTTCCATTGAGAGGGCGGGAAAAGCTGGTAGCGGAACCTAATATTGAAGATCAAAAGCATATTATAAAGAGAGCAACTGTTGGGGTTAGCAGGTGATGCGACTGTGACAGTGTGCATAATCAGCAAATACAAAAAATCACGTTTCCCAAGGCAGAAGCAGACGACGCATCCAGGCAATTACAACGGCGAAAGACAAAGCAAGGAAAAATGAAAGAAACAGCACGTTCGTGGGATCAGTCAGGGCACTCAATAACATGGATACAAATTGAAAAGAGCATGGGTGCTAAGATAGTGCTATATGGAAGCGCCGTCGCAGGTGACAGAAAGCGCCAACTTTGTCGCAATCCAAATGAGATTACGAAACATAAATGTTACGAAGCACTTACCGTGTACCTCCTGAAGCATTAACCATGCACGTTCATTCTGCAGTCTTTGTTTTTCATTTTTACTCGGCGTTTCTGGTTCGGGTAGAGTTCAACACGCCGCCATTCTTGTCACGTACGGCGTTCCCGCTCGGTTTCCTTCATTGCGCACTATTTCGCTCACTGGATCGCCTTCCGCCGCCGTCCCAACCGTTGCGTTCCATGTTTTCTTTCTCAGTGCATTTGCCCTATCCTAAACTTTTTCCCAACCCGCCAATCTCTCTGTTTCCCGGTTTCAACAGCGGAGATATTCGAACGTTCTTCTATCCGTATTGTTAGCAGTAAATGCTCCTCGAAAGAATGGAGAGGGGGAAATGCAAGGGGAAGAAATGGGAGGGAGAAAGGCGAGGAGTCCACGGTCCCACGAACAGACGTTGGGAGTGCGCGTGTGGTTAGGTGTATCCTGGGAATAAAACCAGGAACCTCTACACCGTGAAACCACTGCGCCACCCAAAAGGCCCGAGGGGTACGGGGTTAGCAGCGGCGAGGAACAATAACGTGTGCAGCCAGTGCACAGAAAGAAAACGCGTCCCCTGGTTCGAATGGAAGCTGGGTCTCTCGCGTTATAAAACCGGCATCTATGGGATTGCGTTATTACTTTTCTTCTTTGCCGCATGCAAAACTTGCAATTATAACCCACTCTAAATATAGCCCTCGCCCAAGAAGATGCAGATTGCTGCAGTGAAGCGTCCATCAAAATTTCGGGAAGCAGACAGACACACACGTCCAACAGATGCCGCCACTTTGATGGGTCACTTTGATCCATATAAATACTCCGCGCCAACGCAGTCTGCTCGTGGAAAAATGGACTTCGTTGGACGAGGGGTTTCCGCATGCCGATCAGTCATGCGGCACTTGTACAACTATACAATCGCATGGCAACAAGTATATCATAAGGTAGCGAAGGAAAAATTAAAAATCCCCATATGCGCAGCCGTACGACTACAAAAAAGCTACACAACGTTCCTTTTGCAGAAACTTGCCCCACCTTGGGGATGTTCCCTAAATCTTGTAGACGAATATCATAGGGAGCTCAATTAGTATCACGGGAAGGCAATAACCGAATTGTATAAGGAGTAATGTCCATGTCCATGTTCACACTTCGTTGTAAAACATCCCAGAAAAGCACCCTATCCCGGTACAAAACTAACCAATGATCGATGGTCTCAGGTATCGTCACTAAATAAAGGCTTTTAGAGTATCGGCACTCTTTTCTCTCGTTGTTATGTACGGCACCACGGGATATTTGTTTACGTATGGGCGCAGCCATTTTTTTCCTAAGCGCTCTCTCTCTCTCTCTCTCTCTCTCTCTCTCTCTCTCTCTCTCTCTCTCTCTCTCCTCTCTCTCTCTCTGCTGCGTGGACGCCAGAGCAGCCGGTCCACTCCGCCCGTCACAACCGGCGGCGGTTTCATTGGGAGAGATGGCAACGCTGGAAGCCAGCAACAAAATGGCCCCCAGACGCTTCCGGGTGCACGAAGTGGCGGTACTCCTAAGCGTAGCTTATTTAGTGGCGCTAGTCTCAGGTTGTTTACATAAGCGTCAAAAGTCCTGATCTAGGAATAGACATTTCTTTTTCGCTCAACCATGTGTTGATGTATACCGCCTGAAGAAAAACATTTTTGCATTTGGCGGGAGGCACATTTGCATGACACACTTCAAAATACCGTCCATATTGTGGCCTATGCCGGGCTGGTGATAGACGGGTACCGGGAGCAGACCCTCTGGTGAAGTGTTCGCCAAAGCCATTCAGGGCGCTCAGCCTTTCCCTTTCGGTTTGTAGTGCGGGTGTTGGCTTTTGGACTTTGGCTTCGGACTTCGGTATTTTAGATTTTGCACTTTAGAAGGGTAGATTGTGGTCTTTGGTTGAGCTCAGTTTCAATAGACAAAGCTTCGCGTTTTAACCATCTTTCTCTTAAACAGAGCCAGACTTACGAAAACCAAAGTTAAAGCGAGTTGATACCACCGCGCAGCGTTGTTTTCTCAGTCTTCGCACCTGCATTGCGAAGCTGCTCCTAATTTCTTTCCGTTCAACGTTCGTTTTCTCCCTATCGCCACCTTCGGAACACGTACCAGACAACCTGGTGCATCCGTTTTTGTTTTTCCCTCGTGTGTACCCGACGAAACCGCGGTTGCTCCCAGTCTTAAACCTCTCCGCGACACGAATGAGAGCCAAGTAATGACAGAGTGAACCTATTTCTGCATGAAAACGTTTATTGGCGGTGGTTCGTAACACCAATAAGACGAGCGACGTTTTCCCCGCTGGTTCGGTTTGGTACCATCTTACAATATCGTCGATCCCATCTTATGCACTTATGCTCGGCTCGAATCTTCCTTCCGCTCATAGCTATTTGGTGTCTTTACAAAACAGCTTCCCTTCTGATTTGACCATTTCTTCTCTCATTGGAAGCTTAGTATTTTGGGACGTATGCACGAGGTGCGCCGTTCTAATTGCGAAGGGGATATTGCCCTTCACTCATTTAACGCCAGATGATCTCTTATTCGCGTTTTGAATGCACACAGCCAATGCACGCGGAAAGGGCTGCCGCAGGCGGGGCTAGAGGAACAATTTCGACGTGAAGCTCAGGCCTCAAACGCCGGCTCGACCAGATTTAAAAGAGATCCGCCAAAAGCTGAAGTAAGTTTCTATGAAGGAAAGTTTGACATCCACCTAAATGCAGCCAAACGGCTACAAAGGAAAGATACACAGCTTTCTCAGTAACTTCGCAGTTGAAAAAAAATTCCTCCTGGTCCTGGTCAGGACCATTTTCTTCAACTGTGAAGTTTCTGAGAAAGCTGGCCAGTACTAGGACAAATTTTTCTACAACTGCAAAGTTTCTGAGTAAGCTGTATAGCTTTCCTTTGTAGCTGTTTGGTTGCATTCAGGTGGATGTCTAACTTTCCTTCATAACCACCGGCTCGTTCATCCTGCCAGTGTGCCAGGTACTTTACGCTGTTCGAACCAATTTGACGCTACAATGTTTCCGCATTGTTAACTCACTCAGGTATTTAAAGTTCATATCAACGAGGTCCGCACCAGCGCACAAGGGAACATGTCTTTCGCCGACAACATGTCTCGCCTAGCCGCATTCAGCACACATTCCTGTGTTTCTTTTACTTCTGAGTCTGCTAGGGGTTTCGCTACATTAAACAACAAGCTACTGTGTTTGTATTCACGGTTAATACATTTTGAATTACGGGTTCTGTGTTTTACTTTTTGATTTTTGAATTGGTGCGCAACAGATAGTCTTTTTTTCTGTGTCACTCTCATGCTCGTCGTCATCATCAGCCTAAGCCCCTGCAGGGCGAAGGCTTCTGAAATGCACTTCGAACCAGGCCTGTTTTTTGATGCCCAAGTCTATTCTTTGCCCGAATTTCTTTATTTCATCAATTCATCGAGTTAATTGCTTCCTCAAACTCATCTATGCATTTGGGTTGGCCACTCTGCGATACGGATGGCTCATTTGTTGTCAGTTCCGTGTTGTGAGTTACGTGTTCCTCTCGTCCCTGTTTTAGCACCGATTAATTTTTAGCAGTATGTACCAACTCGCCCACATCAGGCTTTTGTTATGTCAGTTCCCCTCATTATATAGGTAATCCTGAATTTGGATTTTTCTTTGTTCTTGATGGGCGAATTATGCCTGTCAAGAAATGTAAATAACGGTTTCATTCTTGGCCGCAATGCCAGTTATGTATGCTTCAGACGAGAAAAACGCTTCGTGCCCCGCCTCTATCCTCTCTCTAGGCAATTCACCGGGGCTTATCCATATATTGAGATTGAACGGGCGGTCATTGAAGTGGAACAGCACAGAAAATATATTTGGCTTGGAGCCACACATTGTAAAAAGAAAGATACCCCGAAAGTACTGCCTAGTTAGCTTTTTCCTCGCCGAACCATGGAATGTATCATGACACAAAATCCCGCAACTGACATTGTATCGTGACCACACAATTGGCGATAGCTATAAAAATAGGCGAACAGCGCAAAATCTTTTGTGGTCGTCTTACAGAATAAAGAAGAGCCTTATATAGAACCAAAGAGTGGTGACTCGGGAGGAGGGCGGGGCTAAAATTGTGATCAGCTACTCTTTCAAGCGTATTTTCTTTAATCTGGAGCTCGCCGCTTAATCCCTGTGATCCTCGTGATGGATCTCGAACTTTTTTATTAGCGTGTACTTTTGCGGCGCTGGGGAGCACGCCTCTGCAGATGGTCGCAACAGCCTGATATTTGTGTAGTCAAAAGATGCGGAATGGCGGTTCTTTCTAAGGGTTCGTTTACCCGAGGGGTGGCTCGTTCGGTTTCGAGAGCATGTGATTTTTGTGCTTCCTATGTTCAATGTTCGGAAGGGTGGTCAGAGTTTAAGCACGCTAGCGACGTAATACTTGCTATGTTAGGGCTTTCATTTTCCTTTTCTTTTTCTTTTTTATTGGGGGGGGGGGGGGGGTGAGTTGATGACGGATGAATAGGAATGGCTGACAGCCGTCAGTAGAACGAGTGATTAGTATCAGCTGAAATTAGCATAGCTAATCTAAAGTCAAAGCCATATTCAGTTCAATGCGCTGAACACGCGGGCATGTCTCCGCAGGGTGAAATTACCCTCGCGTTAATTCCGTTTCTCTAACTGTCGCCGCCACTGCACGCAACTGCTGGCAACGCAGTGCCCTCCCAAATCTCGAGGGGAAAAATACGAAACAGAAGTCAGGAACCACTTCAGTTAGCTCCAATTTGCCCCGCGTCTCTAAACCAAACCTTGAAGGGCTCTCGTTTAAATCTTTTTATATATTGTTTTCTAAGTTCAGGGAGCCCACAAATGCGCCACTTCGAGGGTTGCCCGTCGTTTGCTGCTCGTTCCTTTTCTGATTCTTTTTTCAGGGCAGCACATGCGTGACCCTAGGTGGTTTGTAAAAACTCTGCAGAGCCTCTGGTGGGGTTAAAGCCCTTTCTACACCGTCGTCGTGCACGGTACGGCCCTTTAGCAAGCCCTGATCAATAAGTTTAACCCCGCAGCAGCGCCCTCATTTCGGTTTTGTCGCAGCTTTTCTTACTGTTCCGCACCCTACTGTTCCCCACCCTTCCCTCAGGGTCCTAAATTCTCCGATTTTTTTTTTCACCGAAGTGCTTTTCTTTTGAGTGGTATACCTCGTTCTCTTCTGGCGGGCATTGCGATTTTGTTCTCGTTTGCTCAATCGTTCGCACCGCAAAGTGTGCGCGAACACGAACCCGTGCGTTCCTTTCTAGTTCCGTAAATGGCGCTTCAACCTAATGCCTGAAGTGTTGCATTCTTTGTTCCTCTTGCCTCTGATTGCGGGGGAAATGCTGACCCAGTGCGGCCGTAATGAGTTATTGCCCGCGACTCTGAAAGTGTAACTCCTGCTGCGTGACTTTGCGGAATACCAATCATGGAATACCAACTAGCTCGAACCCACACTTTTTTGAAGTTACGTTTATTGTTTAAGGAGCCGGGCATTTTGATTTGGGCCTTGGTTTTTGCTTGGTTTTGTTCCCCTTTCGTCAGTATTTCGCTGTTTCGTGTAAACTGCCGTGTTTGCTGGGTTGCGAACACGCCGAGCAGCAAAGATAGCGGTTTTGATTTTACTTCATAAGCTCCGCACTTTTGTTAACGACACTGTTAATACCTTTAGTGGTTTCATTTGTGCAAATCGAGTGTAGGCCTAAACCATGCACCGAGCATTTCCGTCTAGAAGTGGAAACTGATGGCTTTCTGAAGTAAATCTAAAAGCCGATATTGTATTTGGTAACGTCTATTAAATTTCTGAATTATTGGGAGGCCCACATTTAGCGACTGTTCTAGTTTTTCCTCCATGTTACTCGCAAAGATGTGTCTGCTCTTTCTTGCCTATTTTTTGGAAGTTATGAAATGGTAGCAGGCCGCGGCAAAGTGAGGGAAGGGATTTCTTCTCATTTTTTTTTTTTTCAGGTCCGGATAAAGCTGGCGCCCAGAATGTGGCCGGCGTCGATTTTTCTGGAACTATTTTGCGTGACTTGTGCGCAGATGCGGAATAAGTGTAAAGGACAAAAATGGAAAAGCGTATAAAGGCCACAACGGCTTGCCTCTCGGATTCTTTCGCCGCTTTATATATGGGACAGTAGCGAGGGCAGCCCGGTGGAATGCAATATCCGCGCCTTTCACCGGTGGTGAAACCAACGTTGCCGTGTTAGTTTTCGGGCTTATAACACGACATCTAGGGCCTGTTCTCTGGCGCACACTCCGCCGATGATTGTGGAATGACGCAGCCCGTGATTTTTTCGCTACTTATTTTCATCACCGTTAGAAGCCGTCCTTTCCCCCGGGGTTGCTTTTATTCCGCACTACACTTTGTTTGCGTCTCTCTTAAACATTTATTCCGAGCGTCTAGAGCCGCTTTGAGCACCCGAATAATATCCCGTGGCAACACCGCAGGCGCCATATCCCCCCCCCCCCCCCCCCCTTGAAGGTGTGCCATATCCCCCCTCTCGAAGGCGCCTTCCCGGTCGAGGCCGTCGTAACAGTGAAGTTCTTGCCACCACGCATGACCATGATGGGTTTGGATGAAGGCTGGCCCCGTATCAGCTCTCAAGGGGCCAGGAAGCGGTGTGGGCTTGGAACCATATAGGACGACAGAGCGGGGGCACGTCATCATCGGCTTGTCTCGTCTGGTCGGCTCGTCTGGTATCGGCTGATCTTTATCGGCTGCTCACTGGCTGTAGACGTGGGGCGGGGACATCGTCGATGGCTGGTCGCGGTGGGACTGGGGCTCCCGAACACATTGTTCGCGTACCCTCTATGATTGCGCCGAGGACGAACCGGTTCGATGCGGGGACAGATGGGGATTAACCCGCGCGCTCCACAAAATATGCTACGGGACGGCAGGACAGAGAACATGAACCATGAGTGATGCGGATGATGTATTACTACTCTTTTCGGGGCGGCGATGGCAAATCTTTTGCAGCATCGCCCCCCCCCCCCCCCCCGTAGCTTCTTTTTGTCGCAGGGTGAGCTCACAGCGCTATCCTTGACTTCTCTCCTTACTGTCTTCTCGTGAAATTTTCTCTTTGTCGAAGGTGACCGTCCGGGTCACAGCCTCCATAAATAGACTGGTGTGGTCAGGATGAGATGAGATGTGAATAACAAATGGAGTCCTTGCCACCACGGTTGATGATGATCGGCTTGGTGAAGACTCACCCCGGGACATCATAAATACTGTCTTTCTTGACAATACAGCGGTTGTTCAAACTTAAGCTTGATAGTTTTCTTTAAGGCTGCGAGGCGCGGGACGTCCACCTGTGCAAATAATTTATGTGGCCAGGGAGCCAAAAAGTGAGATGATAAGCATTACTGTCAGCAGCACAATTAACTGAAATTGAATAGCTAACTTTCTGTTCACTGCAGTAAGTGGCGATGTTTGTATTAAATGGGTAAAGGCAGTCTTGTTTCCTACACAGTATGAGTTGGAAGAATTCTTCTAGCGTGTCCCTGCGCTCCCCATATATCCGCCTCCAAATTTTATTTGTAGTTCGCGTGATCACGCATGCAAGAGAGTTAGGATCGGCTGAAAGCACCTCCCTGATGTGACTCGGCTGTTGCGTGCGCCGTTTAGGCTGACAACGAAGCGGAGGCACTGGCAAAGGGGATAACAGTCTCCCTTCCGCTCTCGGCTTGCGAATTGAAGACATGACCGCGCAACAGCCGCGTAAAATCAGGGAGGAGCGTTGGGCCGAACCAAATTCTCTTGCATGCGTAATCACACGAACTACGATTAAAATTTGGAGTCGGATATATCGGCCCGCAGACATGCTTGAATAATTCTTCCAACTCATACTGTGGAGAAACACGACTGCTCTAACGTTTTATTACGAACATCCTAGCTTACAGCAGTCATCATATACATCATCGTCATCATCATCATCGTTGTCGTCGTCGTCGCCGTCACTGCCATCGCCAACATCAGCAGCAGCAACAGCGTCGCTAGGTCCACTTTCGGTCAACAAAAATAAATTATTCAATTTGAGTTTATTCTGCTGCTGGCAGTGATAATTATCATCTCAATTTGTGTACCCCTGGCTGCATAACTTATTTGCACAGGTGGCCTTCGCGTGCCTTCCGAGTGTCTATGTTTAAGAAAACCATAAACCTTTATTTTGAGCACTCAGTATATGCACTTTTTGCTGTCGTCCCTTAGATTACCGCTGCCGTTATTGTGTCGAAAGTTATTCCTTCTTCCTCTTCGCCGTCGCACCGCTTTTGCTCTATGAGTCGACAACGGTTTTCCAGGAAAACCGTGCAAGTTTAAAGCCGCAGCCGAACGAACGTCCACCCTCCGATCATATCGGTGCCGGGGAAGCAACTCAACGTCCCGGAACGTCTGGTGCGTTTGCGATTCCCGCCACATCGTATCGCGCTTGTGGCGGCGTCATCTGTTTTCAAGGCAAGAAGAACTGGGAGAGGATGCCGAGAAGACGGGGAGCCGAGAACAGGGACGGAAATAAGATGAAGGAAGAGGAAGAGTAGGAAAAAAGAAGGACAAAAGGAAACCGACGCTGCTTGACCGATCGACTTTCATCGAGTGCCTGCTCGGCCATTCCTCTTTGGGAAGCTTTCTCACTCTGTCTCGATTTTTTCTCGTCTCGTGTTGCCGGGGCTGCCTTTGCTTTCCGTTTGTGGCTCCTTTACTGACACTCTTTGTAAGTTTCTCGTGATTTTCTAAAAGCTGCACCATGCGTGCACTTTCCCTGTTGATATCGAAAACGATGGGCGGTGTTTCCCTTCAAAACGGCAAGTTTCTTTTGCTCCGATGACTGACTGGCACTGGGAAGAGCTGCGGCAACAAGTCATGTGGAGAGCTTGTTTATCACTCTGAACCTAAACACAATTGATTCCTGCTGGCAAAGGAAACAGGTCGCTCCTTGGTGAACAGCGCAGTTCTGAACTTACCTTTCCAGATATACTGAGCGTGTCCGCACCCCTTCATGCGCATTTTTGTACTACAGAAATACAAAACGCTCAAACGTGGCAAAGGCGCAGTGAACTGGAAAAAAAGCTTCACCGCTTCGACGCCAACAAATTCTCCAGCTGACGGCGCAAAGATTTAGAAAAGCTTAAAGAATGAGCTAGTCTTGACAGCTCGTGAGGACTGTCAACCCGTCATCTCTGTCATAAGGCAAAAAGCAGCAAGAATATTCTTGGTAGCTCGCAGCGAGGTCCAGGTTTAAGTTTACAGCACTGACAGCGGAGAGTATGGTGGTAGCATTCAGTGTTACCTGATACGTTGATCTTGCATAGCCACTGCTTGCTGCTACGAAAGACAGCCACGACGATTCGAGGCAGGACAGAAACCTCGCGCGTATGAGCTAGTGTTCGAGAAATCTGGCTAGGCGCAGATGGGAGGAACGCGACGAAAGACCACTGCTGAAGTGAAACAAATTTATTTCTTTCCGTGCGAGTTTCAGCGCGGACGCCGAATTTACAGAAACGTTCGGAACACCCCTCAAAGCGATGTTTTTCCCAGCTGAAGTACTACTGCTTGTTTATTGATTCATTGCTGCCACAAAATTCCTCAACCAAAATTGTCTCTCATGTTTGCCATCACCAGAAGCTGAGGAGAGGCCTTACAAAAGAACTTCGACCATTTCCTCAAACGCTGAAGCAAGGACATCCATCGACCCATATTCCCCTGCAACGCAGAGCCACAGTTCTCCTCTTCTGAATTCGTATCGGCGTGCATGCATTGTTTAGACAGTACGCCGAACTGTCTCCCTGTTTTAGTCGGCCGCATCTCGACCGTAAACGTAAATAGCCAATATGTTTCATTCGCATCAACCAGCCAATCGCTGCGCCCTCAGGAGAAAGTGTTAACTTATACTGTTGTTTGTCGCTCTCCAACCGAGCTAATCAGCGGAAGTTCACGCTTAACCGGTTAACGGGCAAGCGGAATTTGCATCTTCGCAAAGAAACTGAATCCACTCGAGCGTGATTAGATTCTCCTGAAAAACTCGCTTCCTGTGCCGGGCTTGCGAAACAGAAGTTCGTCTGCTTGAGTTTCTAATTAATTGCCTGCCTAGCCTACAATGGCAACAGCCGTCTCGCGCAAACTCTGCCTGCGGCAAAGCTGAAGCGTTGATTGTTGACGGATGCAGCCTAACTTTTTTTTCATGTGTCGCGACGATTTTTACTTACTTCCGTGTATTACGTACTTCGCGCGTGGCTGGTTAAGAGCGCGTTAGATTTCAACGTTTAACCAGTGATTGTTTGGATAATGGGGGAGCGTTAGGATGTTTTGTGCGTAGTTTAGGCGACTTACGGGCAAAGTCGCAGACATCCCTGTAGTTGATGCACTTTGGCTGCACACCTGTATACGTTGGAGGCCAATAAAGACGATGCTGTACGGGACACGGTTTTGTATCCGAAAACTGGTAGAAAGTGTTTAGAATGGCAGTCAAGCAGTGCATGAAAAATTACTCATCAGATTCCTTTCAAGCCTCTTACATACCCAGCCATAATTATTTCAAGACCAAATGGGTTGAATAATTGGTAAATTTTACTTCAAGGCACCTTTTTATTTTACTCCAGCCTAAGCACCTACGTTCCTATTTTTACAACCTACACATATTTCTATAAAAAAAAAAACAGCCCACAGGAGCCGAGGCGTTTAACAAGATTACCAGCTATTCTTTGAAAAAAAAATGAATAAACACCGTGGGAATATTTTTCAAATAAATTGTGACGTGCCCCTAGGTCAACTATTCAGGTTCCGTAATAATGTCCCGTAGACATTAATTGGCTTAACTCCTGCATGTTAGGCCATAATTCAAGTATCTTCAAACGGCTCAGGAATAGTTAAACCCTCATTAAAAATCGAATAATCTCTAGAAATTCGCACACAAGCGCTCTCGCCCTATATGCCGCATCTCCAATAAAATCCACTGGTCCAACGCTCCTGCTATTGTACTCACTCAAACCCGGCTCCGCTGCACGACAACGCGAAGAATGGAGGGCGACTAGTGTCTCAGAATTCGTTATTTTCGCATATTCGTAGTGCCGCCCATACAGTGCCAAAACTCATCGTTGAGAGTGTTTCCGTAGTTGTTTTCTTTTCGATTCTGTTCTCCGCTCTTTTCCTGTGTAGCTTTTTTGTAAATGACGAACACATTAGCCTAACGCCTAATATTCGTGGTTCAATTCAAATGCATCAATTCAAATGCGCAATTTTGAAGGGATTGTGTTGCGGATTGATGTGCGCCGTCATTTTATTTGATTGTGCTTGGCGAGAAGTAAAACGCGCCTTTGTTTCAGTTGTTTGTTTTGAGACACCCTAATTTGCTTTTTCTGCCCTTTCCCGAACGCGCCGACACGAGGATTTACGCTTGACACTACAGTTATAACTGAAGACCAGAACTTCAGGCACGAAAACTGGAGGTCTAGGTGCCTATAACAGGCACTGGAAAGTGCCGTTTAAGAATTTATAGGCACCCAATACTGTCGTTCAGGTGCATATAGGCCCAGTTCGAATTTATTTCAGAAGCGTATTTAACGACAAATTTTTTACTTCTAGTAAAAATCCTGGGCCATCTCCACTAACGTGAAACCTGGGGAGGGGCGAAGCCTGCAGTGTATAAGTGTATTATTGCCGCCTTGGCGTTTTTCCTCACGGAGACAGAACCGTTGGGTGGTAGAGGCATACTGCTTTGCTGTAAAAGTCTGGCGTCTTTGAAGCACGAAGCGTTCTAGCGCAAGGCGTTCGAAAACGAGTGTCCCGGTGTGCTTTTCTAGTACGCGTCGTCGACCACGGGGATGAAACGTTCCAGCGCGATGCGTTTGAAACGACGGTCCCGGTGTTTTAGTACCGTGTCTAGATGATACGAGATACGACGACTATGACGGGAGACGCCGACAACCCTAGCCCCTAAAAAAGATGAGGTGGACGATAACGAATTTCCCTCGTTACAGCTCAAAATACGCCGTGATGGGCGCAGCTTAAATGATACTCTTTCCCCTTAATCCGATTCCTGCGGAATGGGAATCACGCAGAGCACGCTGTCACCATAGAGCCCCGTTTTATCTTTTTGCTTTTTTTGGGCTTTCCGCGAACTGCTACCGTTTTCTTCGTTCACTCTCGCGAGAACATTGCTCCTGTTTGCACGCCTCGAACGACCTCGCCCATCCGTTCTCTCCTAGCAGCTTATTCACACTGATTCGCCGTGGGAGCATAACGCCAGTAGTTTAAACATAATTGAGGGTTCATGACCTCGACTTGCAACCCCCTTCTTTTTTCCGCTTTTATTGCGACTTTTTAGGGGCGGAAATTAAAAAAAAAAGGCTTTAGGGACAGCGATGAGACTCCCTAGCGTTTTAATGTAATTGTATATACAGGCGAATTAAACGATTCCAACACGTCACGGGGTGCTTTGCAAGCTCTAAAAAGGCTGTCCAACCATTGCAGTCAGCTTGTGTGTGAAATAGGAAATCCACACAGCGGTAGTGCGCGCGGCCATACATTGTGCTTCAATGGCTTCCTGGTCATTCGGGAATAGAAGGAAATATAATCTGATGCAGCCGCCAGCGCTGGCCACTCTCTGCGTAACACGACACAGGTTCCTTTATCTCGAGAGGATGGTTGTGCCCTTATCTATCGAACTGGTTGGAGAGAGCAAATGTTGAAGTGGCAGCACCCTCGCAGCGGATATCCACCTCTACATGGAATTGACCCTTTTTGTAAATTCCGTGTTCCACCGACCTAAGCAAAGCGTCTGAAGGTGTACTGCATCGTTTGCGTCTCAACGTGGCTTACACCCGAAGCTTCAAGTTCAAATAGGGTGGGAGGATTCACCACTGTGCCCCACGTGCGCTGTGCGCGAGACTACCGAGCACTTGTTGTGTATATGCCCGCGATTTTCCGCTGCGCGAGTTACAGCGGCGAGCTGCCTGTCTCGTGTTCGACGCGGAGCAAGCCTTCAGTTGTGTCACTTTCTTGGACCCTGGGACAACAACCATGACTCATATTTAGGGACAAAATTCTTCTGCGTTTTCTGCGAGATTCAGGACTGGACAAAACTTTGTAATTCTTTCCATTGTGCGCATGGCTACGTCTGTACGCGTTTGCGTCGTTGTGTACGCTTTGATTCCTTTTCTTGTTAGGCGCTCTGCGTTCCTGGGCTCCATTCGCTCAATTTTTCTTGTCTTTTGCTTAACTTTATTTCAAGTTTTTTTCTTGCACTACATTGCGTGCCATTTTTATTTAACTTTTGTTTCTCTCTATTGCTGCTTTCCCGATTTCTCACATTCACTTCACTGCATTGTAATCATCCCCATCTGGCGTAGCAAGCACTGCCGCTAGCAGAGCTGACCTCTCCAGCCCACATTAAAGAGCTCTCTCTCTCTCTCTCTCTCTTCTCTCTCTCTCTCTCTCTCCAACACGTCACGCGCTTTTCGTTGCGTGCTTTAATATTATTGGCCATCAGAGCCACTGCCCCATAAACTCCACAATTACATTGTGACGAATAGGATGTATCTGGGAGGAGGGAACAGCCGCTGGCCCTAGAACTTATAATGATTTTATGCTCGCAGTTGAGGACAATCTATATTTCTACTTTAGTTTCCTCCTGCCACAACCAAGATGAAATAAGACCAACCGGCGCAAGGCTTAAGCTACCGAATATGTACCCGTTCCACGAACAATATTGGTCTTCAAATAGCCTTGTTATGTTCCCTTAAGGATGCCGAAACTTGTTCATTTTTAACTAAGCAAAACAACGAAAGTATTGAGCGCGAAGCCTTAGTGGTGAATTATCGTGACCATGATCGTACACTAGAAAAAAAATGAAGCGTTGGTCATAGCATCTAATTTTGGGTAGACACATTTTACACCATGGGTAGGCATATTTTAGGGTAGACATATTTTATGGGTCGACATATTTTGAAAAACGGTGGACAATTAGGGCGACAGAGTGGATAGAGAGGGGTCTAGTAGAACGCGAATTCCAATAAAACGATGGAGGGGTGAAATACGGACCTTCACGGGCCAACTGTGGGCTCTAATAACGCAGGACATAAGCGGTTGGAGGTCAATTTCAGAGGCCTTCATCCTGCAGTGGACCTGAGCAGGCTGGTGATGATGATGATGTTGATGATGATGATGATGACGATGATGATGTTTTAAACTAACACCATGCACCTAAAAATGTACAAATTTGCTCCATTCTTCACCAAACTTTTAATGTTTTAACGCTTCGCGAAGAGTCACGATTAACATATGAAACAGACTGAGCAGAAGACTTCACGCTAAGCTCCTCCCACAAAGTGCACCCTCTAAATGAATGAGAGCATAAAGATTATTTGTGTTATTTTTTTACTTCTGTTTTCTAGAATACAATGTGTGATGATGAATTCATCTGCACGTCGAATCGAAGCAGTAAAGAAAGTGGCAATAAAGAAGAAACACTATTCGTAGATGAATCGGTGCCGAGTGAACCAAAATCCGCCCATGTTTGCCTCTCTATTTTACTTTCACCGAAATGAGAGAGCAGTGTCCACCATTATTTTCATGCGCGTCTGTGCAGATATCTAATTGCGAGTCTATGACTTGAATGGGCTAAAAAATGACAAGCTGCCGCTTCTCGTTCTGTTCTGGTATTTTTGAGTCTCGTTCTAGCTTCGGTAAATGACGCCGATGCGCTGCTCTGTTTTGTTCTATTTGTAGGTTTTCGAGGATTATGTGCTGTCCAATTGCTATTTGTGTCTGTGCCTTTTCCGGGATGCGCGAACCGAAGCAAAGCCTCGAAACGCTTACAAGAGATGATTCATACCTACCCTGGATCCCTTGTGAAGTTAGTTTTATGCGGGTAGAGGGGTATCCCGTAAATGTTGTAGACCAGCGTCCCCGATGTCTGTATCGGGAAATTAAGAGGCTGATGCTGCAAGCTATAGTACAGTGCTACATACACACGGAGGTGCACGTATTCGAAGTGTTGTATTCGACCAGCTATAATAAACTGCTGTTCTAGGAGTCACCATGTTATATTTTTCCATGTCTGTCTGTCTGTCTGTCTGTCTGTCTGTCTGTCTGTCTGTCTGTCTGTCTGTCTGTCTGTCCGTCCGTCCGTCCGTCCGTCCGTCCGTCCGTCCGTCCACCCATCCATCCATCCATCCATCCATCGTTCCATCCATCCATCCATCCATCCATCCGTCCGTCCGTCCGTCCACCCATCCATCCATCCATCCATCCATCCATCCATCCATCCATCCATCCATCCATCCATCCATCCATCCATCCATCCATCCATCCATCCATCTCTCTCTCTATCTGTATCTGTATCTGTATCTGTATCTGTATCTGTATCCTATCTCTATCTCTATCTCTATCTCTATCTCTATCTCTATCTCTATCTCTATCTCTATCTATCTATGGCTCAATCAATCCATCCATCTATCCATCTCTATCTCTATCTCTATCTCTATCTCTATCTCTCTATGGCTCAATCAATTTGAAGTGGTCGTGTGGTTGAAATGAGAAGTTTTAAGCCACGGGCACGTGCCGGTGGGAGCCAACAGCATTGCTAGGCAACGTCGTTGTGTCCTGGTGCGAAGCCTTACCCTCAAGGCCATAAAGAACACAATACCACGTCACCGAGAAACCGCGTTGCTATGCGACACTTAGGATGTTGGGCATGTGGTACTGGAGGAGGGAGCTTTCAAAGCGCGTCGTCTGCTAGCGTGCGTAGCCTAGGGGCTCTTGCCCTATCGAAAGCTGCCACACGCACGTACCTCACTGAAACTAGTTCTTATTTACACACCAGTGTGTATACCCTAACCTTGAAAGGCGTATGAATCTCGGCCATCGGAGTCGACAGGGTCCGGGGGTGAGGTCAGCGTAACATATGTCAGGGTAGAATAATGTACGTAATTCCCCTATCTTATGGTATCATGAATAATAGCAGAAGTAACAGAACAACCTACCAGAAATATGTTAGGACAAATAAAAAGACAGCAATTAGAAAAGCAATCACGCCAGAGCTGAGGGAAAGTACGCTTACTCGAAATTCGGGCCGTCTTCTTAGAGCGACGTTTTTTTTTTGTTGCATTTTTTGTTAATTAGGAAATTTCATTGCGGCATCATCCTCAGACAGCAACACATCACATCTTTGCACTGGGCACTAGATCTCAGTTTTTCAATTGTGTCTCCATCGATTACGAATAAAGGGATGTCCATATTCGTGGTCCTTAAATAATATGGCAAGCAAAAGCAGAGTGGTAGACACGACTTCGATTATTTATCAAACCGGAGCTTTATACGGCTAAGAGAAAGTAAAATCCGTCGGTCCTATGTACGCAGAAAATGTCTCCGGTGCAAACCATATGCGCATACGCAAAAAAAAAAACACAGGTTGGAGAGTACCTAAATAGAAGAGAAGATAGATTAGCTGTGTTTATACATGACGTAGGTGCACTTGGTACGGCACATCGGATCGAGCGAAGTAGTCTCTATGGCCGCAGAACGCCCGCGCTAAAAGCTGGTGCATGAAGCATGGCGAAAGTGACAGCGGCGGGCAGGGGAGGTGGTAGTGCGGGCGGAGCGTCATGTGTCCGGCTTCACTGGTTAATCATCTGTACGAAATGCATGCGAGCATCTTTCTCCGTTTGTTTCTTTACTTATCCAGTGAGTGAGTGAGTGAGTGAGTGAGTGAGTATACGAAGAGCGTAAAACATTGGTACATTAGCTTCTTAGTTTTTTGGTAATATGACACGTCATCACCCCGCTACAAAGAGAATACCACTATGAATCATCATCATCATCATTATAATCAGTGAGTGCGTGAGTGAGGAGTGAGTGAGTGAGTGAGTGAGTGAGTGAGTGAGTGAGTGAGTGAGTGAGTGAGTGAGTGAGTGAGTGAGTGAGTGAGTGAGTGAGTGAGTGAGTGAGTGAGTGAGTGAGTGACCAAATTTACGTTTCTTCTTCGAACTACCTCTGCTTGTGCTTTTGTATACGAGTGACCGTACTGTTTTTTTTCTCCTTTTTGCAGGTGAGTTCCGGTGTGAAGTCCACCCACTGTGAGTCGAATCAAACCGCATAGTAGGTTGCTAAGGCTGATCGCTTAAGAAGACCGGGGCTAGAATCAAAGGGTGTTGCTTGTCTAACCCCGGAGCCCTATGAAATGTGTCCAATTGTATATATCGAAAATTTAGGCATAAGCATTACTCACAGTAAAGTAATTTAGTTTGGCATTTCTTCCTTGCAAACCTTAAGGGTGTAAATAAAGGCTATATTATTCAATGTCAACTGAAATATCTTTGCGAGAATTAAAAAAAACACAGGTATCTCAAGCCAATAATCGAGTGGATATCCTGGCACTCTGCATTAAATCTAAACTGCTCAGATCCTTAATTTTTCACGTTTGATTAGATTCAGTTGCAGGCTTCCTATAGCAAAGCAGGTTACCATACATTGTGCTTTACACGCTTAAGATATAACGAAGAAACTGGCAGTTTCCCTTGTGTTAATAAACTGAGTGCTTCCTAAAAAATTATTTGATTTTCATATTTCGACGTTTCGTAGGTTGTTTGTAGGTCTTCATTCAGCGCCAAGGAATATGATGGGATGTTTCGCTTATAGATTGCTTTAATATATACGGTTTGTGACAGTGGGAGATGTGAGCTAAGCTACGCTAGGTCTCGTGGCAAATGATTTCGTCGGCGTATTACAAAAAAAATTAACCCCGGGCGAAAGAGCGATTAGCTGATGAGTTATCCTCTGAAGATCCTCCTTGTAGGACTTTTCTCCTGGCGGCTTTTCTTCTCCGCGTATTTACTTTACAGGAACTCCCTTGCTTCCGGCTAATCCTTTGAGGTGCCGTTGCTTATTTCTCGTTTCCGTAATGCCTGTGAGAAAGAAAAATAGAAAAAGTGTAATGCTTATTTCCCCGCTTTTCCGGTCTGTGGTTTCGTCACACATGACCACTGCCTATGTCCGCTGTTCCGGTAGTCAAAGGCTTTCAGGGAGGGGAGGGTTCAACTATGAATGACGCAATCGCCAGGATTGTCGTCTTTCCGTGTACAAACGACGGCTTGCGTCGGCTGCGACCCAAGATCCCACGTGAAGTTCTGGGCAGATGGCTCCCCCCCTGGGGAATGTGAGGGTACCTTGTTGCACTTCGCACAAATTGCCGATTCGAACCGTTAGTCTTGCCCACGCTATATACGCGTGACGACGAATACAGGGACGTTGTACCATTCTACGTGCACCTCAAGTCCGAAGAAATGACACGTTCAAGCAAACGTTCACCGGTTAAATCCACATAAAGCTCCCAGCAGGGCTGTAAAAACTCAGTTGCCTGCGAATGATTTACTCACGCTCCCAACGTGGTCTGCCGCCTAAGCTTGATCATGGTTTCCCTTTCTTCCATAGTAAAACAGAGCTAAAGAAAGCTAAATAGGCTGAACAAAAAATGACATTAACGGGCGGTACAGTCGTTGCTTATGTGGTTTTGAACATTCCTCCTTCCCGGTCTTTACATGCTATTTCACGTTTGTCAGGAGCGAACCACTCTGGGAACATTCGAAAGCCTTAGCTGTATTATCCCTTACCCGTAGGCCCCTTGAATGTAAGTTACATATGAGTGTAACATGAATATTTACGGTGCGCAGGATCGGATTGGAGTCAACTCATCGAATTCGTTTCTTGCGTTATTCACAGCTGATGTTTTCTCACAACCATACATTCCATCCCCTACTGGGCTTGGTTAGGTATCAGACCATAGCGCAAAGGGATTATGAACATGGATAAATTACATGATAAATAAATATTTACACCTATTAATTCGTCGCATCGACGCTATGCATATTAAATGATGCATTGTGCGTACAGTTAAAGTGGCCCTACAAAACGTTTTAAACTTATCTTTAAATCTCAAAGGCTTTCAAGCTGTAGTCAACAAACACCTCCAGCACTTACAATGGAGGGTCACATAGTACCTCTTCCAAAAATTACTGATCTATGCCCATCAGATAACTTAGAAACTTGCTCAAAAGTATTTTCTCTCTTTTTTGGTATTGGTGTTCTTCGAGCGCTTGGATTACGTCATTAGAGCGATGTAGCGGCTATTGGCGGGGTTCCTTTCAGTTAAGGCAATAAACGCCCTTTGAAAAACCTCCCACAAAAGCACAGCACAAACGGAAGGCGGATCTGATGCCATGAGCAAATCCCGCAGTGCCGCTTTGTACTGGCGATAAGTAATGCGTTCACCTTCCTTCAACACCCAGAAAACAGTGACAGTGTTTATTGGAATCGTTGCTGAAGTCGGCATTAAATGTGCTGCAAGGCTTACAAGGTTACGGAGGTGTTACGCCTGAGGTATAAGCGACTTCAAATTCGCCCATGAAAACACAAGAAATTTCAACTCCGTTCTGAGACTACCTGGCTCTCGCATGTAGCCGGAAGCACCAGCTCAACCTCTTCGGAACATGTTGAGTTGGCATTGCCCCGACATTGATGCGTGCGTCATTGCGCAAACGTTCAAGGCGACTCAGGTTACTTGCACTTTTAATTGACGCTGGCGTTGCTCTTAACGTGAATCGAGTAAGTGCCTTCCACAACTTCTAACTTTTTTGATACAGCACCTCATGAAATATTCAAGCACATACAGGAACCGGGGTTGGAGGCAGAGTTTGAAGAGCTGGTTGCATTATATCTTTTTGCCAGGCTTCCTCACCTGTGACGTCAACTGACCCCTGATTTGTTTAGTAAGAAGGCGAAAACAAAAGTAAAGCTGGTCTAAAATAAATCACGGTTTTGATTTTCAATTAGTGGCACCTTCAGCTGCTCCGAGTATTGTGAGAACGATTGATGGCAAAACTGACAGTTCAACTCCCAATAGAGAAATGTGAACGAATGCATGAGTGCAGTTTAACGGAGCCGTTGCCTCGATCCGTAACATTGTTGCTAAATCTCACATCGGTCCCCAATTTCGCAACACCTGTTTTCAAGCCACACAAAGTGTCCTAGACGTGAGCAAGTCGCGTTTTCTGGATGGTTTACCTATCTTTATGCCGTTGTATTCTTCAGACGTCCACAGTACCCTAACGCATCTTTCTCCTCCGCATTCAGGCGCACGTCGCCGTCGCTGGTGTTCACAGAACGCCGGCAGCGCGCCTCATCCCGTGGGGCTCTGCTTCCTCGGGCTCGCTTTTTTTTTTCGGGCTGCACGCTACATAGCATGTCGTCGAGCCGGAGATTTATGAAGGCCGCGTACGGTGGTCGGGTACGCTGAGGAGAACGCTAGCTGAGCGTACAGGCAATCTTCGCCGCTTCGCCGTTTCTCCACCGCCCTCCAAACCTTTACCGGCCTCTAGTGCTTTACGCAACGCCCAAAAAGGCGAGACGACGAAGCGCACGCCTCTTGTTTGTTTACCGCCACTCTATGGATCCTTGTAAGTGGCCGCGGCCTGGCATTTATCGAGCACCAGCAAAGAAGTTGCTGCCGCGAGTGCATCGTGTGCAAAGGAGTGACGCAGTCGCTGAGACTGGCAGGCAATTGCCGCCACGTGGTGAGCATGTTCTTAAACTAATTCGGCGTGCGATCGCATAAGACGTGGGAGAGTTCGGCACAGAAGAGTTTTTAAGAAAAGTGTAGGTTACGGTGGGCCTGTGCACGTGTGCTGCTTTACTATCGCGTTTCCCGGAGTGTCATAAAAGCGCTCCCACTTCTGAGTAATGGTCGTTAATGACGTTGCACCGCTCACTCGTTGGAGAGCTAGCAGGAGCTCTGCAACTGAGATGACCTTTCAGTGGCGACAACATAGTACGTACTAATTCATGTGCCTACCTTCGCCTTTTTTTCTGAATGGTTTTTTACGTGCAGTCGTAGTAGTATTGGCCGTCTGCTTGTGAACAGTAGGTAACCACCGCTACTACTGTCTGGGATTTCAAAGAGAAGTCCTGTTACATAGATAAATACGCACGTTTGACTTCGCCGTATCCTTTGCACTCTCAAGATTGAATCAAATGCCAAAAGAAAATGATTGGCGGCTGTTGTCGTCGATTGGATGTAGTTCGTGGCCAGAAGGGGTTTGCTGCCCTTTCGATTCAAACCTCCATTTTCTTTATTGGTATTCCAGGCTCTGTGAATTGTGGAATCCATTCATCCAACTCTTGCGCTCGTAATCATGGGGAAAGAGGAAAGGAAACCCCTTAAGCCTCGTCCAAGCTTTTGTCATGTCTCGCATGACCAGCAGCATTGCTTGTGTAACTTCAAGGAATCTGGCAAACACCACATCCTGATTTGAAAAGCCTTCAAACGGAAAGCCAGAGCTTTTAAATTGGTCCTACACCATACAGCCACCCTGTTCGGCAAGGGCAACTTCGCGAACCAACGTCTTCGAAGGGGCACGACCCATTCGAAGACGTTGGTCAATCAATCAATCAATCAATCAATCAATCAATCAATCAATCAATCAATCAATCAATCAATCAATCAATCAATCAATCAATCAATCAATCAATCAATCAATCAATCAATCAATCAATCAATCAATCAATCAATCAGGAGGCTTTCAACACTAGACGTTTTTTTGTCTCATGCGGCTCTCCCGCAAGAAACAAGGTCCTGCCCTTAAAACAGAAGTGTTGCATGTAGAACCACGGTGGTTACGGGATTGTTCTTGCACATCCGAAATAACATGAAGTGCCAAGAGAGAAAGTCAGCTCCTTGACGTCGCGCGAAATTGCGTCCGTGCTAAACGGCCGTCCGTAAGCGAATGTGGAAAGAAAGAAGTAGAACGAACGAGGGGCTCTAAATAGTCTGGCATGCGCACAGGAAGCAAAACAAAAAATCGGCCGCGTGTCTGCCTAATTCGCTGAAATGTCGCCGAAAGACGATAGTCTTGCGCCGCCTCTGCCACGTAAATGCCTCTCTTTTGTCCCCAGCCCACCAACCAAACTTTCCCCTCGTGTCTCGCCCCTCTACACTAAACACGATGGAGACTTGCTCCAGTCAATTCAGTTTCAGTAAAATTCATCTACTGGAACATTTCGTTACTGTGGGACTCCTTTGAGAGCCGCCACAAGGCACGAGCCACGGGCGCGAGCGTTTTTATTTTTATTTTGGGTGAAAAGATTCTTTTCGATGCGTAATTTTTTATTCCGTGTCGCAAAAAACAAGCATCCATAGGCAGTATTTTAAATAGCGCTGCACATACAACTTATCTATTGATGTTTTGCCTCAAATATGATTAATGTTTTCCTTTTACTAATGATTGTTGAAAAGTTTGAAGTTTGTTTTCAGATTTAATGGTTTGGGAAAGTTTTGCCTACGTAGACCTCCCGTTCAACTACTCTTCTACCTTTTAGCCCAAAGGCTGGATCGCAGGATGGACGGATCGACAGCCAGCCAGTGAAACAGTCAGCCAGCTATTAATCTTCCTCAGGCCCATCTTGCCATGCGTAGACGGCAATGCCGGCAGAGGGGGGCAGGCGAAACGAACAGAAACGGTCAATGTGGCTGGAGAAGTACAATCGCTTGGAAATTAAAACAAAATACAAGAAGACAAAAGAAGAGGGCCAACTGCAAACCACATTTCTACATTTCGTAAGCGACGCCGCACCGCGTTATTCATTGATCTCGATTTCACTTCTCCTTATCCCGAAAATGATTTATACTTTTAATGGAATGCCCTTTGAGTCAACATTTTGCGGCAATGGCGCGCTGTTCCCAGTTTTTCTCTATATTTGCGTTTATTTCGTTGTCACAGAACAATCACGGTCATTGCATTTCGCTTTGTGGTGTTTGTCGATTTTTCTCATAGTTCCCCTCCTCGCTTTGTCTTTCCTCTTTCCTTTTGTGTGGGGCTTTCTCCCACCTCCATCTCTTCCGCACTTGCGCAGACGACCCTTGGTCGTTATGCCCTCACTCCTTCCCACTCTCTTTCGCTCTACATCTCAACAAGTCGTTTTGTTTATTTCCTCTCTGGTGGAGTCAACTGAAGCCGCTTCATTCGCCTCATATATACCGCGCTCGTGTGAGGTGGATGTGCGTATGCGCTGATAGAGCATTTTCGGCACCGCTTGAAACTCTACCGTCATAATGTCACGTGACAGCAATTGGTGACGTCACTTTGTCGACATGCCGGCTTGTCTTGGCGAGGCGAGGACGCGGGGCTTCCAGAGGCCGCATCAAACGTCCGCCGGACCAGTGTTGCAAGTTATTCTGCGGAACTCGGCGTGCTTCCGTTTTTGCCTCGCAGGTTACTCCGCAAAATAGCTTTTTGACTAAGTAGTCTAGTTTGCAGAGCACCAAAGCTGGGCAACAAAACGTGGACGCCAGAAATGGCATACCGCTACTTAACGGCAGCAGATAATTACCTTGAGGATATATAACGTTCAAAACGCGCTTGCACGCCAACGCATGCCCGGCAATCACCAGCTTGAACAGAAATGGGCGTATGGCAAACATGAGAAGGCTGCATAACTAGATTAGTGAAACATGGCGTCTTTCATAGTTGGGTTTTGTTAGGTGACATACGGTGTTTCGTTTGTTCACAAATACGTACTTAAAGCTGATGTTCATTTCTCCCGTATTCCACTATTTGTGTGTGCGTGCGTGCGTGTGTGTGTGTGCGTGCGGGTGCGGGTGCGCGTATGTGCGTGTGTGTGGTGTGTGTGTGTAATGCGTGTGCATGTGCGTGTGCGCATGTGTACGTGTGTGCGTGTGTGCGTGAACCAACAAGTCTCAGAGTACACCATCATTCTTTCCTGTTGCTGCGAACTCTGAGAGAGTGCGTAACGATCCAACGTGACTGGTGGAGTCCTTCTACTGAGAAGAATACGGAGAGAATATGTGTACTGGATAAAAGAAAAGCTAACACTCAATTAGTGCTGCAGGCGTACTCAGCAGATTGTGTCACATTTTAGAGTTCTGTTTGCATGCACGTTCTGTTTGCACAAAAGCGTATTAAATAGAATGAATAAAACTGGGCTTGTATAGCAGAAGTACGTATCAAGGTAGCTTACATGAGGATGTATTGCCATGGGGTGAAGTGTCATCTACACCTCAGCGTTCTGTGTACCAAGTGAGATCTTTTAAAGCCAGCTAAACGATGTTTATCCCCCAATGAAGAAGGGACCCCTTGCTGTGGCCGCAGAAAGGATTTCACCTTGTCGAGGAATGTCTAAACTTTAAAGTGACGTTCTGTTTGCATGGCGGCAGGCCGTGATCTTTGGAAAACCAGTGGAGGCAATAAAATCACGTCCACCCTTAATGGTTGTGTTACACCGGCGTCCTGAAGTTAGCATTAGTGTTGGCGTGACTGCAAAACTAACAGGTGATGGCCCCATGCCCTCCGCCACCCCCCCCCCCCTTTGTTTCTTCGTCCATCATTCAGTTATTGAAAAATTCGATAAAACTAACCTGATGGCTTCAGCATGCATGTACAGTTCGTAGCGAACAACCGTACGTTTCGCGCTGCCTGCATGGTCTTATATACCACTGCGGCATGCCAACCAACCAATGTTACGTTTTGATGAAGCCCACAAAGGCAGAAAGTGATACAACACATTTATGTGGAACAAGTATAGCAACTGCAGCTTAGGCCGCCAAGCTATGTGTTATTTAGCCATGAATAAGTGCTGTGTAATGAATGTACATACGTTTGTTTAAGTTTAAAAAGAGCACAAAAGCACAAATTCGGAGTTCGGGTTTCTTGTGATTTGCTTAAAAAATTATTCTAAGTTAAACACACGTAAAAGATGTACACTCGGTCAGGTTTTCGCCCAGGTTTTCGCTCCGCAACAAGCCATACAAGGGAGAACACAACTGCCCTCTTAAGTGATAAGTATATATGAGTTGGTCGAAAAGCGAGAAGTAAGTGTAAGCAATGTGATAACGTAAGGGGAAGTTTTCAGCTGTGAACAGCTTCACCAAGAGGAGGAATTTCGCGCTTCTGCTTCTACATGTCTACGTGCTCTAAAAGCGCGCTAAGCTGCTCAAACCGTTTGTCATTAAAGGAGCTCCGAAACACTTCGATAAACGCTTTTACTCTTTTGTTCGCGCCTGGAAGCACTGTGAGAGCTACAGTTATCGCCAGCACGGAGCGGCACTGCGTGATTTTCTCGCCGCACCAGATACGCCTTCCGTTTCTGCTTTGCATTTGTGGCTTTAATTTTAAAGTTGCTATTGAAAGACGTTCATTGCTGCGCTGAATAAAAACCGGCCAACAGCCGCTACATGGCCTCAGTTACGTAATTCGGGCCGTCGAAGAACGTCAAGCCCGGGAAAGAGAAAAAAACTCTTTTGAGCGATTTTTCAAGTTATCTCATGGGCATAGAGCAGTAATTTTTGGCTGAGGTACTCTGCCGACCCGTGTGTTGGTAACTGCTTTCAGCAAGCATTTATGATTTCAAAAAAAGTTGAAAAAAGTGTTGCAGGGTCGACAAGCGGGCCTAGTATAGGTTCCGCGTTAGTATTTTATTTTTTATGCAGTGATGATAGCGTGTCTTAGCATGCGGGTGCTGTTCGCTATGTAGCGCTCGCGGGTACCGTGAGCCGAGTACGCATGTGCGCGCGGGTGCGCTATTTCTCCAGCTGGACCGAGCGAAAAACATGTTTTATCTGAGCGGGAGCCGTTCCGCGCATATCTCGGGTACTCGTCGGCAGGCGGCTGCTTTGATTTAGGCATTTAAAAGCGAAAAAACACATTAACATCACCAACTCAGAAAATCAACTACTCCTCTTTCAAAACGACAAACAATAAGGGAACGCGAAGGTTTCGAAAATCAAGCCCAACACCAAACGAACCACCCTAAAGCGAGCGGACCGTATTGGTAGAGAGCATGCCATAAGACTGTGCGCTCTTTACGCGCACGCATGTTTCTTATGGAGACGGTTTACTGTACTGCGATTGCGTTCTCTTGTGCTTACTGGTACGGCCATCCCCTGCCTTTCCCTATCGTTCAACCATCGTCGTCTTTAGCCCTTTCAGTCACTGTGTCTCCGTATGGAGAGGCGATTTTTTTCGTCGTTTTCCTCGTGAAAAACAAAAAGAGTTCATGCTGTAGAGCAGTGCGGCTGATGTTCGAAACCTACGGAAGCGAAAGGTAGCACCATGTAATGTGGAATGGCGGAACCGAACTCATAAACATCGTTTCAAAATGCACGCCACCGAGTTTTGTGGAAGCTCCGGTGTGTTGCCGTCCTAAGTTCTCCTTTACTGCGGCGTAAATCTTTTATAAAGGCATAAAACACCTCCTTCATCTGCAGGAATTATTATTCCACCTTCTTTTTTGTAAACGGCCTAAGGGTACTTATTATTTTTTATAGGGAAAAGCAGGATTGAGTAATGGTGTCTCCGTATGAGGACGTGACGCCATTTGCGTGATAATTATTCTCGAGAGACTGAACTTTTTTTTTCTTACCTCTAGTCACTTGACACTGCTAACCTCCAAGTATGGAATTTTTATGCAGTGAATATAATAATTCTTGACTGAAAGGAAAGGGTTAAACGGGGAGGGGGGTTGCATTTTCTCTCTAATTTTGCACGTTCATGCACCCTCTCCAAATTCAAAGAGCTTCGACCGTGCCGGTATGGCGCTGTGGTGCGGATATCGGCTTCATAACTCGAGGGACCCGTGTCCGATTGCAACCACGGGGAGTGTTCAATTTTTATTCGCTTCCCCTACGTTCATCATCACCGTGAAGAAAAGTTGGCTTTCCTGCATTGCGTTTTAGGTGGACTACTGGCGATATCAGTGATAGGCTGAAAGCTTCGCTTTAATAAAGTTGTTAACTAAAGTTGTTGCAAAAAACCGGCCGCCATGTGCAAGGCCTTCCCGTCAAATTCCTGTTGACCAACGTGAACTGGACTAGTTATCGTAATACAATATAAGAAACAAAAAGGGCAGCAAGTTTCTTTACACTAACCATCTGAGATTCTTTGTGAATATTGCTTTATCGTTTAGAAAAAGGAGACCCAAAATTAAGTACGCTTGCTGTAGTATTGAAGGGTTCTGCATCCTAATTGTAAACACAAAATCATAGCAGACGTTTTGTACGCTCCAGTAAGCGGCCTCGCTGCATAGGATTCGCAGGGTACAAAATTAAGGTAAGAAAAACGACAAAAAACCCATTTCAAGAAAGCACAAGTGTATGGTTGCCATTTGTCTTCCTAATGTCTGTTTCTTGTTTTGCACTGCTTCATTTTTCTGACATTCAATTTAGGCAATGTTACCCAACTGCTATTTACGAGTCAAGTTTCTCCGGGTATAGATATGTCTGTACCAAAAAATGTTATAAGGTTTCCCTTCTGAACTTCCAGAACAAATTCTAAGAAAGCCACCTTTTGCATTAAATGTATTTTTGGTCGGCTTCGAAATTCTTCCCTCGAGTTTTTTTTTTTTTTTTCGGTTCTTTAAGTACTTCGAACTTCAGTGGATCCGGGTATTAACCACAGCGAAGTACATAAGGCAGACTCAGAGAAGTGCTGGTGTGATTGTTCCGAAACTATGTTTTATTGAAACAAACTTCCGCTGAAATACACTGAGAGCCTTGATAACTCGACGAAACGATATAAAGAAGACCTGAATGGTCGTGCTCGTGAACAATATTCAGAGTTCAAGGCTGGTTGGAAGGATATGATGGCCATTAGCGTGGGAATTAGAAGCGGCGTTTAATTCCAGGCGTCTATAAACTGACGAACAGAATTCGATACAGGATCAGGTTCCCGCTTCCAGATTGGTACGGAAACTCAAATAAAGAGCTGCCGAATGAAACGTCTTTTGAAAGTGCCTCAGTGAGTAAACATTAGAATCAAAAGAAAAACAGAAGCACCTGTGACGTTACTTCAAAGATTGCTAAGCCCCGCAAAATTTTGTAAATTTGGTCGTGAAGTTACTCGAATCCTTTATTTGGACAAGAAAGTGTCCATTACATTTGCCTCGCATTGATTTTTAAAATATTTAGCGGCAAGCACTTGATGAGCGCTCATTAACGTGACTGGAGTTTGTGTTTTGTGGGCTCGTGCGAGAACATTCCCAATGCGAAATCAACCAACATACCGCCTCGTCGCTACCGCGAGGTTTATAAACGTCATAATTGGAATCAAAACAGCCCTGCCAAGAAAAAAATAAGGTACAAATAATAAAAAAATAAAAATAAAAAATAAAAAATAAGCGGGTGTTTACGGTATTGCTCTAATACACACAAATAAGCTTGAAGGTTCGCCGGAGAGGAGGTCTGGCAAATCTGGCCACATAGAACAGTTCCCGTATAAACTACTGATTCATAGGCGAAAGTTTAAATACAAGAGTCAGAACACGTTAAAATTCTCTAAATCGTCACACGTGCCCACAGGGCACAAAAAAAAATGCGGCAGTCTACGATTTGCCTCCTAAAGCAAGCCCCGCCAATGAACGTAGCTTGTATCAAACTCGTCCTGCCAATCGCTATTAAAACAAACGAGAACCTCACGGTGTTTAGCGGAAGAAACTAACACATAGGATCAATAGGTAACCAAAAATATATATTTTTTATTTCATTTATTGCATCCTTAAAGGACCGAGGGCATTACATAAAACCTAAAACGGCAAAGTGCGAATAAGAAGACATGGGTTCTCGAAATCCCGTCCCCTATTTTTATATTGCAGCGCCCACCTGCATCTGTGATTGACTATTTATTTCTGATCTCCTTATTCCTCAAGTGCTTCAGAGGATTAAGGAAGGGCCATTCGTGCAAGCATTTAGCTATCTTAGCGTCCTATTCCGGCTACGTGTGAGTTAATTTCATTGCTATTCAAGCATGAACCAGCGCCTTCACTTTCCCCCGCTCTTCATGTTGTTCTTAATCTCCCTCGCTTCTTTTTCTTTTCCACCTTCCCACTTCTCCCTCTTTCTCGCTCTCATACCAAGTCTTCTTTTATCTCTCGCGCAAGCCGAACTGTCTGGAAGTGAAGCCGCTTCCTTCGATTCAAATGCCCGCGTTCTTGCAAGGTCGTTGGTGCGTAGGCCCCCCCTTGAGAAGTGTCACAAAACTCTTCTCCTGCCCGCCGCTAGGAGTTTCTTCTTCCTTCAGTTCTGCTCCTCTTTCTCTCTATCTGTGTCGCCTTCCCGCTCCCCTGCCTCCAACCTCGCGAAGACCGGCGCTCGACCCGTGTTCTCGTAGAGCGTATTAGGCTCTCGTCCAGAGCAGTGGCGCGACATGCCCGCCCGGGGTCGTAACTGTTGACGGGAGTTCTCCTTCTCGTAAGCCGCGCGCACCGTCGTAAAGGGCCACAATATACAAAAAAAAAGAACGAAAGTAACAATAAATTGGCCTAAATTGTGCTGGGGTCATGGAAAGGGAGAGCAGAGATACCTGGTTGTAACCGGTCATAGAGTTGTCCCTCTCACGAGGTTGTCGTCTGCTAGCCGCGGCCACTGCTGTTTTCGTCATCGGCTCTGGCTGCGTTTATTGCGCTCTTTCGCCATCGGCACAGGATTGCGTCTTTCGGGGAACGAAACAGCACTCCAACAGCAGACGATGGACACCCGCAAGTTGCTGCCGTAAGCGCTATCGTCTACTTCCTCAGGAAAAAGTAATTCAAATCGAGTGTTTAAATTAAAGCTCTGTGCTGCGGTCTTGGAAGCAACAGAGGAATCAACCTCATCTGTCGTTTCAACATTGCTTGATCCCTGCGTGGGAACAACTTGTTTGAAGTGTGTGTGATTCTAAGAAGTTGTACTTTTACTTCGTCCGGTAATTTGTGGGAAAGGTGCGCACGTCATGACGTCATCTGCTTTGTGCGGTGGGTGACCTCGCAAGACACTCTCCGACTTTGCCGCTGAGTTGTGGTCAGTGCTTTGCCTTTAATTTAGGAACTGATTTGTTTTTGATAGAAGAAACCGCCCCCTTTCACCTTCCGCCGCCATCAAGACATGGAGTCTTGCTTGTACCACGGATTATTTGGATATACGGCGACGTTTCGGCTCCTTGGCGTCTTGCTCCTCTGCGGAAGCGTCGTCGCGAGGAGAGGTGAGTGAAAAAGCCGGAGACTTAAGCCCCCGTTGTAATAGGGCGCTGTGTGATAAATTGGCCCTATCGTGGCTTCCACTCGAGAAGTACACTAGAAAATGGCAGCATCTCCCACTCCGTGGATGATGGAGAGGGTGCGGAGTACGGGGACTCGAAATGACATCCAAGTTGCGCCCCGAGAGACATGCGAGTTTCGCACCGACTGTCATTTTTTTCAGTCGTAAGTTGCACCTTGATTATTCCCTAAATGAAACTGCACTCACGGCTGAAATCGTATTTTCGCTTGATTTTCGCTTGATGGTGGTGTGCGCACGGATGGACGGCGCACGAACTTGGGAGGTCCTGTACTCCGCACCGTTTACAGGCGAGGGAGTTAGCCGTTGACTTTCGCGTAATAACTCACAGTCGTAGACAACGGGTAACACGACTGACACTAACTCTCTCTGGTTGTACCTGACACAGGCTCGAATCTGCCGGTGCCTGTGTGCTTTTTTGTGATTGTAAATGCTCTGCTCCCGGACGCGGATGGCATTGTAAGGTCCTTAGGTACTC
The DNA here is from genome assembly GCA_013339765.2 of Haemaphysalis longicornis. Taxonomy (NCBI): domain Eukaryota; kingdom Metazoa; phylum Arthropoda; class Arachnida; order Ixodida; family Ixodidae; genus Haemaphysalis; species Haemaphysalis longicornis. Next base: position 67,433,545 of record CM023457.1, read on the forward strand.
TGCACCTAAAAGGCGAGCCTGTTGTGAGGCTGTGTTTGGCAGCGCTCTTTTGACGGCAGGTTATAAAGCGCACATCTTGTCAAGATCAAGCGGGGCCACAATAACCCGATTTCGTGGACGTACACTCTTCCTCGCTGCGAACGCTTGCGGGAAAGAAGGAGAAATGCTATTTTATGACTTCGATGAGTTGCAGTAAGATTTTTTAAAGCCCAAACACGCGTATAGCGGTGTGTGCTCAGCCATGTTCGAACGCCCCCTCACGTTCAATGAGAATTATCTCCAATTTCACACACGCAAATGAGCTAATGTCACACTAGTCCTAAAATATTAGGACGTGACAACATTAGGTACATGGTCGATCCGCAAAGTAGTGAGCACTCTGAGAGTAATTCTTTGTTAACTATTTATTCGCCTGAGCGCCCCCGATACCGTGTACATACAAATAGATTGTGCTTCATATTAGCCCATCCTGTGCGGTTTTTACAGAGATCATAACAACATAATGCTGTAATCTTCCCCTCTCATCTCATTACTAGCACGTTTTCTACTCGTACGCTGCAAACTAATTAATTACATTTGGGCTGCTTGTACGTTACATAGTGTTGCAGGCTCGTCCCTAGGCGACGTTACAAGAGGCGAGTAACGAAGGCGAGATACGGGCAGCAATAGCCGAGCACTGTGCAATTACACGGGTTTCACGAGGCGCTATCACAGTCATGTGTTTACGTACCCCTTCCTCCGCTTGTCTGCGACGTCTTGGTAAAAGAAACCGCCCAGAAAGTTCATTTCTTGGCTTCCACAACTTCAGGCAAACAGTCATGCGCAAATTAGTACAACTGAGTTCGGGCGGTCACCTTTGAAAAACCGGAAACACTGTCGAAACGCTGTAACGGCTAATAAGCCTGCACATTGAACACATCTACTGAAGGAGTGGGTACAGATGTGTGAGGGCTGGAGTTAAGGGTGATATTTCAGTCGTTGGAAAAAGCAAAATAAAAAGAATGAAATAGGTGTTTGGTCTTCGGAAAACGTCACGGCACGCCGGTAAGCCAAAAAAACAGATTTAATCTTTGACTTTCGGCGAACGACGCCTGTGAGCGCATATTTTTTTTCCGTGTTCAGTAATACCAATTGCGTGTTAACGTTCGTTTTATGATCATCGCAGCAGCCTCATGGTCGAACATGAGAGATTGTTTAATTCATCTTTAATAATAATAAGAATAATAATCATCGCTATAGTCCGTGCGGGTAGTAAGCGATGCCTTGGCAATGCGTGTTGACGGTGAAAGAACACAAATTAGGCGTAGACGCAATGCCTAACGAGGCATTATCTATCGGCCTGGGCCGATGTACTGTGGTGCAAGGACGTTGCTTAAATCACTAACGAAGCCAAATTGAATTAAATCTTTATTTTCCTTTTCAAGAATTAGAAAAAAGTATGGATCAACCGCAAAAAGCTACTTAAGAAGTAGTTTGACGATGCAGGTGTAGACAGCAGTAGAAAACACACCAAGGAATCAATACTATCAAAGCGTCTTCACAGACGCCGAATAAACTCACATAGCAGTATTTTACCACATATATAGAAGCTCCAGGAATAAAATTACAAAGAAGTCACTTTTTTTTGAACGCGTGCCATCGTAAAAAGTAGCCTCTAGATGAATGGGAGGAACTTGTCTGTCTTCTACATTAAGTGTCCGGCGAGGGCCCTCCGAAGTAAACTCGGCGGCGGAAGCGAAACGGCGCTTGAAAAACGGCTTGCACCGGAGCAGTTGTTGCAGCTGCTTAGCGCTTGAAGGAGCCACCCGTTTCCTTACGCGCAGTTGACTCGAAGGCCTGGACTCAGTTGAACTAGGCGGTGCGGGAAATGTGTCCACGCCCTGCTGGCGACAACGTCTTAACGGAAGGATGAATTGCATGCCTAAGAGAACACCGCGAATCACCCTTTCCTAGAGTAGTGGCTCTATAGGAGCGGGCAGAAGTCGTTCCGCAACATCGACAGTTTATTTGTACTGTTTAGAGCACCACCGTCTGCTCTGTAGGGCCTCCTTAGCAGATAACGACAATATATCAACACGAAAAAGTCTGGCTAGCTGGCGTCTTGGACGGACTCAGGAAGAAGGCGTAGCAGCACAAGGAACCCTAAAAATTGCTGAAGAAAATTTCCGCCTATATTAATTGGATCTCACTCGCACCAAATTGAAGGCCAAGATACTCGCCACTAATTGGAGCCCGGCGTAAAGCATTCCGTCTTATGTCATTCAGTCAAATCACACTATAATTAAAGGTATACAGACGAGTTTACAGACCACTTTCCAAGGCAGACCGAAGCCCGCACCAGAGATACACAACTCCATGCCAGAGCCCAAAGAAACTTGGTCGCCTGTAAGCTCGGTTGATTGCAAATGTGGTAAGGTAGTACAGGGGGGGGGTGCCACTGCCGGAACCGAACAGGGCCTTGTTAAGTAAGTCTTGCTCAATTGATGAATAAGCGCCGAATCGGGTGAGTGTGGCACTTGGCTTCACGCAGAAAGAGAAGCACCTAGAAAACGTCGATTTCAATTTCGATATGCGACCTCATCCATGCGTTGGCCAGTCCTCAATTTCGGTACGTCGTCGACAACATCTGCAAAAATTTAGAACCGGAATGCGTGCTCTTTAAGGGCGTACACGGCCATTTCAGAAGTGTGTAACAAAACTAACACATTTTTTCGTGTGCTTGCAGTTCCAATTGGTAGGTGATTTCGCATTTTGTGAAAGGCTTATAAAAGCAGCAAGCAAAAAATCCGGGGACTTTAGGCCCCCGCTGTAAAAAGGCGCTGTGTGATAAATTGGCCCTATCGTGGCTTCCACTCGAAGGAGAAACGACGAGAAAAGACTTTTATTCGGCCGAAACTACACGCCGAGTAACACAGGAAGATCTTTGACGCAAAGTTAGGAGTAATCTTGAGTTTCGTTCCCAACTTTTACCCTTTGTTTTTAGTACAGTAAAAGGCCTAACTTTTGTCGTGAAACCAATCAAAACTGTTAGCTAAACATGTCTCTCAAGCAACACCAGCTCAACAAAAGAGTATCCTAAGGCCACATTTCTGTCGGGCAATTACGGGAAAGGAATAAGGAAAATACAAATCAAGTATAAGAAAACCGTTGCATTGGAGTTGGGGACCAGGATTGTAAACTCCGCCGTACAAAATTTGATTATGTTAACATAACCATTTGCTTTTCATCTGTCTTCAATTTTAATTCTTGCGCTCTGCGTTCTCGCGTCATGTATGGTCGACCGCTGAGCCTTTTTTTTGTTTTAATTTCGATCTATCGGTTTCCAATCATAGTCATTTTTCTTGAAGGCGCACCACTCCCTCAACACGGTCTAAAGCAATGCCTGAACAAAGACTTTTAGCCCAAAGAAAACGTAACAACTGCGATAAGTGACTCGACCAAAATTATTTGCCTTGCTGCCCTCGCACTTTTTCTTCATTCATTCAGGCATTTTTTCGCTTTGTTGAGGAGTAACCGTAACGATGCATTCTCCACCGAAACACGAACGAAATTCTGGAAACAGTTTGAGAGCCCACCAGTACCCCGACGATAAGAAGAGAGAAGAAATGGCGCCTGATTTTCAATGCACTCCGCCTGATTACATGGCCGATTGAATGAAGACCCCGCAATTGCTGAGGGGGCCGTCTGGACACCACCGCGTTGAAAGGCAGTAAAACAAGTGACCGAAAAGCGCAGGAAGAGGCGAAAATATTACACTAGTCGTACTCGAACTTGCCATGAATAAGCAGAAGAGCTCTGCCTCGGCACAGCGCTATACGGAACCTTAAGAGGCACAGAATCTCTTCTGAAGAGACGGGAAATCTGTGCGCCGCAACTAAGCAAATAAACAATAGTTTGTTTAACAAAAAGAAGGATGAAGAGCGTCGGGTGCAAGACAAATTTTCTAAATACAAGCCGTACAAGACGGAGGAATGAAACAGAAAAAAATCGCCTTTTGCCGACTTCGAGGAAAGCCTCATGACTTCGCTGATCGTTGTGTTGTTTTTCATCGTTTGTGGTTCGCCTGAGTACTCAGAAAACCTTGTCTCTTCGTAGGCAATGCAAACACGCATTTATAACTTCTTTTTCCTGGTGATTTTAGGCGGGCTCCTTCAAGCCTACGCGTGCGTTCCGCGAAAAGGTAATCGGAATGCTTCGGTTATGCATGTAAATGAGTAAACGAGGAACCATGAGCCGGGACTCACAGATGTGCATTCAAAGGTTGGTGCAAGGGAGACGGCCCGGCACTCCTTTAGCTGCACCACTGAAATTCCCCGCACATAGATTCGAAGCACGTGGCCGATGTGCCCACGTGCTTGACAACAACGAAAAATGTATACGCTGCATCAGCGAAACCAAGCTTACACGTTGAAAAGCTGAATGAGTTAAAGCAGTAAATTACAAGGCAAGGAAAAATTAGCAGTGGCTTAGCTCGGCTATGCCAGGATATACGTAGCGTGAGCTAAGGTTCAGCTGGTTATTCTTAGGTTTCCTGGTTGTGTAGGATTAGCTGATTGTCATGCTTAATGCGGCTAAAACAATGTCCAATCCAATCCAATCCAATCCAATCCAATCCAGTTCAGTTCAGTTCAGTTCAGTCCAGTCCGGTCCAGTCTAGTCCACTCTGTCCAGTCACTGCTCGTCGCGCAAGCGCAGCACGGCTCTCCAGGAGCCACGGGAAACGGCTCTCAAGCAGCTCCGGCGCAGCGTCAGACTTGGCTACTACGCAACCGAGGCGCACAGCTTCGCACGCGGCGGCGCCAGTGCGTCTGCGGCAGCTATGACGTCCCTAATGCGCAGACTTAATTCTCTACGCGGCCGTTCTCCAATTGTATAGGATTTCCATGCAATCCAATCCAATCCAGTTTATTCCAATCCAATCCAATCCAATCCAACGCTCCTCGCGCTTCCGCAGAACGGCCCTTGAAGTTACACGCGAAACTGCTCAACCTCGGCCAGTGTAGCTTACGCTACAAAATGAGGTCTGCAGTCAAGTTCGAGATCCCGAGGCCACTGAGAACTGCATGTGCTCGGCCGGCGAAGCAGTTTTACTGCGTACATGCACGGACATTTTAACGCAAAGGCAACGGACGCACTTGCCCTCAGCACTTGCCTCAGCGTACCACATCACCCGTACCTTGCCACGTGTCTGGAGTGTTCTCGATCCCCAGCGTCCCCCGACTTTGGGACACGTGTGAAGGAAGCTGTAGAGCCTGGAACCTGAAAGTGGATCAACTAGGGTCTCCGTGGGGAATTATTTCCTGTCTAAAAAAAAATCGTGCCCATACGCCTTCTCTGTACACTCTTTCCGGGTGCCTGCAACTTCAGTTCCTTCCTCTCTTTTTATCGTTTTGTCTGCACCATATTGTATTTTGCCTGTTATTAGCGTTTGCTTCCACTCGTTCACTCGCCTGTATCGCTTACGACAGTTTTCTTTGTTTCGTTTCCTATTTTTTACCCATTGTAGATTCTCTCGTGCCCTACTATTCACATAGTTTCTAATTACGTATTTACAGATTTTTTCTTTAAGGCGTTGTGCTGTTGAGCACGAGGACGCGGGTTCGATTCCCGGCTGCGGCGGCCGCCTTTCTGATGGAGCCGAAAAGCAAAAACGCCGGTGTGTACGAGATCTCGCAGCACGTTAAAGATCCCCAGGTGTTCATAATTAATCCGGAGCCCTCCACTACGGCGCGCCTCATCGCCCGCGTGCGTCGGCGAGTTAAACCCTGTAATCAATCATCAATCCGTCACGGCAAGGTTGACATTGGGTAATTGTCCAGACTTGTTCGTCTCAATTCCCTACAATGAACGTTTCCGTCCCAAGAATACGTTTTGAGCTTGCCCTTTAGTTGCTGCTAATGTTTATAATGCCCATTAAGAAACCGAAAATGACGAATAAAAAAACGCAATGATCGCGTATAGGTACCAACGTATTGCACTATCTTTATGATCATCATTTTCAGGGAAAAACCCACTGTTTCAGAAGAAAGCAGAAAAAAGCGGCCACCCAAAGACCCGAAGAAACCGCTACTTCTTCCCTTGCTTTTCGTCTCTGCTCGGAGTTTGGAGTTCTGTAAACCTTTGAGTAGTATTACTGAACCATTAAAAATACCTTTTGCACGATGCTATCTCTTCATCATTCGGCTGCTTTCGGAAATGAAAGCGGGGCCAAGAGCTATAAAAAATTGAGAAAATGCACGCACCCATACTCACATGAGAAGTTAAAGGGCGCCAAGTTCTTAACCTTGGCTCTGATGCTCGATGTGGGCATTGAAGTTAGGTCATTTTGAATGAATGAAGTTCTGCGGAAATGGTACCTTAACAGGATATTCTCTAATGCAGGTCGGAAAAGAGCCTGATAAGTTATCGCTCTATAGAGGAAACAGTCGTGCGTAGGTGTGGCGGGTGGCAGTATTTTTACCTTTTTCGCAAGTATGAAACTCCTGAATAGTTGCCTATTAGTTGCTTTTTTTCACGCGCCTAGTCATTATTTATTCAGATGTCTACAGGTGCAGCAATGTTTGAGGCCTAATGAAATGCATTCCCCACGTACATCGAGTAGATCAAGTAGAAAAACGCGAGGTCAGCCATTTCCCTGCTGGTAGTTGGTGAGTGAATAAACATTATTTCCCGGGGCTTCAGGCGCTGACGTTTGCATGCCCACACGGTCGCTGCTGCTGAATAAATAGTTTACAGTTCGATTTTAAGAGGTAATAGCTGTGACACCATGTGGTCTCCATACACGCAAGAAAAAGTGTTAAGCCATGAATATCTACCTTTTCTCTCAACGCGACGTATCGTATACCCGCCGCTTTGGCTCAGTGGCTAAGGCGTTGTGCTGCTGATCTCAAGGACGCGGGTTCGATCCAAGGCGCTATGGCTGCTTGTGTGATAGCACTCACTCTCACTCACTCACTCACTCACTCACTCACTCACTCACTCACTCACTCACTCACTCACCTCACTCACTCACTCACTCCCACTCACTCACTCACTCACTCACTCACTCTCATCACTCACTCACTCACTCACTCACCTCACTCACTCACTCACTCACTCACTCACTCACTCACGTCTATTAGAGCAATATAAGTAAGCCACAGTCATCAGCTGCGCGCGAACGTTTAATAGAGGGATCAACCGAATACACAACCACTTCCGAGTTCGCTGTTCGAATACTGAAATATTGTTACTCGATGGACTTTTTGCATCTGCAGCTACTGCGCTGCGTTATTGACAGTGCAAAGACTACGACGACGACGACGGCGGCAGCGGTGATCATTTCGGTGATATGAAAATTTTGGAGGGTGTAATTACACTGCCTGCATGTTATAAGCAAATGTTTTACAAAATAAAACAGTGAGCCGAGTGTTCGACCTAGTACGACTCGGCCCCCCTTAATCGACGAGCCGCGACCAATCTAAGATGACAAGCTTGTTCAAAAAGAAGCTTGCAATAGAACTCGCATACAGGATTATCACATAGAAAACTTCCCAAATAGCCCAACTTCAAGCTTCAGGAGTCGCATACAGGGAAGTCGCACTCCTTCCCAACAGCTGGCCAAGCTCCCGTGTATTTGGAGGAGCAGCACGTTGGCGTACGTTTGTAATCCAGACAATAGCGCCGCTGACTTTTAAGGCTTCCGATGTACAGTTCCCTTATATCCTTCTTCCCGTGGCGATCTACGCAAGCGATTCCTGTCCCAGAATTGAGAGGAAGGGGGCGTGTGGCATGGCCAACACGAAAGCTTCACGCTGACGCCAGATTTTCGGTGCGCTGTTAACCGCGGCAGAGTGATGCAGGACCCAAACTTTACAAACCCGCAAAACTTTGCAACCGGCAGCGTTTGCTTTTATAAGATTAAAGAGCAGCCACCACTAATGTGTGGCGTGCTTTGAGGCCACGCTCGTACCTATAGAGTATGCCACTTCATTTTCTTTTGTTCATTTTTTAACAGCAAAGCTGTTGAGGAAATCATTTGTGTATGGTGTCCGCAGTTAAATATACCAAGAAAAGTTCCGAGCGCTCGTGTATGCGTCCCTCTAGCACACGTTCACCAAGCCATGCACACCCACTTAGGAAGGTAGACGAACATTGGTCGCACACACACACACAAAAAAACAAGTTTCGCCATATCGTGTCAACACTTGCTCGGAACGAAAAAAAATAGCAATGGCTTAGCTCGGCTATTCCAGGATATACGTAGCGTGAGCTAAGGTTCAGAATGCAATCTAATCCAATCCAATCCAATCCAATTCAATCCAGTCCAGTGCAGTCCAGTTCAATCCAATCCAGTCCAGTCCAGCCCAGTCCTCGTACTCTCGTCGCGCATGTGCAGACGGCTCTCCAGGAGCCACGCGAAACCGGCTATCAAGCGGCTCCGGCGCAGCGCCAGACTTGGCTACTGCGCAACGGAGGCGCACAGCTGGGCACGCGCTGGCGCCAGTGCGTCTGACGCGGCTATGACGTCAATCCTATGGAATGCGCAGACCGGCGAATGTGCAGACCCAATTCTCTACACACCCTTAATCCAATTGGATTGGATTTCCAATCCAATCCAATCCAATCCAATCTAATTTCAATGCTCTTCGCGCTTGCGCAACACGGCCCTTCAGTACAGGCGAAACTCCCAACCTCGGCCAGTGTAGCTTCCGCTACAAAAGACACGTTATAGCGTACGCCCCTCGTTTGTTCGTCCTCGTGTCGTCGTGCCCATGCGGTCTGTACCGTAGAAGAGCCGCGATTTGAGCGTCGAAGCTGCTGTGTGTTTCATTGACTCCACATGACCCGTCCGCGGATAGTTCGCACGACCGAGATGCCGCGTTTCTAGAGGCTCGGCGTGCAAAGCAGGCGCTAGAGACGATAAGTCGCGCTTGCAGGGAGGCGTATGAAAAGGTCGATGAAAACGACGAGCTCACTCTGGCCTAGCTAAACATAAGGTCATAGAATGCATGCCGCCGACATCAACCACCACCGACACAACGACACTAAAACAACTTTGTGTCCGTCAATGATCACCAACAACAGCTTCGCCATTGAAGTCTTGCGCGTGAGTGCAAGATACCTTGAATTTTTTTTATTTTTCTTAGCTGTTCGAGTTAGCCCAGGCTAAAGGCGGACATGGCTTGACGGAGCCCTTGCACTCGTACAGGATTCACGGGCTCACGTACAGGACTTAGATTCAAACAGATGGCTGGGTGCTGAAATTGATAAGAAGTTCAACATAACAAAAGAATTTCAACGTAACAAAAGAGTAAAACACAAAACAAGGCTCATACATTTAAAAAATGAAGTAAATCCTCGGTACATCAAATGGGTTCCGTTCTCTCCAAGTGCGTAGTACATGGTATCACTTCAGTCATGTTAAGCAAACTAAACGTGCCGTCCTTGCAACCCCTCATTCGCGCTATCCTCCTCCCAAGTCACGCAATGTCCTGCAATTGACGCGAGCTATGACGCAGAACTAAGGCTCTGTACACTCCATGCTTGTTCCGTCGCCATCCATTCACACCACAATCACCGTACATTTCGGGCCAACAACCCATTTTGGGCTCGCCATGAAGTCCGATCTCGTGCCTCTGCGATGGTTAAACGCCGAGAACTCGTCGCAACGCCGCGCACGCCCGCGTATAAGCACATCCTGCACGTGTTACGCCTCGGAGCACGCTCAACAAGTGCGTTTAAGCGCTGTAACTCGACCCCCAGAGAGTTCGATCCGATGGGAAAATTCGTCAGCAGCTTCTGATTATTTGGTTAAATGAGCTTCAGCGCAATAAGAGGGCGTCTCCACGGCGCTTTCCCCCATTCAGGCGGCCTGTGGCGCGTAGGAGAGCACAATGTACTTTGATTCACTCAACACGCAGCTCGACCCTTGGCCCGATAGTTTTTACTTAGTGTAGGGGCCGGGGATTTTCGCCCACGTGCGAGACATCGCTGACGGACACAGTCACATCGAGGCGATTTAAACGTGAGTCTTATGAAGTGCTCTGAACCCAAAATTTGACACGTAGAATTCGTGTACTTCTGCTGTACTCATGTGCTGCGGCCAGGCCAAGTACAAGTTGCGTATACTTTTTTCATAGTCACAGCTAAATCTACCCATCTAAGCCCGGTGTAATGTTCATACTTGTCAACATTGTTGAAGAAGAACAAGAATTACGCAAATGTAAGACAAACAGATTAATACAGAAAGTGATATTTGCAGTGTTCCTTTATAAGAAAATCATACATGCTTGATTTTTGCAAAATTAAATACTTTCATCAACTGCAGAAAACAAAATTCACTCCGCCGTCGCCATTCCTGTCGCCCGCGCCACTATAGCTTCTGCGCCATTTAAAAAAATCAACCGGCAACACTTAGGAAAGGTTCCACTACATAGGTTCCACGCTCTGTTTGCAACGCACGTGGAGTATGGAAACGCGGTTCTATAAACGTGAAGTAGCGCGCCCCGATTCACGCGCGTCTTCGCCGTACGGAAGCGTTGGCATCGAGACACCACCGGCCTGGAGCAGTGAAAACGCGGTAAATTTAAAATGATTTAAGCAAACCTTTGGCGGTCTTTACCTTGGGAGGAGCGCGATGCAAGAGGAACAACATGAGATGTGATCGGGAAAGCGAACTGCATGCTTCCCCTTCCCCAAGTTTCAGTAAGTAGTGGCGGGATTTTTCTCTATCCTGCACGACATCCTCGACCGATCACCATGTCACACGAGAGCGATTTTTCACTTGGCACTTTGTGCTGTCTCCACTACATCACCGCCAAGAGCCAATCTCCTGGTGCATCACATACACAATCTGTCACCGGGTTTCCGCCCTCAGGTGTGAACGACGTGATCGATTTGGGCCTTTGGTAGAATCATTAGGGTCGAGCCCGCCCGAGCGCTTCTTAGCGTGTCCTACTGCAAGCGTGACCCTGTAGCGTGAACGTTCTAAAGATGGCTTTGCACCAAGGTATATTGACATCTGATCAACCCAAGTTTGTCCAAAATTTGGCCTCAGGAAGAGAGAGTCAGTGTGTGAGTAAACACTCTGCTGTCCCCGAGCGCAGACAAATAAAAAATAATAGAACAGAAAGGTTGGTGGCGTTTTCTGAGCCCAGAAAGCCACGAGCCATCGCTGCTGCGTCGTCCCGTGAGATAAAATACTCTTAAACATCAGGCAGCGAGTTGGTCAGTTCGCACTTGCACTGTTCCGTGACGGAGAATGAAGAGTCCTGGGATGCCAAAGAAAAAGACCAAATAATAGACGACAGAAAGCGCAGCATCTTTTTGGTTATTTGATTTGGAGTCACGCTCCGAGTCCTTCGGCACCTCCTGTCGAATTGCACATATTAAAAGAGGTTAGCGCGTCAGGAGTAAACCACACATCTTGCTGCCTGGCTGCTTCCTCTGCACCGTAGCACAAGCGAATCTAGCAAATCTGCGGCCTGTCATGTCAAGGAGATGCATGAAGTTTCGATCTGTTAAAGGTTGCATTCTGAGTTTACTTTAACAGATGCGCAACGTGGCGCGTCACTGTTTTTTGTGGTTGCCTTGGTCAGTCTTGTCGTCTGCGCTAGTCAAACTAAAGATAGGATATGTGGTTGTAATTGCACAAGCTTACCGAACGCTCCTAATTGACAACAGAATAAAGATTGCAAACAACCCCGTATAGGAAATGTATTTCCTATTAAACCCGCATTTCGGAATTCCTTTGTCTCGCAGAGGTGATCAATGTGAGGATTAACATCACAGTTACTGCATGTCTTTTGGTTACCTATCAAAATCCCGATTTAGTTAACACGTGTCCGCGGTTACGAAACCTTTCACTTGGTGTTTAATTGAAATAAACGAAATGGAGAAGGCGTGTATTGTTTAATTTGCAGAAGTCCAAGGTAAGCACTGGATACAAGCGAAGCACTACTTGCCGAGAAATTCGGGGGCCTTCCAGGAGTGGTTACTCGGCAGCCAGTTCAGATTTTTGTTGCGGTTTGATTTCTGGTTATCATGAGTTTGGGCCACACATTGTCGCAAACAATTGTACTATTGCAGCAATAAAGGTATTTCCAGATCTTCCGTCAAAATTACTGTTACCAATAAATGTGTGGTCGCCCATTTTTAAAAGCAGGTTATTTTCCAAGAGAGGCATGCATGCGGGACTCCGCTCATCTTTTACCCTGTAGGTGGTACTGTGCGAGCCAAAAACAGCCATGGCAGTGTCCGCAAAGCATCCTTCACGCATAATATACGTTGTAAAAAATCCAACTTCACGCATGATCGCACGATAAGCGGAACGTAAACAAAAAGAAGTCTACAACAACATTTTAACGTAAGAACTTCCGGGTGCAGTTGTTTCGCAAACAGACCACACTGGTGGCAACAAAGCGAGATTCAATCAAACACCCCGCATGAATGCCAGAACGTTTGCGCTAAGGAGTGATAGTTAGCCGATGCATCCGTCTAGGTTGATCGCATGTGGGCTCCATCTGTGCTGTAATCGAAATCACTTTTTCTAAATAGTAAGCTATCCTAAATTCCAGACATCTTCTCCCATTTGTTTATTAGTTGTTGTCTGTTTACATGCATTGTGCATTTGCCGCCCGTTCCGCCCTCTATTTTACCCCTTACAGATCTGTGGACTCAGCCCATGCATTTTGCTCGAACTACCCTATGCACAACACAGCGCAGGCCACCCAAGCAACGCGAACTTCCCTACCACATGTTCTACCTGTCACCGGGGCTCAAGCCTCGGGTCCTAACAGCCCACGCGCGGTCAGCCGGTTGCCTCCGGGTCGGAATAATTAACCGCGCTCGGCCGGAGTGGCAAAACTCTTCCGAGCGTGTCTGTTCCCTACAGTCCCGAGTGGCCGCTTTCTACCTCTGTCTGATAGCACGAGCCGTACTCGCTTCAGCAGTGACCACCCCTCCTGGCCTTGTCGGTAGGGGAAGAAAAACAACAGCACGCAAGAGGAAGGGGGAAGATATTGCGCGAGCCCTTGACGTGCTCTGCGGTCGTGTCGTTTTTCACAGCCGAGCGATTTTACGCCGGGCATTCGGTGCTAGTAGCGTGCAAAACGTGCTCTTGTTTATGCGTGTATACCTGTACTGCGTAAGGGACTATTTGTGATAGCGCCGTACTGCAGCGGGCAAAGAAACAAATCGACGAGCGCGTGCGCCGCTTTCCCGAAGGCCAGACCGCTGTTGCCGCCACGATGCGGTTGAGCCCCCTTCTGTTTTCCGTCTTCGCTTCTCAATAGCATCCTCATATCTGGAATTGCCCACCTATCGTTTCGTTGCAACTGTTGGTCTTGTTGTTCTACATCTGCTACCGCCTTTGTATTCAGGTTTAGTGATTTACCGCTTGTTGTGTATCAGCTACGAATCATAAGTACGTAAGCATTTTTATCTGGACTCGGAAAAAATCCTTGATGCCGCATACTTTCGCCGCATAGCACAATTCCATTACTTAAGTTCCTCTAGGCTCTTGATGTCGTCGTATAGCTACGACAAATGTCGCAACTGAAGAAGTCTTCTTATTAATGCATTACCGTGAGGCCGAATTTAGAATAGCTGAGTGTATAACGTTCCTATATGGGTAGACTGAGCCTTACGGGATATTTTATAAAGGCCCTAGTTTTCACAAGAAAATACTGATTATGTGGCGCATAAAACTGTCTTCCCAGCCAGGTATGTTTGTATAGTAGTGAGGCCGGTTTTAACGATGATTTGCCCCTAGCACAAAACAGAGGAACACGCGCTCATTTGACGCCTTTACTAATACGTCCCACAAGATTCCCCATAATTCCCCACAAGTTTACTTTATTAGCAAAGCGCTCGGCGAACAAGTGCAGCAGGTTTCTAAGGGGCTTGATGTATAGCGGTAAATACGGACACACGGGGTCTTAAGAATGTATTCTATTGGTTCATACCTCTATATCATACTTCTTATATAGCTACCAAAAATATCTTCTCAGCGACTTGTTTGTGTTCTGTAATAAAGCGTTCTTGGACGGGACTCCTCGTAAAATTGAGCGGCCTGTGCTAACGCATTATCCCAGAATTCTCACTGCGGTGTTTATGTAATATTTATGGCTTCCTTCAAACGCAATGATTCTTTAACCTTGCGCGGGCAATTAAAATACAAATCACCTGCTTCCTAATATTTTCTTCTGTCTTTTTTTTTTTCTCTACTATCCTGTGTTTGTAGCTGCGGAACAGAAACGTAAAAAAACACCTTGTATTCTCCCTTTGTTTCGTGGTGCCATTCACGGTAACGTGAAAAGAGGCCCTGCTTAACATAGCACGATGCTTTCAATTTCCACAGGAGAAGGATGGCTGGATACTTGTAATGTTTCTACTGATGGTGACCCATTGAAAACTTACCCGCTAACGACAGTTTGACGTAACAACTTGCTCGGACTCACTGAAGCACCACGAACTTCTCTGACAAAAACGCCCGGGCCATCTCCACTAACGTGAAGCTTGGGGAGGAGCGAACCATGCAGTGTATAGGTGGAGGAGGGGGAGTAGGGATGCCTTTAATGATAAAGAGAAGTCAGCCTGACCGCGAGCTTGGCTTGCTAATCCACATGAATATGAGAGGCGCAAAAATAAGCGAAGGAATCGAAGACACAGAAACTCGTCCAAACGCTTACAAACGCAAATAAACACACAGAAACTGACAGACGTAAGAACACGCGCACAGCACATGCACATTAGTAACTTTAAGGCAAACGTTCACACGGTTTGTACAGGCTGGAGTGGAGGAGAAATAACACCAAGGCCCTTGTATTCCGTGTTGCCGCGGCAGTTGACTACCATGGACCGATGAAGTTTCAGATCGGCATCACCACGCAGTCCCAAAGTCATCTTCAATGTTAGCCGTGCGGTGTTATAACGGGGACACACACACATACATCTACAATGTCCGCATGAACACTGCAAACGTGAGAGTCAGGGGAGGCAACTCGGCACGTCCTGTGCAAGTAGCGGCTGGCAAAAGCGACGTTGAGCCGAATGTGGTGAACAACTGCTAAGTCGCGCTTTCCCAGGCCACTCGACATTCGGAAAGTGCAGGCCGGATCAGTTCTGTACAATGGCTGATAATTTTTTGTTCGTCCGTCCATATTGAGAGTTGGGACAGCCACGCCACAAAGTACGCAAGCGCCGCAGCGTTGCGTCGAGAGAAAGGAGTTGGGTTGATGACACTACAATAAAACGTGCTGTTGGGCTAGTTGGTACACACTGAAAAACAAGACGCAAAAAAAAGACGAGGACGGTGGCAGACGAGACAAGAGCTTGTCTCGCCTGCCACCATCCTCGTCTTTTTGTGCGCTAAGCCCCCCTTTCATAATGACACTAGAATGGTTGTGGGCGCGCAAGCTGTTTCGTCGGCAACCACATTCCCATTCACCCCACTATGTCCAGGTAGCCACAGTAGCACTACCTCGTGAAGCAAACTGGCAGCCTGTGTATTCAGGGTGTGTATTTCGTGGTGCAGTTGATCCCACGGAAAGGATGCTAGTTGTTGAAGCACCGCCTGTAAGTCTGTAAAAATCACACACACTGAAGCTTCTTGCAGAAGAATGCACTGCAAAGCAAAGCGCAAGGCAGGAACTTCTGAGATCGTCGACGTCGTTGTGTGGCTTAACTTGCCTGAAATCGCAGTCCATGTCGATGAAACCAAGATTCCGACGGCAGATGATGCGGCCGTCACCGATGCATCTGTGCAAATATGCTTGTGTTTAGGGTAGCAATACCACATGTGGTCTAAGGCGTGAAATATTTAGAGGTCGAGTCGGCAACAGTGGTTTACTGCTGATGCCCGGTATTGTGGTGACAATTCGCCAGGGGGAGTACATCCAGAGGCGAGGATGAAGCGGCGAGGGTACTTCTGACATAAGGGAGGTAGAGTGTCTTGTACCTCTAAGGCGGAGCTAGCACTCAACGGGTGCCAAGGTGCCCTAGTCGCCACCCGTAGACGTATGCGAAGCTGCTCTTCTTTGGTCATTTTTCTGGGTAAGAAGCGCTTAGACTCTCGTATGGTCCTCAGCGTAGAAGTTGTCCTGGAAAGAACAAGGCAAAACGCAGAGCTCAGGCCTGCATGCTTTCTAACAGCCTTGTGTTGGTTTTGGAAAGGGGCCCGAGTGCTGGGAGGCTGTATCGGAGCAGTCCTTCGCAGAGTGCTGAGTAGAGACGTAGGAGGGCCTCAATAGAACATCCTCCTGAGCGGCTGGTCAGCATGCCTAACACCTGAGCAAAGGAGCCCAGCTTCTCCTTCAGGAGACGAACGTGAGGGGACCACGTCAGCGACCTGTCGAGTGTTACGCCCAGGAATCGGTGAGAGTCCACAAAGGGTGTGGGGACCCTGCCGCTGAAAGATGATAGCGGGAGACATCACGCCTGGTTAAGGCTATTGCCGGCATTTCGTAGCCAAGATGTTGAGGCCGTGTCTTGTCAAAAAGTCCACTATTGAATTGATGGCTTTTTGAAGGCGAGCTCGTAAAACACGCCTGTTGCGGCCAGAGCTCCAGATGCAGATATCATCGGCACAGAGCGATATTTCAACAGTGTGTGGCACGCACTTCTCACAGAGGGAAATTTCAATATTGTCTTAAAATACCCCCTGTTGCACACCTCGCATGACATTTCGGGAGGCTGTTTCGCCGCCCTTTGTGGACATAAAGACAGGTCTGTCGGAGAGGTAATCGGATATCCATGTATACATGCTGCCTCCGATGCCTACCGATTCCAAAGCAGATTTTATCGCCTCATGTGCCACACAGTCAAAGACTGCTCTAATGTCTATGAACACTAGCTGGAGTGATGCGACGCGGGGCTTTCGCACTCTTTATGTTTTTGACAAGGGTATGCTGGTGCGAGACTGTCTGAATCCAGTCATCTGTGGGGCATACACGTTACGGTTTGTCAAGTCCCAGTCTAGGCGGACAAGGACCATTTTCTCCATCAGCTTCCCCACGCAGCTCAAGAGTGCAACGGGCCGATAAGACTCAACTTCCGTAGGGATTTTTCCGGGTTGGAGTATAGAAACAAGGTGACCGCGCTTCCAGCCCGGTTCGAGGCGGCCCGTTTCCTAGCTGCGGTTGTATGCGCCTAGAAAGAAGCTCTTAGCTTTG
Source organism: Haemaphysalis longicornis (assembly GCA_013339765.2). Classification (NCBI taxonomy): domain Eukaryota; kingdom Metazoa; phylum Arthropoda; class Arachnida; order Ixodida; family Ixodidae; genus Haemaphysalis; species Haemaphysalis longicornis. The sequence goes on from CM023457.1 coordinate 67,450,698, forward strand.
TCTCCAAGAAGCGATAAAGCTGCATAGCTGATGCCAACTGAACCCGTGCTAGAAGCCTTGTTTTCGGAAGACAAGGTAGCAAACAGTTATGCCGTTGCGGATGGCTTGTATATGACGGTCACATTTTGCAGAGGGCAAAAGAGGCACTTATCAGGTTGGCAGGTAAGACTGGAGCCGACAAGGCGGTGAGTTTGGCGCAGAAATCTTCAGTGTATTCTTAGCGCCTTGGCGTTTCTGCCCACGGAAAGGAAACCATTGGGGTAGAGGTATGCAGCTTTGCTGTAAATGTCTCGTGTTTCTGGAGCACGATGCGTTCTAGCGCAAGGCGTTGGAAAACAAGTGCCCCGTGTGTTCGTTTAGATCGCGTTTTTGCCCACAGAGATGAAATGCTCGAGCGCGATGCATTCGGAAATGAGTGTCCTGATGTGTTCTTTTAGTACGTGTTGTGTTCTAGCGCGAGGCGTTGGAAAAGCAGTGTCCGGGTGTTTTATTAGCGTGGTTTTAGTAACCCGGTGTTTTAGTAACGAAGCCCCTAAGGGGCTTCGCCCCTAAAAATTGTTTGAGTGGTTTATCTCACGCAGTGCTCAACGCACACCCATAAAAAGCAAGACATTCGCTATGCACACTCCTGCTTACTCAATTCATTGTTATCGAGAAACACATCGTACCCAGCGCCGTTTTCTAATCTGCATTTTTCTATCTTTTTATCTCTTCTTCCTTCCGTGTTTTCCCTCATGTTTTCGCCCATTGTTTATTTTGCCAGCCTGTTTTTAGGGAGTATAATGGTAGACTAGCTTGAAAAACAGTCATTTACCACCCCCACGCGCGGTGTTCCCGTCACGCGTATTCGCGCTCTGGTGGACAAAAAGGAGATAAGGTCGTTTTGACATGTCCAAGATAAGACACAAAGGGCAGCGTAATTTTACGACCGCTGCTGGACAATAACCGGAGCAGACTGACGCGCCATTCCGTCTTTACTTTACGAATGGGCACCCATGGCTTTTTCCCGGCACAAGCGCCTTATTCTTGGAGCCCGTTCTTGGTGCCCGGTCGACGAGGCGCCCATTATCTGGATCTCGGCTATTCGATGAGTGGGTGGAAGCTGTTGCTCTAATCTACATCTTTGTTGCCAGAGCTTTCAGAGGAGAAATTTGGAGTTCGGAAGCCAATTTGACCCTTGAAGCCCTCGAAAATTGAAGTCGTAAAGAAGGATCGTTTCATTCCGGGAAACGGAATTGCAATTTATGTTTTTTTTAATCGCACGCAGAGCCTTTTTTCTAGGTTATAGCCATTTCAGCTGCCAGGCGCATCGAGGCAGCAGCTGAAAGCACGATTTGCGTCGACTGTTGCCGACACGGGTAACTTCTGCTAGTATTCGCTCTCCAGGAGCCGGATGAACGTAGTTTTATGCCTAAAAAAGTAGGACTCGAGTGTCTTCGTCTCGCAGATGACCCGGTCGTAAAGGAAGGAAACGTGAATGGTTCCGCACAGCTGAACGTAATCGAATCTCATCTTCACCCAGGCAGTCATTAAGCCTAAGCACTGGATGTAAATGGGCTCTGCGGCCTCACTTTTTGTCTTCAACCCTTTGAGGATTTTACCTGTTTCAAATATTCCCAGCTAAGCATAAAATTCCTCTGTGAGAATTTTGGAGGAGTAACGCAAAACCTTCCTATTCTTTTCGTATTGAAAGTTAGAGAGAATTGGCTGGAAGCGAGTGCATTGATTGAAAAATTTCTTTCCAGTCATTGATTGATTGTTACCGGCATCCACTTCGTGTGGGCTTAACGGGATGCTGCACCTCGCCAACACATCTAATACATCTAGGACATTAAAGTTACACTTTGAAGTTTAACCCGGCTATTAGCGGAAGGCTTAGATACGAATTTACCGGTGGTAACTGTTTTGCGGGAAACGCTATTCTCCGCTTTTCTCCCATAGATATTCGAATCTGCGTTTAGTTAAGTCCACAGCTTGGGAGTCACTTTGCGTATTGCCATTCAACACGAAAATTTCAGAAAGGCAGCAATTTTCTCGTATAGATTTGCGTATACAAAATCCAATTCTAGCAAAATGTGTCAAGTCATTTCAATTTTCTTTCTCCGAACCCACCATGCTATATAATCTTTCGTATACTTCCCCATAAACCTCGTCTTTCTAAAGCAACCTGTAAAAGCTCTTACGAAAAGGAAAGAACCAGAATAGAATTTGTGGCACGGATTTTCTTTTAACGACGTCACTTCTGTTCCTGATACAGTTTTCATGCCGTTTTGTCTCTTGCATCTTTCCCATCACATCTTTTTTCCTCTCCATTTCACCTTTTTTTTTTTTTTACTGCGGAGCTGATGAGAAAAGCCACTGGTTATTTCAGCTCCCTGGCCGGTGCTCCCCTTACGTGACGCGGCTGATCGCATGTGTTTTCCACTTCCGCTGTAGCACACCCTTCCCCTCGCGCACCCGTTCATCCTAGGAGCTTAAGTTTTGATGCTATATGGGGTAGTTTTTCCGCAGGCTTTTATGAACCTCTTTCGTTGAAAAATCCTTTCCACCATCCGATGTTTGCATCCGAGGTTTATTTGGGCAAGACGACCCTGCTAACCTGCCCTACTACCAGCACTGGTGTCACCGTTCATGGATGTCAATATTAATTAGCGAAAAACAAAGCTTTTGAGACGCAACGCCAAAGCATAACAGTGCTATCAAAAATAATAAACAACTGGAGTTTAAATATTGATAAACATCGAACTGCTTATTACAGTAACGGTAACATTACTGCGAAAAAAAGGCCGGAATAAGAGACGAAAACAAAAAATTAAAGCAGTTCCACTCAGAGTGGAAGAGGTCGGAAGGGCAGAGCAGTGATTAAACTGCCAGAGGGCTGTGTACCGCGCTCACGCTCTAACCCTGACTGTCTCACTCCTCTCCTGATGAATTGAACAGAGGTGTTGTTCAATCCATCTAAATTGCCCGCCTTCGCAGTGCTAGGGCGCTCTCGGCCGGGAACAGCCCGAGCGGGACTTCTGTTCTTTCTGCGCTTGCTTTCACCTCCCACATGCCGGCACCTTACTGCGCAATTTAAAACGGAACCATGTCTGTCTTGCACTGCCGCTCTTTGTTTTGGCTGACTATCGTAAAAAACAACCCAACGGGTGTTCCCAACTAAATGGGACGCGGGTGCTGCCGGTTATTTACACAGATTTCGCCTCAAATGTACCTGCAGTTTATTTATGTTAAACAACGGGGAGATGTATGACAAGCGCCAGCGGTTCATAAGCTTAGAGGGTGATGACTATATAAACCCCTTGTTTTTCGAAGCCTCTGTGTCCGTTACGCCGCTACGTCGTGGGGCTCTGTTTGGGTCCAATTCGTCGCTGCGCCACCTGATGGCGGCGGTGGCTAGACAGCGGGACTGCGAACGAGCTACGACAAGGCGAGACCCTAAACTTCTCTTCACTTGAAATAGAACACGCGTAAAGGGCGCCCTGTCCGGAGGAAGCTGCTTTATTTGCGGTAATGCACAACAAAATAGAGAATATCACGTGCTACCGTTGGCGCCGCAGACGAAGCTGAATATCCTGGTTGCAGCGTCAACGACAAAGAAACTATAGCAACTGCCTTCCAGGCTCCCGGCGTTTCCCAGTTTTTTTCAGAAAGCTAGGGCCGGATCGGTCGTTTTGAACATTATCCGTTTGCGTATTTAGATTTCTCACACCAGCCACCATTCCATTCTGCATATCATTTCCTAGGCCCGAAGCGGCCTCGACGTAAGTTGCGGCTCCTGCGAAAGCACACGGAGTGGTTACATCATGCAAACTCAATTCATCGGACCAGGCGAATGGTCCTCTGCGGCGTGTTTCTGATTCTCATCACCTAACCAACCCTGGGAGGTATATTTCAAATTTTTCAACTCCGCCTTACAAATTACACGGTATTCAAGGTAGAATCTCCACATGCCGCGAGGGTGCTTTTTGACACTTATCCTAAACCGCGAAACTAAAAATTTAGACTGCCGAAAAAGCTATTTTGGTAGCGTGTGCCGGAGTGGTTTCAAAAAAGGGCGCCGTGACAATGTGCGAATCAGCCAAATAAAGACAGGAGGTAGAAAGAGTTTAACGGCAAAGGAGCTCATTGCAAAAGGCGAAAGTAGTCCATGCGTCATTGACCACAGAAAGAGAAAGAGAGCGCGTTAGATGACCGTAGGGTTCCTGTTAAATGCGCGGCTAGTCCGATTCAGACTCCAATAGTGGCCAGTACAAGCCACAGTGTTTCTGCTCCTGACTGCCTTTGACAGGGACAAGCGTGTCTTCCGTGACTACGTACATGCGTCCTGCTTCTTCAGTGCGCGTCCAGCACCGGGCCTGTGTTTGGGAATATCTCCGGCATGTCTGTCTGGACATGTGAATGCTCGCCTCTAAGGAGTAGACTATTCAATAAAGGAAGCCCATGTACTCCATGGCTGCGTCTCTAAATGCGAAAGCCCTCCTATGTCTCATCACAGGCGAAGGGTCACCGTAGTAGTCGTCGGTCTTAAGTCGACGTGTTAACCAAATGGCTGTCGCTGTAGAAAAAAAACTGTTTTTATTTCTCCTGTCGTAGGAATCAGTAAAACACGAATGTGAAATATGCAGTGAAATCTGCAGATCAGCATAATTGCGGGACGGTAGGCTGTCTTGTGGGTGGGCTTGTCGAGCGACCTCCTGCGGGCGGGTCACTTCGGACAAGGTGTGCTGGCGTCATTTCCGTGACGGATATGACGTCAGTGATATCTTGGGATATCGCGGCATAAAATGTTTTGGTGTTAAAACATAAAACCTGAAAACGAACAAATCCTAAGTATACGTACTCTTAAGAGTGAAAAGGTTGCTTCCCCGCAAGAGACCCTGTGTGCAGGGGTTGCACCCTTTACAGGCTGCTTGCTTCGTTGTACTGACGTGACTTCCGCTGACGGATGTGACGTCAGCAAAATCTTTGTGTATCCGGGAATAAAACACTTCGTGTTAAAACATAAAAAGTAGTTTCACTAACCTGAAACCTGTCAACGGCGAAGTGTTTTCGCCAAACGAACTGTGGCGCCCTACTTCCCTAGTTTCAGCATCAACCTGGCCTTGTGATACCGAAAAATAGTCAAGAGAGCGTGCCGCAGCCAATGAAGCACGCCTATAAGGGGACGACTAGATTGCGCTTTTCATTATTTTGGGTAAATAATGAAACATTACTTAATAATCTTTCCTTATTTTGTACTATCTGATGTGCTTATTTAGTGGCCCAGCAACGGCAGCCTCCGTGGCAACAACATAGCCCACAAATCACCCCAAAACTTTGTATTTGGGTGACATGTGCCTGCGTGGAGGAATGGGATAGGACATCGGCTTCGTAATGCGAGGGTTGGAGGTTCGATCCGACCTAAGGGAAGGTGTGATCTTTGAGGAAATCACCACCAAGGAGCCACAGCGAGCCTAGTACTGACTGCGTCTGCCATTCTCCGCACACGTAAAACAAGCTTACAAGCCGTTCAAGAGGCAGAAGCTAGCAATAAACAGCAAAGAAAATTGCAGGCAAAATACAGAGAAACAAAACAAGCAAGGAAAAGAAAGTAGCAGTGGGAAATCCGGGCTGTATTCAGGCGGACAACATGTCGCGCGCGTTTCGAGAGCGTTTCCAAGAAAGCGTTAGAAGATGGAGAGCGAGTCACTGGCATACGCTGCGAGAAAAAAAAGGGGAAGAGAGAAGCGACCATTTGAAATAGTATGTCGCTTCCATCGCTCTCTGAGAGCTAGACCGGTGCTGCATACGAGGTAGGAGAAGGAAGGTAAAAGCCTAGAATGAAACACGTCTAGATGCACTTCACGAAGGGAACAGCCAGACTTTTTTGCGCTGCAGCCAACGCAGGCGCAAAAAAAAACCGACAGGAATGACCGGCGGCTTTTAATATCGTGTTGCCGTGCTGACCGTGTCAAGAATGATGGTTTCCGTGTCGATTGCGCGCTTTGTTGTGTAGTGCTATCTTTGTACAGCACGCCCTAGAATAGCAGCATGCAAATGTTACTGGGCGGGTGAAGCGTACTTCTCGACAGGCGAGTGTTTTCTAGGTTGTTTTTGGCGATGAAACTGCTTCAGAGTCCTTTCCAGGAACAGAGACTCTAGCATAGAACATTTATCCATCAAAGATGAGAGTGAGTGAGTGAGTGAGTGAGTGGCCAGTTAGCGAGCAAGTGAGTGAATGTGTGATTAAGTGAGAGTAAATGATAGAGCAAGCGAGTGATTGAGTGATGAAGCGAATGAGCGAGTGAATGAGCATGTAGGAGTAAGTGAGTGAGTGAGTGAGTGAGTGAGTGAGTGAGTGAGTGAGTGAGTGAGTGAGTGAGTGAGTGAGTGAGTGAGTGAGTGAACGAATTAATGAGCAGATAGTGAGTGAGCGAGGAAGTGAGTGAATGAGTAAGTGAGTGTGCGGGGAGAGAGTGAGAGAGTGAGTGAGTGAGTGTGCGAGTCGGTGGATGAGTGATTTAGTGAGTGAGTCAATGAACGAATCACTGCACGAGCAAGCGAGCCAAGTGCCATGAGTGAGTGAGTGAGTGAGTGAGTGAGTGAGTGAGTAGGAATTAATGAGCAAGATAGTGAGTGAGAGGAGTGAGTGAGAGTGAGTGAGTGAGTGAGTGAGTGAGTGAGTGAGTGAGTGAGTGAGTGAGTGAGTGAGTGATGGGTGAGTGATGAGTGAGTGACGACGAATCAGTGAGCGAGCAACGAGCGAAAGATGCCATGAGTGAGTGAGTGAGTGAGTGAGTGAGTGAGTGAGTGAGTGAGTGAGTGATGAGTGAGTGAGTGAGTGAGTGAGTGAGTGAGTGAGTGAGTGAGTGAGTGAGTGAGTGAGTGAGTGAGTGAGTGATGAGTGAGTGAGTGAGTGAGTGATCGGGTGAGTGAGTGAGCGAGCCAGCAAGAATGAGCACACTGTAAAACTTCGCCTGTCTGACCCAGGAAAATGTTTCCGTACGTCACCACATAGTTGATGCAAACTTCACGCATCCGCGAGCTTGTAAATTCACGTTCAGTTTGACTTGATCTCAAGACCTTTGCAACACAACTGCGTTATGATCGAGCCTTGAATAGGTTCTCGCCGCGAGCATCTTTTCTGCGTAAGAGGCGGACCGATGTTCAAGCGGGCAAAGACAACAAGCAAAGGAAGCCTGACGTATGTTGTAGGCAGTGACATCAAGATACGCACCTCGGCTGAGGTGTCGAGTTCTACGTGAGTAAATCCCCTGAGGATGAACAGCGCTGCTTTGACAGGTTGTGTGGCATCATCGGGGGATGCATATCCTTCATATATGGAATCCTCTCGAGGAGTCCGTTAACCTCCTGAAGTGCGATAATAGCTGGAGCGTTTCTTCCCTAAATAATTGAAATCTGCTGATTGAAGTCCACTTTCCTCCTCCTAAAAAAGCGGCAGTTCCACTGCAGGGCGGTCATCCATGGGCGGTAACCCATGGAGTTGAAGCTATGTGTTATGGTGGACATCTTTAGTGCACACTGCGGCTGTCAAAGGTGTAGCGACGAAGCCGGTTTGCAAGGGGAGGATTCTCGCATATACCAGTCTGTCCATGATGGTTCGCACGGACGTCTCGACGATGTGGTCCATTGTGTCCTGGCCTGCGAAGTTTGCACCACGCTGGGTGGTGACATCACCATGGATGTCGACGAGGGCTACGCGAGACTGCCCCGTAGGCGCGCTTGGAGCTCCTTTTGTCGTGAAGCTTTCTCAGCAATGCGGGGCGTTGACTTCAGCCAGTGCCCGTTTCCATCTCACGTGGAACTTCTTGCAACGGGTTGGGCACGTCTCGTTCCTCTTCTCGGAGAGCCTCGATCATAGCTCCGCGTTCGTGGTCTGTTGTAGGAGTCAGAACGGGTTAATCTTTGTGGGAGGACGGTTGGGGCCGATCGTTGGATAGGAGGTATGGTCGACGCGGTGGCAGATGCATACGTCATCGTTTTATTGGTCGACTGTTCCGCGATTTGCGATCCTGGAAAGAGCGGTGACCCTGTCTGGCTGTGACGCAGCTGGGGCACCGACACTACGGCTCCTGCTGCTGCTGGGACTCGACTTGGAGAGTAGGACAGTACGACGGCTATGACTCCAGGCGACAACAGTGTTGCGTCCAGGCCGCTGGGCAGGCAGTAAATTGACTGATTGTGAGGTTTTGAACGCGCGGACGCAATGCAGGTGATCAGGCGCCCCGTAGTGAAGGGCTCCGGATTAATTTTGACCACCTGGCGATCTTTAACGTGCGCTGAAATCTCGAACACACGGGCTGTTTTTTGCTTTTCACCGCCATCGGAAAAGCGGCTGCCGCGGCCGGGAATCGAACTCGCGACCTCGTGCTCAGCAGCGCAACGCTTAGCCACTGAGACACCGCGGCGGGTCTGACGCAGTAAATGGCAGCATAATTATCCTTTCCCGCTTTTTCCTTTCCTACCAACCTTCCTACAAACCCTATGTTATCCGTAGCAGCGCCCAAGCGCACCCAAAATGGAATAAACGTGTTTTCAATCAATCAACCAAGATATGGAAGCAACATGACTCGATAACGGGAGTGACGCTGGCCTCCGGAAATTGTTTTACAAATGAAGTGTTTTACTTTGCAGCAAACGCACTTTGCGTTTCCCCTTGTTCCTTAGCATACCCACGATAAATGTATATTTTTTCACATGTTAGTGTTATAGTATGAACGTAATTACGCATGGATGAAAGAATGCACTGTCGCCTATACACGCAGCGTAGCGAGAATCGCTCGCTGATGCCTCTATCCAACCGCTGCAGCTTCATGTCATTTCAGTAAAATGAGCGCACCTAAATGCCGATCACTGATTTTAGGGGCTTGCATTTCAGGTGAACAAAAAGGACAGACTATTTAGTTGCATCAACCACGGAACATCGTGCAAAAGAGAATAAACCCTTCGTATAACACGCTATCCAGTACCCTTCGTGTGTAAGTGCTATCCTGTCGGTGCGCAACACTGCATCACCTTAATGTGGACGCGCAGGATTTAAAACAAGCACACTTATGTCGTGTGCTCCAACTTTCCAGTTAAGGCTTACTAATTGGTTGATTGATTGATAAAATTTATGGATGGATTATTGATCTCTTTATCGCTATAAAATAATTCAGTCGATCAGACAAAGCGTTTTCTAATGCATGTCGGGGAATGTGTAACGAATTCTAGGGTGAGTGTCTTCTTTTGAGGGACCTCAGAGCCCGCGTGCCCACGTGTAGCGGCGAACACACGTGCAATTGCCCATATACCATTTAGGAACCATACAGTGTCTTAGTAAGTATTGTAAAAAGGGAACTGCCCCTTGGAATCTATGTCGTCGTGGTGGGTTATGGAAAGGCGCCTGCTTCTGGCTTGGGCTTGGCGTGACAATTGGATTCTTTAGCGGTTTTTCGGATTTGCTTTCTTCACTATGAATTAGCATGTATACGAAGTAACCGAAATCCTTCCTGTTCTGTGGTAGCCGTTTGCCGTGGCAATTGCGTGTTCGGTGAAAGCGCAGGCAGTGCGTGATCGTACCGAACGTTGGTCATGCCAGAGCCGAAGGAATGCATGACTGAGCGGGTAATATGCCGCGGCGAAAGTTGTAGCTGATGAGAAAAAAATACGTACTTCGACGAAGACAAGATACGACACATACGGGCGTCTGTACCGTCCTATCTCGTTTTCGTCCACTACTTTTAACTCCACGTTTTCTTTTTTTTTTACTTCAAGTATTAAGTAACTCGCTCAGCAATAAGTTTTTGTTAAACAGTAGCTGATGGTTGGTGGACCAGTTCACTATGAACGCGACGTTTTCGTAGGCACGCTCAAAAACAATTCCAAGCTGTTTAAACAACTTATTATTTGAAATAATGGTAGAATAGTAAAATAACAGTCTTTAATGAGTTTCCCCAAAATATTAACATTGTTGTTAACCTCCAGCTGCAGAATAGTGGGCACAAACGTTACGCAAAAATACTGTTTACGTCTTTTTTTTCTTAGCTTTAAAACAGCCTGTTTTATTTTCCACTTATATAATACCACAGCATTCCTTGCATATGTGTGTCGCTGTGTTCGTATATACGGCCACTAAAACGTTTCTATCCAAGCCAATGACGAACACTAAGGCGGCGTGGTATAATGGAGGCCCTTGACGACACAGACGGCATTGATATGAGCCGCATAGACGCTAGCGCCAGATTCCTCTCTAGGTATAGTGTAAGCAACTCTATGGTAGAAACCCACGCTGCTTATCTACGCTTTGACGCGTGCATATATTTACGTGCGAGTGTCGGAGGAGCGCGACCGCCGCGTCTTGTCTATAGCGCACGCAAGGAAGGCGTCGTGCAATTAGTACCGCGCATAGTTCTGCGCAGGAGAAATCTCGCGATGCCTTCCCGCTTCAAACCGCACGCGCGGAAAACAACCAACAAGCTGGGAAAAACCACTCATTTGCGTGCATATCCCGCTACAGACAGCTCTCCACGTAATACACGATCCAGCAGCTGATTGCATGTATCGCCGGGAACACAGTGTCACCCACATTTCTACACACGCCGCCCATACCTGCGCGAACACACACGCTTGCGCGTGTACACGCTTATGCCCTGCAAACGTAGTAGGCACCGGTAAGTTATCGTTCTCACGTTTTTCGCGCTCCGCCAGGTTTGTTGTCTTCGCCCCCTTCGTCGAAGAATGCCGTGATGGCGGATCTACTGCTACACGTGTCCTATGTGTCTTCCTATGTTGTCTTTAGAGTCAGTGCGCTGCCAGTGCTTGTCGGCAAGCCCTTTGAAGCTCGCTGTACGCTTGGCAAGCCGTAGAGGATGAGAGACAAAGAGTGAGTCAGTGAGTGAGAAACAGAAAGAGATAGGGAGAGAGATACAGAGACAGGTAGAAAGAGAGAGAGGGAGGAAGGGATGGAGGATGGAAACGTACAAATGCTAGCCTTCTCGTCTGCTCACAACAAGCGCGGGACGGAACCCACAACAGAGTGTTTACCCGAGCGGAATACACAGGCTTTGCGATTATAACGAATGTGTTTTCACAACCCCCCCCCTTCTTGCCTAAAGTATGTGGCCGGCCTCAAGGCTACGGCACTGAAATTCTGCAGGTCGGTGTACTAAGCGATGCTTTACAGGAAATATGGTCGGACGACATCTCACAAATAGAATCGCCCCGCCACTCCTTTTTGTGTTGCCACACAGTACGAACACTGTGATCTGCACTTTTTCTACAGTAAACGGAATACAGGAAGGCGGTCGTTCTATGCTTAAGAGTAAAACAATGAGATCCATAAAGTACAAGCGCTAAGCGTGTTCGAGATGAGATATTCTAGCAGTGGGGTAGGTTTAAATATGATAGTTGCAAAGATATTTGTCGTTGAGTAGTAAATGGTAGCCGATATTTACTATCGGTTACCACTTACTACTTTTATCATTGGCAGGTATCTGACATTAATGTGTTTGTTAGACACGAAAAGCACTTCCTGTGACAGCTTATGCACGAGCTATATTGTGGGGAGCCGAAAAAAAGCAGGTAATGTTTTCGTTTTTATCATTATCATCAGCGTGCACCCCATGACGAATGCCTCTTCCGTTGAGCTCCACCGGCTCAACTCCTAGCTGCGCTGCTTGTTTTCGTTTTTTGCTTCCGAATTTCCTTACCTCGTGTCTTTGTCACCTTACTGGCTATCTCATTATTCTGGAATCGTCTCTCGGTATTCACACTGCTACCCTGGTTGTCCACCGGTTGTTATTTAGTCTCACTTCCAGGCCATCTCAAGTTCATTTCTGTTTTTAAGTTGAACTATTACATCTTCTACTCTAGCTTATTCGCTGACCCATGAAGCTTGTTTCCGGCTCCCAAGCGCTGCCCCTATCATCCTTCGTTCTATTGCCCGTCGAGAACTCCTAAGTTTCTTCCAAGAATTGCATTCCTGTGAAGTTAAGACATGTTGCAATACAACTGAGCGGCCTTTGGGATAAAGGCACGGGGCATCCGAGGCGAACATACTCAGGCGTGTATATGGCTGGGCCGCTGCCAATGACGCTTAAAGTCCATCTGACAATTCCAACTCGAAGCTTTTGCCATTGCTTTTTTCATGCGTCAATTGCCGCATAGTAAACGCTGTCCGCTTGCTCTGCGAGCTGTACGTGCTTTCGAAGGAAGTTCGTGCCTATCCCAATCTCTTTATTTTCCCCACCCAGCCACTCCACACAGCTTGATCGACGGCACAGCTTCTGCCAGCACCGCTGATCGCACGTATCCACCCGTACGGCGGCTGAGGCAGCCACGGGGACGGATGTACCCTACACAACCTAGAGGGCACACGTATTTGCCATTACTCCTTCCTCCTAATCCCTTTCCACTCTGTTCTCGCGCGCTCTTCCCTCGCATAAAGGGGAGCTCGTTCCTCGGGAATGCGCAACTCAATCGACGACGGCAAAGCAGACTCACGGGCCTACCGGCTGCGTGCCTGAGCCGTTTTAGAGACCACGCCTGGCTGAATCATCGTCAATTATTCAGGCAAGGTGGCTGCTGCCGCACCTCCAAACACGCCCTTACCCTTATTTGCCTTTTCTTAATTCCCCGTTTTCGGGCACTGCGGTCTAACCAACACTTTTCCTTCCTTTCGCTTGCTGCTGATTTAATCCTCCTTCGACACGCGGAAAAGCGCACTAGATAGGGGCAAAATAAAAAAACAGTGCGCTCGTCCCGTGTCAATAGAGAGTTATAGCAGATCGGAAAAACGGTTCCGGTACGGTAACGTCTACCGTCTGGACGCCACCGCGCATGCGCAGAACCCTACCGTATACCGGAGCGACTTGGCCGCACAGGGACCGAGACATACCGTGTCCGTCGTTCGAAAGCGGGCGGCCGCTTTGGAAGAGTTTAGGATACGTACGATTGGCTCACGCCTAGTCGAACGGATTGTAAATATGAGATCGTTTAAGAAAAATGAGGTTGCAACAAGTGAAATCCACGCGATTCTGACAGCTCAAGAGCAAGCGAAACACGGTCCCGGCCCAACTGCCGTGGCTTGTGTCGTCGAACGACGCATGTCCGATGGCTTCTTTTAGGTTAAATAAGGGCGATACGGCTACATAACTAGTATTAACAGCAACATGGGGCCCGTCTACAAATCGGCGAGTGAGGAACAGGCGGTATCAGTGCGAGGGACTCTCAAATACAACGAAAAACTAGAAACAGCCAGCCGTATGTACTGAGCTTGACCTGCTGGCGCCATCTATTGAAATGGCGTAGAGTTAAAATGCCCGCTCCATGTTTACGCAGTCGCAGTTCGAATCTCCGTAGGCATAGAGTTGGGACGGTTTTTTTTTTTTTTCTAATACTGTCTTTAGCGCTTTTGAGAACTGAAAACTAATATTTCAGCACAGGAAACGCCACAGACTCACGAAAAATTGCCAAACGACGTACAACACAAGTCGCTCCCAGTCACGGTAGCATGGCCGGTAGTTACGGTCTGCTATAACTCTAAAAACGAGCCTTCCCGGTACGGTCCGGTAACGGGTACCGTGTACAGTACCGGAACCGTTTTTCCGATCTGCTATAACTCTCTAATGTCTCTTCTTCTGTGGCCCGTATAGTGCGTTTTTAGGTAGAGCAGAACCTTAGGACCGCGCAATGTCCGTCCGCGACCATACGCATAGCATTAGCTTTACAATCGCACAAAATCACACAGGCACCAGCAGGATGAGAGCCTGTGTATGTTAGACCAGACAGAGTTTCGTGTCAGTCGTTTTACCCACTGGACTACGACCGTGAGTTAGTACCCGAGAGTAAAACGGCTTACGCCCTCGCCTGTACGGTCAGGAGTACCTTAGGATCTCGCAATGTCCGTACACGTCCAACCGTGCGCACACCACCATCAAGCGAAAATCAAGGCGAAATTCGATGTGAGGCCGTGAGTAGAAGTTTTATTTAGGAAATAGTCAAGGAGCAACTCACGGCCACTGCTTCACCGGGCCTTCCATAATATATATCCATGATTTGTGTGAACTTACCGATAAAGTTGGGCAATTCGCTTATGGAATTGAAGCATTTTTTTATAAGCCAATCCTGTATGTTGTGTTGATGACTCCTATAAGACAGTGAATGGGTTCAAATCTGTCATAGACACAAACGACGCTTGTACAGCTGAAATGATCTTCAGGAAGCGTCCAAATTCATAACCAATTAAAACGCTCCAGAAGATTCTGTCACCTTTGAAGTATCATGGCCAGAAGGTCAAGCTACCGCTGAGGTGGCGGTTATGAATTTACTATGAGATGGCGCGATCTCGCTGGCCCACGCATGTGCGTTTGAAAGGAGGCCACGTGTTCCACGGATGATTTCTTTCGCAGACGAGGTTAATTAGTAATTAAGAGAGCCCGTGCTCCGCGCCGATCTGTTGCCTCCTGCCCCTGCTTCGCGCTGTGCGTCACCAGTGCCAGTGCGTCGTTTTATATTCTCTGGCCGACGCGGCCCTTTCTCACGTCCCTGACCCTCTCTCTCTTATCCGTCCTGTCCCGGCCTTTATATTTCCCTGCCTACTGCTCAGGTGCTCTCTGAGAACCTAAGCGCACTGAACGCCGCGTAAATGATAGCCTCGTTAGTCACGTTCATGCGCACCTTGACCTACTCGCTTCCAGCGCAGCCATGACTACCAAAACGAAAAAATGGGTCCGGTTTTGTTCAAAACTGGGGGGGGGGGTGCCAAAAATGCCTTCCCAATAGGGCGTGAGCCTTAACCGTCACTTGGGGAAGACTCACAGCGGGCATGAGGCCCATTAATTTATTGAATTCAACGTAGACGTTCTCTCCTACGTGAATAATTTTTGGCTCCTGGTCAGCTTGCCGTGGGGTGGTGACCGGACGTAATTAACGTGTATGCGGGGGAATTTTATGTTTCCTTGAAAGCGTTAATCGTAGTCTCTATCCTTACTTTTATCGCGCGCTATCAATGAACATGTGCGACAACCCTTGTGGCCTTTATCATTCTCATCACAGTTATCTGAGGCTGCATTACTGCCGTGAGTACACTCTTGTGCCTTTTCGTCGTATCAGGCGAATCTATGCTTCTCTCCATTTGGTTCTTAGGGTTAAGGGGATTAGAAGCTGGGTGAAGGGGCGATACGAGTGACTTTAAAAGGACAAGTATTTAGCGCTTCGATTGCATCCAAAAACAACGAAGTTATCAAAAAATTACTTATTAGTTAACAGATGTAGCACATGAATGGCTTCAGTAGCGATAAGCGTCAAAACCTGAAAGCGCAACACCGGCCAAAAACTGATATGAACAGGACGGTTATCGACTTAATTTTAGTTTAATGAGGGATTGTGGGTAAATACAAAAATGATGCAGCAACGTGTGGTAGCTATTTTTAACTATCCCTTCTATGCGAGTTGAAAGATTTTGTGAGTTGTGTAAGGGCTTATCGATTTTAAATCAGTTGAACGAACTGTCACTTTAGTGAAACTGAATTTGCTAGAGTCCTGTTAAGGACACCAGTCGCTAGCCAAATGCAATTCTTGTTAAAAGGGTCGCTTTGGATCCTAATTATGGAGGTAACCTGTCACGTTGTTTTTAATAAAATCGTACCATAATAGGTTGCCACAATTTCTTGTTTGTGCCAAATTTTGGATTTTCCAACTAACTCAGTTTGCTCTTTTGCTACAGTTGCAGCTAGTTGTTCGGGGAACAAGGACAGGCGGTTCCCCAGCAGCCTCCGATATTAGAAGAAAGAACTTTACCATCCCCTAGAGAAAGTGGAGAGAAAGCATGAAAGGTTTCGAACATCAAAAGTGCCCCAAAGGCCGTCAAAACCTTCGCTTAAAGTGCGTCCAATCGATCGTGAAAACTTCAAAGGGCGAAATCACCAACGAAAAGCTGAGCCATACGACGATATTTGCGAACTAAGCACTTCATCTATGAATGGTCCAAGTGCATGTTGACACGTGGTTTATAAGTTAAAGGTAGACTATTTTAGTCCTTGTTCATGATCGACGCGTGTATTGTCTTATCTAGAGCAGTTGCTTTGTCGCGATTTTCAAGTAACTGTTTTGACCAAATTGGAAAGCCCCGTTTCCCGGTCGCGCTCGCGGTATGTCCAGAGATCTGATGAGAACTTTTCGCTCGACCAACCCGTCTGCGCGGAAATGCATTAGTTTTTTTTTTTTTTTTGGCGGGACGCCATCGGTCCGACTAAGAATGCTTTCGCTTTAAAAGAAATTCTTCAGTACAGTTACAATTTGTTATGAGGCACATCAGAGCTATCGAGACATGTAGCTTTCTGGGTCGGTTGGTTCATTCGGAATCTTAGTAAAACCAGCAAAAATCAGGTATGTAGACCACGAAGCAAAGAAAGACCATAGTCCGTGGGCTGGCTGTCTTTCTTTTGTTTGCTGGTTTTCCCAACATCGAGCAAATTTTACTTGTTTATTCAATTTCCACTCAATGATAATCCAGAGTAATAAAAATTCCCTCTAATGGCGCTTGGACAAGCGCTAAATGCGCAGCACCCGAAAAACTAGCTGGTACGTGCTAGAAGTAATTATCCTCTACTCTCGCGGGCACTCAAAGGCCAGTGCGGTACAACAAGCACACCTCTAGCGCAAGAAGCACGTAGCCGCTCCGACACGCAGCTCCCAGTCCCAGACTTGGGAAAAAGGTTTCGCTTTTCTTTTTATCCACTGAGCCTATGGACCGGAAGTCTTTACCTTCGTCCAGGAACTTCCCACAAAAGAACCGATCGGCGCTAAGCGGGATTTACGCAACGTAGAGGTCGACGGATGAGACATGAAAGAGAACGGTGGGGCCGAAGGTCACGCGGTGGCTAGGGGAAGCGGTGATGTGCCCCAGGTGTCCAACCTTCTTGTTCCGCTTCTTCTATTCTACTGCAAGCCGAGTTGAAAGAGGCACGTTTTGTTTGTACTTTACTATTCCGCCAAGCTTAGCTTGGGGATGATACCAGAATTGCGTGTCGGTGGGAGATGGCACACCTTGGATTAACGCGCAGAACGGGCGTCTGTTTCCATGTTCTCTTGCCAGGGAGGTTGCCTTGGTAGAACTTCGTTGCTAGCTGGGCACTCTAAGGTTAGAGGCATTGCGTGCACGCTCCAGTGGAGAAAGCAACAAGTAGCGGGGTTGCGGGTTGTATTACAATTGTATCATGCGAAACGTTACGAGGGGAACAGTGCAGCACTACATTACTCTCCGGAGTTCTTAAAACTGCTGGAAGGCTCGCTGATCGATGCTTCCACGATCACCTTCAAATTAATCGGGACTGTGCGCACTACCTGCTGGGCACCTACTCTAAAGGAGGCCAGTAGCAACTCAGATCACAGAATAACGAGGTAATTTTAAAATCCCCGCGCTGATGGGTAGCCGAATAAAAAACAAATAGTGATCAAGGTAATGATTTACCACCCCTTCTTAAAAAAAAAAGCTGAGAGAAGCACGAAACTTTAAATTGCGTCCAAGCGTTAATGAAATTGCATACAACTGATCATCAAACTTTCAAATAGCAAAATGGCGCACGAAGAACGAACCCATGCGACATTTTTTCGCGGTCTAAGTAAACGCATGTACGAACTGTCTAAAAGAGCACCGATGCATGGTTTGCGAGATAAAGGTATACTAGTGATCGATACGTGTATTGTCTTTTCTAGAAACGTTCTTTTTTCACGATTTTCAAGAAACCGTTTTGACACAATGAAAGTCCGGTCTCACGCACGCGCCGTGCGTCTAGAGATCTTATCAGAGCTTTTCGGTCGACTAACTGGACTCCCATCGCTCCCACTAAGAAAGCTTTCGCTATAACAAAAAGACCTCGTTTGGCCACAACAAAGCATTACCAAAGCAGGAAATAAATCTCTAGATTTACCTTCATTGGGAATACAACTCAACACTCATCCTTGGTAGGTTAGGAGGGTGATCTTGTTGCCGGACCACCTCCTACATGTTACTTGGTGACAGGACAAACAAGAGACGAACGATGCGATGGGGTGAAGCGATTTATTTACATTATGTACACCCGGCAGCAAAATAAGCCGGGGCACGCGAGCGTGTGGCAAAATGGATCGCGCGACATCTGACGTGTACTTCTGGTGTCGAGGCATCCATGTGCGCGTGCACGTCGAACCACGCTTCGCTGCCGTGTCTTTTCTTTCCCTACAAGCAGACAAGCTGATCACATTCAGCGTTTGGCCATAGGGGTCACTTTCTTCGCCAGCAACCCTGGAGACTTATAGGGCAGAGAAACGGAAATTAAGAAGGAGGGATTCTATGGCAATACTAGAGGCAGTGCGTTGCTCTTCGAGGCACGGGCAGGGGGCCTGAGAACCCGGACGTACACGGTAAGCTACAGGCAGCAGGATGAAACGTGTGCATGCTGCGGGAGTGATCGGGAAACTATAGACCCATATTGTCAGGAGCTGCACAGAGATTCGGGCCACCGCGGGGTGAGGGGGAAACGACGCTGGCGGAGGCTTTGGGGATTTGGGGCGAGTGAGAACCTCAACTTCAAGGCCATAGAGGTGACGAAGATGCGACTGGAGTGGTGGTGGAGGAAAAGTAGGGAAGGGATGGGTACGCAGGCGGAGTAATCATGCGGATGAGAATTTAGAACAGCGAGGGGAGAAAAAGGGGGTGGGGGCGACGAGTTTAAAACAGAAAAGAGGGAGAGATGAGGAGGAAGAAGCAAATCTATAGGTTAGCTGGGAGTAGGGCAAGTGAACGTAATAAACCAGCACGTCGGGACAACCGACGCCCCGATTCAAGGAAAGCTCAGCTAATCATCATCATCATCATCATCATCCTGCCTCGATCGCGCCACTTCGGCGGTGAAGTGCGCGCTGCTCGCTTTGTCCCGATCGAGCAGATAACATGTCTTGCCCGTTTCAGTGACGATCTTGAGCCACATATATCCCATCGCGTCTTCGTATTTTTTGCCTAAAACATGTGGTTGATTGGTTGGTAACTAAACATGAGCACACCAATGCGGAAAAAAATTAAGGCCAGAAATAGATTATTTCAATCATATGTGATCAGTCACCTTGCAAAAGTTCTAAGCAGGTATTAAAAAAAAGCCTGAGCGGAGACCGGCATGGTCGTGGGTTTGACAAAAAGAGAACAAAATACTAATAGGTTGCAATACGCGTTGAATTTGGTGACACAGACACAGACCAAAAGTTTTGCGTTAGACAGAGAAACAAACGCTATCTCCCTTAAAACTAAGATTTCCAAATCTCGTTGCAATACGTCCTTTATCAGAGCCAGGCAGATAGAGCAGTCTTCACCCTCATCGTTCGCCGCCGAAGTATCTGCCAACCAGACCTGGTGATCATAAAAAACATACTCCTAGCGCCAAGCTCTCAGTGCTATCAGCTTTGCCGCTTGAAGCGAAAGAAAAGGCAGGGTTGGTATACAGGGGTTGGACGCGCACGCGCACATCGGTGTCTCGACACCAGAAGTGCAACGTCAGATGTCGCGGCGATGCATTTTGCCACGCGCTCGCGTGCCCCGGCTCATTTTGCCGCCGGGTGTAGTGGCCATGACAGAGCCCGCGCATGGTGCGCGCAAGGCACTTCGTCGTCGTCGCCATCGTTGTTCGTTCAAGGAGCTGTGAGGCATTGCTCACCTTAGTCCCGTAAAATATGATATGGATCCCCGACATTTAATCCTCGACATTTAATTCTATCCGGCACGACCACAGTTGCAACCACAGTGTTTATTGTCGCGTTTCAAGCGTCGCTCATCGTGACTTGCGTTGCCATCATAGCCAGAACACTGGCCATAGTCGTGATCTTTGTAATTAAATTTAGACGTTCATGGAATTCGCCGACCTAATTCAAGTATATGGTATCACAATCTGGGGGAAGAAAGTCACCTCCTTGGTGAAAAAGCCGATTGTTCGTGCGTTCGGCTTTGTTTTCTATTGTTCGCACCCAGGAATGCACTGTATTCGACGTCGTGCCTCTGTATGTATGTTTTCCTTACATTCTTTCTTTTTCGTCTTCTTGTGTTTGTCTGATTTTTTGTTTTATGTCCTTTCTCTCTTTCTTTCTTCTTTTTCTTTTCTTTCTTTCTTCTCTTCTTTTTTCTATTTCTTTTTTTTTTCTTTCTTCTTCTTTCTTTTCTTTCTTTCTTTCTTTCTTTCTTCTTTTCTCTTCTTTCTTTCTTTCTTTCTTCTTTCTTCTTTCTTTTCTTTTTCTTTCTTTCTTTCTTTTCTTTTTCTTTCTTCTTTCTTTCTTTCTTTCTTTCTTTCTTTCTTTCTTGAGGCACGACGGCCATAATCTTACCGCTCGGCTGTTGTAGCTTGACTTGCAAAGACCTATTTGCTGTGTTGCAGTCCTCTTTAAGTAAGGACGCTCTTTTGGCGCAGATTCTAATGTCTATTATTATCGTTCGGTCGTAGCGCAGCGATGCCAGCGAAGCTCTCGTATTTATAATGCAGGCCAAATGCGCTAAGCGGAAACGCCGGTGCTTACTGCCGTGCGCTCTGTTAGTGCTGTCCGGTACGGAACGGGAATAACATCATCCATTGTTAGGCGCTCGCGAGCCCAGGAGGTTAAGTGTCCGAGTATCTGTTCTTTGAATGCTTCATATGGCGAAAAAGCCGCGCTAAACAAGGACACAAAAAAAATACACAGACACGAGCGCTCGTGTCTGTGTATTCTTTTCTTTATCTTTGCTTGGCGCTCTTTTATCGCCATGTGATGCAGAACCGACTATCCCAACTTAATACCTTAGTTAGTGTTTGAATGCCGTTGTCGTCTTTGCGGTAATAATTAATTACAAATCGTCAGATTGTTCATTGGCGAGAGAGTCGGCGTTAACTTTGTCGTGCCTGATGTGTAGCAGTAAAACAGCCCTTGAATTCCCATTGGCGGCGATGCATTCCATGCCGTTTGTCTAAAAACAAAAAAACAACGAATATAAAGCGAAAGCACGCAAATGTGGAGAGCACATATAAAAAAGGTTCTCCACTTGACGCTATTGCGTAAGCCGGTTTTAGTTCACGTGTCTCCGGGTCGAGCGTCGCGCTCCGTTCACTCCTGCTCCTCTCATCTTCCGGCGCAGGTGTCAACTAACGAAGACATAAAAAAACAAGAACAAACAACAGAACAGACAGAAATTTAACGTACAAAATTTACGACAACATACCATAAAAGTCGAGCTAAACTTCCACGTTGCAACAGAAAACCCCGATGCGGTCCAACACATCAGTGGGAAACACATACTCTATACATACGAGTCTGGAAGGTAGAGCAATTTTAGCAGGGCTGACGTATCAGAAGTGAGAAAAGAAGCCGAAGTATTGAGAGCATGGGGTAGAAACAGCGTAGTAAGTCAACTACAATTGCGGGAAAGTTAATTCTCTCTGGTAGAGCAATACGAAAAACGTATCGTGTAGTTTTGCGAGGGAAATGAGGGCGAACCTACTCTCTTGAAACGTTGTTTGAACCGAACAGGTGGAGGTATGAAGGGTTGGTGCACAAGGAGAATTCTTACGACCCGGTGCTTGAAGAGACACACAACACTGTCAGTTTGGTGATATGAATTCATGAACGATTTTCTTGAATGCCACCGTTGTGATTTTGCTACACCCACCTAGTGCCCTTACACACAGTGGTTTCCTCAATTTCCGCAAAAAAATAGTTAACCGTGCAGTTTTACATGCTTATAATTCAAACTTCTAAGGCGGTTAGCTGCCACGCTGCACGGCTTATTCATCTTGATGAAAAAAGCGTTCAAAACACGGACGAAGAGAGCGCAGACAGCGCAGCGCTACCTTGCAACTACTAGTTTTTTTTTAACAACACAAACATGTGTAGTGTAAAAATATCATGAAGCGTCTGTCACAAAAATGACGCCGTGAAACCGTATTTTTTTATAAAGTGAGCAACATTGCCACAGGCAAATGGATCACACAAAAGGGGTGCAATAAAAAAGCCAACAAAACAAAAAGCAGGAACAACAATCAGTTGACTCAAGTGAAAACCACAAACCTTACTTACACAACGTGGGGCTCAAATACGCGCACTCCTTTCCTTCTGAGATAATAGGGCGAGCGCTAACACACTGACAGCCTTATTGACCAGTCAGCCACTTCAGCAAAGCCTCAGAGCGAAGGGCGGAACGAAAACGTAGGCAGCGGTAATGATCGGCAAGCTTTTTTTTTTTTTTAGCTTCAGCGCATATATATCGCGGAGGAGCGCTAGTACGCCACTCTCCTGCTGAAAGTATTGCAGAAAAATGTATTTCACAAAATCTACCACTGGTACACCGATGGCAGCTGCCAATGCAACGTCGAACGAGGGTGGTGGGTTGTGCTTTCGTGTTTGCCTGCAGTACGGTAAAAACGGGGGAAAAAACGAAAACGAAAGTGACAAAGCAGAGTGTGCAAAATCAATACGGAAATCTAGGCTCTTTAGAACCAGTTCATAGTACAAGGCTGACAGCGCCCATCGATATTCAATAATCTGTACGCTGCATCTCATCGGCTTCGTTTTTATTTTTTTCCTGGTCCTTCCGTTTTGAAAGCGAAAGGATGTAAAATAACGTCTCACAGTGGGATAGTTTCTGTTCCTTCACCCACTGAGCGAACATTCATCTTGGCAGCTCGAAACGCGCAACACAGCGCCAACATACACAAGTGAGTTTTCGCTGCTCTTTTATACCATGCCTTCAAATATTGGGAGCATACATCCTTGATTACGAAAGTTTAAAACACTTTCTGGGTGCAAGCTTATTGTATTTGGTTGAGCGAAGGGTTGGGTCGGGCAATGAGATGATTATTCGCGCTGTGTCTGCCAAACATTGTCCATCCACTGCCATGATTATAGCCAATGAGACATTGCGGGCCCTCAAGCACAGATCGCTGTTCCGTCGGAATGTAAACACGGTAATTCATTTAGTTCACTTAGGAGACCTAAAAACATGCACATTGCAATTTTGAGTGCTTACATTACTATGTATTTGATTGAAGCCATTAAATAGCCACCACACTTAAAACTGTCCCCGCAGATCACGAGTAATATGTCGCACATTAACTGCAGACTTGAACGTTTCGGTTTCCTCTCTTCAGTCGAGGGGTCCGTAAACTTTCTACGCCAATTTAGGGCGACGCACCTTAAAGGCTCGGGCTGTCGACGTCCACCGTCGTCATCTCCTGAAGCCACGGTACAAAAACGACGGGACAACTCGTTTCCCAGCACCTCGCGCTAGAGCGTAACGCGTACTAAAAGGAAAGTGTATAATGGATAAAACCGGTTCACAATAGACTAACATGATTGAAATATTTATGGAACGCTCCATGTCACTTCAGCATTCGTCAAGCATCAAGCAAAAGCTGTTGGTAGACGAGTTATAATTTGTGTTACACTCAAATACTCCGCGGCTCTCGATGCCAGGGCCTAATCGGTTCGGGTGGTTGGTAGAAGCAAGAAAAAGGCATGCTTACCTGATGCCGGGGCCTGGTTGATCAGCCGTGGACGGGCCCCCAGTGCCAGATCAGCGGGCATCGCACTGCGCCTGCGTTGACCCCTGCCACTATACAGCAAACAGGGGCAGATAGGGCACGCAAATAGCTTAAATCCGGTTCTGCGCAAGAGAGGGCGCCACCGCCTCAGCAACCGCGCGATTCCTGCTCCTAACAGCGCTTCTCCGGCGCCCAGTCAGGGCGCGTCATGCTGGCAAGAGAGAGACTTACAATCTTGGAATACACTTCTACACTGCATGCTTTGCCCCTCACCAGATTTCACGTTAGTGGACATCGGCCGTTTCTTTTATAATGCCTTAGAAATATGGTAAACCCGCATTTATAGGCTTCCCTTAACAGCGTAAGAGTAGTCTCTCAGCAGGGGAGGATTTGCGCCTTGCTTTCCCATGAACGGTACTGAATCCCCCCCCCCCCCCCCCCCCCCCTCCACAGCCCCAGACAAAACAATGGTGACGAAAAGTCTCAAGGAAATACAGCTGGTTCATACACGCCCATTTATTTTATTTGTAGCTGCCCTTTTTTCTGGTGCAGTTGGTCTTCAGCGCAGGCTGGAAAATTAGGAATAAATTATACTCCGAGCACATCATGTAAAAAGAACCTCGATATGCGGAATATCTCCAAACATACATTTCCGCAAAAAACAAAATACTCGTATTAAAATACTTTTTATCGCCCTTTTCCTTGCCGCATGCCTTGCACTAAACCTTCCCGTCGGCGATTTGAACCTTGACCGTCGTTTTAACCGGTGCGAAATAGAAATAATCCAGGTAAGAGTTTTAGGTTCACAAAGAAAACACGAAAGCTGTTTCGAAATCAAATGGCAATCTTATTTCGCCAAAAGCCAAGGTCTTTTGTCCACACGCTAAATTAACTGAAATCCCACTGCAAGAGCTTTCAGAACAGCCACTAGGCGATCTTGCCTGGCGGGAAGGGGCCGAGGAAAGACTAAGAATTATATGAACAAAGAGAAGATTGTATTAGAAACCTAATTCAACCAGGGCAGGGCATTGATGTGCAAGCTTCTAATAAAAAACGGTGCACAGACTTAAACGATCTTTCGAGGCTTCAAAGTGAAATTCCAATTCAGAGATTCACGTCATTTCCAAGCCATACTGTGGAGGGTAGCGGAGAAAGAACAAGCCTGCAATACTGTGTCGCGCTTTTGATGGGGGAATTGAACTAATGCAGTAGCGAAAGCAGTGAGCGCTATCGACTTCAGTGTAGTATTAATAACTACTTGCTTCTACTACCACCATTTTTGATGGTTTCATTGCATGTCAGGTTCATTTTAATTCCCTAATAAAAATTAGTTTCTGCAGGAGCGGAAATTCATTCTGGGCCTACAGCCACAATCAAGTACCTTGCCCATGCGGTGAATTACAAGCACTGACCGTTACCTATACAAAAAATACAGAAAGCGGCATAGGCTACGCGTAATGTAACGGTTTGTAGCTGGAGACATAAAAAAAGGCAAACAACTCACTAACAATTAGAAGCTTGTTGCGAGAGGTACAGGGTTTATCGTACAACAATTCACGAATAATTTAGATTACATCCACTTATACGTACCGAATCGCTCTTCGTTCCGTAATTCAGTGAAACTATGACGTGCGGGTAATGTCTGCTCCCAGTGAGTCGTTTTTTTCTTTATTCCCAAAAGTCGTTTACTTTTTTTTGCAGGAAATGACCTCTAAAGTACTCGCCTCTATTTTTTCCCTATAATCGCTTCACCGGAGCGCCTAGCGGCTAATCTTGAAATGACCTATTCATGTAAGACTGAAGGAGGCAATGAGAGTTAAAGGCAAAGAAGGAGAGCTGTAGAGGCCACTAGGTAAATGGGCTTCGTTTTGGATTGCAGCGGCATGCACGCCCGAAGGCGTAGTGGCTGAAGTGGAGGTCCCTCGCGCAAAAAAAGAGCAGTCGAAGTGTACGAGGGGGAGTAGTTCAAAGCAGTGCCGAACATAGCACTAAAAGACTTACAAGCGTAATAGCCTTCACTTTCGCATTCTAGGGTTTTATTCAGTGTGAATTGCAAAACAATATATTTCAAAAATTATGGAGATTATAATACTTCCTGACGTAATATACCGCATCCGGAGTAGGTAAGGTTATTAAAATGAACAAACCCTGGTGTTGGAAGAAGGCTGGAAAGAAACTTGCATGTTAACAGCTATATTAAATTTTTGATGGCGTACCTTCAGACTTCAGAATTGAAACTACCGTATTTGCTAATACCACTCGTTAAAACTGGTTTAATAGGCACTTGTAACTACAGCTGTGTAATCAAATAATTTGCCCTTATCCCGGCTTATTTTGGAGTTCACATCACTTAAGTGACATGACGTTTTCAACTGCAATTTTCGGGACAGAGGGCCATAATCTCGCGCATGCTTTCAGATTTTGCCTTAAGAATAGGCTGTTCTCGAGCCCTAATGAGTTTATACTGCTCACTGTTTATCTTGTGGCCATAGTTAAAGGGCTTGAAGTGTTTTGATTAGATTTGACTGACACATTTTTCAAGTTTGTTGCCGCCGGTGTTTTTAATACCAGCGCCCCTGATATTTCTTTTACTTGGTGATGATTTTGAAGTCAGTGAATTTTCCTGATTTTAGAAATTAGAACACTTTTGTAAAACACCGTTCTGGTCCGAATAGTATTTCCACGTTCTGAATGGGCACAGAGGATATAAGAGTTCTTACAAAAAATAAAATCTGCAGAAATTTCGAGAATTCTCTATTCGTGCGTAGCATATCCTAATGGCGCTTGGCTAAAGTGTGAATTCCTTACAGCCAGCTATGGCTATGAATAGCGAATGACATTGGAATATCTTATTACCGTTAATTCACTTTCTTATTCTTTTCGCTAATAACGTAAATTTATATCATCACAGCGATGAAGTGCCTTTATTTTCCAAATTATGTTATTCTTCCCGATGATGCAAGGCGTAGTCCGGGGTTGGTCCGTTTCCACAATATGTTATCCGCATTTTCCATGTTCTTTTCCGCACTTTTTTAAGTTAGTCTACGTTCTTGGAGGACTCGTATAAAGTGCACATTTTTTTATTTCGTCCGTTCACTTTTGAATTTTTTATTATTTTATTTTTTTATTTTCCGGTATTTCAAAATTGTGTTCGTCGTATTGCCTCCCTCATGCTGTTAAAAGATTAAGGTGCTACTTCCGCCAAATCTACATTCTATAAAAATTGCAGGACGTTACATGGTTTGCTCTATTCTCGCTATTTTATTCGTACGTCCGGACAGTCGTTTTTTGCGAACTTTTTTTGTTTATTCTTTGGGGTTTCGG
The DNA here is from genome assembly GCA_013339765.2 of Haemaphysalis longicornis. Lineage (NCBI taxonomy): Eukaryota > Metazoa > Arthropoda > Arachnida > Ixodida > Ixodidae > Haemaphysalis > Haemaphysalis longicornis. Next base: position 67,477,535 of record CM023457.1, read on the forward strand.
GGGAGATGTGTAAGCCGCATGTTTTTGATTCTGTGGCATCACTTCTGTGGAAAAGTATTTGTTCCATTTTTTCTTTTTTTCTGTTTTCTCAAAATTCTGCCTGACCACTTATCTCTAACTACGCTGTTATAATAGGTTAAAGTGTTACTTCTGCCAAATCGGCACTTTTCTGAAATGCAGGGCATTACATGGTCTGGATGTGGGAATACTCCAGCAAAAAATGCGGCGCGTTGATATGTCCTCCGAATCAGATGTATTGCGCGGTTTTCGTGATTTTCAGTGCAAAGACCTTAAATCACCCATTCATCTAAAAGGCCGGCGTGCAGCGTCGACTCCCGTAACAGAAAAACGGCTCCTTCAGAAACGCTTCATAGTGCAAGACAAATCTCGGCAATAGGGAGAGGCGACCGTCCACGCCTGGACACCCCAGATGAATGGAGATGACAAACGCGGCCGAACGAGCCAACAGACAAGATGCGAGCATCACCATCGCCGTCAACTCTTGTATTACGCGGCGGCAAAAACAAACGGCGGAGCAACGCGCAAAAGACGGATTGAAGCCACTCGAAAGCGTTAAGGCGGATTGCAAAGCAAAGCAACTCAGGTGTAATCCGTTCCGGAAGGTGGGACAGTAGCTAGGCGTATCAGGCGTTCCGCTGGACACGAATGATTCCACATTCCCATCCCAACGAAAGCTTAAACGTGCCTAACACTGTCGTACAGTTCCGTAATCCCAATAAGCTCAAGCGAGATATATTAGACGCTTTCGACATAAGCAGGCTTGTTGACACGTGCGATCGTCAGGCCTCCGTTTCTTTGCACGATTAAGAAGTGGCCTTTCTTGATTGTTGTTGAATGTAGAAGCAAGCGTATTCCTTCGTTTTATCTCTATCAGTGTTTCGTGAAATACTGGTGACAGCGCATGCGCAGTTTGGATGTTATTTCGTGTGTAGATGTTTGTTCCTTTTAAATGAGTCTCAGTTGATACTTAGCGCTCGACCCGTCCGGTTCTTTTCTTTGTTTTCTTGTGTTACTGCGCTGTTTATAAACCATGCCAAGGTGCTTACAACAAGGTGCTCAACATTTAGGTTTGGTTAAGTCAAAGAACAGAAGTTCTTAGGAGTGTGGTTTCATGAAGAATTATCTTGGCAATCCTCATATAGAACACTAGGCAATAAATTTCAAAAATATTGGCGTTCTCCTACAGATTGAGAGACTTAATACCGCTTTGGTTGAAAACACAGCTTTATAACACTCTTGTCTATTCTAGGCTTTGCTACGGGATATTAGCGTGGGGAACAACAAACAAAACAAATTACAAACGGCTGATCGTCTTACAGAAAAGAGTTCTCCGTCTATTTGCCAATTTTCACGGGCACTATGCCGACTTGAGACGGGTCCACTATTTGTTCAGTATAGTACTGCTTAAGGCTGACCAAATTTATTATATGAAGCTTTTACAAGCTATACACAAAGAAAATCTCCATGGCAAACATAACGGCAATAGCAGTATATACCCTCTTAGGTGTGCCAAATACATACACGAAACTTCGAACAAAACTACGGCAGGCAGTCTCTCTGTTTCAACGCACCGACATACTAACAAAGTTGGAGACCACATTGATTCAAATGCTAGTAGAAACATATTTAAAACACAGGCGAAAGAATACCTCTTAAATCAGAATATCTGCTTCAATGGCTAGAGCTGTGGATGTCGTCTCGACCTGTTTAATGCGCAGGTTTTGTAGTTGTGTCTATCTTTAAAACTCAATCATAGTTCTACTCTGATTGTCCACTTGTATTTTTGTTTTTCTTTACTCTTTTGTACTCTAATGTACGTTATTGTACCTCTCCCATATTGTTCTGTAATATCTTGTGCTCTACATGTTGTCTGTATTTTTGTAACTCACATTAGAATTTCTAGCTTGTTTCATTCTGCCTCATCATTGTACTGTACCAAAGGGGGCTGGGGCCTTTGTCAGGCTTTCTAGCCTTTAGTCCCAGACTGCCTCCTCGTACTTCTGAGGAAATAAAATCTTTTGTTTGTTTGTTTGTTGCCTGGAAATTTAATTTCTTCGCTGCGGCCTTTGAGCACGGTGTGAATGTGGGCAAAACAAAGTAAGCTCATCGGAGTTTTGCATGTATTTTTCGTGGGCGACCATTTTCGCTCGCGTACACTGGGATCCCCTAAAGGCGGCAAAGTATACAAAATTTTACATTTACGCGCTTCTCGCAGTTTGTATGTGCTTTGAACTTCTACGAAATGGCCATTCGCCCATAATTGAGCCCCTCAGGCTCTTTTTCTCGGGTGCTCCTAATGGGGCGCAGAGTCCCTTAATCGCAAACCTTTCCCGGCGGAAGTGAAGAGCGGTATTGCTGTGAAAGCATGGAGACCGGGTCCCATTAGCTGTACACTGCTTCAAGTAGATGGGCGCTGGATTAAGTCAGATTATATTAGCAAACGGCAAAAAAAGAAAACACCAGGACAGTAAAAGGAAGTGACGGGACACGATCGGTCTGGAAAATGCCTGTCGGGTGAAATTATTAGAGCATTTATATAATAATTATAATAATTCATTGATGAAATGCCTATCGGATGGGAATAATAGGAGCATTCATATAATAACTTTAATAATTGATTTCTGTTTCCGAAGTTCAAACAAATATTTAGGTTTTCTTACGTAACGGAAGGAAGCAGTGCATTTAGTCAACAAAATCTCTACCCATGCAATGCATAATTCGCCACGGAGTGCATTTATTTATAACACTAGTTTTTGTCATAGCGACAAAAGAAAAGCACGCAACGCTCATTCGGTTATTAGTAAATTGGAATTGGGATGTAGTAAGGAAAAAGTACGCGGCAATCAGAACGTGTGATGCTTAAAGTGCACCAAAAAATCGAAACTCAAACACTATAAACGTCGCATTTTTAACCTAATGTACGCACTCTCTTTGTCGCTTTTCTCGATAGGTAGATAAGAAGGAATAAACGTTTGTTGCTCCCAGAAATTGAGAAGAAAAAAGCAGGGAATGGTTGTCGGTCACCTGTGGTGGGTTGCGTCCCTTGTCCGGGATGCCATGGCCAGCTGCAGCTCGAATGGCCCTGAGTCACCAGGCCGCGCTGGTTTTTAAGGACACCGCTAGTCAGCAGGACCTCCCACTGCTCCGGTGTCGGTGCCAGGACCTCTGGTGGGTCCGGGACCTCTTACACTATGTGGTACAAGGTGCCGGGCTTCCCAGAGAAGTTCCACTCGTAGCTGATGAGCGTGGGGTGTACTCTATGGAGGTGCTTGCCTTTTGAGAATGAGTTCCGGCTTGTAGTCTTGAGAACCCTTAAGTTTGTTATTTCGTTATGTTCGTGGGCTGCGGCGAGCCTCTTCTTCGGGAGAGTTTTTAGTGTTTTTGCACATCCCTGCAACGTTTACGAGTACACGGATAATGGAAGCAGACTCGGGAGTGTCTACGAGAACCACAAAATATCAAACAAATGGTGTTGTAAAGCCAGTAGGACTTACTTCAATGTGGACAGATTCCAATGTTTTGGCTGTTCTCGAGTACAAGTGAAACGAGAGAGAGCGAGAGATCGAGAGAATACATTTTCATTTGTCGAACAGAGGCTGATGTTACGGGGACTCGCCCCATGAAAGGCATCTCTAGTCCGGTATTCCTTGCTTTGCTAGTTTTCTTTGCATGGGTCAGCAGGTTGAGTTGGGTATGTGCGTCTGGGCTGCCTAGGGAAGCCATCCACTACGCAAAGCTGGAGTCGGGAAGTTGGGGCAAATACGGGGTGTGTTGGCATGGTCGTACCATGTGGTGCAACGAGCCAGGCTGGGGACACCGTAAGCGCAGGCGGTAGACTGTTCGGTGAGGAAGATAAGGTGAAGGCGGGTGGGTTGGGTGTTGGTGTTTTAGATGCGAAAGCATCTTATGGTCTCGGCATGTCCCGCGTCGGCGTCCGCACTCACGCTGCGCATGCCCAACTCTCCTCCTTATACCCACAGCTGCGCGATACTACACTATAAAAAAAGAAATACTTAGCGGCGCCCGGTTTCGATCCCACGACTCTCTGGCCGCAACGGGAGGTACGCGGTGCTCGTCCCACTACGCTACAAATCCGGGACAGGAGCAAGTGCTACGAACGCGCCTTATGTCCTTGAATCATTCAAACTACGTCAAGAAGCTACTGATACAACGAAGGCACGCGAAGCTGAACGTCTACGGAAACGACGAACTGAAAACTTTAGAGGAGGATGTTGAATTTCCCGCGGGAAAGCTGTGGCGGGAAGCGCCATGCGCCTTGCAACTCAACCAGCCCCGTCCGCAGCGCCTCTGATGCTGATTGTGGCAGGATGCCCCTAGGGATTGGCCAACCAAAGAATCCTATCACGAGATAACTTCGCGTTCAACCACCGTCGTCATCTTCCCGTAGGGGAACCGCCGAAGAAGAAGAAGGAGAAGGCAAAGCTGCGAAGAGGAGGGCGTGTACATTGTTCTCAGCCGGTGCACCAATGTCAACAACCTTTACCTCACCAACGCTGACGGAGACAACATCGACAAGAACATGATGGACGAGTTTCGGCGCCTCGAGAACCACCGCCTACTCACCGTAACACAACAGTACTTGCGTGCCTTTGCCACCGGTGTGGACCCGGACGCGGAATTTCCCCTCTGGCGCTAGTAAAAAACCAGATCACTCAACATAACGGCAACACAATGGAACCACACGGAACCGCCACGATGCTTCGCATCCTCATCAGGGTTCCCCACGGGAAGATGGTGTAATTTTTTTCTGGAGTCACGCTTCAATTGTGGCTTCCTCTCGGGAGAAGCGCCAGTGTGGTGGTGGGAGTTTCGGCGAGTGTGTCGGAAATCGGCGAGAATATCTGCGTAGATATGGAGTAAACTGGGTTGGTCCTGTGTGCGCGGTGATAGGACACCGTCGTCAGAGACTCAGTATAATAAATCGAGAGCTGCGGCATGGGCCGCTTCATTGCCGGAAATGGCGGCGTGTCCATTTACCCAGACGGTGCGGAGATCAAGGTTTCGGGCAGTTAGTGATGATACGTTCGGTCGATGAACAGATCCGGACAATCTGATAATTGAGGCAGGTTGTGTGCGCATCGTTCATAATTGTCACTGTTTCAAGGCTGAATGTTACTGCTTGGGCTATGGCTGTTTTCTCAGTGACATCGATGGAGGTTGGGTTCGTACTGGCGACACTGACACTTTTGCCAGCATTCGTAACCACACAGGCTACGTGGCCAGCGAGTACGGTGAATGGGCAGCTACCCATGAATACAGTGGTGCAGTCGTTGCGGTATCGGAAGTTCAGGGCTCGAGCACGAGAATCCCGGTGTAAATGGTGATAGCCGGCGTGCATGTGGCGGGGTGTTGGCTGCCACGGGATGTGATGTCGTGAGACCAGAGGGCTACGGCTTTTTTTCTCTTGGGAGTATGAGGCAGTGTCCCAGTACCTGTAAATGGCGTCCTCTCTGCATTGTTACTTCGCCTTTCAGGCAACTAAACTTCTATTTTTTCCCCATGGCGAAAACAGAAATGTAATAACTGTGAAGTGCCAAAAAATTGGATAGTTGTTCTAACGATTCGACTAACCAACAAAATATCCAAACAACACATGGTAGAGAATAATTTGATCAATTCTGTTAATTGGTGTTTCAAAAAACACTAACAGTAGGTCACGCAGTGCTTGCGAGTTGTGTGCGCATTGAATTACACTGATTCTTAGAATGTGTCCCCGAGATCCTATAACAGAATGCCCACCCCCGTGATAATTCAGTGCTTCGCTGTTCTCTTTACCAGCACTCCTTCTTGTGTCACGGCAGTGCGTCCACAGAAGTGAAGACTTCGTTAACGTGTTCACAATTATCCTACGTCGCTTAATCATCTCAACTCTTCCTGATTATACCTGTGGGCTAATTAGGCCCATATCCCCAAGGTTGTTTTTCAGGCACGCTGCTTGAGCGGTACAATATTCAGCGCATCCTTTGTTAAGCCGTCAGCAGATGAGAAACGGCACTGCACTTTCCTGCACACACCGTTGCATTCACCCCGGCGCCACAGCGCAGTGTGTCTTCATGTCCGTTCTGTTCAATTCCCTCACTGTTTACTGATAGAGAATACAATGCCGTAAAATCCACGCAGGAATTGTACTAGAGGCTTAAAACTCCATAAATACCGAGTTTGCGTTTGTTCCTCGGCGTCCCGAGCAACTAGAGACAACCAGAGAGAAGAAGAAAGAGTGGGAAAATTGAGGAGCACTGCTCTTGTCAATGGTTCAATCAGCGAGCCTGTTTTCATTTGTATTGCAGGGGCGCTTACTTCAAACAACATTTTCTTCCGCTGGAATTCAGCAGCGGAATTCTCCTTTTCTACTCTGTGTTTTCTTCCATTCAGCCATTTTGTTTGTTTTTATGGTTTAATACTCATTCCTACCCCTTTTGAACACCCGGGCATACTGGCGGCGACCAATATGCGGGATCTGCTATAGCCTGTTTACTTGTACAGCTCAGCAGAACTGTCGCAGTGTAGTCGTAGTACAAGCATAGTATATTCAAGCAACCAATGGTATACGTATTGAACCGTAGGATGGCTGGCAGTTGGAATTTTCTCTTTTTGTCACCTTACTGTTGTTGTTGAATTGCTGTACCTGCACTGAGAAAGCACTAATAGCCTACGTCAGCTGTCTGCGTGAAAAATCTGCGAAGCCTGTTTCTGCGAATTCCCATTGACGAAGCCTCAATCATTAAGGCTCACGTACTTTTCACTGTAGTACCTATTAGCGCAAAAGGTGATTCGCAGGTGATAGAGGGGTTGATGTGGGTAGGTGATGTCCCGACGTTAGGCCAGGCGTCACGCTTTGAGGTCTCACATTGTCGACTGGAGCGCGGAGCTCGATGTACGATTAGTACGACGTTACTTGGAAAACCGTGGTGCTCAACCTTGAGGTTTCCCAATGTTAAAATTAAACCAGGTCAGATGGTTTGTTAACAAAAACCCCGAATTATAGTGTGAAAGCAGCATAAAGTGCTGGTCAATACCCCACGCAGACTATGTTCTCCTCTCTGGCTATGTAATAAGCCTTCAGAGTACGCATACGAAGCACAAAGCACAGATTTTTAGGTTGACGCTCTCAGGGCGTGCACTCTAACTTTTACATTCATCTTGTGGTGATTTTTGCTTCATGGTCCTGCCTGCACCGAGTTTAGGAACCTTTTTAGGCTAAACCATCAGTGCGTATCTGTTCCACTTTGATATGCTATCCGCACCAAGTGCCGGGTATGCACCCGGTAGGCCTAACGTTTCGATTTTCCTTCTTACGACGTCGAAAACTACTGGCAACTTTACGCACAATCAGTACCCTTCCCAAATAATTCCAATTGATGAAGTCAGACCTTAAACCATAACGTAGGGCCTACGTCCTGTGTTTCGCTTTAATATGCATCATTAACCTCATCATCAGCACTTTATTTTTGTTTCCACTGTGAAACGAAGGCCTCTCAAAGATTCCCAGCCACTGCTATCATAACTTTGCGGAGTCCATTCTTTTCCCCCGAATGGGCTTTTTTCACGAATTTCAACAAATAATTCCGAATTTCCACACATATAGCGCTCCTCTATGTTTGGCCTTTGGCTTTATATAAGGTCGCCTTAAAGTTGAGCTTCCCCATGTCCGAATCAGCGTCGTACTACTTGCGAATCGAGCTGGGGGTTATAACTTACGACGTCAGACGTTCAAGCGAGTCGTTAGGCTTAACGTCCGCCCTTCGCCTGCCCATGTCGTTCTCTCTATGTTCAGGCGGATCAACCTGTGTGAAAGTGAACTTGAAAGCATGAAAATACGGGTGGCTTTACGAAAGAGGCTTTGCGAATGAGACCTCACGAATTTCCGGTAAAACCCCATAGGTATGCTATTAACGCGTTCGCACTAGGAAGAGATATCTCTTCCTATGGATTTCGCGAATAGTAGCGGTTGTTGTATATTTACCATTCCACTGTATTCAGTTGCATAACGTATTAAGTCTGTGTATTTCTTTCTTCTTTTTCTCTCTTTCCAGGTGAGTACCTGTTTCGACGCATGAATCTACCACTGGCGGCGCAACACCAGAAGATCCCTAGACGCTTCACCTGGCTGTGGTCTCAGACAATTCACTTCCGGTTCAGAGTGGGAGCAGGTATTTTTGTGTACCCAAAAACAAGAACGACATCTACGTAGTAGTAGTAATCCTACTTGTGATTTTTATATTTCTGTCCATTTTTTATAACCGAGAGAGACATAACCCTTAATTTTTTTTCCACTCCTGCAAGGTTTTACTCCAGCCTGGATAAACATTTTTGATGCCACCATTAGAGAGATATGCAAGTTTCTCGAAGAGGATTTAACCCTCAGTGCCAGCATCGATTGGCTCCCTGTTGGCTTTAAGCGTGAAATAAGCTTAACAGTCGTTCCATGACTGGTGTCACGTAAACATGTGGTAATATTCTGCGTTCTCTTACATTGATGCAGTTCACGTGGGATAACTTCCTCAGTTTGCAAGTAACAAACTAACGCTCGCGAACTCCGGTTTAGCTGTGCGCGTCAGCCCCCGTGACACCTGTTTAGATATGACAGGAATACTTTCAATGAGAATTTCCCTCCGATATTCTGGTCTGGTTAAAAGTTATTTTACCACCACTCTGGCGCTCCGAATCCTTCACTGTGCGCAGCTGGTTTTCGGAATAGCTTGCACAATAATAATTTCACTTTTCTATTAAGCCCTGCAGGATTCAAGATTCGATATCATCATACGCAGTGGTCATTCGTTCGCAAAGCTATCTGAAATATAATAGTACTCCCAAAAGATGTCCATGGACTGAATTGTAAAGGAGACCAACCGAATAGCGGAAGGGAGAGACATAAGGCCTTATGCTCGATACCTTTCGTCCCCAATTTTTAGGAGCAGCTTTTAGAGAGCCCAGAAATTTTGACGAGAAACTTTGTAGCCATACCAGCCGTATTCTGTAATAGCACGATGACGGTCTGATAGAGATCGCGGTACCAACGTTTCTCAAAAGCGTGCAGGTCTTACGTCCGCACCGTATCGCAGGAATTCGGTGTAGTAAGACCGTAAAGGTTTGCGCACCATCTCCCCGCGTTCACCGAAAACTATTTTAACAGTTGCGAAAAGTAGGTGCGTTTTGTCTCAATAGCTGCAAATGTGATTTTGTGTTCCGTCTTATTTTATTGTTCGGGCGAAGGAATTATAAGCGTAGGAGAAGAAAGAGGACGAATGTACGTTTAATAGAGCAGTCAATGTTGCTTGGTTGACCGCCAGGTGGCGGACCTCCCTAGTCCAGGAAGCCCTGGGTAGTGGCGGCCTGTGTCGCTCTGTCTACCAGACGTTGTTTTGTGATCAGGATTCGAGCTGGTAATGCGACACTCCCAGTACTCCAATGAGGGATTGAAATATTGAGCAAGGCATGGTGTGTTGCGGCACTCCCACACCATGTGATAAAATGTGCGTGGCTCTATACATCATTTAAAAGTGTAGGTATATAATATCGGATGTATCGAGTGTAGTAATGCAGGAGTACCATGTGGAAATGTGTTTGTCTAAAGTTATCGGTAGATGGCCATGTCTTCGCGAGACATGCTGATAGGTGGAGGCGGGAAGGTTCTGCGTCCCATACGGTAATGTTCCAGGATGTCAGTGCGCTTTCTAGGTATAATTTCTCGGATTGGGGCTCATGGAAAGACTGCTGATAGCCCACAGTGAAAGTCCCGGTGTGTGTGAGCTTGGGCTGTGGCTCGACTCGCCTCATTGCCTTCCGAGAAATGAATGAGACCTGTGTCCACATGATGAAAATTTCGGGTAAATAAAGTTGGGAGGAGGAGGAATAAATGTTTAATCAAGCAGTGAATGTCGTTAGGTTGACTTTTTGCAGCTGTTGATAAGATGCGTCCAATTTGAAAATTTTGACACGCTGTCTGGGAGTCTGATACGATGGTGATCTGCTCTTTGCCAGTGGTGGCTGCGAGCATAGAGTTTCATACTAATATATACTAGAGGGAAATCTGGCGCCACTGTCTACGGGAGCCGCGCTTCGGCGAGCATTCCGTAATGTACCGGGCAGGCCCGTTCCACTTGTCCTTGGCATGGCTGATGAACCGGCTGAAAAGCTGGCTCTGGCAGCAAAAAAGCAACAATATTACTATAGAAGGTTTATTAAATTAGTTTTGTTATTATAAAATTGAACCTCCAAAAGAATAATTTGTCAGTGAATATGTAGAAGCTTCATGCACGATGAACAAGAAAAAAATGTTACCCTTTTTTGTTGATTTTGCCTTCGAGACAAGAAAGAAGCCATATGTCTAGCTAAGCCATGTAGGCAAGGAACGTCGCTAGCGGCAATGGCGCCACCCACAGCGGCCCCCGACTGCAGCGACAGATTCCCTCTAGCATATATTAGTATGAAACTTTATGGCTGCAAGGGCTTCTCCTTCGGCGGTGTCGATGTCCTTGGTAGGTATAGAAGCAGAGGCTAACCGCAAGTCCCTGGTTATTAATTATGCTGAAGGCGTGGGCTAATCGCCCGGTGTATACTGATGCGTCTGCGTACCTAACGTCAGGCCGTTTTGCCGAAGAAATTTTAAAAACATTGAAAAACTCCCAAATTGGAATTGTCGAATAAATTTTAGCGCGCTACGCTACACACCGAGCCCCTTTGAGGTTTTGAGTTTCTGCTTCTCCTGTACTCAAACATGTACTTCTGGGAGCGCATTTTCCAAGCGCCATATAAGCATTCTTATACCAAAGTATAAGACTCTTTTTGCAAGGTAGCTAAATAAGACCCTATGCATACGAAAGAAGCGCCATACACCGAGCCCCCTGCAACAATGCAGTGCGCAGGAAGCCACGGCAGATCTACGCTGTGTCCCCTTTGTATGGCTTGTAAGTGCAAAGTATTGGTTTCGCAGGCGATCTGCTGTTTTGGAAGCGATTTTAAACTCATCTAGCGTAGCAAGCCAGCACGACGGTTTGTTTAATTTCGCTGGTCTTCATTATAGTTTCTCTATCTCTCTCTCCCTCTCTCTCTCACACACACAGAGCCCCCTTTTCAGTTGTCTTCTCTACAATAAAGAAATGCTTTGCTGGGGAGATATTCGAAATACCTAAGTATTCCTGTGTGGAGGACTCAACTGTTCAACCCGTCTGTACGTCCGTAACCCTTCACGTGTAAGAGGACTGGACATAGCTACGTTTACTAACATGTGGTTTGAACCAAAAATTTAAAGGGACAGACAACGATTTTTTGTCGAGTATATATTCTCTATCCCCAAATGAAAGGGCATCAATTAAAACACTTTGACGAGAAACGGTTTTTGCTGATAAGGCCCCTAGAACGTTTTTGAATCGGAAAATTTTTCGATCTACGAGCCGTATGTGTCCCTCCCAAAAATAATGCTGGCAACCATGACATAGAGTAGCTCGGCAACATACTTTTTTCTGTATGCGAAATGAAAAACGATATTTAAAAACTTGTCCCCAGCTGAAAAAGTTTGAATCACAGGTTTCCTGTTCCTTTATGCGTTTTTTTTTTTTATGCAACGGTCTATTTGCACGAATGCGCATCTGTTGGATAGACGATAGGTAGAATCTGGCTTCACGTTGTGGTGGTGGGAAGTTCGATTCTCCCCGGCGCGACCGTTTTTTTTTTTTTTTTTTTCTTAGCTGCCGTTGGGCGTATTTGAAAGCTGGAATCAAATATTTTGGCAGAACAAATGCCCCTGACCTCAGGCAGAATCGTCAAAGCTCAGTAGCCACACTGAGAGCCACCCAGCGACGGCGGGAGGCGTGTCTTTAAAATTTCAAGATAATGTTTAGAAATACACATACAATTTAACTTTGCACAAATACTTGTGGTAAAAGGTTTTCAGTACGTAAATAAACGTTTCAGCAGTTACAGTAGCTGCTAGGTTGGCGGGTCACGTGACAGGGACACATATTGTAGTGTCAAGTTTCGACACTACGAACGCCCACCCTTCTGATTTCAGAAAGTTTGCTTGCCAAACTAAAATTATTTCCGCCAATTTGCTTAGAACTTGCTTGAGGTTGCTGGTCTATATAAAACGCTGGCTTTCATATCAGCTGGAGAACATATAGACGACAAAATCGGTTGTTTGTCCCTTTAAAATACTGTGATCACAATTAAACTTCGCCGCAGTCGACTTCACCACATCACTCCAGGACGACCAATCATCGTGACCAAATTCCCTAATGTCCATATTAGAAAAAAAATTAGTATCTACCCGCCGCTGTGACTCAGTGACTAAGGCGTTGTGCTGCTGAGCACGAGGAGTCGGGTTCGATTCCCGGCCGCGGCGGCTGCTTTTCTTATGGAGGCGAAAAGCAGAAACGCACGTGTGTGCGAGATTTAGGCGCACTTAATGATCCCTAGGTGGTCAAAGTTAATCCGGAGCCCTCCATTACGGCGCGCCTCATCACCTGCGTTTTGTCGGCACATTAAACCACCCTACAATCAATCAATCAATCAATCAATCAATCAATCAATCAATCAATCAATCAATCAATCAATCAATCAATCAATCAATCAATCAATCAATCAATCAATCAATCAATCAAATAGTATCTGCGCTATGACAACAGCGCAGATGCACACCTCGGGTGTTGTCGAAGCGCAGACTATATTTCGCTGTAATTTACAAATTTGCGAAATTGCACATTTGTTCATCATTATTGGTCACCCTGGAGTGTTGTGGTGAAGCCAGACTTGCAAACGTGAACGAGTGGTTGAAGAAGTGCTAACTTTATTAGCGTAGATATTTAATCGAACAGCTCTGTAAGCACTTTAGGACCGGTTTAGCCGTTTTTTGTCTTATGGTGGAAGCTAGAAGCTTTTTATAGCAAAAAATTGGAAAGGCAAACGGTCTCACGTCAGTGTGTGGCATTCGTAGCACACACAAAAAAAACGCAACCAACTTGGAGGATGTTTTCTAGCGAACAAAATCACTGCGCTTAAGGACAATTGCGATGTTCTGGAAGTCATTATACAGGGTGATGAAAATTAGGTCGACAGGTTTTTTAAAAATCAGGCACCTAAATGTACGTGAAGACCACCTCTACAGTGAGGGTTTCCGCCCAGGGAGACACAAAATTCGGTGGTAATTATTGATGTCGGTGGCTCAATTAGCTAAAATTCTATAATAATCTTTTTATGGCTGCAGTAATCAGGCATTTTTTTCATTGAAAAGTTAGATGCAATCATGTTTCCACGCAGTTTCATTTGGCCAGAATTCTTCTAGCGCATCCGTACTCCAAGATATCGAACTGCGAAGTTTAATTGCCGTTCGCATGATTACGCATGCTAGACACTGAAGACCGGCGCAAAGCTCCTCCATTTTGTTCTGTGTTTCGATAGCGGTTCGGAGTACTGCAGATTGCGATAACGCCAGCAAAGACTGAAAGGGTACTAGTTATCTTTTTTTCTATGCCTCCACCCCGTTGAAAAACTAAACACCGTACACACAAGACACGTCGCCAAAGGGAGGAGCTTTGCGCCAGGCTCCACTCTCTTGCATGCGTACTCATGCGAACGGAAATTAAACTTTGCTGTTCTATATCTCGGAGTACGGATGCGCTAGAAGAATTCTGTCACATGAAACTGTGTGGAAACACGATGGCGTCCAACTTTTCAATACAAACATGCCTGCTTACTGCAGCCAGTAAAAAGTTATTATTCTGTTTGAGTTAATTAGGCCACCGACATCAATAATTACCACCTCATACTGTGTCCCCCTGTGCGCATAACCTCAATGTAGACGTATTCTCTACGTAAATCTAAGCGTCTAATTTTAAAGAAACCTGTCGAATTAACTTTGATCACCTGTATTACCTGACTATTTTGTCTGAACCACTGCCACTTCGTTGGTATTTCATAGGAAACTAAATGAGAGAGGAAGGTCTCAATGGGGCAATGGATAAGGGGAGCGGAATATTTATGTGATCAGCCAACTGGAGAGGAGGAGTTAATACTTGGAAGGAAGAAGTGCTCGTAGAGAGATTAGGATATCCCGTTACACCAGGCGTTGGCTGCCCAGCTGTGGGCCGTATCCGCGCGCGGGGCAGTATTATGCGGCCGCCATTGCGTCGTCAGAACCCCTACTGCTCCCTCTGCTGATGCGCAGCTCCGATCCGGATGTACAGATCCGGGTTGTCCAAATGGCCGAAAACGCCGCCGGATCCCAAGGACTTCTGGCCGCCGTCTGAGGGGGTGAAGCCTCCTTTGCATCAAAACCATGTTGGACAAATAAATGTTGTTTCTCTCTCTCTCCCTCTGCTGAAGGCCGACACGCCAGTATTGACCCACGAAAGAGGTTAGACGGGAGACAAAAGAGGAAGCATTAATCTATTCCAGTTGCATTTTCTTCCATACTATCACTTAGCCAGAATATTGCCAACGATTGTCAAATATTACTTGCGATTCGCTGAACCCAATGTGCCGCCCTGCCCTACGCTGTGTCGCCTTCACGTAACTCGGCCCTCCGCCTCAAAACGTTGCCGGCCCTTGCTGTAGAGGAATAGATAACAACGACAATCTAGAAATCAGGGGAGGTTTCCGAAATTCACACAGGTTGACCAGACAGGTGGAGTGCGTATATAGCGAGAGAAATTTTCGCAATTTCACCTATCGTGGTTTCTGTGAAAACAAAAAAAAAAAACGCCTTTCAAATTTGAATACATATGGGAAGTTGAAAATGTCAATTTAGTTGGGTTATTTTGCGTAATGGGCCAGCAGCACAACATGTCTTTGACTCTCCGAGCATGCGCACACCAATCGGGCTTCACGCGGAGCAAGTATACGACCACGCTGTTTGCGAATGCCACTCACGCAAAGCAACCTTCCTCGCCGGAAGTAACGCGTTTTTGTGTAGCGCCTCCGCTGGTTTGGGCGCACGTAACAGCATCACACCAAAAGCCGTCTCGGCGAAGCACCGCAAAAAAAACACACCGCGTGTTTTCCTGGCGTGACACTTTCTATAGCGGTTTGGCCGTGCTCTCTTCTCACCCCTTCTCTTCCACGTCAAGCGTGTTTTGGAGCGCTACCGGCCTCTGTTCGATCGATACAGCCACCCTCTGCAGCCTGCCAGCAACAGGGACATGCAACGCAAGCGCGGGGCATCTGGAGGGGAACCTTTGGATGAACACTGACGTCGTCCAATGGCGGTCATACTCTCCAGCGTTCTACGCGCTCCTTTTTTTAACTATCAAAAACTCTGAACTACAGAAGTATTTTGTGCTTGTGTGCACTGTTTGGTGGGGAGGCAGAAGGGGCCGAATAAAAATATAAATTAGGATAAAGAAAAAGAAATCATCATTAGCGATTTAAACCCGCCGAAACGACACCTGGGCTGTGAGGCCTACCGGTAGGAAGAGCTCCGGATTAATTCTGGCCACTTTCGGATCTTTGCTGTAGCCGAAACGACACAGGGGGGTTTCCGCTTTTAGCCTCCATCTGAAAAACAGCCACCATGAGCGGAATCGAACCCGCGTTATAGGGCTCAGCAGCACAACGCCAGTGAGCCACCACGGCAGGTGGCAGAAAGGCGCAGACGAATTGTCTTTTTACAGGTTTTATACGTGCGCATATGCATGAATTTTGTAATGGTAGAATATTTTGGTACGGGTTAAAGAGTTGCATCGCCGTTTTGATGTGTTTGTTGCCCGAATTATTCTAATGCTAATATAGCCTAGCCAAATATTAAGTCTGGTTTTCTAAAAGACAGCTCCTCTCTGCGCTTTAACATTATGTAAGATTGTCCACGTACAAATAAATCAAATGCAGATGAGTTCGCCTGCACAGTCTCTGTGAAAGCGGTAAACCGCATTTTCGAAGCTCCGGCAAAAAAAAAAAAAAATCTGCTCCAATTAGCTGCTTTCCTCTCGCCCACTCGAATCGCCCGAACAGAAGCACAACATTCTGCTTATTTCAAATTTACGCAAAACGAAACGCTGTAAACCGTGCCACGGTATTTCTTAGTTGTATACAGCAACGTCAGCTGAACAGTGCGCTTTTGCTGCTGTTAATTTGCCACAACTCGCTCCCAGATCTCCCCCTTTTCCCCACAACTCATAACCTTCATGTTGCGATTGAAGAATCTTTGTTGTATGTAGCGATGATATACTGGATACAATAAATGACTGATCGCCGTATGGAGAAATGAGCTTCTCCATTTAAACTGAAAAAAATTAACGACTGCTTCCACTAAGAATAAATCAGTTCATTAGTTTAGTTCACCTGCTGTACGCGGAATCGCTTGCGCAAAGCAGCATTATTCCTCCGGATTTGTCGATAAAAGCCCACTTAGGTCTAAATTTCAGAGTTCTTCAAGGTCCCCAGAAAATGACACACAATTTTAAAGAGGTGTGGCCACACTTATTTCAATGGTTTAAAAAAGAGTGACGCCAGCATTAAACATGAAATAAACAGGGCGCGTCATATAGCAAAAAATAAGAAGTAAAGATTACACTTTAGCGGCTTTTCCGCAATTCTGTATTCATTCCCAAAGCATGCGACTCAGCGGTGTTTTTTTTATTGGCAAGCTTTCAACGTAAATAGCTTATGTGCCTTTTCAACGAAGACAGGTAATTTGTATGCCGAACAATAATTTACTACATTTCAAGTGTAGGGTAATTCGTTTTCACTACAAATTCAAAATTCAGGGTCTAAGCGCTAAAACCCACATTGGTATTATAATTTCTTGCCTCTGCGACGTGCTGTATTGATGGGCTACGGATTCTTTTAGGCCTGTGGGAACACGTAACATTATCCGAAACGGCGGATACACAGGAATTTTCGCATTCCCCCTCGACCACGAGAACATCCTGTGCGTCCTTTAATCGAATACTTGACTTCGTGTTTAGTACCACAACGCCTTAGCGACTGACCACTACGCCGGTCTACATTAAACAGGTTAACAGTCTCAGCGCTCATTACTGCACGAGACACCTCAGCTAATTCATCACAACCTCACTGATATCATTTCAGTCGCCATTTTTACCGAGCTGCTCCGGCCAACTTTCGAAACTTCCCCTAGTACTTTCTCCTTACATCCATTTCTTTCTATGCAACAGCCGCGTAATTAAAGCCTTTTTTTCTTCTGCGCACTTAATTAAAACAAGCACCCCAGTGCGCGTCAAAGCAACCGTCCCCTGCAATAACCATCGCCCGATGACGTATCTCACGTCGTTCTGCCTCCCTTTGGCGCGTCACTTTCCAAACAAACCTCGGCCCCATTCGTTTCCAAAAAGTGGAAGAGAGATATTCATCTGAATTTGACTGCTCGACTCAATCTATTCCCCTAAGCTTGACTCGCTCGCGGCGGTCACCGGCCAAATTTTCCCCTTCGTCCCCTTACCGAAAATCTGGGAACTCGTTCAAATCTCTCTCCCCTTTCCTTCCCGACTCCCGGAATTCCCAGCTTTGTTCCCGACTGTTTCTCATTTGCAATGTAGGACTGAGATCATACACAAAACTAGTTCAAATGTTTTGGGGAAAAAATGCGGGGGAAAAACTGACGCGGTGGCAGGTACAATAACAGCGGGAATGAGAGAAAGGAAAGGGGGAAACGGGAAAGCTTTGGGTGATTTTAAACTGGGAAGCTACGTCGGGATGCGGCGATATGAAGCTCTGGAAGCCTTTTAAGGGAGATGACATGCATGCGGGATGAGACTGACTCTGCGTGGAAGAGGAAAGTTGGCGAATGGGGAGCCGGAATCCTGGAAATGAGGAAGTTACGCGGGATGGCGGAGACGATTTTGGGGAAGATGGACAAGCGATGCAGTGGTTCGAATGGAGGAGGCTTTATTTGGGGACAGTATGAATGCTGCCTCGAGGAGGATGCACCATGACGGAAAGCGAGCGAGGGAGAAGGAACGAATATGGGATGGTCGGTCGGCGCTCGAGATTCGGGAAGCGTCATTTAGGGAGACATGTATGAAAGCTGGCGGCTGCGGTCGTAAAATGAAGCCTCAAAGTGAAGGGGTTGGGGCCCGGGTAGGGCATCACGAAGGAAAGAAAGAAGAAGTTCTGGCAGTTATATCAGAAGTTTTGTGCACATTGACGAGACGTCATGGAAAGCGGGACTTGAAGACGCACTATAAAGAAATGCGTACAGCGCGTAGCTTTCGTAGCAGTTTGGTGAACAAAGAATTAAGAGACTACGTCGGAATGTTGGTACTCAAATCAAAGTAGTTTCATTGACCGGAGCAATGGGACACCGCAATTTAGCTGTTCTTCTTTATTTCCGTTGCTTTGTTTACGTGATATTCTTGTACTGCTGGGATGATCCACGGGGCAATCCAGCAGTACATTGCGATGAGCAATGAACAAAATACATTCAATAACAGAATGCGTAAATCATGCACACAAAAATACAATCGAAGCCTCCAAGTAGGTAGTGGGTGCAGGGGAGGAATACCTTTATTCACAGGCTCTCCCATACGGCTGTAGAAAACATAAATGGAATTAAAAAATAGTTTGTGGTTTACAAATACACACCCAATTCTTCAAAGCCAACCCTTGTAAAGTTATAATAAACATGTAATAAACAGTAGATGCATAATAGCACACTTACAGAGAGAATACAGCAGTAACAAGCTTAGTAAGTTCTAGCATCGTTTTCCAAATGAATTTTAGAGACAACCGTTTGCTGCAATCATAGTGTATTTTCAACTTTATTTCAGAGCAGTGGTATCGGAAAATCGGTTTGTTGTTTTCCGTAATAAGTACCACAAGAACTAATTAGGTTGTCTTGGACATAAGATACATTCCTGTTGCCTTTTATTTTCCTGTTGACGTTTTTTTTAAATGAATTTCTCTATCATGTATTTCGTGGAATTGCTGGAGGGATACCGTCCTCTGGCTTCCTGTTGCTGGGTAGCACGCAGCTGCGATAATGTTACGCATTCATCTTCTTTCCCCGCGTCTCAGAAAATCGATCCCTGGGGTCAGTAAGGTTGTTTTTTGCGTACTGCTTATGCCTCCGTACCCGAGGAAATCGACGATTTTTATTTTGTTCGCGTAATAAAGATGTGACGCCTCAAAGAACTGGAAACAGAGTTCCCATGAAAGTTTTTGTTTCTTTCTTCTTTA
The DNA here is from genome assembly GCA_013339765.2 of Haemaphysalis longicornis. NCBI lineage: Eukaryota > Metazoa > Arthropoda > Arachnida > Ixodida > Ixodidae > Haemaphysalis > Haemaphysalis longicornis. Next base: position 67,496,705 of record CM023457.1, read on the forward strand.
TATATTTCCTTGTGGTAGCGTTTTCTATAGTACAAAGGCAAACAGAAAAAAACATATCTGCAGATTTACTGGAAGAGGCTGCGAAAATTGTGCACATTAGTTTAAAAATTGCTGCAACATCTTGCGGTAATTCTGCACATTAGCTGTTGCGATGCTGTAATTAATATGCACGGTTACTGGCGCGGGCATATTAGAACCCTTTGAATTCTTTCGGGGGAGCCGTTCTGAACCCAAATACCTATTCTGAGTCCTTGGCAACGGCGGAAAGCATGCGAGCGGCAAAGATGAGGCACTCTAGAAGCGGGAATATTCCAGGTAGCGTGATTGTGTAATATGACTTTTGCCCAAAAAATGTCGTATAGCTGTTTCAATGCATTATTTTCTCAAATTTTCTTCCCGACTTCGCACACAAGATGACTGCAGTGGTTGGACAGCCTTCTCAGAGCTTGAAAAGCACCCCGTGAGTCTAAGAAGATCACCCATCGCCGGACATGGTGTGCAGCAATGTAATGAAGGACAGCCCTTACAGCCGCTAGCTCAGTAGCAGTGGATGATGTTTGGGGCTCAGTTTTTTTCTTGTGTACTGGACCGACGAAATCCACACGCCAATGGCAGACGATTCTTGTGATCACTGAGCCGTCCTGCATAAAAGTGCGTGGTGGTCTGCGTCACGCGGTAAATATATATTCAAGTGTGAAAAATCTTCAGTGCAGGTGGGGGGCATGGACGACTTTCTGCTTATTCCGGGAATTTTTGTTAATATATTCCCTGGTGCGAGTATCCAAGGTGGCAATGCTGGCTTGACAGGTCGCTGAAAATTTCCTTGAAGTAAGTCTCTTACATGCAGTGAAGTCATGGCTGCCAGACGATGCGCGTGTCACCGAGTGACACGGCGTAGAGGCGTTCGAAGGCACTCTTGATGTTGAAGCACTAACTTGAAATAATGTTAAGTAAAAAATAGAGCTAATGGAGCCCGGACGGCTTTGGAATGTCAGATTCCGATGATGATCCGGGAACGCAACCTGAGCAACGGCGTAATAGTGACGATTTTATACATTGTGCTCTATGTCACCTGCGCCGGAACCAGACAAAAGCAACGTAGCAGCCAGGAAAATGTAGCACTCAGGAACGCAAGAGGGGGGTCTACTGTATACAGTATTCGCACTATTGCAACGCGCCCCGGTTGTAACACGCCCTCTTTTGTAACACGCAGGTACGTTTACGTGGGAAAATTCGACAATATAATTTGACACCTATTCTACTGTGCATTTTTAATTTACATCACACCACAAACCTGGAAAAATACATTTTATTTGAAACACTCTAATTTGTCAGCAAAAATCTCTCGTGATTTTCCTGGCATCAAAACTATAGTGAGTTGGAACTTGGTTTGCATTTTGGAGGAGTTCATCTCCATGGCATACGCTGATGGTCACTTTGAAGTGCATATTTTTTTAGAGTCCCATTGTAACGCGCACACAAATTTGAAGGCTGCTTTTAGCAAGAAAAAATGTGCTCCTTAGAAATGTGGGTTACGGTAATAAGTATTCTTCGTGGGAAAAAAGATTCGGGAACGTGATGAGCTGTAGAGTACACAAAAATGAAATTTCAATGCTAGCCATTCTCTCGGGCCGAAGCATTCACAACAATGGTCTCCCTGACAAAATCTCGCGCCCATTTTCCTCTCTGCCGTTCTGCTCTTCTCTTCGTTCCGTTATTTCCTCTCCAATTCAATTCTTGATTCTTTTTCCTCTCAAATTTTCCTCTTTTCTTTCCATGCTATGACGTCACAAACGCCCCACACCAACAAAGCAAGACCATTCGCATCTGCTTCAACTGTGTGATCCTCCGGAACAGTGGCTTCCCGGTTTCTTTGAGACCCAAATTACGTCAACATCACAGGCGCCAGGCAGCGGAAAGGAAATAGAAGAAAAAAAAAAAGATCTCGGAGACCTCGTTAAGTAGATAAAGTTGACACCAACCTGTTTTTCGCCTATTTGTGGGGATACGAAGCAGACGTCGTTCCCCAGTTACGCAACGTCTTCTTGCTATGTATGGATAAGGACGTCGGTGACCGTTCAGGCAAGTTCCGGTGCACGTTCGGTGGCATTCGATCGGGCTGTCCCCGTTAACCACCAAACCCGCTCAATACACTGCCCCGCACTGTGACGTTTCGCGGTACCTCTCTTCCTTCCTGTTAACAAATCCCTTCTTCTCAACCGCTTCCCGTCCCATTCCAACCCGTCTCCTCTACTTTCGCGGAACACGGCATGGGTGATGTATTAAGGGGAAGGCCGTTTCGCGGCAGGGTCAACGAGCCAGTGCTCCACATTTGAATGGAAATATGCACCGACTGCCTCAGGAGCGAGAGCATGTCAGTGTGGAGTGCTTGCAGTGCGGAAAAAACCGGGCGGCCCCAGTAGGTGAAATCGATTGGTGTCTTCGAGCTTTTGCTTCTTGTTACCGCTCCTTTTGGTTTCGTCTCGACTGTTTAAGTTTTTGCCTCCGAGAAGAAGTTAAAAGAAATCGCATGTGCTCCATTGTTGATGCAGCATTTTCTATGCAGAGCATCAAGTAGTCATACGTGAATTGTTTGTCGCATGTCTCTTAGCAAAAGTAGTTACTTCAAAAGAGCTGGATTGGTTTAAAGAACTTCAAACCCCTACCCTACCTGGAACGGGGGTAGGAGCGGAGCTTGCTCAACCACGTGAAAGCGTAAACTAATTCCTCGTGCAGTCCCTGTCAAACCGAATGCGCCACCTCCGCTTGTCGAACACCTTCAGCGACACTTTGTTGTCATTTCACGCGGCTTCCAAATTACCGCAAATTACCGAAACTGCGAAATTTGAAGTGCGCGCAATCGACGCTCACGAGCACGCACACGATTACTCTCACGAGCACGTGCCCGTGTAACTTCTTCCTCTTGGGCTGAACGAATCCCCCGTGGCCCACCCCATAGAGTTTCATACTAATATACACTAGAGGTAAATCTGGCGCCACTGTCTAGGGGAGCCGCACTTCAGCGAGCGTAGACCTGTAAACGTGAATTCAGGCCACCACCACTAACATCATCATCATCATTATCCCCATCACCACCACCACCGTCATCATTATCATCATAATAATAATCATCATCATAGAAATAGTGGCTTAAGGTGGGATTTACTTATGGCATTTGACCCGCCGCGGTGGCTCAGTGGCTAAGGCGTTGCGCTGCTGAGGACGAGGTCGCGGGCTCGATTCCCGGCTGCGGCAGCCGCTTTTCTGATGCAGGCGAAAAGCCAAAACGCCCGTGTGTACGAGATTTCGGCGCACGTTAAAGATCCCTAGGAGGTCAAAAATAATGTGGAGCCCTCCACTACGGCGTGCCTCATCGCCTGCGTTGCGTCAGCGCGTTAAACCCAACAATCATCGAAACCTATGGCATTTAGCATACACAGATGGCCCTTTCAAGTCAGTTATACCAAGCTTCGCTTGAAAGTAGCCTGGCAAAATGCGAGAAGGTGTGGTTTCCCTAAAAAGTGTCCCGAACTCATAATTTACGTTTTAGGTCAGTATACTTGCACATACTGGACAGGGCCGGGAAAGAGATCAACGTAATGAATTAGTGCAGGTGGATTTCTCAATCTCGTGGTGACAATTCTGACATTGTAAGATTGCAGGTAATGTTGTGCCTGCTACACACGTTTGCGGTTCATTCCGTTGTTGGATAACTGCCGGTCTTGTTCTTCCATTGCTCACGGCGGTAGACGGTCGGTTCGCGGGGCCGCGGAGCTTATTGGGATAGAGTGGGTGGCGGCGCTGTCTCGACTAATGCGCCTTCTGCAATGGCACCGCACGAGAACGGCGAAATATGTGTTCAGTTGCAATAAATATACGCAATCTTTAAAGCTTCCTCAACGTGCTTAGCACGAAGAAAGACGACAATGCAGGATAACAACACAGAGGACGACGCTCTCCTTTATATATAAGGAGCGCGCACTATTACGAAGTATACAAGTAACTGCGTGATTGTTTTTTATTTTTATTTTTGTGCTTGTATACAAGGGAGCGCGTACAAAGAATACAAGTAAAATTGTGTGCCTTGTATTTTAGTTGTTTTTTGTGCGTTTGCGTTCATAATAATAATAATAATAAGAAGAAGAATAAGAATAAGAATAAGAATACGAAAAAGAATAATAATCTTTATTACACGAAAAGTACCATTATACATTCCAGCCCACCTAAGCAATGATGCTTGTGAGCGGGCTGGGCTGCCCAACTTCGTGCACGGGGCACATGCCTATGCCCTTTACAAAATATACAGAGGTAAATAAGAGGAGGGAATTTCCTCTGGCCGGACAATTACTGTTCGACAACACAGACAAAACATAAGAAATTTCAACTAACAATGTAACGGAAGAACATATACAATGCACACTTAAATACACAACTTATTATGAAACCTGTACAATACGAGCATGAGCATGACAAGTGTGTGGGTGTATAGCTAAATAATCAATGAATTTCGGTTAGCCATAAGCGCAAGAACAATTTGATTTGTTTAAAACTATGAAGGCAGCATCTACTTCACGTTTATTAAAAAGAGAAGGTACATAGTAGGATCGTGTTCTTTTCCCGTAACTGGTATAAACGCGAGGAATTACATACGTTTCAATACGGCGCAAAGGTCTTTGTTTTTTGTTGTCCACTTTAAAGGTATTTGAAAAATAATGTTTGCAAAGTGCGTCAAAGGCAAACTGTTTGTCAACAGGCAGCATTTCTAGTTGATGCATTATTAAATCTTTGTCCTCTCCTTGAAGGAGTGTTTCATATGAAATTCTGCGAGATATTCTTTTTATTATACGGTTTAATATGTTTAGCCGGTATTGTGAGGCATGACCATAGATAGTTAGCCCGTATCGTACTATTGATTCTCCCACTGATTTGTACACCATTTTTCTGTTGGAGCTATCTGATGTAAATTGTAGGGAATAAAGGTAACCACACACGATTTTGGGTTATAGCCTGAACCGCACATGTATTGGTGTTTTCCCGAATGAACTAACATTTGCTAGAGCACGTCGACCGGTGTGTTCCTATCCTGCGTATTTGCTCATCTTCTAAAATGACCTACTACCCAACCACCCAACTTTCAATCGGGCTGGAAGAGACACGGCATGCCGTAACAATATGTCCTTGGCGATTTCAGCGCGCGGAGAGCGATTATAAAAAACCGTTTATAGTGACTGCGAAATGGTAATGTGCCACGCCATTGTAATTTGAGTGCGTAATTTGAAATCACTCGAATAAAATCAGAGGGATGGTGCTTTGACAACGTGATTTCAATGGGATGCCTGCGCGCTGTTGTGGAAGCTGCGCTTATAGTTAGCGCTACATTCGGGGGCTGAGCATGATTTTACTTGTATTGAACTGGACTGAATTGGTTCCCTGATTGTTAAGTTCGGGCTCCGCATGTAATTAATGAAGGCCGCCGGTGGCTCATGTATTGGCGTTGCCTCCGCTGGTAGCTACGATCCTGTGTCCCTTTCATGTAGCCGCACGGACGCCAAGTTCGGAGCCGCGGAGAGCGTGTGTTGTGCCCGTCCTTTTGTGTGTCAAAGGACGGGGGTGCTTAGCCTGAGTACCTCTGTCGCGCCGGAGGTGGCTGGGTCATTCGGCATGACAAGCTGATGGGAAGCTGAATGAAGGTGTGTCTCATAGTGTCGAAAAGGCGCGCGGTGTAAGTTTTTGAGAATTTGCGAAGCCGGCGCCGGGCGCTCTTCGTCGACGGGTCGCTCGCCTCGACGATGGTCGCCTGGGCGGGCAGCGTCTCTTCCCGTGGGCTGTTCAGGTGGGCGGCGGCGCCCCTTTAGTCTGGGAGGGGATTAGCAACGACTCCCTCTTTGTCCCGGCGCGCGCGCAGACGAGGACGCGGGAAGAGGTTAGCCGCGCGAAGACCGCTCCAAGCCGTCGGCTTGGCTTTTGAGCTGAACGTAATGGTGGGTCCACTTTAGGCCGCAGATGTCTTGTATTTGCTGGTCGGGTGCAACAGCGCGCGTGGGAAACGCACTATGAGTGCATAAGAGAGAGGGTTGGGTCACGTGACCGCAGGTGGGGACATGTGTGTGATTGGCTGATTCCTGTGGCCAATCAATGGTTTGTATTAATTGTTTTGAAAGGTTTTTCTCTCTTTCGTGAACGCCTCCTTTTGGAGGCGGGGTTTTTGGTATCAAAACCGGAGTGTTGGGTTTTGTCCAGGGTCGGTCGAGTGGGGATCTAGTTCAGTATAGATCTCGGCCGAACAGGCTGCTGCTGTCAGAGTGACAATGTAACCGTCACTCTGACCTGATGTAAAGTTGGAATAATGTAAATAGTGTAAATAAACCTAATATCCAGCAAGGAAGGCAGTCCTCATCCCTCACCCGCTCCAAGCATCGGTCGTCGGTCATCGGAGCGAGTCGAGATCGTCCTCTCGGCTCGCGCATCAAAAGAACATCACTATTTCGTCTCCATCAGTTCGCCAAGAAGATGGAGAGGCGAAATTTAACTGGCGCAGTCGGCAGGATGACCACGACCATGGGCTGGAGCTGGTGGGGCATTCCAGAGAGACTCCTTCCACGCAAGGTTCGGCTCCGACCAACGACGAGCCAGACTCCAAGCATCGACGGGGCGGCACCTCAGCGGGAGGCCTCGTGAGCTCCGGCTTAGTGCGGCAGCAGCCGCGATTCAACGGCAATGGGGCGACACCTCAGCGGGAGGCCTCGTGGGCTCCGGTCCAGGGCGGCGTAAGCCGCGGTTCAACGGGGCGACACCTCAGCGGGAAACCTCGTGGGCTCCGGCCCAGGGCGGCGTAAGCCGCGGTTCAACGGAGTGACACCTCAGCGGGAGGCCTCGTGGGCTCCGGCCCAGGGCGGCGAAAGCCGCGGTTCAACGGGGCGACACCTCAGTGGGAGGCCTCTTGGGCTCCGGTCTTGGGCGGCGTAAGCCGCGGTTCAACGGGGCGGCACCTCAGCGGGAGGCCTCGTGGGCTCTGGCTTAGGGCGGCGGAAGCCGCGGTTCAACGGGGCGACACCTCAGTGGAGGACCTCGTGGGCTCCGGCCCAGGGAGCACGGCCCCATCCAAGCGGCGAGAGCGGCGCATCGGGTCCACGAGCTGCTGCACCAGCGACACTGCGACCCGGCCGAACCCGGAGAGAGCACAGGTGGGCCCTGATTTGTTTTCTCCGTGTTCACCATGGCCACTATGCTAACGGGATGTCGCGGCACCGACCGAAAGGTTACTGCCATTGTGCTCGAGATTGAGGAGTTGAGAGCGGAGTTAGCTCTCAAAAATGCGCAGCACGCTTTCGAAAAAGCAAGGCTGGCGGGTAGCAGGGGCGTGGGTAGCTGTTCCGAATGGACAGCTGAAGAGCTCAGTGCTCAATTAGCCCAAGGGAGAGCGGAGATCACTTACGAGAAAGTGAAGCTCCGCAGGATCGGTAAACTCGAAGATGACGCCATTGTCTTCACAGTGTTCGTTCCATCATGGGCGTTTCGAACGCCACAGGATTAGGAGAGGGGGAATGCAGTTGAGGGGGCTGAAACCTCTCCTGTTGTAGAGAAACCCCTTAGCGTTCCCACTGCGAGAGATGAGATTACGGGACTGCGCGAGACAGCTGTCCCAGCTCCGGAAATTCTCTTTGTGGAGGCGCGCAATGTACAGCTGTCTGTCGCCGAGGCAGCACAAGGGGCATGCAAGGGCAGCGGAATGGCGCGCCTAATTGTTGAGCTTCCGTGCGCAAAGCATGAAAGTGCAGGCGGCCCGCGGCGTCTTGCGCGTAGGGCGATTCAGACGGGCCCAAGAACGCGGAACGCGGGGGCAGGTGTGGCGGCGCAGGTGCGACATCGTCGTACGCGTTACCGCCGGGTAGGGTGTTCCTTCTCTCCCGGGAGCAGAGGACACCGCGAGCCGAACCAGGGTTCGTGTAGAATCAGCTGGTGGCGCATGAAACGGAATCAGCTTCCGTGCGACGGTCGGTGTGTGCCGCCGTGGAAAGGGGCGTTTGCGCTGAATAGTGTACAGTGCTAGATAGAACAGGTCAGTGTTGTTTGGCGCACACGTAGTTGTTAGCGTGTCTTTCTCTGGGTGTGTAGGGATCGCTCAGATGAGGATTATTGTTAGTTTTACCTGTACTGCCGTTCTCCCCTTTTTGTTATTTGTTTCTGTGTGCATGTGTTGGCTTCGTTCAGCTGTCGTAAGGCGTGTGATTTGCGAGTAGCGCAGCTTGGCAGATTTAACGCTGTCTTCTTGAGGAGTAGAGCCGCTTTTACAGCACGGTCGGGAGTTTACCTCTGGGTACAATGGCGAGTGCCTTCCTTTATTTGCGCTCGTTGGCATGTGGACATGGTGGGTCATGGAACGTGCAAGCAGGGCCCACTTGTGGCGCTTGTGTGCGAACTAGTGTCTGAAGTACTGAAAAGTGAACTTTCAGTACATCGCATGTGGACAGCAAGTGAACCGCAACCGGGATGAACAATCCGTGGTGCATTCTGAAAGAACACGCGTCTGCGAGTGCGTGAAAAGACGCTTAACTTCCTTAAACGTTTTTTAATTTGTACAGGACTAGCCTCATTTTGTGCGATTGGGTTTGTTTGGGTGTCTGTTCCTTTCCTTGGAGTGAAAGAATGCTCCTGCATGCACGTAACGTTTAAGAGTGGATGGTGTCATTCATTCAGTTGTCAGTATCGAACATGTATACCCTTCGTGGGGTTGGTTGCCTTTAATGGTAGAGGGTGCCACGAGTTTGTTCTCACGGGCCCTGTAGTTGAGCGCTTTCGTTTATTGTTTGATGTTGCGCAAGCCATGGCTAGGCCAAGGCACTGAGTATGTCGTGTTGTATGCGTTTTTGGTGCAGTTGGCCGGCGCGTCGTGCTGGTTGGGTTGGTGTGTGCCGGGGTAATTTTTTTATTTTTGTACTGTCTTGTATTCGCGTTGTATTGTACTTGCGTAACGGCTTGAGTGTGTTTTTTTTTAGTTCTGGCTCTGCAGTAAGACATAACGTGCAGGAGTTAATGTTGTACGTACAGCTAGTGTACGGACAACATTCTTAGTGCGGAGGTGTTAAGTTCAGGCTCCGCATGTAATTAATGAAGGCCGCCGGTGGCTCATGTATTGGCGTCGCCTCAGCTGGTAGCTACGATCCTGTGTCCCTTTCATGTAGCCGCACGGACGCCAAGTTCGGAGCCGCGGAGAGCGTGTGTTGTGCCCGTCCTTTTGTGTGTCAAAGGACGGGGGTGCTTAGCCTGAGTACCTCTGTCGCGCCGGAGGTGGCTGGGTCATTCGGCATGACAAGCTGACGGGAAGCTGAATGACGGTGTGTCTCATAGTGTCGAAGAGGCGCGCGGTGTAAGTTTTTGAGAATTTGCGAAGCCGGCGCCCGGCGCTCTTCGTCGACGGGTCGTTCGCCTCGACGATGGTCGCCTGGGCTGGCAGCGTCTCTTCCCGTGGTCTGTTCAGGTGGGCGGCGGCGCCCCTTTAGTCTGGGAGGGGATTAGCAACGACTCCCTCTTTGTCCCGGCGCGCGCGCAGACGAGGACGCGGGAAGAGGTTAGGCGCACGAAGACCGCTCCAAGCCGTCGGCTTGGCTTTTGAGCTGAACGTAATGGATGGTTCACTTTAGGCCGCAGATGTCCTGTATTTGCTGGTCGGGTGCAACAGCGTGCGTGGGAAACGCACTAGGGAGTGCATAAGAGAGAGGGTTGGGTCACGTGACCGCAGGTGGGGACATGTGTGTGATTGGCTGATTCCTGTGGCCAATCAATGGTTTGTATTAATTGTTTTGAAAGGTTTTTCTCTCTTTCTTGAACGCCCCCTTTTGGAGGCGGGGTTTTTGGTATCAAAACCGGAGTGTTGGGTTTTGTCGAGGGTCGGTCGAGAGGGGATCTAGTTCAGTATAGATCTCGGCCGAACAGGCTGCTGCTGTCAGAGTGACAATGTAACCGTCACTCTGACCTGATGTAAAGTTGGAGTAATGTAAATAGTGTAAATTGATGTACCCAGATAAACCCTGGTGATGATGGCGGAAATGGTGTTGAGCGAATAGTGATTCGCATTTGGCGCGTATTCAACACAGTTTTTATTATTCGTCCATGTCCAAAATAAGGTTCTACCAGAGCAATCGTGTTTACAAAAAGAAGTGAGTTCCACGGAGGTCACTAAACTACGTAATCCGTTGAAATTCACTTGAAAACTGAGCGGAAACCGTAGTGAAGAAACAAATCGTCATTTATAACACTCGTGTCGTTGCTCCAGTCTACAAGTTATAGACCTCCGTCGCTTCGATTAAAGAAAAAGACGTAGGTTGCGCTGTAGAATTTATCAGAACGCGTACCAAACAACGGTAACACTAGAGCAACGACAGAAATGAACTTGAGATGAGAGACTTTGTTGCATATTTTTGACCTTAGTGATACGTATATACACCAGGGACTATTCCATTATCAACCGTTTTCACGATCATGTCAGGGGATAAGTTAAATCTCAGCTCCATATTTGGTAAAATATGCTGCGTTCCGCGTTTTTTATTTACCCTTGTGTGTTTCCCTCAGCATACGTATTTCACGAATCCCGTGTTCGGTTTTCCGAAAGCCAGATCCCCTGCTTTATATATGATCAGGCCTTGTCGACTAGGCAAATTTCGAAGTTGTGAAAATAAGAATCGGCCATTTCTGGGGCGTCACAGTGGCCTCTATTTTTTCTAGAGTTTCAAATTACCTCCCCCACTCCACACGCCGTTCTCGTGTTGTTCAGAAGACAAATCATTGTTTCTATTCTCACGTTTTCACCCTTCTTGCAACAACGACAATAATTTATTGCACTGGGAAGCGATCGAACTCTCACCACTGCAATCTGAGAGCGCCGATTGATACTTTCGGCTTTTGATTGCAGTGGGGCTTTTCCACGTTTTCGGCAAGACAGCGAAACATATTTAATTAAAGCCTCGCTCTTTATCTTTTTGTCTGCTGAGACCTCACCTTGCATCCAATGCATTAGATAACGTTTTCAATTTCTTTATTTGGCGACGTTTTTGTCTGTTCTTGTATTTTTTAAATTTAATCTTCATACTTTGGGATGCGACAACGGAATAAATGTGTCTGTAAAAAATCTAATCATCCCCGTGATAAAAATCAGTGAGCCCGGTTGGCTTGTATGTGCATTCGAAGGGCCTAATTTTAGCAGAACAAGGAACTACTGTGGCCTGATCCGCACATGAGCATAACATCGCGGGTGCTACGCATCATGTGGCTCTGAACGTGGGGAATTACAAGGCCGGAAGTACCCATTGGATATAGGATGACCCGAAGTATTGGCGGTGAGATGTTTGAGTGGCGCTCCCTGGCTCTGACGTCGGCTCGTCTGCTACACTCCGCTTGTGAGGGGCGGAAGTGTCTGTGCTAGAAATCACCCGCTTTGTTACTGTAGTGTATTAAAGAGCGTATTTCTAGTTGTCCAGTTATTTTGCCAGCTTCTGACGCTTCTGAATAATTTGAAGCTGTATCCCCACAAGTTTGCAACACACGAAAAGATAGAGAACAATTTTTCTTCAGAGCATCGGTCAGAAGATCGTGTGTAACTCGTCCTTTCTAGCTTATTCGCGAGGATCAGCGCTCAGAGCTCCTCGATAAGTATTCAAAATGTGTAGGCTTCCCTGCAGTATTTTTGAGATGCTCTTATGAAGACTCAACAGTCTAATGCTACATACCAAGAAGTGGGCCCCTACATGCGCATCGCACAGCAGGAAATAAAACTGCTGTCTTCTATTTCTTTCGTTGTTCTTGACTTGTATAAGATGAATGTTTCTTGTTTTTCTTTTTTTTTTGTGCCCAACGCATTAATTTTTATGCACCGTCACAAACGTCTTATTAGGAGGTTCGGGGATGTTTGGGAGGCTCACAAAGATACTGTGGATATTTTCTTCAGGTTGTATGGCATACAATCCCTTCTTCACGAATTAGCTTTCATTCCGGCTGCGTACAAGAAGGTGCATATCCGCAGGGTGTGTTGTTTATTCACATGCAAATACAATGTTTAAAAGCAGGTTTGTGCTACGCCACCGCGATCGCGCCCCGAACAACGTTGTCCACCTTACGCGAAGGTGGCTTTTGTACTCCGAATTTCTATCCTAACCATCGTTATCATAACGAACTGACTCTCAACCCTAACAATGATGACATGATTATGGTATTGAAGACATAATATACTCGCTAACTAACGCAATAAATAGTATACCTGCATATATTACAAAAATCGAAACCGATTAATATATCCACGCAGCTCTTTATTGCTTTCCAATCCTTCCAGGCGCAAAGAACAAATCCTATTCTACTCGAAATGGCGTTCTATGAATTGAACAAAATTACTTTTACTCTTTTGTCCTGGACTGAAGACCCGGCCCTCTAACCAGCTCGTTTCATTGTTAAATAAAGTTTTCACCTCCTCCCCTGGATCCTCCTCCTCTTGAGTCCTATAACACATACCGGAAAATCGGGAAGATATGGCTGTGGAAAATGTACTGAAATATCCCTCCACGTCTGAACAAACATAGTGTTACTGTATCTTTAACGTAGACGGGACTCGTTTTGCTGAATAAACCTCCATACCGGTTATAAACCTGGCATAAAACCAGCGCCCGCCTACACACACACTGGGTTATTTGGAACTCAACGTACTGTTTTTCCAACCCATAGTGCATGTCGGCAAACTTTCCTGCTATGACAACGTAACGTGATGTGATACAATACTTTCCAGCGTTCGGCAAGGTTGTAAAAACTGTTTTACCTTACAATGATTAGTGGGATCGTAATGCATTCTGGCAAAGCCGACAGTTTTGAAGGCCTAGAGTTTGGTTTATTCTTCCATTTTCGATGTTGTCGCCTGACTGTTCCCTTTGTTCGAAAGATTGCTTAATACAGAAGCTGACGCCTAGCTCCGACTCTTCGCGCTCCGCACAGAACCGGCTTCGCAAGAAATGGGGCGACGCCGGCAATGTTTCCTCCGTAGCTGCATCCAAAACTATACTTTGACTCACGCCATGAGCTAGTGTATACGCTTTTAAGACTATTATTATGATAAAAAGTTACCCACACGCCAATTCTGGTGCGGAAAAGCATCAGACATTGACCGAACGCAAAGAAACAGTAGGGAGAGCGAGCCTGGTTGAAGCAGACAACAAATGCGAGAATCCCTAAGCCGACGTCACGGAGGCGCGCTTCGCAGCGCCGCCCGTGTTCGCGCTCACCGCCAATATCCTAGCGTTCTGAGGGTGCGTGTTGCCTTACATCAGCAACACGTACCCTCAGATTGACGTACAATGAGTTACGCGTTGTTTGGCATAGTTAAGCTCAACATTACTGTACCATAACATTAGAGCGGAATATAGGCCCAAAACGTCCCACTGTTACTAATGGGCCAGGAATGGTAAAAACAGCCGTCAGAGCTTCACGGCCGTTTGAAAAATTTCCCTTTGGTCACGACGTAAACATACCAATCCACAATCATCACCTACTCGCTCATGTGGGTTGGCCCGTGATGATTAGGAAAGCCGCTAGAAGCTCACGACCGATTCACAAATTACCATTGGCAGTGAGTTCAACGTAGTAACCCTAGATATGGGTTCATAATTCAACGAGGAGTAATGCGCACGTATTCTCACAATATTCGAGAAAGCATAGGTTCCCTCACTACTTTTTATTTAGACAACGTTTATTTAGGCCAAGTTTTCCGCACATCTTTGAAGCTGCGCCTATTCCCTCATATGTGCAATACTATCTTTACTTCTTTCTACTAATTTCATTCAAACAGACGTTCTGGATGTTCATGCAGTGATATATTTATTATTCCTCGCTAAAGGTTACACTGATTGCACCCTTGAACGGCTTCATGCATTGGAGGGTCGAAATATCCGTAGTTATAGCTTGACGCATTCAATTCAACGGCGCCAATTTTAAATACAGAGCATTTCTTAGCCTCGCCTCTTCCTGCGTCGGAAGGCGTCCGCAGCAGGTGCGCCTCTCCTCCTTCCCTCCTCTCTCTCAACAGCAGCTTGCGCGCGCATGCGTCGTAGTCAGCCCGTTCGCTCCGTCGCGGTCTCGGCGTAACAGGTGCGGGATAGCAGCGCGGTGGGGCGTGGAAGGGCGCGCGCTGCTTGCGCATGCGCGCTCTCCCCCCCCCCACCCTCCCCCCGTACTGCTCTCCCTCTACTGCGCGCGCTGCAAACATAAAGCGGCTAGCGGTCGCTCGTGCTTCAGTCACTGCGTTGCTCCTTCCTTCCTTGTTTGACGCTCGCTCCCACGTGTACTCGTGTCTGCTACTCCAGCATCACGGAAGAAGCGATGGAAGCAATAGTGCCTTCAACCAGTACTGAGGCCCCTATGCTCTGCATTTACTCGTGTTCCCCTCACGGGAAGGCGCGGGATTTTTTTTTTCAAGCCATGGTAGTCAAGCTTCCGTAAACAATGGTACAGGGAATTCAAAGTGGTACAGTTAAAAATCGGCGAGTATTGAGACGAGCTACCAAATGCTACTCTGAAATTTTGTTTGGATGAGTGCAGTAAGTAGAATTCGACAATCCAAGCCTTGGTGTTTTTTTGCTGATTGCATACACTGACTCAGTGCTGACGTGCTCACTTACACGATCACTTACCCTGTCACTCATTCGCTCACTTTCTCACTCACCAAATCGCTCGCTCACTCACTCACTCACTCACCCACTCACTCACTCACTCATCACTCACTCACCCCTTCGCTTACTTACTCGCTTCGCGATCGCTCACTCACTTCCTCACTTAGTCACTCGCTCAACTCACTCACTCACTCACTCACTCACTCACTCACTCACTCACTCACTCACTCACTCACTCACTCACTCACTCACTCACTCACTCACTCACTCACTCACTCACTCACTCGCACACTTGCTCACTCCCTCACTCCGCCGCTTCCTCTATCGCTCAATAACTCGCTCGCTCACTCACTTACAGGCTCACTAAATCACTTGCTAACTCGCTCGCTCACTCACTCACTCACTCACTCACTCACTCACTCACTCACTCACTCACTCACTCACTCACTCACTCACTCACTCACTCACTCACTAATTTTACCACTCGCTCTTTCGCGCGCTAACTCAGTCACTCACTCGCTCGCTAGGTCGTTCACTCGATTACTTGCTGACTCACTTACTTGGTCACTGCTGTACCCTACTGCGCCTGCGCGCGTGGGCACGTTGAGGGCGGCCCGCGCCACTTATCCACGTTACCGGAATGAATATGCACGTGCCAAGTCGGGTCCCGGTAAACAGGGTACGATCGGAGCGTAGGGAGCAGAGAGGATGCTAAAATTCTCTATTATGAGAACGAAAACAGCGCATGGGAAAGGTAGGGGCAATTTTCGGAAGAAGGGTATAACATAACTGAACGTTTCTCAATAGTATTACCTGTAAATATACCAGTTGTAGTGTTTCTTACCGGCCCCTTGGCGATTTGAAATGGTAGTGTCATTGGGGGGCAGAGTTCTTGATCTAGCCAGAGCTACCGTCACCACCTGCATTGTGCACACAGTGTCCGCTGCCATTATGGAGGCCGGCCTGCTGGTGAAAAGCGTTTTAATTTTGGTGAGGTGCCGTGGCAGAACATCTGCCAGCACTTCTGGCCGTCGAAAGAACGGAGAGATGTAAAATCCCCCTTTGTTTTTTGTGCGGTCGCCCTTGTTCTGCTTATTTAAACGTCTTACTTCCAGCTCTCCCTCGTCTCACCTTTCTGTCTCTGAACCCTCCGCCATAGTCGCCTGCCAACCTTGAAGGGTCTCATTTAATTTTTCATAACTTGTGACGGGAAATCCTGTTTCTTATGGGGGCCAAGGCCTCACTTAGCCTTTCTTGTGCGTTTAATTTCATTGTTCTTGTTATTATACCCCAGCTCCTAGTGGCCATAGGAAAACTCCAGACGTCTGATAAGAGGTTAGGCAGAGGGGCGGGCAGAAGCAGGAGGAAAGGAAGAGAAAGAGAGAGAGGGGGAACTTTATTACTCTATGATGTAGAGTGGTTCCTGAAAAGGGGGCGAGTGGTGAGAAAATTGGGAGGGCTGGCTGGAGAAGCAAGGGCTAGAGAGCTGAAATGAGCCAACAAAATGAGATGGAAGCCCAAAGGATTAGGTCACCTCTGTGGTTCCGGCTTCGTCGATAGCCATCGACGCAATATGGCGATTGGCGTCCGTTGAGGCGCAGCTGATGTCTTCCTCTCCGTCTCACCCGCCCTGCTAAGCATCCCTCTCGTGTAGTTCGCAGATGCTGGGCCAGCGTTAGTAAATAGCCTCCATTATGGCGCACTCTGACCGTTTTCGCTAGGAGCACCTCTATCGTTTCGCTGACAGTCAACTGTTCGACCTTTACCTACCTATTTGCCTGTGCTGCAGGGCCTGTAATCCTGCAGTGGAGAGTAACCTCCATTTTTGCGCTCGTAGTTCAGATCGTTCGTAGATTGTTTCATAGATAAGAACGCTTATATTTCGTAGATGCGTAGGTTTAGATCGTTCGTAGATGCGTTTACTTAGTTGCCGAAGCGTCGCATGCGTCGGTCCTTCGTTTGCGATTTTGGTCTTTAAAGGTGTGATGATCGATAGGGCGTTTGTTTTTGTTTCCGTCACATGGTGTTGACAGTTCACCGCTTCCAATGTGCATCGTGCAGCACTTTCCACTGACTCTATTATGTTCATCCCTTACGTCGATTCATGCTAGTGTTTTTTTTTTTCCTCTGAATGCAACATCGCCTAATTTTCTCAACGCATTTTTGGCGTGACTCCGACCGTGCACGGCCCCGAGTCGGGTCGAAGTTCCCCTTTCGTAAACGGAGACCGGTTGAAAAGAGCGCCCCGGGCCAACGTAATGAACCCGCGGGGCCTGGCCTGCGTTGCTGATGAAACTGGTAATTATATCTGGGAGAACAAAAGCGGAGCGACACGCATGCCCGCGGGCCGGCTCGAGAAGCGGCCAATCATTAGTTACACTGGCGCCTGCGCTAAAATGGGTGCTGAGGCGTTGGCGAAGGGGAATTGGTTAGTTGTTGGTCGCCTCAGCTGCTGTACATATTGTTTTTTCTGGCCGCGACTGGGAGCGTCTTGGCGCGGGGTGAGAGCACGAGGAGATTGCATTGACTGGCATATTTATTTTGGCTCGTTTAATGCGCGTAGAAATTTACATTATATTTTAGGTTTCGCTGCGTAAGTGTCTTTGGTTCAATTAAGTGCTTCCTTCCTCGCATGGGGTGGTCATGTAACGGTACAAAATGCAGTGTAGCTTCGGGTGGTGTTCAGAACGTGTTATCGCAGGTTGGCCGCAATCATTTGTAGGTTGATTGATTGATTGATTGATTGATTGATTGATTGATTGATGATTTATTGATTGATTGATTGATGTTGATTGATTGATTGATTGATTGATTGATTGATTGATTGATTGAGTGATGTGAGTGAGTGGAGTGATGTGAGTGAGTGAGTGAGTGAGTGAGTGAGTTGAGTGGTGAGTGAGAGTGAGTGAGTGAGTGAGTGAGTGAGTGAGTGAGTGATGAGTGTGAGTGAGTGAGTGAGTGAGTGAGTGAGTGAGTGAGTGAGTGAGTGAGTGAGTGAGTGAGTGAGTGAGTGAGTGAGTGAGTGAGTGAGTGAGTGAGTGAGTGAGTGAGTGAGTGAGTGAGTGAGTGAGTGAGTGAGCAGCGAGCGAGCAAACAAGCAAGTAAGCAAGCAAGCAAGCAAGCAGATAAACGAACAAACTAGACGAACAAACTAAACGGTTGGAACGAACGAAGGGAAGATTTCTCGGCCACTTTGAGGAAAACGACGCTTGTTTGGAAAACCAAATTGCACTTTCTGTTTTCTATCTCGCAGCTAGGTTCCTGCGTAAAATATTGCCCAATGTGAATCGAATTGAAAAATGTAATCACGAGAAATTTCGCTTTCACGGGGAAACCAGGTGAGTTGAACTCGAAAAAACAAAACAACGACCAAAAAGAGCAAAACAATAGTGGTAGCTAAAAAAAGACCGCATCACACACTTGCAAAAACTGGCTAGCTAACCCCGACAGTCACAAAACGTATAGATGTATCAAACCCGTAAATAAGAAAAGACAAGACAAAAAAAAAGCGGGAAGATAGGTAACGGCCGTTCGATATATCATCGCATCACGTGACCCTTATGAGTGATCTGTACATCACTCGCAGCGCGCAGTAGGACTAAAACGCTATACGCAATAAAAGTGACAGCGGTGTAGGCAACTTTCGATTATAGAAGCCGTAATTGATGACTTCGTTGGAACGTGATACGCCGGAATGAGCGTGTCTGCGGTGGGATAGGGGTCTCAATTTTCCGGTTGGATGGTTGACACTTATGTAGGCTGTAGTTTCTTCCTTCTTCTCATTTCACCGTTTATTACATTTATAGCTACATACGTCACCAGCAGTGCGTGCCCTTTATAGGACGGAAGAGGTATCTGCCAAGATTGGGGAGTTGGGGGGGCATACACGTGATGTCTCCAGAGGATAGGCTAGGCGAAGCATGCACCCGCCAGAAGCAAATTGGTATGGGAAGAAACAGCGATAAAACTACGAGGCCTAAAGGGAACAGCGTTAAAACCAATTTTGCTGATGACTCTCAGCGCGGGATGGAGCCAGCATATTGCATACAACATATAAATTTGAACGCTGGTAAGGAATGTATGCACATTTAACACCAAAGCTGCTACCTTCACGCGGAGGTGAAAGCTGCCCTTTTTTGTCGCTCCTTGCTTTTAGAACCATTTAAATTCCGGCGGAAATGTCCGTACCCGCACTCAATTTATGAACGTTTTCTCAATATTCTGAGTATGTTTTATGGTGATATATGCCTCGCTTTCCGCGCTTTTTGATTTTTACTAATCCGTTTCTAGCATTCCGCTCACTGCGCTGTGCACGCTCAGTACCGTTCGCCGCGGTGTGACACCAACTGCAGCGGATTGCGAGAAAGGCAATCTCCTTTTTCTCGTCCGCTGTACCTAGTCATCTTAAAAATTGGCAGTCCACATGAAACCTGCGCGACTGTCAGCCACGAAGCCCCTCCGCTCGCCAACTAGCGACCCGGCACTTTCGCCGGTGACGTCACGCATTCCTCCGTCTGAACTTTACAAGCTATGACGAAAGTTTTCTCCGGATATGAATTTAGAGTGACTGCGTGTACGTACAATAAAGGAAGGCAAGCAAAGATGCGCCTGACCTTGCGCAAAGCTCTCCACGTGGCCATTTTCAGTTTAGGAGCTAAGGAGCGCACGCAAGCCCACGCCTTGCACCTACGAGACACACGGGCAAAAAAAGCAACGAGGCAAAAGCCCCTTTCAGGCTCTCCAGACTGAGAAATGTTTCACGCTGTTCCCTACGTCTATTGTTGAATTTTGAGGCACAAAAAAGCGAGTGCTTAGTACGGAACGGTACTTTAAAGAGGGCGGCATGTTAAAAAAACGGCTGGCAAAATTCTCGCGATAAATTAGGTCGCACCCACAAAAAAAGAAAGAAACGTGCTAGAGGATATGAAGAAGACAAGTGGCTTGCGTAACAAAGGCTAGATACTACTTCCCGCAGTTTTAAAAATTCGGGGCGGAGAAGGAAGGTCATATATCTTCAGATGAAAACCGTTTTTTTTTAGGTCCAGAAACTCGAGGGAATTAAGGTAGGCCACCTCAGCCTAAAAACTTGTACTTCTGCTAGCTCAGCCATGCTTTCAGACATCTGTGTACTTTGTAGTACTTTCTGTCATAAAAAACTCGCCCATAAAGCTATGGGTTTGTATACCGCGTGTGTTTGGAAAGGGCCCCCCGTTCCTTGCTTATGAATATATTAAAGGACACCTTGCAAACCCCTGGTATTGAAGGAATGGCGAGCAAACACTGCTCGTGTATCGGTTTTCGTCACTCCACCAAAGCAAAGTTTACTTTCTTGTCCTTCATTCTCATCCGTTAAAGGGCAGTGCAGAGTTTTTTTTAAGATGCGCAAAATGTAAAAGCATAGAAGGCTGTATATTTCAGATGTCATTTTTTAAAGTCGGAAGACATCTATTCTTCTCTCATTATAGTGCCTATAGCTTTTCCTAAAACCAAAAAGAAAAACGCTTAGAGAAATCAAGGAAT
The DNA here is from genome assembly GCA_013339765.2 of Haemaphysalis longicornis. Lineage (NCBI taxonomy): Eukaryota > Metazoa > Arthropoda > Arachnida > Ixodida > Ixodidae > Haemaphysalis > Haemaphysalis longicornis. The sequence continues at coordinate 67,516,867 of CM023457.1, forward strand.
GTTAACGAAGCTGTAACATAGTCTGACACCCTCAGTGTGAGGAAATAAAAAATTACCGAAAAGTATAAAAAATACAGCAAGCTCACACTAACGCGTAAGACGAAGGTAGTGAACCTGTACGCAGCCTTCACGACCATCACGACGGTTGAAGTCGACGATTGCAGCCCATTTTCTCTTCTTAGCCACCGCAACGACCTCTACTCCATCTTTGTTGCTGCAATGGTGAAGAAGAAGCGAATAAAAAACCCCACCTCCCCTCGCGGGAACCCCTGTGTAGATGCGACGCATAGGGGGTTCGCGTTGCAGCGCTTGGACAGCGGAGGAACGGCGCTGGAACGATGGAGCGGACGCGGCGCAGGCACCGCGTTTTATAGCGCTCATAACGGTGAGGGGACGCGCCGGCGCCAGTGCGTCTGCCGCGGCTATAACGCAACACAATCCACTTTAATCCAATCCAATCCCTTTAATCCAATCCAAGCCAAGCCAAGCCAAGCCAATCCAATCTAAGCCAATCCAATCGAATCCAATCCAATTCCCCTCGCGAGAGAGTGTTCGCTATCGGAGAGGAGGGGGGTGAGCGGCGGAGAGCGAAGCTGGCGCGGCGAGGAGAATGGGGGAGGGGTGGACGCCGACAACAACGGCGACGCCGACGCCGGATGCAGGGACAAGGCGAGTGAATGAGATGCCTTCGCATCTAAAAAGCAGAACGAACGAACGAACGAAACGCGCACACTTAAAGCATGCGCCCGCAGGTGCAACGTGTACCCTATCACGTGTTATGTGTCGAGCAGGTGGTGTGATTCCTCTCCCCACAGTCACGCTGTTTGACTCTCGGGACTTACGGTCGTAGCCGAAGTGTTAACGTGAGGGACTACCAGACACAGGTTCGAGTCCTGCCGTTGCTGGTGATCTCTTTGCCTTACAGTGAGTTTTGTGAAACGCCGGCATCAACGCTGTTAAATTTATTTTTTAAAAACGTTCGGCCCTTAAAACCTATGGTTACGGTTAATCAGGGAAGCTTAAATGGTGGTTAAGGTGTATAACTTCGGGTTTAGTTGACAATAAAAGTTTAGTTCACATTATCGCTCCGTCCTGTTGTATTTGTTCCTCCTGATTGCCGTCAGTTTCTTCGCGATTTATTTCACCATGAACCCTTACCAACTCGGCGAGATTCATTAGTTACTTGAAGTAAAAGACGCTGACAATCCCTCTGCTCAGGTTCCAAACTCCTCGACAACTCAGCGTTTTTTTTTCAAGCATGCGCACAGGTTTCTGCGTAGAACCCTCCGAGCATTGACGCTACATTTCGCTTAGGCATACACAGCTTAGTGTTACGAAATGGAACATCAGGTGAGAATTACGAGGCGTATGCGAAGCGTGAAGGCACTGCATGTGGGAGTTATGTGAGTGCCATTAAGTGGGCCATGAAGACAAAATACAAGTTTGTTTTATTCGAAATATATGATGTTTTATAGCTCCCCCAGCGCTTGTGCGACGCCAAACAACGCTTTATTCACTGAGGAATTAAACAATTTCAGGCACACTTTGATTTCTACCGCTAATTATGTGTTATAAGACGTCGGCAATGACGTATCTAGGGCAGGCACCTTAAACTATGGTTGTATGTGTTTGTTTTGTAGCGCAATAGCAACGATGGCCTAAAGAGCGCCAATGACAGTACTTGAAACTATTGTTATTAATGTGACTATGGCTGAACCCGGGCTTACCCCTTCTCTTCTGAGCATGGACATTCTCCTGAAGTAAGGGCCAAACGTGTTCCGTTGCCTCGTTTACCGTTCGTCCTCCCAGGTGGCGCCACAATACTGCTCAGGGCCGCTGTCCGCCGTCGCTTTGTTTTGACCAGATTTTTGACCGGTTGATAGTAATCGTTTGGTGCAACATTCGGTATGCACCACAAACAGAGTACCAGAAGGCGATGAAAGTACGTATGAAAGTACTGCAGCTATTTGTGTTGTCACTTTCCACATTTTTGTTTGCTCTTTAGGAACATTTTTTACACTTGCCTTTCTGTAGCTTCTATTCGTAACGCGGTTCACTAGGCTCTAAAGCAAGTAAGCAACGCGTATTTCTTGCTGCCGAAGGAACAGTGCGCACCACTTAATGTGTTTCCCCTGATCAACATTTTAACGACAAAGCGAAAACACCTGGTCCAAGGAATCCAGGTGACGATGTGTTATTATTACCGGGAAACACCTGCCCACCGCCATTCCCAGCCTCGTAGAAGATGGCTTTAAGGACATCGTTCAATGCGCCCATTAATTGAGCTTCCTCTGGACCGCTATCCCTCAAATATTTATATCGGAGCCACTGCGCACCCTCTTTTAGAGCCCAGGGTCCCCTCAGTGAACAGTCTTCGTTTCCCTCCCATTTCTTTTTTTTTTTTTGTAAATCCTATTCCCTTTTGCTCGAAACCACGTTTGTGCGCCGCACTTGCTTCAAGCTATGCAGGGTGCAACGCGTTGCTTTCGAGCCATCTTCCGGGTGCGTGTCTTGGTGGTGAAACGACGGTAATTTTGGCGCCCTCAGAAACTCGGCCGGCCATCGTCGTCCACTTCTGTCTCTTTCGCTCGCTTCCTTCTCTACACTGAACCCCCTCCACTAACTTGCGCTATCCAATACAGCTGATTTTAGCATTTCCAATGCTTGAGTTGGCTGCTCTGTCTTTCCTTTTTCGACACCCGGGTGTAGATGTGGGCGCGACTGAATTTAGTGTGCTTGAAAACGCGAATTTGCCTGATCCTGGTGTACTTTTTCGCTTCTTGTTTTTCTATCCTACCGTCGTACCAAATAGGGTTAGGAGGTGACAAATCAACTCTGCTTCAACTTGTTCATCGGAAAGCGTGTGTGGCCTTAGTTTAAGCGAGGTGGGTCGATGCTAGGGTCAATGCATTTTTTGCGTGTTTCGTTGCTTTTCAGGGGGAAGTTCGGCGCCGGAAGGTTAAAATTTTTACCGGTGGAATCGCGCCAGTGGTTTAAAAAATATAGGAATCCACATTGTTTCATCTTTTGCAATGCAAATGTTGTTAGGACGACTGCGTGTAACTGCGATTTCCTTATGTAATTTCTGCTGTGTCCAGATAGAAGAGTCGTAGGGGAAACGAGCAGCTACGGGAACAGAAGCCACCTTCAAAGCTTGAGACACCATTGCCAAACTTGTGGACGGAGGGCAATTCGGAGTTCGGCGTGAGGACACAACAATGCGCGCGTAACCCCATAAAAAGAAGAAAAAATCGGCTCCAATCCACGCTGTGAAGGTTCTTGGACAGCTTAGCTTGTAAACAACACCCGCAACAATTAACCATGCGAAGTCACTTGAATTTACACATGTGGCTCTAAAAAGAGAGAAACCAGAGACTCTGGCAGCAGTTACCTGGTTTTTCCCTCCGTTTCTCTATTCAGATGCAGGTTCGATTCCTGGCGGTGTCCGTAATTTCTTTTGTTTAGCCTGGGAGATATCTGCTTACCCGGGCACGAAAATTTCCTTGGATGGTAGAGGTGTACTACTTTGCCACGGAAATTATTTAAATACAGATGCGACTTCGCTACCACTGGCTCTTGCACGTGCAGCCCTGGCATTACCTTCCTAGGGCGCAGCTGTTCACCTTTCCTGGAACGCGCCACGTCGCCCTCTCCCAGAACCCTTCCCGGTCCCGCCCTTTGCACAGCTCTTTCCCTTTCCTGGCGGGATTCCAGGCTTAAGTTTTCCGGCAGTCACAATGTCGACAGTTTCTGGACGATTCTGTGCAAATCGCGACGATTTATTTTACCTGACGCATTCTGTGAAACAAATTAAGGCTTTGGCATACAAATTTGTACGGAGGGGTCAAACAAGAATGAATTAAAGGGATCCTGCAACACTTACCATCGACTACTCGGAATGTATTTTGGGGTAAAGTCTATTGTCCCAGCAATCTCCTCCCGCAAAAATTATGAAAATCTGTTCAATATCACCGAAACTACGCACGATGAAAAATCGCGCATATATGTTCCCTCTCAACTCAACCGCGAACAACGCGACGAAAGCTGCGCGCTCTCTGCCGGAGAGGGGGGGCGGCGCGCGGCGTTCTGTTCGGCGGCCTTCGATATGTCACAGGCCGGGGAGTTTCGTCCTTTTCCCCGCAACGTAGACGGGTCTATTTCCGGTCTGGTGCCACAAAAAACCAGGCATGGTGGCCTGCTCGCAAGCAAGCGCTCAGGCTGGTAGGGCGTTTTTGGAGCAATAAACGTTTGATGTCGAGTGGGCTCGTTGAAAGTGGAATATTTAGTTCGTCACCCAAACTCCGCGCGCACTCAAAACAAAAGAAACACCAAAAGCATGCGGACAGGTTCAGACATAGAAGAGGTTCATACACAGCGCCGACGACGGCTGATCGTCACAGGAAATGCCGGGAAGTTGACCGGCGACAGCCAATAGGACAGCCAGGACAGCCATGGCCCGATTGATGTCACAGCAGCCATGTCAGGGGTGCATAATGAGGAGAATTGAAGAGAGAGCGGTGGGTTTTTCCGCGTCTTTCACGGCGGTTTGCGCGCTTACCCCTTCACGTGCACGTGTAATATTTGGCTCGGGTGTTCCTGGAAGTCTAATCTAAACGTCGCGCAGGTTTACATGCACTGAACGAAGAGTGTTGCAGGGTCTCTTTAAAGACGAATAGTGTGCCCAATATATCGCAAACGAGCTACATAGTTTTCTTCCTAAATGTTTTGCGCGCCCATTTACCTACCCGATTCGTGCCGCAAGTTGAGCGCGCTGTTTGCGTTCTTTGTATATTGCTCATTTTAATCAATAACACTATCCCAATGTTCAGCTAGAAATTTCAAGGCAACACCGTTTCATTCCATCTGCCAGGTTTCTCGTGTCGTATTATTGATCAATGCGCAATGGCGTGATCTCGTTTATACATGCACCAATCGCGTGGCAAGACGCTGATGTACCTTCACCGAAGGAATATAAAATCTCCCAACAACACTCGTAAGGTGTGACCATAATAAGGTTGGTTTTTTACGCCATATGCCTCGGCAGTCTGTCAGAAGAGCCCTCATTGTTTTTCAATTTTTACAGACTCTGGCTGTAATTAACCACTCAGAATTAGGGACTGCCCGCTATTTCTCAGCAATTCTACCCTCTTATGTAAATTCGACATTCACTGTGACCTTCAAAAGGCGATGCCGGGATTGGAACGAGAGGAGATGTTGAGGATGGTGATGCTGCTGCTGCTGCTGCTGCTGCTGCTGCTGCTGCTGCTGCTGCTGATGATGATGATGATGATGGTGGTGGTGGTGGTGATGATGATGAATAAACTTTATTTGAGTCGAGGTGCTGATGTTAGGGCATCCGCCCGGGGGGAGGCTTCCTTTGTCCAGGATGCCTTGAACTATGCTGGACATCCGTTCCCTTTCCACCAATCATCGCTGGTTTGAGAGGTCGGAGCTGTTCAGCAGCTCCACGCACTGCTCATAGGTAGCGTTGAGGTTAGGGTGGAGGGTAGGTACCGCTGGTACTCCCATACCATGTGGTACAAGGTGCCTGGTCGGGTAACAGGGTATGAGGTGAATACATGGCATGTAGCATGGTGTTATGTGGGTAGGAGTTAGTCTGTAGTCGCCGGAAGGTAGTAGCTTCATCACGAGAGAAGTTCATGTGGAGGAATGAGTACTTGCAACGGTCGTTCCCATAGCGGGCGAGTATAGTGGGCGGAACTGTTGCTTCAGGTGGTGGTTTGTGGCCCTCTTGGGAAACGGCCCGGTGTGAATGAGCGCGGGCAGCGGCGTAGGCCGCCGCGTTACCGGCGGGGACGCGTGACATGGGATCAAATTATTTCCAGTTCTTGGCGTGGTTTCGCTTGTTGTAGAATTTTCAAAGCGGGGTGCCTTTAAAAAATACACCATTCGTGATCGACTGATTTGTCAACCTACAAGAGGAGAAAGAAAGAAAAGCAACCAATAAGCGACGTAAAATGTATATGGCCCAGGCCACCGCCAGGAGACAGCACACATCCTCATGCAATCTAGGTTCGGTTAGGCCTAATGAAAGAACTTTTAACGCGTCCCGTTCTGCTGTTACGGAACTACGTCCATTCGGAATGAAGCACTTCGCGCGAAAAATCAGGACCGCACTCAGGCAGACCTCCGGGTATTTGTCGCTTCCGACCAGTTGCCAAGGAAACGAGATTTCGCTTTCTTCAGAAGTCCAGGAAGAGGTTGACGTGAAAGGTAAGCGCATAGGGAAGTACCGAGACATAAAATGTCGGCCGTCATTAGAGAAGGCGATGGGAATCTCTCTCACCGCCTTCTGCTGAAACTACTGTAGTGATAAGAGAGACTACCGAAGACGCGTCAGCCGAGCCTGTAGCGATGCCCCTGGCGTCGAGATGATGGGATTTTTTGTTGTCTTGTCGCACTCCCGTCTCCCGCGTAACCTGTCTTGACAGTCAGGCTCACCTTCCGTCTTCGCATCTCGAGGGACCCACCGGTCGGCGGTGACACGTGTCGTCTCTGTCGCTTCCATGATTTGCGTGGTCGCCACGAGCAACTACACCTACCTTCTTGCCTTACCTGATTTTTCTAGCCGTATTATCTTTCCCTCTTGTGAGCGCCTTCCCTGATGTCGTGTGTCATGTGAATGCATGTTCTGCAAGTTGCAGACAGGCCCCAAGGTTGGAACTTTCCGGGACGTCCAGTGGGCTTATAATGGAAATATCAAATGTTGGTTAAGCGAGCTCAGTTAGCGTGAAAAGGAGCGAAATGTATTCTCTTGCAGCCTATAGAACTTTGATGGCTAGACGTGTCCAAAAAAGCAGCCGGATTCCTCCAAGGCATACCCGGAGTAGGAATACGTAGACTATTTGCAAAGCTGGGCAGTGTGTTAAAGGCCTTTCTTAAAGATTTAGCTCTGGAATGTCCAAAAAATTATGGTTATATTTAAGCTCCAGCAAGGTCTTCAATGCTAAAAAAAAAATAGGAGAAGCAATGGTGGAACACGGAATCAGGTTTTCGAAGTGAGAAAAGATAAACACTACCAATGCGAGATGCCCATTGAGTTCCGATGAGCAGCTAATTAAGAGCCGTGAGTAAAAACAAGAAGAAATGCAGAACTAATTCCTATGCTTCCCGTTCTGAGTCGCTCGTGTTGTCTGCCGGTGCTTTGCAATACAGTACAACTAACCCAACAGTTCCTCGATCTTCGCCATATAAACCACGGTTAGGGCACCCTAGAGGAAGAACATGAACAAACGATGTTCTCAGAATGTGTTGGGAACGTAGGACAGTTGCAAGTTGGGCGAGTGGTAGGTGTTCCATACTTGAATGCAGAGCGAAAGACGGGACAGACAAAAGAATAACCACAGGACATGCGCTGTCCTGTGGTTATTTTCTGTCTGTCCCGTCTTTCGCGTCTGTGATAAGTGGTTTGAACGCCCAGAAATTGAAAAGTCTTTGTACTGTTTCCGTTCCTAGCGTTGCTTTGCTAGTGTTATGCCAGTGCAGCTATTCACCTTGCGCCACTAAATAACTTAAGCATAGTCAGCCAAGACGGGCACGCATATCACGGCAGCGGCAACATCCGGCAGGAAAATCACAAGGCACTCTCGACAGGCTCCCTCGGAAGCTTTCCTCCTGTCTGCAGCTGCAGCAGTACGTTGATAAGACAGGCGCGAGAGATAGCGACGCACGCCATATTCCCTCACTCGGCCCCTAACGCAACACAGGCCGCCGGCACGTACACCCAAACTGGCAGGTTCACTCTGGGTGCCCGTACTCTAACCAGGTTAATTCCGCCAAGGCCCTGCAGAATTCCCTCCATATTTCGCTATGCTGGTCTCTGTTTTCGTGTCTATTCTGCACTCTGTGTCCCCTTTCTGTGCCATTCGTCTTCTTCAAACCTGATCGCATCGTTATTCGTCCCGGAAGCCGCCCTTCTTGTTCCGGCCCTGCACGCTTCGGCCTGTGGTCTCGACAAATGTTAAGTCACCTGCAAGAGCTACGCCAACGATGCAAATACAAAAATGGGTTTTTGGGTTCCGTCCATTGCCTTTCTCTATCTCGCCCTGATGTCAGTTTTGCGACGTCACGAGATGTGGACTTAAGCATAGCATCTAATCTGGAAAGGAGCATCGCCGATGACGAAGCTGTAAAAATTTGCTTTGCATTTTGTGTATTGTTTGTTCGTCTTTAGCTTTTCATTTTCGGATCACAAGACGAGTGATGGGACAAACAGTGGGAAGAGACTGCCGGCGATCTTAATTTTGAAGGCGTTCCGCGTACGAACGGAGCCACCGCACAGACTTGGGTGCTATACGAGAAGGCTAACGGGTAACGAAACAACGAGAAGACTAACGGCAAGACTAACAAGGAACTATGTGGATCCAGGCATTAGTAGTCATCCAAATATTAGTGGTAGAGCCGGCAAGGCATGTTTCTTTAGGACTCATTGTTTTGTTGTTGCGTAAGGATGGATGTGGTTTAAGCCTGCACTATATAGTTCCTCCGCTCTAAGCCAACCCAACGTCATGTAAGCGTCGTATTTTGATAATTTGCATCATCCCGCTTACAAGTCTCGGAAGAATTATTTGGAGGCACATTATGGCAAACCCAAAGCTAAAGCGTGGAAACCGAACAGTGGCAAGCCAAGACGATATTTGAAACGAATCAAGCAATCAAGTCAATCAATCCAATCAATCAATCAATCAATCAATCAACAATCAATCAATCCGGAGTAACGAAGATTTGTAATGTAAAAGCTCTTTTTTACTTCAGATATATTTCTATATAATATTTGTTTATTCACAATTCACAAATAGCTGTAAATCACGGCTCAGCAACTTCAAAATTTATCTCCAAGCGAGGTTGCGTCGGAAGCAGAGCATGTGGATCTGGACCGGAGACTGGGTAACGTAAGGTTTGGCGGCGGTACTTCATGGAATAATGAACTCTATCCGAGCTTGGACAATTTGCAGAAGAGCTATGCTTCCTGCACCCAGTGGGTCCCCTTTCGTCAATCTCAAATGTGTCCTCCCAATTAAGGGAATTAGCGGATCCCATCCCGACTAAATGACACGTACTAGTCTCCGTACCTCTCAGCAACGGCTCTTCGTTCGCCTCACTTGAGGGCCAGAAACAGACTCGAAAATGCCAAAGGAAGGCGTAAAGACTACGAGATGCCTACATCGCCTACACGTAGGAAAAAGTCTGGAATACTCTCAGAGTCCGTAGCTCTAGCGAGAAGGGAACCATAAGCCGCCAGGCGACTGAATCGACCGTGAGCGTCCATCCCGATCGAAATCGCCAATTAGCTTCGTCGTTCGCGACGGCAATTCCGAACGTTCGAGTTTACGGCTGGAAACGAGTCCTGAGGGAACGATGAGGCAGAATGTAGAAAGAGAGGAGACAGGCAGTACGCGATGTAGGCGATTTCCGCCTTCGGAATTCTGCTGTTTTGGAAGCGAATATTTGTTTTCCGTTGATTATCTTCGTGCCATTTGTTCTTCCATCTAATGGCCGAATCCCAGTCTCTCTGATCTCCTGGACGCTGGCCAACGCGGCAGTCGCCGTACGCGTATTGCTGGCGGATTAGACCGCACTTCTGCTCAACTCGCCACACAGTACCTTAATTGGAAATCAAGGGGCTGCTGTTTAGGAACAGAGTGAACCTGCGAATGGCTCGTTGAGCACGATCGCTGAAAGACGGCATTTGAAAGGGATGACAGCAAGTTTAATACAAAAAAAAAGCTATTTGTTCTAGAATTTGTTTAAAGGAAAGCTTTCTACCGCTACCAGCCAACGGTTCAGTCGTGGCGTGCGCGACATGAAACTCCCAACGCGGCTGGGGAGGGGGGAGCAAGTTTTGCACTCACGGAGCACAGTGTATATGGTGCGACCAATGGGCGCTACTACCCAGCGTTCCCCGCGCGCCGGAGCCTGCTCCCTCCGGCGGGCGCGTCAGCGCGACCATTCGGTTGGCTTTGTCGTCTGCTTTAGCGTCGGTTTTTTTTTTTTTTTTGCCTGTTCTGGCGTGCTTTGCGTCCATTGCGCGCTTTTTTCGCACGGTTTGATTAACTTGTTCGACAGCACCTCCTGGGGCACCCGGCCCCGACGGAAGTAAGTGGTGATACTGCAAAGATACATTAATGATTGGTTTGTAGGGCGGGAAAACAAAAAGTAGAGACCACATACAGACATCTGGCCGTTAGAGAAACGCTACCTTTTGCGCACTGCTTGTCATGAATGGGACTCCGTTTTCTAAATTGTTGAATTCCAATTCGGTTATGTTTTAAGAGGTATTACAAAAGGTAAAAGTAGCGACTGGTTGTGATAAATAGCGATTATAAAAGTTCCCTCAGCTTTCTCACAATTCTCAAACTTACTACACTAACTAATTTAAGTCGGTATAAATGGGAATCAGTAAGCTCCCATGCCAATTTGTTTCGGTGAGTGCGCTTGTGTGTAGCGGTGCTGTAGTCCCAAGCTAGCACATAAGGACGGCTAGGTCCCGCTGTGTCACACTTCGAAAGACGCTCCTCTCCGTTTTGTTTCTGCCGACGCACGGCCGGGCTACAGCGGCGGCGTCCGCAGCTTTAACCCAGCTGTGGCCGGCGGTGCTGCGTTTGGGACACCGCCCCTGCGAATTGCAGGTAACGGCTCGCATAATCTCTGGTTTCACTCTTTGTAGAGCCACGTGAGGGAGTTTAAGTGACGTCGCATGGCGATTGTTGTGGGCGTCGTTTACAGCTTTCTTTCTAACCACCTTCACAGCGTGGATTGGAGCCAATATTTTACTAGACGAGGCATTTCTTTTGTTTTCGCCGATTTGCGCACTCGGAATGATTTTTATCATATATATTAAAATGAATAAATGAAGAAGAGGGCTCTAATGGCTATCTTTTGGCATCGTGAGAAGGGTACTACTCGGATTTAAATAAAATCAACATCACTGCAATGTTTTCTTCCACAAATAAAGTCCTCATCGCGGCGAATGCTTGGAGGGGGGGGGGGGGGGACATGGCGTCGTTCACCCAACAAATGTTGAGAACAGTACGCCTCGGGGAGAAGCATAATGTGTTTCTTAGGCCATATACGTTTCGCAGTGCATAAGAGCGCAAAGAGTACAGTGTCTGCGCATGTAATCTGGTTTGCAACTTGTAATAAATGCGTACATCTCCACGTCAATCTGTAATCAGTCTCGCCAGCTTCAGTGGTTGTCAAATATGGGGATGCTCGCGTTTTCTTAACATGGAATTAAGACCTGGTTGGGCCATGATAAGTTCCATTTATTCGAGCATCGGTGGCTCCTTTAAAATAGTCTGATTAGTCTATATAAGACCGAAAACACAAAATAAGGTGTCAAACAATTTTCTTTTTGCATTAACCTCATACTGTCGACACAAAACTGTCCAGAAATGTGCAGTAGCCATGCATATTCGTAACGAGTCTACAAAAACAGCAAACTCAGGCCGAAGCTTGCAGAAGTGTTGAACATTAATTGACTGATACTGTGTAGTCGTGTAGCACTATGGTATGAAAATAAAAATCAGTGCGAAACTAGGGAGCAATCATTAGCAAAGTATACTCAATTGTAAGGCGTTGTGCTGCTGAGCACAAGGAAGCGGGTCGAGTCCCCCGCCGCGGCGGCCGCTTTTCTCATGGAGGCGAAACGCAAAAAACGCCCGTGTGTTCGAGATTTCGGGGCACATTAAAGATCCACAGGTAGTCAAGATTAAGCCGGAGCCCTCCCCCACGGCGCGCCTCATTACCTGTGGAGTTTCTACGCGTTAAACCTCCCAGTTAAAACTCCACAGTATAGTACATTTGAGTATAGTACATACTCAATTATTCTCCCATTGCCGGAGAGTTAAAAATAAAACTATACGGGTCTCAATGTTGGTGCCTGTTTGTGCAATGCGCCCGCACGTCTGGACCGATTCAGTAGAATCTCTTTTTTCTGTATTTGGCTGGCGGGCTAAGCTACATGTGCTTCATATTTGAGGTCAAAAAGGACTCGACGGCAGCTCATTGCGTGGCTACATGTGCTGTGCACGTGTAAATACTAACAGAGAACAACTATTAGTTTTTTTAAAGGGAAAGCTATCCTAGTGGACCAATGATGTCCTGTCAGGAAACTAATGCATTTTCCACATACACCGGTTGGTGGCCAAAAAGCTCGGATAAGATCTTTGGACACACAGCGCTTGCGTGAAACGGAGCTTCCACTGTGTTAAACGAAAGCGGTTACTTGTAAATCGGGAAGGAAGGATTCTAGATAAGACATTACACGTATCGATAATGGAGCAGGAGTACAATAATCGTGTACTTTTATCTCGTTAACCAGGTATCGGTATACATTAAGATAGTTCGTAGATGGGTTTACTTGGTGCGCGAAAATTCGTCGCACGAGTTCGTTCTTCGTTTGCTATTTGGTCTTTGAGGGTTTAACCATCGATTAAGCGGACTTTCAGCGAAGTTTGGACGAACTTTTTTAGTAAAGGTTTAGACGAACTTTGACGCGGTTTTGATGTGAGAAAGCTGACGCGCTTTTCTCGACTGTCTTAAGGAAGGGATGTCAAAGATTTTTTTCATTCGTGGCTTCTACTTTCCCAGTTCTTGGGGAATCCTCGGAAAACATCTTTTTTTGTGCTGTTTGTTGTGCACAAAATGAAGGGGAAATGGCAACCCGTCTCTAAAGTCTCCCAGAAACGCCAAAATTTGAAGCAATCAATTCACACAACTGTTGGGTTGACAAACAGCCTCGCTGCCGCCAATAATATCACAAAAATCTAAAGTTATTCATTCTCCCGCTGCGTCAATCTTCCTTATCGTGGCACTCCATTCTGTGTTAGCTCTTTCAAGCGCGCACGAGAATTGTGGGGCTGACGTTAAGTTAAAGGGATAATTACGTGAGGCTACCTATCTGCACTCTAGAGTGCCTCCTGCAATATAAAATAATTCCGAGCAGGCTGCTGGGTAGGCACGAACATAATGTGGCAGTAGATAGAGCGGAATGGGAGCGTTTGGAAGCCTGTGACGACGATATCTTGTAGGAAACGGCCGCAAGTTTGTAAAAGTTTCGCTGGTATCTTTCACGATGGGAAAATAACCACTTCTTTATGGTGCACGGCTTCCGCCGTCTGCTGCGAGAACTTCACGTCATTGTTAACTAAAAAAAGAGTGGCGGCCGTTGTTGAGAACTTGTTTTGCACTGTGTTCTGTAACAGTGATTAAGCTAATGTATTACCTTCTATTTTGCTAATATTTCCGCCATTATTTCAGCTTCGGTCGTGGCGTCCTGCACGGCGCGTCAGGCCACAGCCCGCTCCAGTGCTCTCGCGCCAACAATGCTCCCATTTAACTGACACGGTAGCGACCCCGACATTCGTCCCGGAAGGAAAGCTTTTCCCGTTCCGAGATGTAAAGGGTAATTTGCACAAGTGGGCGCATTCTTTCGCAGCAATATATCGGCAAAGTTTCAATGTAATGTTCCAGGATCGAACTCGGCAATTATGGGAACGCGTTAGCCGTTGAGTTCATGGCGCCTAAGAAAGACCCGAGGAAACAGCTTCCGGGGAACGCTAACTGGCGCCGTTTAGCGAGCCGCCGTAGCGTGGAGGAGTAGTGGGGGCCCCGAAATGATTTTCTCCGCGAGAGTCTAAGTGTAGCAAGGGTTAAGAAAATTGCCAATGGGGATCAATCTGCACTAAGAAATGGGTTCGCAGACGGGGGTGATTCACCGAGGGGAGAATACTGGATGGCAGGAACAGCCCTATCAGCATCCTTTGGGCCATTTTAAAATGAAAAAAAAAAATCAAGTTACAATTTAAAACCAGAAGGTTTCATTCCCCCTGGCCGCGGGAATTAAACTTCGAGAACACTACTTGGCCTAAACTTTTTCATTGAGCCTGCGCAAATAACCCACTCATCCGACAAACTGCGCGGCCCTGGTTCCAGGTACTAAGCGTATGCCTAATGCTCACAGAGGCGCGAGAAATTAAAAAAATCAGCAGGAGCAACGTTACGTCTCATTGTTTGAAAAATAACAAAGCAATGATCAGTGCCTGCTGGTGTTGAGGGCTGCTGAGGCTGGGTAAGCTCAAGGGGTCTTGAAAAAGGACTCCTCCCCATTGCTTTTCGCGTTAAGCACGTTTACACCCTCCCCTCTCCCTCTCTTCTCTCTCTATCTCTCACTCTCCTCTCTCTCTCTTCTTCTCTTCTCTCTCCCCTCTCTCTCTCTCTCTCTATCTCTCTCCCACAGGCAGCAGTCTGTGACAAAGGCTGCATTTTTCAGAAAACTCGTCGAACCGACATTTTACACGCAATGCTTTATGCGCAGCTCATTTTCAGGCTTCTGTGCATGGTGAGTGGAATAACTTACAGAAACACGGACTATTTTGTGGGCAGTAATGACCAAGCACATGTAGCCGCCTGAACGGGCATGCTTTCCTACGCTTACACCCTACGTTGGATAGGGAAGGCTCTTCCGCAACGTGATAGCTCTCATGCATCTAGCGTTTACCATCAAGACTAGCGGGAATGCTGGACTTCAATTTCGTAAAAGCACATTCCGTCGAAAGACAATAAAGAAGAAGATAATTAAAACAATTCTTAATTAGCCCCCAGAGTCACGAGCAATCACGTTCATAGTGGCCCCATCATGTCCGATAAGGTGACGGAGAAACGCAATGTGTGGTGGTGAATCCAATATGAAAAAAAAAAAAAAACATCGTTACCTTCCCTGAGTGTATTCTTTTAAGCACTTTCAACTGGCTGGCACGTTTTCTACCATGTGCAGCCCGTTGGGTGAAGCTTCTTTCGCTCCATCGAGCTAAGACGCTCTGCGATGTCACCTCCGTCTTATTATAAATTATTCATCTCATTCAGCATTTATTGGCGAAACAATTGATCGATTGGTTGACTGGTTGATGGAATACTTTTATACGTCAGTAGCCAATTGATTGATTGACATTACTGCAGTTCTGCAACCACGAGCCTTTCTTCAAGCGTGAACGTCGTCGGTGTGATCAAACCTTGAATTTCCCTAGCTGTATACAGAAACTATAGCCAGAGCCTTACCAGCCGATAAGAGGGAACCAAGGTAATGTGTCAGTAGAATCTGCGAATCCGCCTTTGCTAATTGGCTTTTGATTGCTAAAGACCACGCTCGGCCATCCCACGAGAAAGAAGCGATCTGGGAGAGAGCGAGAGCGAGGAGGAAGCGGAAATATCCGCAGCTTCTTCCGCCTGCCAGCCCCGAATCGCTAAGGCGTGGAAATCGGAAAGGACCAATTTGATGCTCGGCCGGACGCATAACGACGTCGGTGTCTTTGCGATGTCTTGAAGACGTCGTTGCCGATGCCCCCGGGGCTATCAAGATTTCCTTCCGAGATCACGCCGCATTAATGCAGGAGAAAAGCCTTTTCGCCTTCTTACCCTGATCGCCTCATAAACGGTTGGGGGGGGAGGGGGAGAGGAAAGGAGGAAGATTAGGTTTTGGTCTTTTTTGGTGTTTATTGTGTGAGTAATGGGTAAAAGAAGGGGCTGGGGGTAAGTCGGGAATCAGTGGTTACAGTTTGAAAGAGGAGAATAGAAGTTAAATGGCGACATCTGTATGCAGGGAAGCCCCGATGACGAAGAGTGTGATTTTGGTTGCTGCATTAGAGGAAGGAGGGAAAGAATAACGGGAAATATCATTCTGCCATTTTGGGAATGACTTGTTGGGGCAATATAACTAGGAAGCTGAAACAACTGTGAAAATTAAAAAAGAGACGGTACAATATTCTTACCAGAAAATGCTTGGTAAGCAGACGAGAATGTGGGAGGAAAAACTGGAGCAGGGGGAAGTGTTGGCTATGCTAATCAAAGCGTAATATGAACAGAATTCTGCGAAGTAAATAGAAATGCTAGGGTTGCTAGACTGCTAGCCACTTCTAGCCACCGTAGCAGTGCGGCGAGGAATATATTTGCAAAAGCTGTGCCCTAAGCTGCTAAGGTAGTGGTAGTACTAGAAGCACGCATAGGAGGGCATTGCCAGACATGTTTCACGTACCAAAGCGCGTTATGCTTTAAATAATAAATAAATAAATAAATAAATAGGGATCGGCAGCATTGCAGATAAGCTATCATTCTATATGCTACCAAATAAAAAAAAAACAGGGAAACGGCCTTCGCCCCTGAAATTTCAAAATCCCTCGTTGGAAGAAGACTGTATTGTTTAGGTCATTATAGTTATTAACAAAAGATTTTTAGAAGCGAAGCAACTTAGCTAGGGTCTCGGGCTGTCGGCGTCTCCTGTAGTCGTCTCCGGTAGTCACGGTACTAAAACACTGAGACACTCGTTTTACAACGCATCGCGCTAGAACGCTTCGTGCTTCAGACACGCGACTTTTAAAGAAAAGCTGTATACCTTACCCCCAACAGTTTTCACCTCCGTGGGCAAAAACGGCAGGGCACCTAGGCCTAAGACGCCGACTGCTCAGCATCATTAGGCCGAGGAAGAAGAACCGAAGAGATACATTATGCATATCGGTGGGGATTAGCTGCGCGATTGCTAATTGCATATAATAAATGTGCATATGTATATATTTGAAACAAAATCGTCTTATGTCTCTCATTTCCCATTTGTAGCGATTTTGCTGTACCAAACACCGCGCTAGTATGCGCTAAAACCCGCGGCCAAATCCAAAGTCGACGACACTTACGTAAACCGGAGTCTATTCCTCCGCGTAGGGATGGACGACGACGCCGTAGTACACTGCGTGGTGTTCGGATATGGATCGCCGAGTCAAGATCCTGCTACATGCGCGTGCTACCGGGAACAGCGGCTGTCGCATATGCCGTCCGTAAGAGAAAAAGAGAGCGGGTGTGTTCGTATCGAGTGGGATGTCAGACATTTGCGCCCGCTCCTTATTCCAGGCGCTATGTGCGCGGACGTACACGCGTATGCCCGCATGCACACCGAGGAAAGTGAGTGCCGCGCATGATTTACAGATTTACATGTGCGGCCTGCCCGGGATCCGAGTGGTCCTGCGTGGCCATGCACGATTACGCCGATGGGAGAGGGCGAGTAGTGCCACCGCATGTTCTCCTAGCTTCCCTATCATCCCACGTCTTTTCTTCTATATGTAAACCGTTGCGTTTCTTTCAGGCTGGGGAGAGGACTCGGTCCGTGTACACGCAATCGTATTTCTTTTCCCCACTCACACCCGGAACATCCCGCTCGCCGTTTCCATTGTCACCAATCACACGAGCGGAGGAAAAGAGAGGTAAAAGAGTAGGATGGAGAATGGAAGCCACGACGTAGCACGTCTGCCGATTGCTTGACGCGATGTGCTGGCAAGAACCTGTGCCTCCTACTCATCGCCACCGCTCGGGCTGATATAAAGGCACTGCCGCAACCGCCTCAATCTTCTTAGCCTGACACAGTATCCGTTGTCCTCCCGACGTTCACTGTCCTTATCCGTAACACAGTGTCTAAAGTGGCATCGATTTTCAATCAGATACCCGCCCCTCCGCTTTGCTTCTATCCGACATGCTTCAGTCCTGACTGCTTTCCGTGGGAAGGCACTAGTGATTTTTACTTCTCTCGTTTAATACCGGCATCCAGAGCCGGGGAAGTAGTGTGGAGAACGGAACTAGGAGGCAGCCTGTGTCAATGGACCGCCATGTGTTACAATAAATAGGGGTGGGCGTGGTGGCAAGCAGTGAGTGAAATGTCGGGTGCGCCGACTATCTCTAAAACCCCAGCCGAGTTTATATGATTTATTTGTATCCATTTTATTTCTTGCAGCTATATTTTTTCCTCCCAACTGGAGCTAGTGAGATGGGTGTACCAGATGTTCGCATTGGACGTCCGCCATCAAGGCTGGAATAGGGCAACAGACGGCGAGGCAAAGACGGATGGTTATGATGGGGTGCCCTTCAGTCGTACGGTTTAAGCGCGAACCTTAAAAACACAAGCCATGACATGAAACGGTGTTGTATATATTTTCGCATGGTTTGAACATGTATCATTTCGAAGTTTTCTCTGCCTACACCAAGAGCTTGTTTCCTGTTTACGGTTATCCGAGTCTCTCCCCCTTCCCACTCTTTTTCTGTCCAACTCTTTTGGAATTAGATGAAACTGGACCGTATCTATATGCATATAATCTTGCTTGGGTAATGATTTTTCATCCACTTTCTGGAGTCCACTACTCCATAATATCTCTTCAGGTAAAATGTAAGATTCGTCCTAATCAATTCTGAGCATCTAACTTTACTTTTTTAGACGTTTTTATCTCCTTATTTGTTCATGCTCCGCATTTTGACTCAGTGACGCCATCAGATTGGCACCGTAACGAAGATGAAGTTGCTGCCTGGGGGGAAAACACTGGGAGAATTATTCCGGCAAATTGGCATTTAGGTTTTGTACGGAAAGAAGAACGCCAGTCAGGAACAAAATTTTACCTGCTTATACGATGCGGCGGCGTCAATAGCCAATAGTATCAGCTTTACAGCAGCTGCATTTGAGCAGCATAAGTACTATTACATGGTCCAATACTTCCAACTTCGGCTCACGTTAAAGATCCGCAGGTGAACAAAATCAATCCGGAGCCTTCCACTACGGCGCGCCTCATCGTCTGCGTTGCGTCGGCGCGTTAAACCGTAGAATCAATCAATAATTTTTCACTTGTTTTATTCTCGTAGCCTTGTGCCTCGTTAGTTATGCTCGTCAAAATCAGTATTTATCTTATTTGCTTCATCCTGTTCTCCATAGAAGCCCGGCGTACCAAAGCAATAATTACAAAAAAAATATTGACAATCGTGATGAGGGCTTGAAGGGATTGCGTGTAGTTACTGTAAAACTTACAAACCTGATTGAAGTTTTCGGGCACGCTAGAACTGCCGCAAATCGCCTGGACACTTTAAAACGATCCCAGCCTTCCCGGCGAGCGTCTACAAATAAAGTAGAGCTACGCTATCCGTTTGTTCACGAAACCCTCATAAAAGCCCCTCGCACAAGCGCTAAATACACGGGAACTTGCATTTTCTGATTATGAGTATTACCAAAGCATTTCAAATAAGACTCCTCATGCACTTGCGGCGCAACGCTGACTAGCTGCAAAAAATGAAGATCCGCGACCTACTACACAAACAACTGGCCGGTCACTGGTATTGCTTTGGGGATCCGTGGAGACCCCATTTTTTTTGCTTTTCTTTTTCCCCGTAGAAGACGCCCATACCCACGCCTTCGGAGCTCTCCCGTCTTCGGCTGAGCGTCGTGTCACCGCTCTACGGGCATTGGTGCGGTTGTTAGTGCTCATTATGGCAACGCCGTCTGTCCTAGCCATAGACCTCCTCTCACACCCCGGTTCCCTAATAGCCTTCGGCCGACAAAGGACAATTTGAACGCCCTTGCCGCCGAAGCTGCCCGAAATGACTCCTTAGCCTTTCTCGCTGGATGGTCTCGAATTGTACACCATCTAGGACTAGACGAGCCAGCATGCGTCGGAGGCAGCACCGTAGCACTCGTAGCAATTTTGTGCCATCTCCCTCGGTTTTCACGGGTAGCACTTCCCAAGATGTCTCGTGGAGGGGAGAATAGAAGGAGCCCTTGATGCACGTCTCGATGGTCCAGCCAGCTCCATTTCGGGCTCTCTTTTTCTCACTGTGTAAGGGACAGTCGGACGCCAGGATGGCCACCGAGCTCTTTCCACCTTGCTTCACGTTCTTTGTATGCTTCACTGCGGACTGTTTGCTTGTTTCATTTGTTCACACTTTAAATTTTGGTGCCTTCCATTTCTGTCTTCACGGCAACTCATTTCATGCCATAGCTTGTCAGCGTCCCCATAAACCGTCTGACAACTCCGAGGCGCCTATTCTGGTTTTGCTAGAGGAAAACTATTCCTTGCACTTCTTTTCTTAGGCGCATTCTGTTTCGGGTACTCTGATGTGCTTTGTTATCTGAATGTGCTTCTCACTTACACGGCTGCTTTCTCGGCATCGTTTTGTTCCCGCAAACGAGCTTATAATGGTGATGATCTCTGTTTCCTGTTTTTAGCTGCACGATTTGCCCGGATGGCCATTAGCGCCTACCCCTCGAACAAATGTTTCTCTTTCAGATTGTGTTTGCTCTGAACGGCGGCGAAAGACGAAGCTCTTCCGGCACACGGAGAAAGCGGAAATGAAGGCTCCAGAGGAATCGTGGTTTGGAGCACTCTTATCGCTTACTCTTCGAGTAAAAGCGTTTTTGATCCGCCACTTTTTCAGAAGTGACGCTTAAAACTGAGCTCGGCCCCAACCTTTAGCTCAGACTTTCTCGCCATTTAGATTCGGAGCTGTTAGCTAAAGTTGTCTTTTTTAATTTCCATCCAAACTTTTGTAATAATGATGGTCAGGCGCAATTTCCACGTAACTACGAATGAATTTTACGAGTGCGGCTTAGGTAACGTTTCATTGCGGTTCTGATTTGGCTTTGCTTGCGGTTCCCGCGCACGGCTTTTCATTGTTTTAGTCGCGTTTGCAGCAATAACAATCATTAATGCGCGACAGCAATAAGTTTCGATATTTTCGCACGAAAGTTAGGTTGATCCTAACAGGAGATTTATGTTTCACTTCTACAGGCAAGTTGTCCGTCATTTCAGTTGAATGTTCAGCCCCAACTAAATTGTGCAAGGAAAAATGAATAAACTTAGTGCTACTTACTTCAGAAACTTGGACGAAGAATTATGGCCCGTCAGTCTGACGTACCAATTTCTCATAAGAGAGGAGGTTCTTTATTGAAGAAGCAGAGAGGTTAGTCGCCTCTATGCTTCGCGGCTGGAGATTGGGGATGGAGGAAGAGAAAGGCCCAAGGAAGAGCTGCGGAGGAAAGAAAAACAAAAAAGGAACTGTCGTGGACTTGGGGCAATAACGGACTTACACGCATTTGTCTTCTGTAGCGTAAGCTACACTGGCCGAGGTTGAGCAGTTTCGGGTGGACCCTGAAGGGACGTGCTGCATAATCGCTAGGAGCATTGATTTGATTGGATTGGATTGATTTGGATTGGATTGGATTGGATTAAATTGGTTTAAATTGGATTGTATTGGGCCGGATTGGCAATCCAATCCAATTGGAGTACGGGTGTGAAAGAGAATTGGTCTCTGTCTCTGTCGTCTCTGTTTTCTACCTTTTGTCCGTGTTGTGCGAGCGCTTCCAACTTCAACATGAACAGCTACAAACAAGCCAAGTTGTCCGTTCTACTAGAGGATTGGGTCTGCACATTCGCCGGTCTGCGCATTCCAGAGGAGTGACGTCATAGCCGCGGCTGACGCACTGGCGCCGGCGCGTGCCCAGCTGTGAGCCTCCGTTGCGCAGAAGCCAAATCTGACGCTGCACCGGAGCCGCTTGATAGCCGCTTCGCGTGGGTCCTGGGGAGCCATGCTGCGCATGCGCGAGGAGGAGTGACTGGATTGGACTGGATTGGACTAGATTTTATTGGATTGGATTAGACTGGATTGCTGAACCTTAGCTCACGCTGCGTAAATCCTGGCATAGCCAAGTTAAGCCACTGCTTGTTTTTGTTCTGAGCGGCCGCATAATTTACAATGGTAAAATTACGCCAATGTCATCCAAACAAGAGAAACTCCGTATAGAGGTTTGCGTATCTTCGAACGGACAAGTCCATGGTGCCTAAGATCATCTTGAGAGTTGTTGGTTCCTGTTCTACACGTTCGATGTTTTCAATGTAGTGGGATCTCGGTTCTATGTAGGCCGCACATTCTAGTAAATAGTGTTCAACTGTTTCCGCGCAAAAACAATTATCGCAGTGCGGATTTGATGTCGCTACAATTCGAAACACATAATTGTTTGTGTATGCACAGTTCAGCCGTAGACGATGATATAACGTTTGATATAACGATAATATAATGAGGGAGCTGTCTCGGGCGTCTCGGCTTTATTTCGGGCCAATGACCCGCCGTGGTGGCTCAGTGGCTAGGGCGTTGCGCTACTGAGCACGAGGTAGCGGGCTCGATTCCCGGCCATGGCGGCCGCCTTTCTGATGTAGGCGAAAAGCACAATCGCGCGTGTGTTCGATATTTCGGCGAAAGTTAAAGATTCCCAGGTGGCCAAAATTAATCCGGAAACACCGCACTACGGCGCGCCTCATCGCCTGAGTTTCGTCGGCGCGTTAAACCCTACACTCAATCGATCAATTAGTTCTAGGCCAATCGTGTGCAAAAGGCAGCGGGAATTTTGCAAGTTGTTACCTAAACGGTTTGTTTCAGTCACCGCGAACGTGGTGAGCCATGGCAGGAGCTTCTGTTTTTGTAAAAAAACACCTTGCGGTATTTCCGATTCAGAAAGCATTTACGGCACGCTTCTTCGGCTTTGTAGTTCTTTTTGATGCCGATAGAAACGACACATCATGTAACCTTATAAAAAAGCGTCTGTGAGTGCTGTGACAGGGCTTGTGAGAGTGACTGCTGGCAAAGAAAAGTGAGGTTTAGTACGTGAGAGACCGGTTGCCCGTGAATGAATACTGGGGCCAGGGAACGCAGACTTTCGTTTTCACTCGCATCGATTCCTTGTCGAGTCTAGGGGAGAAATTTCAGACGGCGAGTCCTGGAATTGTGTAACTTAGCTTACTTTGGATGGTACGACTTTCACTTAACTTTATCGGGCTGTTTAGAACCGATTTTACTGCCGGGCAGTGAATGTGCACGAAGAGACATTTCTCTTCGACCCGAGCTTCCATTTATATATTTCCTGCGCTGCTTTTCACTGAAAACGAAATCCTGCAGCCTGCGGAACGACACCAATTCCCTTGTCACTTCCCAAAAAATTTGCGCGTGCTGTGGCCCCGCACAAAACGTTGCTTTCAGACGCTCAGCCGTTCCTTGTCAAGCCAAGCCAAGCCGAACCGACTTTAGCCAATCCTACCAGAGCGTTGAGAAGCCGACACGAGGCGGTTTGGAAGGGCTGGGAGACGGGGTGAAGGGTGGGGAACCTCCCCGGCTCCGTTGTTCCTCCAGTTCACTGTCCTTCTCATATCGGCACTATGCGTCCGTCTTTTCCCCTCGGCGCTGTCTAATAAATAAAAAAAAACCGCACGCTCGGCCTGCCAGCATTCGCGCATAGCGCAGGGTGATTCTGACCGATGTGTCAGTCGTGGCTTCCTTTCGCCTCGATTCACCCACGGTTTCACATCCGCTTTCCCTGTTCATTCTCGTCTGTGTTTTTTTATCTGTCCAGCGAAACAGAACGAGGAGAAACACGTAAATCGTTCTCCCTGCTTTCTTAAGTAGCGGGGAGTTGAATTTATTTCGCGAGCACTGTCTAGAGGCGGTTTGTTTGAATGTGAAAACAAATGAGCGCCTTCTCTTTGCACTTTCCTATGACGGTTCCGTCTTCGTCGTGCGAGTGTGGCATTTTTCATAGTCACCATACACGCATGCGCTCTCTTCCTCGTTTCAGGGGGCTCAAAAGTTTACTTCAGTGATTGCCCGTGGGGTTCGCGACAAGTTGGAACTCAAAAGTTGCTTTTTCAATTCTGGTGTCATAGTGTGTCAGCGTCGTCTGAATTCAGCGACCGCGAAAGAAGGACAAGAAAGCGGAAAGCGAACCCGATTCGCTCGTCGCGAATTTAGTTTGTCCAGAGGCCCACGGCGGAAGCGTTTAATAAACTCTGCCGGACGGATAAGCGGCGACGATGATGAGAGTGTGAAACGGAAGTTTTACGCCGAGTTCATATATTTGGACCATTTCTTTATCGGAGAAATGGCCGAAAGTTTCCAACTATATTGCAAGCTCTTCCCTTTTCCCTGGTTCAAACATGATGTCTCTGCGCGTTGACTGCAACCTTAGATTCTGGGATAACACCGAGGAGCTGACGAAGAAAGGAAGGTAAAAGTGCGAGCTCCTCTTTGCATCAATTAGTTTGATCATCAATTCAATTCACGCTAGCAGTTGCTTCGCGAGTAGTTTGTTTAATTTAAACCGCAGTTTATAATAAATAAATAACTAGATAGATATAACTTTATTACGAAAGTTTATTATGAAATGAATGAAGGAATGAATAACTAAATAAATAAATAAATCGTATAATCGAATATTCAATTGCACAAATAATCAAATACACAAGAAACCAATAAATAAATATTCAAATAATTAATCAGTAATGACCCAATCAATTCATTATTAATGTAATTAATCAATCAAATAATCAATCAATTGTTTGATTAATCGAATAGTCAAATATTCAGTTATTCAATTAGTCAGTTAATCAAATAATTACTCAGTCAGTTAGTCAATCAATCAATCAATCAATCAATCACTCAATCAACAATCAAACGAACCAATCAATCCAAACAATCGGTCGGCTATGTCTTGTTTTGTGTCTTTGGTCTCTATTTGTCTCAGTCTTTCGTCAATCAATTACTCAATCAATCAAACAAATTAATCGTTTTTTTTCCAATTAGACAAATAATATATTATTGGATTATTCAATTATTCACTGATCTATCAGTCAATTAATAATATAATTTATTCCCAAGAGCAGTATATAAATAACGATTCAATTATACAGTATGATTGATTGATTGATTGATTAATTGCAAAGTTTAACGTGCCGCCGCAACGCAGGCGATGAGGCGAGCCGTAGCGGTGGGCTCCGGATTAATTTTGACCACCTGGGCATCCTTTACTTGCACCGAAATTCCGTACACACGGCGTTTTTGCTTTTCGCTTCCATCAGAAAAGCGGCCGCTGCGACCGGGAATTGAACTCAATTAATCAGTATTCAGTGGCTGTTTAGGGCACATTTGCTGAAGCGACCACGTTAGGTGCTAAGTGACGACACGACGAGCCATGGACAGTTTCTCTTATTGCTCAACTGGCTCTTGAAACCATGCTTCCGGCTCAAGGCCCAACTGGCGATTCTTTAATGCTGCATCCAAAAGCAGTGCCATGCTATCTTAACTATACCGATAAAGGTCTCTCTAGGAAACGACGGAGGTTTAGTATAGGTGGTATTCATTGAAAAGTTTAGCCGCCTTTTCCTTCGCTTGGCAACACTGGAAACGGCCACAGACATGGCCGATGCGCCACGGACATGGCGCGGCTTGGGCCACTGCGCCGGCACGCCGAAGAATAAAAAAAAACCGGCGTGCGTCGTCTGTTCCGTTTCACTCCGATTTTCAACGGTGGGGTCAACAGAGATGTTATTAATCGCACTCACATTGGACTCGAGGAATTACTTTGCGTTCGGTAGGGTAGAATGCAACACAGTCATGTGTTTAGCATGGACAAGTGCCGCCATCCCGCGGAGCCCGACGTAACCAGTGACGGCGCACTCGCACGGTTGCCTGCCTGCGTGCATCACCAGTGAATACAAGCAATAGCTACGACCATCATAATGTCGCACGTTTTGTTCCAGCTGCCAGCCCTTCAGGAGCAAAGGTCGTTTTCCGAAGTCGTGGGGTTTGTGTAAACAAATGGTCACAGGTGACGCGGATGAGTGCATCTGGGCACGTATATGTTGCCTAAGTAAGGCAAAAATTGCAAAAGCAGCACTACACGAAACATGAGGTGATTGATTGCAAGACATGGCAGCAAGAACAGTTTTATGTCAGTGTGAATACCGTTGCACTCTTTCTTTAACAGTAGTACCATATAAGCATTTAGGTCCGGAATCCAGCGTTATCAGAAAAAAAAGTTAGCCGCGTATCTGCTCCTTTCATTGCAAATATCGACAAAAGACGATTGTCATTATCGACATTTACCAAGTAAATGCCTCCCTTCATTTTACCGCCCACCTCTGATTTTGTTCCTCTTGCGTCGCGCTCCTCGCAAGGTAAAGACACCAAAGGTTTGCTTAAATCAATTTAAATTTACCGCGTTCCACTGCTCCAGGCCCGGTGCCTCGATGCCAGCGCTACCGAACGGCGGAGACGCGCGTGAATCGAGGCACCCTACTTCAATGTTTATAGAACCGCGTTGCCCTAGTTCACGTGCGTTCCGAGCAGAACGTGGCGCATGTCTAGTGGAACCTTTCGTAACTGTTGCCGCTTAATTTCTTAAAATGTCGCCAGAAGCTATGGTGGCGCGGGCGACAGCAGGCGACGGCGGAGTGATTTTCTTTTTTCTGCAGTAGATAAAGTATTTTCGCAAAAATCGGGCATGTATGATTTTTTTTGACAGAACACTGCAAATATCACTTATGTAATTATTTGTTGTCTGATATTTGCGCAATGCCTTGTTTTCTGCAACAACTTTGACAAGTATGAACATTAAACCGTACTTAAACGGGTAGATTTGGCTGTGACTGTATAACACTAATGCGAAGGCTTTGTTTTACTTTGGCAGGGTGGCTGAATCGAGTCACAGACAGACAGACAGACAGAAAAACAAACCAAATTTGTGCGTTTAAGTAGCCGAAAAATGGCTATGGTCTTTAAAAATACCATGAAGAAATACGAAGCGCACGCGAGCGTGCCTCTCTAGAGGAGCGCCCGGCGTAGGCCGGCTCGACCTTCAAGAACGCTCTGTCCAGCGTTCATGGCATGATATCTCGTGTATTGTTCTCCTCGTCAATTCAGGTGCGTTCGCGCCTGGAGTGGGGACCACAGACACCGAGTTCGCGCATCAAACGCCGAGTTCGTGAAGCCGGTTTCCGCGGGTTCTAGCGCGTGCTATCGCGGCCCACTTTGGGAGAGATGTGGAAGACTGCGGGCAAAACGGTCCGGGCCTGCCAGTCATGGAGAACTTTCAGCGGAAAGTTCGGAAATCCATGTGAGGTGCAACAGCCGGGTCTCCGATGAAGGAAGAGGGGCCATTAGCTCTGCTGTTTCTCCAGCCTTGCACCACTAGTTCAAGCTGCGCCAATGTTTTGATGTTGTTGCTCACTCTATCTGTAGCGCGCCTTAGTAGTCTTTGCAGCAACTAAACCTCACTGAAATGGCGGCGGAATGTAAGTACGAAACGGAAACATAAGACGTTTGCGTGCAAGGTTTATAGGACACTTGTTTTCACAGCCCTACACCAGCTGCTTTCCTTTCCCCGGTACCTAAACTAAACACTAAAGTACCAGAAATTAATAACTATACAATAACGCTGCTATTGTTTGTATTGTACGCACACCTCGCCCTCATCGTGTATTCCCAAGTCTCCCGCGAGTCCACCGAATGTTTCCGTATCTTGACAAAACAAACACGGTCTGCCACGAGCCGCACCAGGAGCAAATGCACAAAAACAAGAAATTAAAACGTGGGAATAACAAACGAAAACAAATACATACAAGGAAAACGTACGTTGCGTTGCATGTTCCCTCCGAGTTCTCACAACTCTGTGGCCGCGGCCATTTCGACCGCCTCCGGCAGCCAAGTTTTCGGCGAATGGGTTTTTCCCTTCATTGCAAAGAAAAAAACAACAACACATAAGGCGTCGCTTTTGCTCTGTGCAAAGATATAGCTGGTGGACTTTGGTATAAAGTGTGGACCTAATCCTGGTGAAATAGACAACAATTTGGGGAAAAATAGGACAGAGACGGGGAACGAAGGAACAACACTGCACTAGGGAAATGTACAGGGAAAATGGGCGCAGTCATGCTTGGAGTGGCCCTGGCATAGCGCTGTGTCGTTTTCCGTGTTTCACGCGATGCTCAAACCAACAAGACACACAACAAGACAAGACACACACCAGGTCCACTCAGCTACAGTGTTTTGGAATTAAAAGCTTGTAACTCCACAGCGGGACACCTAATGACTCGGGCAGTTTTACGCGTCCAAGTAAACATTTGGGCAATATAGAACAAATCATTGGGAGATACGGGGAAGTTGAAAATGAAAAATGGAAACCAGTTGCCCCGCTGATTCTGCTGCCTTTCTTAGTTCTAGTGGACAATCGTAACGCACGATGAATAAGATCGCATGAGGAATTGGGAAACGCCGGAAAGTAAACGTTACGCGTATTTCAGGGCAGGCAACGGGCGGTGATCTGAAAAGCAGGCCGAGGGACGTACCTTCCAAACGATTCGCTGCACAGCGCTCCGTGTTACCTTCTAGTTCACTATAGTCATAGGCTTCGTTTCGAACCTAAAGCGACTTAAAATATACCAAGTCGTCATTGATAACGATAACAACAAAAAGAATCGTTTTTTTTTTTCGCAATAAAAAAGAATTGAGTTTAGGAAAGCAATTGTGGAGTAAAAAGTACAAACTAGACCCGCTGAGGAGGCTCGAATCCACGCCGCCAGTGGAAGTACCGAGACCTCAACTCGAGGCCACAGAACCAGAACCGCGGGGTCCTTTTAGCAGTAGTTCAACAGAATAACACGCGTGATGTCATCACACAGGTCACCTGCGGCGCTGTGCAGCGAAGCATTTCGAAACACGCGCCCGTCTGGGACTTCTTTTTTATCACAAACAACGGTAATATTCTAACACTAAGCGCTCTCTTCGCTTGCACTGGTGATGCAATAGAAGGATGAGCGTCTTCGTTATGTAAGGATCTAGATAAACATCCGAAACAACCGCTAGGTGACGGCGAATATGAAAAACAAAACAAGCACACAAATGTAATGACAGCTGGAACGGCAAGCTTTCTCGGAAACGGACAATGCAGCCTGCGTGCACAGTCAGCGCGGAGTCGAGGGTAGCAATGGACGCCCAACCGAATAAAAAAAAACACGGAACAATAAAAGAATACAAATTGCGAATGCATACAGACGCGAATAGAAGATTGAGCGCTTTTCCATACTGTTTCCACGCACTGGCGCTAGGTTCTGCTTGCCCGATCAGCGGCAAGAAAGAACCAGCATAAAATTCTGTGCGCGGAAATTGGGAAGCGGCTTTGTGCACGCCCGTAGATGCGGGAAATAAAATAGGAACAACCGGCCTAGGGAACCCAATTCGGCAAGTTTTCCTTTCTCGTTTGGACGTGGCGTACACTATCTGCGGTGGTCCACGGACGCTTTGAACAAGAAAACAAAGGTTGGATAGAGGCTTAAAGATGAGAAATTGTGGATGAAGAAAAATCTGAAATAGCATGGGGAGGAAAACGGGCAAGCAGCTATTACGAAGATAAATTGACGCAAGCGGGGACACTGTTTGCAACGCTGGTGGAAATGGGTTGCCTAGGCGAAGCAGCGCAACAACAGACGCAGGAGACGAGATGTATTCTACAAATGCCTTTGGCGAAGGTGAGAAAACCGCCAAACGAAAGCGCATACCGTTTGATGAGAATCTTCTTTTGGCTGGCTCTGGGCTGGCTACCAGATATTGCGTTCGGGAAAAGAGTCAAAAAGATGATAAAATATTAAGTCGTCTCCAAGGTGCAATACATCGCTTATAAACGCGCGGGAATTCGGTCTGGTAACAACGGTACCATCGTTTGCAGTGTTCCAAACCGCATGGCGCATTGCACTGGTAACACCAGTACTAGATTGTAGCGAAGGCGCAATGTAAAGGATGTTCAGGCGGGATATTCATTTGCAACATTCTAGTCTCGGCTTCGCAGGAATATGATTTTAATGCAACAACTGATGCTATCAATTCACATTTGGATATACCTGTATCCAAAGAAACACTTTTGTATCATATCTTTGGATATAATGTTTTGATACTTCCGGCGTTCTGTTCGAAATGCGTACGAGGAATGTAGAAATTCAAGGTAAAAAAGGAACCGCTCAGGAACAGCCAGTAGTTGGGTTATATCTACTTGTTCTCCAACACAAAGGCAGCCGCACCTACTTGTCCGACACTCGCCTGTTCCAGCGTTACCAAGTTTTGTAGATACTATTTCACACTGCGCCAGTGCTAGTGTTCCCAGATCATTCATCGCATGCGGTACAGTGTTAAACTTCCCGAAAATGTGCGAGTGTTTCGGTCAGCAGCGTGGAGCGTTAAAATGAAAAACTACCAGAAGGCTGCCCTCTTCTACTGCGTAGCTTTCGCTTTTAAATCTCAACCCCCACGTGCGCGCACGGACACACGCACGCAGACACAGACGCATATATCCACACCCACACAACACATAAACCCACATGCACACATAAACGCCCGCACAATTCAGACATTCATACGCTTACTTGCAAGCACGCGCGCGCGAACACGCCCACAAACATGCGCACGCACACACCCAAATGTAACACGCCCACATGCCACACATGTACACCCCCACAACGCAAGCACGCACGCATACACACAACACATGCATGCAACAGACGCAAGCAAGGTATGCACACTACAGGCACACACAACCAGACGCCACACAACACATAGACCTACACGCAAACAAAACACGCTCATGCACGCCCCCACAACACACACACGCACCCACACAACATACCCAAACACACACATGCGAACACCCAATCAACACACACACATGAGCCACCACACGCAAATAACACACCCACACGCTAACGCACAATCACACAATCGACGCATACACACATCCATTCATACGCACCCCAAAACACCGCACGCACACATACATCACATGCACACGCAGTACAATAGACGCACATGCACGCACACATGTCCGCATCAACACACGTACTTTAGCACGGCAGGCGTGCGCACACGCCGACGTACGCACAGATATGCACACGTACCCACACAATGTTTCCACACATGCAATACAGGTACACATGCACCACATCAAAAACACATGCACGTAGAGAACACGAACACTTGCAATACACGGACACAAAACGTGCACATGCGGCGCAAACCACACAACACAAAAAACGCACTTAAACAACACAAATGCATCCACACAACATGCAACGATATCCTTCTTTCTCCCTAATGCAGATTCCGGAGCGTAATTGGGGTATATTCTATCGTCCACTGCATTTCGAATGCAAAAGGAGGATCATTCTCTCCTACCACGAATGACGTAGCTGCAGCTCGCCGCAAAACAACCTATGCGGAACGAACGCTTGGAATTGGGTGAATGCCTCGACGTGTCTTTCTTGAAAGGCAAAGTTGCCAGCAGCTGAATGGCGTGAATACCGTGGCTTTAAAATATGTACAATTTCGTATTTAAATTGGCACTCGGTTTGAGTCGACCATTACTGCCGAGAAGACCTCTGCTGGCGAGCCCTCTGCGACAGAAGCGGCTGTCCAACCCGGTGATCTACTTCTGCCCTCTGACTTCTCTTTCCATGTTCCCGGCAGTAGCAATCGATGCCTGTAGGGGCCAGACGTTGTGAATAAGCAAAGCGCGAGTGGGCGCTACGAAGTTGAATGCACGAGTAGAAAGAGCGGACGCGAAGCGAAGTGGAACATACGACGCCATCGAAAGCGGGTTGTGCGGACATCCGCTAGTGGAACCTTCAAATAAACAATACGTTGGAGCAGACACCACCCTGAGCGTCTTTACGGGTCGCCGATCCTCTTCTTCTGCCCCTCGCGCAAAGCATACGAAGGAACTCCTGCACACTGGCCTTAACGATATGCCTCCCGAAAATAAAATAGCAAAAGGCGGGAACCGTTTGAAGAAGCTAAGAAGATGTGCGTTCAGGAAGTTTGTTTGTGGAACTGGGGGAGCACAACTCGCGCTGACATTCGGGGCAGAACGGAAATGCTGGAAGCGAGCACATTGCAAAAAGAAACTGAAACAAAATCGGAAAATGGGCATGCCGTGCGCAGGCTGCGACTGTCTTTGTTATTCAAAGCAAGGCGCGAAACACTGGCCTCTGCCTTGAATTATGCGCATCGATCAGCAGTCGAGAGCGTTAGCGGAGCGCTGTAAGCCGCTTCCTCTTCCTGCCTCCTTCAGTCACCTCTTGCCACATCTGACCGAAAGGCTCACCCACGCTCCAGGCGGTGAACTGCCTTTCGGAATATCGAACCTAGAGTTTAGCTTGCCCATCGGCTCCCTGTTCGGTTTGCATGCAACCGCTCGTGCGTGCGCACTCACACTTGGGCTTCCTTGAATACTTTACGAGAGAAAAAAAAGATCAGAGAAAATAAATAATAATGCGTCTTTTCCAAGGGAGGTTCCCACAGTGCTCAGTGTAATTTTATTTTGTGAACGGTATCCTGCGTCCCGCTCGTGCTCTGCGCACGAAGTATTGCGAAGTGGAAAAAAAATTCGCGTGTTAGCTCGGGCCGGATAACGTATCGTGACAAATCGCAGCCAATTGGGTTGCGATTTGAAAATAATTTATCGGGAAAACAAAAAGAAAGAGAGGCTGATTAACCGATGATCCAATCCTCCTAACGATCCATCACCTTCAATGCTACAGCACTTCGCAACGATTTCAAACCGTAATCGCTTGACCCCCCTTCGGATTTAAAAGCAGAAAATGGGAACTTTTTCCGCTTCAAAATTTGGGCCCCGTTTAAAAAAACCTCGTAGCTCTCCCCCACCCCAATTTGAGGACAGGCGTTCGTTTCTGCATAGAAATATGTTGATATAACTTGCGTTTGGCCACTGCGTGCGTTGAAACCTTCATACAAAAAATGGGCGCAGCTTGCAAAAGTGGCGCAAGGCTGGGGAAACAGCAGAGCTTGCGGCCCCTCTCGCTTCGTCGGAGATCCGGCTGTTGCACCTCACATGAATTTCCGAACTTGCCGCTGAAAGTTCTCCATGACTGGCAGGCCCCGATCGTTTTGTCCGAAGGTTTTCACTTCTATCCCGAAGTGGACCGCGTTAGCACGCGCTAGAACCCGCGGCAACCGGCTTCGCGAACTCGCGTCTGTAGCGCGAACTCGGCGTCTGTTCTCCCCACTTCAGGCTCAAACGCACGTGAACTGGCGAGGAGAACAGCACGCGAGAGATCACGCCACGAACGCTGGGCAGAGTGTTCTCGAAGTGCTTGCTGGCCTACGCCGGGCGCTCCTCACAAGGCGCACGCTCACGTGCGCTGGATCGGCATTTTGGTATTTTTTGCGAGTCCTCATGTGGCGCAAGCCTATGCGCAAACCTGGATGACGTCGGGCACTCCTCACGGGGAGTACGCTCACGTTCGCTGAGCTGGGCTGAGTTTTCTGGTAACGCTCTACGGCGGAACTAAAAGCTTAAACGTCTCTGCTGTTAAAACTTACTTTTGATCCCCTTCAGACATAGTCACGTTGCTTTAGGTGGCTTTCCCTTATCAAGTGTGTGCTTGTAACAAAGCACGCTGTACAGGCGTAACATTATTTTTGGCATGCGCGGAGGATGGAGGCCACTCGGATGAGTTTGTACTGCCCGCAGGTGCAGTGAAATAATATAAGGTTTGCATAGCATTCACGCTTGCATGACATGCAAGCACTCTGCAAAATATTCCCCCGCCTCTACAGACCTCCTGCAGAGTAGTATGATCCTGTCGGGAGGGTGAACATCGTGAACCTGTTGCCGTAGATCAACGTTGCTGTCTGGTATAGGTTGTATTGACTGGCGAGACAGGGATGCAGGCAACCATGTAAATGCGTTGTCACTGGTTACTACGGGCTCCGCGGTATGGCGCTACTTGTCCGTGCTAAGCACATGATGTTTGTTGGACGTTCCAAACCTTACCTCACCGAACGCAAAGTAATACCTCGACTCCAATGTGAGTGTGATTAATAACATCTCTGTTGGCACCAGCGTTGAGAATCGGGTTGAAATGGAGCCGACGACGCACGCCGGTGTTCTTTTTTTTGGCAGCCTGCAGGCGGAGTGGCACAAGCCGCGCCATGTCCGTGGGGCTTCGGCCACGCTCGTGGTCGTTTCCAGGGTTGCCAAGCAAATAAATGCACAGCTAAACTTCTCAGTGAATACCATCTATATACACAATGCAGTATCCGTTACACCATGCTGGAAGCAACGTCTATTATCATTTGAAGCGCGTGCGTTAAGCAGAAATGCCAGAGGAACCAGTTTGTGTGTGTACACTGTGCTAACAGTGACAGCCGGCAAGAGCAATAGCCCTTCCGTATGCTGGCATGCGCTGGAGTTTTGAGGCAGTGCTTGTGCTATTTATGCGAACAAAGTAGCGCTGAAACTTGATGACATCGCAGTGTATCATTTGAGGGAAATGAATTGACAGGAGCATCAAAAGGGTGTACTGTTGGACGAGTTGGAAATTCATTTTAAAAATCAAGCAATACGACAAATAATTGAATCACACGGAATTCAAAGGCAGGGTAATAGACTGATTAATTGATTGTAAGGTTTAACGCGCCGATGCAACGCAGGCGATGAGGCGAACCATACTGGAGGACTCCGGATTAATTTTAACCACTTGGGGATCAACGTGCGCCGAAATCTCGCACAAACGCGCGTTTTTGCATTCTGCCTCCATCAGAAAATAGGCCACCGCGGCCTACAAACGAACCCGCGTCCTCGGGCTCAGCAGCACAATGCCTTAGCGACTGAGGAACCGCGGCGGGTCAGGGTACTAAATGTGGGGGCCGGGGCGTCAATCATATTGTGCCAAAAAGAGAGAGCTTTTCTATCCAACACGTGCTGCACATCGGGTATGACGTAACTTGGTGTCTGTGTAGATTGCGCCAAGTGCGTGAACGCGTCTTGATGTGGTGCTATGCTATCAGAGATTGTGCGCCCTTTTTTTGGTGTTGTTAATGTAATTTTTTTTTAAATTTTTACTGCTGTTAACATAAGTGTGCGTTTAAAATGTGCAAGTTTTCTCGTATTCTATTCACTTGGAAGTAAGCGCTAGTCCCGTCGTCTTTCTGTGTCCTTGTTGACATTCGTGCTGTAGCTATTTTTAAAAAGGTAAAAGATAGTATAAGAGTGGGCGCGGCCGCATGAAGCAGGAATGTAGAAGATAAAAGTTGAGAATACTGACATCACATTTTATTCATTATAACGATATTTGCTCACCCGCTGTTTCTCTGATAGATGGTCAGGAACGTGAGGAGCGAGCGATGGTGTTAGGATGAGGATTAGGACGTGGATGTCCAAGCATGGGAGTTTACGCACTAACCAATTTCGGTTGTGCCCACGAATAGATAGCATACCAAGCAAAAAACATACCGAAAGGTGACATGGCTTTCCTTTTTCTTTACGCGCATCGTTGTGATCACTTGGGTCAATCCTATTCCGCGCTGTCGCTTTCGTCCGCATATCCTTTTCATAAGACACAGCTTGAATTAGAGCACACCTCCCCTCCTTTTTCACAAAAAACTACCCAACATTCTAGCCCCCTTTTGCTTCACCTTTAACTCGTACTTGCATTTTTTGCATCCCAGCACACTCTATATGCAGTACAATTTTTCCCTCGATAAGAATAAACAGAATTGATTGCGTTAACAATAACTCTCGCGCTGATATTGACTTAGTGAAGCAAACCAGGGCAAAGACGGGTGATCCTTAATCGTCTCACGTACACTGAAGAATAAACTTGATGCACGCCTCCGAAGTCGCATTAGGAGGAAAACTGGGGCCTAAGAACTGATATTGCGCGCCCATTCCACAACACGGAGATTTTCACGGCCTTCGTAAATCACTTTTTAGTTAAATAGCCGGTACTCAATGTACTAACCAGTCCATGCTCAAGAGTGCGCGAAAAGACACGAACCAGACAACACTACTTCATCAGTGGTTGACACGCTTTATTTTCACAAGGGCAGTATGTGAGGCAGCACTGGACAATGAAAATTTGTAGCCTCAGAACAACTCATATATTTCCGGTAGAAGGTACCAGCTGGCGGGCCAGCGGTGACGATGCCTGGCAGAACGCTGAAGGTCCTTGGGAGCATTGGCCGCATGCGCCACGAGACTGGCGCAGTGAGCCTCAGAACGGTGCTTCGTCGCCTGTTTCGTTGCCGCTACGTATGTATTTGTTTATCCCGATGCCTGGAAACGTGTATGCGACCGCCTGCTCACTAAACTCGGGCAGACATTTCTAGAAAAGCACACGTGCCTGTTGCGTCTTTAATGCGATTGCGAACAAGAAGTATTCCGCTTTGCAAGAAAAGCCAATCATGTCAGATCAAAGATCCCATTTTCTTCAGTCTTGTCAGAATAGCGAAACGGGCAGGGTTGAAGGGATAAAAGAAGGCTTATAGGCTAGAAGGATTCTGTAAGAGATAAATGTTTCCTTTTTGGTGCATGTTTTTATCAACATTTCGTCGGAATACCAAGAACCTGCCGACATGTGCCGTGTCAGAAATTTCGAGTTCGGAATGAAGTGGTAGATGGAGGAGGCAATTCAATAAATCGAGCACACTCCCGCCTGTTGTATAACGCTTGAGACGTCGGTAGCGCACTGAAAGCAGGAATCCTTTTTGCTTCATCTTTTGTGGCACTTCATCGGAATAACAGGAACCTGCCGACATGTGCCGTGTCGTCAGAAATTTCGAGTTCGCAATGAAATCGTAGACCGAGGAGGAATTCAATAACTCGAGCACACTCAGCCCGTTGTATAACACTTGAGACGTGGGTAGTTCACGAAAAGCAGGAAACAATGTTCCTAAACAGTGGTGCAAAATCGTGCACCACAACAAGAGTGATGCGTGCGCAATTCGATCTTTCCCTGCTGCGCTCTGCATGCACAGCTTTTGGTCATAGAGCTGGGATGTGCCACTGGGTTTTTTTTTTAAAGCCCAGTGATCGGAGCGGCAGTATATGTTGGGTGCTGAGAAGTTGCGCACCAAGAGTGATCATTGGTAGCTATCTGAAGGTTCGGTCCACCTTATAGTTAATAAGTTTGAATTACCCTAGTTCAGCATATCGGATCATTGTACAGTAAATTCTCCTTTAGAAATCATGCAATAGATAACGCTTTTACCCTTTCAAAGAGGGTTTTTTTTTGCTTGCTACATGATACCACTTCCCCAGAGTTGTTCCCCCGATTTGCGTTTTTTTGAAGTCGCAAATGTATTCTATAGATAGTGAAAACGGTAGCTAATAAAATCTCTATTTTTTGGTAAATTCTTCATTACAGCATGCAGCTTCATTTGCATTTAATTTCCGTTAGCGTTCCCATCTTTATGTGTCGTAAATAGTTCTACGAAGCTGTATGATTTCTTTGCACAGTGCGCGTGTTCTGTATTTCGCAGGTTATAATGCGACGCCTTGAAGCAGTATTGTGACCTGAATCGTCTCACGCCGAGGGCCGGGAAACTATTTCGAAGCAATTTCACGTACCAGTCTGCCTGAATTCAACGTTCGGTAATCGCCCGCTTCTACGCCAACTGCGACACACCCGTTCTGGTTGGAGACAGCAGCCGTCGGCAAGCACGGAACAGATAGGCTAGATTTGAAGACTTCCTGTTTTTATTTTTTTCCTATACTCTGTTCGCCGTCTGTTACTACTATATTCGCGTCGTTTTTCCCTTGCAGAAATTTTTTTTCTTTTTCTGTGTGACAGACCTTCCTTTTCGCTACCCCACGAGAACCGCGAGCATTTCCGGACACAGTCAGCCGCAATTTACGTTCCCACTTCCATTCTCCCTTTTTTCGTCAGTCCTCTCTGGCTTTTCCTTCATTGCTTGCTGCTATTTCTCCGTTTTTATCTTCGCCCCATTCTCCTCTCTACGTTCCGGATCATTCTCCCACTTTGCTCTCTCCCTCGTCGACAGCGCACCATCAGTGAGGTGGGACCCAGTCCACTCTGCCTGGTGGGAGCATTAAAGTGACATATTTCAAGCGTCTCAGGACACTTTTATCTCGTGGCCACGTGGCTACTCCGAATGTCCCGCATGCGTCACATTTTTCCCCCGGTTTCCTTTTTCCCTACACGACGCTTTCTTGCTTTTTTGGACTGCACACACGCTTGGTTTTTTCCCTGTAGTGTAGATATTTAGGACGCCCTGGTCTTGCAGTGTTCTGTGCTCTGCTATTTCTATCCTTCCGAAGAACGGTACAGTGACTGCTCGTGCGCCGAAAGCAATCTTTTTTTTTTTTGTCTTCGCTCATTACGCCTTGTCTGCTTGATGAATGCCGCCCCTTCGTTTTCCCCTTCCTATTTTGCTTCTTGTTCGCAGTTCTTATGCCCGCTAAAACTTCCTCCATCCGAAAGCTCAGTAGCCCAATCTGTCTGGAAAGACTAATTTCGTTCGATCGTTTTTTTGTCTGAGGCATTATCGCTGTGGGCTCGGGACTCTTTCGCGGTATAGACTGCGGGTTAGAAATGTAGGGGTAGGCGCTTGCGTTGAAAATAGTTAGAGTGGCAAGGAGCGCCAGAGAAAAAGTCTGAGGACGGAGCGGATGTGTCCAGATAAAGAAGAATAATGGTGTGCAAGCGGTAAATCTTTTGCACATGATTAATGCAGGGTTCGCTTACTGAAATCTGCGTGTTAGGGGTTCACAGTTCGCGTACTTGGCGTCAATTTGTTCTTCCCATTTTTAAGTCATTCGCGAAGCTTGATGAACAGCTGTAAACAAAAAGAAAACGTGCATTAACGCAGAAAAAGCTGAGCCAATAATTGTAAATATAGACTGACCTGCCCGTGAATCTAATTACATTGCAACCATTTGGGGACCCATTAATCAAAAATCGTATTTTAGCCACTGTGCAGCATAAAAAGAAAGCTTTGGGGCACAAAATTATTTTGTTACATTCCGACGTGGTCCTTCGAGTACAAACGTTACGTTAGAGGAAGAAGGTACGTTTTTTAAGCCTGTAAAGTTAACAAAAATACCTGAAGCCAAATGGCAATCTTCTTCAAGCTATGCGGTCCTCAACGTCTAATGATATGGGCCTAACACAGATGCCACAGATTCGAAAATAGCGATGTGTTAATTCCTTTCGAACGAAAACGCGGTCATCTAGTTGTTCCCATACTTCAGCTTCTTTCTTAGCGCGCCGCCGTAAAAATCAATAGGTTCTCGCCTTCAAGGCAATAAGTGTACTGAGTACATCTTTTGAATTTATCCGTGGCCCACTGTCCGGACGCTATTACATTCTTTTTACGTGCGCACGAGTCCTTTTTGGATTGCTTGTATTATTTACGTGTCGAAGACTATAGGAGGACTGAGGATGCGATAAACGTCGATATGCTTTTAGCTAGCAAGGCCGAACAAGCTTTATAGACAATAAAAGCTTGATTTACAGTGCACGTGAATTTTTCAGCCGTCACTTTAGCTCAGGCACGCGAACATACAGGTTTTTAACGACGTTTATTGGTTCTTGGTACTCATAAAGGCGGAATTCAGCCTTTCTATGCCTTCCTAAAAATATTGTTGCATGCTTTCCAACTCACACTTGCTTCTTACCTCTTTAAATCGCATAAAAGTTTTCCCCGATATTTTGACGTCGTCTTTGTAACCTCGTTTCTTACCTGTCGCATGGCAACAAAAGGGTACTTCGCACCAATCTTGTTTGTCTATTTATTCGTGATTTCATATCAGTGTGATTAAATATCTTTTTCCTGTTTATCGAACTCACTTAAGGTTCTTTGAAAAATACCGAAAGTAAAAATGCGACTGTCCAACACCACTTTGTAGGCATTTCTTCAAATTGAACGCGAACTTGCCCAACCTACAACTTTAAGTCAGTTTTTTATTGTTCTGACATTGTATTTCCCTATCATGCCTAAATTCCCCTTTGCGCAGCCCATCGCGCGCATAGGTTGCTTTTTTTTCTTTTTAAAAAAATTAAACTATTCTTAGCTGTCCTGCTATCTTTCTGAACACCTCCACCACTGTCTACCTAATGGGTTCTACATGCCTGGCCTGACAGACGCTATTTATGAGCGGTGTTTTCGACCTACGTTACATTTAATTTCCTTTATTTCCTTCGTTCATAAAGTGTTTGCTTCATTTTTAACTGCATTGACGTTTGATCCAGCCGGGAAAAAATATTACGCATATTTATATTTTTTTATGCTCGCAATAAATTTGGTTTTTCATATTACCCATGCGCGCATATTCGTACTTCGCAGTAAAGTGTTCTGGCTCGTGTAGGAATCCCTCGGATGTGAGATTATTAAATAAGGCTTGCCGTAGCAGAGAGATCAGATTCCGTCCAAACAGATTAGGAAGGACACATTCGGTGCATGATAATACTAACGTAAGGGAAAAAAAAGACACATCAGTTAAAAAAAAAACTATATTTTCCGCTATTGAAAGCAACGAGACCAGAGAGTTTCTTGTTGCCGCACATCACTGACAAGTTGAGTCATGGTAGTGTTAAGTAGTGACTGCTTTCTTCTGACCTTTTCTGAGCATTTAACCTACCTTTTTTTTCTTTATACCAAGTTCATCCTACCACAATGTTCGAGGTGTATACAGCGCAGTTAAATGACAGAAACCGCTGTGTCTTCATACGCGAACGCCATGAGATCAGAGTCCCATAGAACCCTGCTTGTGACCTATGACAGAAGGCACGCCTACCATGACCGGCGCTCGTTGATCGCAGAAGATGGAACCTTGGGTCCTCGAACAAAGCAGCGGTTTGTTAAACAATTGGTAGTAGGTTTTAACGCCCTCGTTTATTGTAAATATTTTGTCGCTACGTCTGCAGTGCGAGCTCTGCTAGCAAAAAGGGCAGTTGATACGCCCAACAGAATTAATGAATACGAAACCCAGCCATCTACCCGAGCAAACCACGTTGGTATGTGAAATGTGTTGGTGTAGTTCGCGCCTTGTCCTGTCTTTCTTCCTTCCGTGTCCTCGTCTGCGTGTGCTGGTAACCATGTTAATAGGCATCAGCAACTAGCCCACCAAGCCATCCTGGTGGGGAGCAGTTTTTATTCTTTCAGATCATTACACGAACCACTTTTGTTCTCTGGTCACCGAATCGTTCATGAAAACTTTCTAAAAACTTATTCGCCTTGGTCTGTCCTATTGCCCGTCATCTTTTTTGCTGTTTCCCTTAAATGGGTTCCAGACCTGGGAAACATTTGTTGAGGGCGCGTGGAGCTCCAGATTTATCAAGCATCGGCTGGCCGTTCTACAATTTATAGTTCAGTCCAGACGACGAATTTGTATCGCAGGTAGAAATTCTTGACCTTTCATATCTGTTTTATGAAGTAACAGATTATGCAAATCTCGAATTTTTCTTCTCATTTCCAAAACCACGAGATCGTGATTTCGGCTCCAGGACCCGCGGTTCCTGGCTTCGACCACAGAACTGACGAATTCGGTTTATTTTTCGACTACTGAGCAAGGAATAGCTTCACGGGCTCGCGAGGAACGACGCTGGCGTCACTTCCAGCGATGCCTTACCATGCGCAGTCACGGAGCGATCCTTCACCGCCGATCTATCCACGGCCGCTCGATGGAAAGAAGACCTTGTTCCGATCGAGCGGCCGTGATCTATCACTCAGGATTCCCGAACGTTGGACGAGCTTCAATCATAATGCCGTCGCTTTATGGCAGGAATTGGAATACCAACTGAATGTTTCACTCTCGCCTCTGTCCCTCTATTTTCACCCACATCTGCCATACTTTTGTTTCTCCCACCCCAACATATCATCCCTCAAATACGAACGTCGCCTATCTTTATATTATTTTGGCCATCTCCCTCCTCTTACTGCTTTTCCTCCTCGAGCTCCTACTCCTGCTGGCATGTTTTTTTTTCACAGCGTCTTGATGTGCTACCGCGAAGCTCTCGTTTTTTCGCATTGACTGCCGGAAACCCGACTGCAGTACCCCCCCCCCCCTTCACCCCACACAACACACACATGTGACATCACACACAAAAAGATATCTGCGTTCACGGTGCGGGAACCAGGTCCATGCACTGAGCGGCAGGTTTTATTCTCCCTGCCAGCATTCGATGAAACGCTTTTTTCAAGTAAAAGATGTGAGTCGTTGTGGTGTCCATGGTAAGTCGTCTGATTGCTGCTACGTTTTCATATTTACTTTGTCCAGACTTTCATCCTGGAAGCTTAAAGTTTCTTCTATGTCTGGCTAAAGAACGATAGTTTTTTTTTCCTTGAAACTATATCGCCTTGCTCGAACATTCCTCTTTGGAATATCTGGGTTCGCTTGGTGTACCGGCACTCGCGACAACAACCTTCTGCCCACTTCTGCGAACTTTGTCTAAACTAGAACTTCAGCACAAGAATCGAGAAAGTTGGTCTTTCTATGCGCGAACTTTGATCTCCGGTTTTCCTTAATCTATTTACCTGCGCTGCCAGTTGGGGGTATTTAGTTGAGTATGAACGTATTTTCAGCGCTTTGGTCTGCAATCCCCTTTGCTCTTCTAGAACCGTTCGCTTAGACAGAATGTTTATCTTGACCATTCCCAATAGTAGCGGCTGCTACGCGTAGTCCAGAGACTGCAAAACGAATGGGGATAGTAAACATGCAGTTTCCTTCCATTCTGTGCAGAAAAATGGCAAGCAGAGCCGGGCGCAGACAAATCAGCGCAGAGAAAAAAACACGTAGCAGAAACTGGGTGTGATGATACAGTCGTCCTAGCGAGTAATTTCAGTATTTTTTTTTCAAAACAACGATGTGAGAATAATGTACAGTAGCGGCCACTGATACATTGCGGCGCAAGCGCAATCAGGGACAGCGGCGGAGTTAGCTGCGCGTTGCCTGCTACTGCTCCTCCCGCTTCGCCGCGAGCGGCGACACCTCGATTGCGCGCGCGCTTTGGACTACACAAGCTAGCTGCAGCACTGTGGAGGCTACATTGTTATCAATAGTGCGCCCACTGAGGGCGCCTAATCCGCCGTGAAGGGGGTCCTGAAAGGACACTCCCTTCTCCCCTCTCGGCAAGTGGCACCGCACGGCCCCGGCGCCTTTTGTCGCTTCCTTCGCGGTGAGTTAGGCGCCCTGAGGGGGACAACAATGTAGCCTCCACAGTGCTGCAGCTAGCTTGTGATATGAACTATAGTAACGTTGAGCCATGCAGCAATGATCGCGTGCGGTGAGCCGTAGCAGACGACGCGCAGCCTGGTTCCGCCTCTGACTCTGATTGCGCTTGCGCCGCAATACTTCGCGCGGCACCCGCTTGCTGGCCCGAGAAGAGCGGCCACGCGCGCTGTGTTCCCTGCATCAGTGGCAGCGACTGTACAGAGTCTTTCTGAGAAAGCTGACTTTGCCGCGAGATTGAGTTTTGTCGACGCGTCTTTTGTCGACGCGACCTTTGTCGATGCTACTCAATATTGACGCTTGGCTTCGGCTTTTCCCGCTCACGAATCTCAAGATTTTTGTGTCGTCAGCGCAGCCGTTCTCTGGCGTACCCCGGCGCGCGTTCTGATTGGTCCGCTCCCATCCCGGTGAAACTTGGGCGCCTTCTGCTGCGAGTTCGGGAACCCGCCCTTGCGTGACACTGCCGGACACGCAAGTCCCCATCTCCAGAAGGATGGTCGACAAACCGAGTAAAAAGAAACGCTTTCACGCTTTTATCCCCGTCTGAAACATTTTATGGCGCAATACTTTGGCGGTCGCTCTGGTATGGCGGCGGCGACGGCGTCGTAACCGAGCGAGCGAAGACCGAAAGAAAACGACGGAGAAAGGTGTGGCGAAAGTTTCAGGTGGAGGGTAGTATGCTGAGCCCTGACGAGACGCTCGTCGGCGGCAATGGTTGACGAAAGTGTAAAGGAGAGGCAATGAGACACGCTTTTCGTTGCGTGGCTCATCCGAACCAAGTGACAGTTGCGCGGGAGGTTCAAACAGCCTTTTCACAAACAACATGCTCGGCGACGGCGACGCCCTGCGAAATAATGACAGTGTAGTGGACGCCGCTGTGCGTTGGATCATCACGCGATTACTTCCCGAGACGCAGCAGCAGTCAGCCGGGACCGAGAAGACTGCAGTTCGCGCTGCACAGAAATTTCGCATTAGGAACTACAGTAACTGTCAGACATTTTGTCTAGGACTCTCAAATTCATTATCGTCGTCATCATCATCATCATAATCGTCGTCGTCGTCATTCTACTCCGGTCCACTGCACGACACAGGGCACAGGGCTCTCCCACTGACCTCCAACAGCACCTGTCCTGCGCTGCGTGATCCCACAGTTTACCCGCGAATTTCTTTATTTCATCCCTCCATCGGGTTAATTGCATTCCCTTTCTTCTAGACCCATCTCTTGGTATCCATTCTGTTACCCTAGTTGTCCACCGGCCATCCGTTCGTCTTACTACATGGCCATTGATAAAGAAATAAATCAGTGCCCTTACAACCTTTTCCGAAGGAGGACCGGCAAAACTTGGCGCAGTACACGTGCACGAAACAAAATACGTTCGTTTGTGACGTGGATTGAAAATACTTCTTAGTAAACTAGCTCAATTGAACTTGGAGAGGCAAGAGTTTTATTTCAGCTGACAAACAATCGCTTCCCGTTTGGCTCCCGTGTAAACCTATGTATAGACAGCCCACGGAAATTCCGCAGTATTTACAACTTCACAGAGGCCTACGTAATTATGAAACGCAAATGAAACAAAGCGTCAATAACCCAGAGGGTTCTGTCTCCCTTGAACTTGACATTGTTTGTTAGAAAAGTTCGCTCTCGTCTACAAGTGTATCTCCTGTGCGGCGCCTGACAGTATATCGAAAAAAGAACTCGACTGTCATTTCGCTGCGGTAGCTGCATACTGTGCTTGCCTA
This sequence comes from Haemaphysalis longicornis, assembly GCA_013339765.2. Lineage (NCBI taxonomy): Eukaryota > Metazoa > Arthropoda > Arachnida > Ixodida > Ixodidae > Haemaphysalis > Haemaphysalis longicornis. The sequence goes on from CM023457.1 coordinate 67,561,277, forward strand.
CGAAGAACCGACAGCGTTCGTTCTATCCACCAAAATTCTCATCGGCATTGGAGCGAGAGAGAGGAGAGAGAGAAGAGGAGAGAGAGAGGGGAGAGATATCGAGCGAGCGAGAATAGCCAGCTACTCGAGAGCAATGCCACTTTATTGGAACTCGTGGTTTCAGGGGGGGGGGGCTGGGGGGGGGAGGGGAGTGGCGGGGCCTAGAGGGCCGCCCCGACGTCGAGGGCCGACCAGTGAGCAGTTCTTGGCGGCCGCGGTCCGAGCACCCCAGAGCCTGTTCCCAGAGGGTGGGGGAGGGTAGAGGTGGGAAAGGGGTCGCGCGAACATTCGCAGAGAGAGCGATAGAGCGTGTCCGGCGCGTCACACAAGGGACAGTTGGGAGAGGGAAAGAGGTGAGGGTACGTATGCACTAATAGAGTGCGGTGAGGAAACGAGTGCGTCTGAAGAAGGCGCCACATGTGGGCAGCCTCGGCTGTGAGTGAGGGGTGGGGAGGGGGAAGTTGTCTGCGAAGGAGGCGGTAATGTTGGTATGTAAGCAGTACCGAATGGGACATCTCGGGAACGCCGTCTTTAGGTTGCAAAAGAAGCGCCTGCCCGGGGTGTCAAAGGTCGGGCTTGGTGGTGGGCAGCCTCGTTACCACCCATTCCCGTGTGGGCCGGGGTTCACAGCAGCGTCACGGGTTCGGAAGAGGGTCGAGTGCGAAGACTTTGGAGGGCTAGTGATGAAATGGTGCGCTTGAATTAGTTTCAGGTGGCTGGTTGCGAATCTGATAATATAACGAGAGGGGTGGGTGTTTGGGTAAGAGCGAGGGCAATTGCCGCCTCCTCCGCGGTGACTGAATTCGAGGTGAGCACCGTGGCTGAAGCTTGCGGGTCGGCGCCACGTGCTCCTGTGACCGCAATGGCAAAAACGGGCTCCTCGGATACTCAGCCGCGTCTACATATAGGACGTTCGGGGAAGGGGGGTAGCGTCTAATATGATCCCGGGCACGGGCTAAATTGCGACCAATGTGGAAGGTGGGATTCATATTTCAAGGAAGAGGTTTTATGTGGATGCTGTAGTGAATTGATAGAGGGATGGTAACCATAGGATCGAGTAGAATGGGTCTGTTAAGATGCGTCCGTTCAAGAATGATGCGGCCGGTGGGCGTATGGAATAGGCGAGTGATTTGGGCAGTGCGGTGCGCTTCGAGTAGCTCCGTCACCATGATGCGCAGACCTAGGGCTACAAGTCGTTCGGTAGGGGTGTGTGTAGGCAAGAGAAGCGCTGCACCATAGGCACGTCTTAAAAGAGCGTCCAAAGACTGCTGATGAGTGAGGGTGAGGGTGGCGTACAGTAGGTGGCGTACAGTAGAAGAGAGATGAGGATGCTATGAAGGAGGCGAAGGCGCTCAGATTCAACGAGGTCATTTTTACGGGTCGTAATGCGGTTAATGAGGCCAATGACCTGCGTGGTGTAAGTGCGAAGCTGGGTGATGGTGTGTGTTCTGCTACGATTTGAGTGTATGATAAAGCCGAGGATGCGAACTTGTGAGACATGGGGAACAATTGTCAAAACTACCAACAAAGCCGATTGCTCCCACTGGGAAGCTAGGTGCCATTTTACCCTCTACAACGTTTTCTTTGAAAACTATGGAACGTACTGCAGCATGTCGGCCCGCAAAAGGCAAAGCGCAGCCAGTTTTTCAAAGTTGGCTTTTTTGCAGGACACCTCGTAGTGCGAGAATACAGATACGACAAGTGGCAGACAGGGAATCGAGTATTGGCGACCAGGCGTTAATGCAACTGCTTCGAATGGAGAAAGCCAAATAGGAGTCTCCCACTCGTGCGTGACTGCCAATCACTGTTTTTCGATGTTTAAAGCTGATACAGCTTTTCTCTCAAGCAGGCCTACGGAGTGAAACCCCTTGTACAGTGGAATCTCATTAATTCGGCCCCCAGTAATTCTGAAATTACGGATATTTCGTTGTTCCCTAACCCTCCCTTCCAAAATGTACATAGCCCTATGGCAAGAAACATTCGCTAATTCCCGGTTAATTAGGACCGGTTAATTCGGACTGAAGGGAATTCAAGGACTCAAGGATGCCGTAACTGAAACGAGTTTTCGGAGCACGCATAATTACCGTCTCAACCACCCTCACGCAATTTTACGGCGACAGCTACCAGCGACTGGTTTTGCCGTCACGAAGGGCCATCCATCGCCATCGCTCGCCATCCGTCGACAGCAACGATGCGCTGTCGAAGTGGACGCAACGGTGCGCTGTCGAAGGTGCACTGTCGCCGGCCAGCTGAACGATGATGAGATTACCAGCGCTGTTCTGGGTGTGGCGGGTGAGGCGTCCCACGATGAACACCCGAGCGATGTGCTTCGCCCTGTGCGCCATAGCGCAAAAGAAGCCGCGTACGCTCTCGTCGTCCTAGAGAAGTTTTGCTACAGTGTTCCACGCAATACGCTTGCGCTAGCGGGACTGTCATATGCCCGCAAACTTGTCTTTCAAGCTCAACTGTCCGCAAAAAATCAAAACGCAACACGGACTTGTTGTCAAGGAAAAGATAACAATAAATGTATTGCAAATGTTCGTTTCTGTTATTCATTCGATAATTCCACATTCGGATAATTCGGACATTTTTTTCGCTCCCCTGAAATCCGAATTAACGAGATTATCCTGGTTAACGCGGATGTGCAACCGACCGCTACCTTGCACTCACCAGTGCGTCTCTCTCGGTGTGCTTTTGCCATACGCAGGCGTGCTGGTCTTCTGGTCCCCGTTCCACGATCCCCGCGTACACGAGAGTGCGCCGGCAGGCGTCCACGTGACCACGGTGCGGGCGCTGGACGAGTCCGCCCCTGGAAAGCCCGTCGCGTACAGCCTGCTGGATGTCAAGGACTCCGGCCACTTCCACCTCAACCATATCACGGGAAACCTGACCACAGCGAGATCCATCACACGAAAGGTCGGCGACAAGTACGAGGTGAGCGCGAAGCCGTTATATCAAACGTGTGAAACATAAAGAGCCCAGAATGATGTACAGTAGCCGACCGATTTTTCGGACCTGGAGGGCAACCAAAAATATTCCGCATAAAAGTGAAGTCCGAAAAATCCGCGAGTAGCAAAAACCAACTTTGTTTCATGGGCGGAAGAATTCGGGGATCGTTCCTAGCCTTAAATTCCGCCTTCGTGTGAGAACGCCTGCTTGCATATCTGCAAGTGTTACGCTTTCTTTGTGAACACTGGACAACAACGAAAAAGCGTTGGCAATGTCTTGCGCTGACAGTTGCGGGCAGTCGCGAGTGCCTTCGTCGGAGTCAGAGTCGCTTTGAGCAGCGCAGTCACTTGGCACCCGATCTCGTCGTCCGTTAGCTCCGCGAACAAAACTGTCCTGTCCACTGCAGCAACAAGATCAAAGTTTGTTACACCGGCGGGAGTGCAGCCAATATGCATCCAATCCGAAGCTAACCAGTTGACTTAGGATTCAAAGTGGTGCCGTGTTGGAGTCGCGCCGTGGCGCTGTCGCGGAACATATTGTTCGAAAAATCGACCTTCTGGCTTTATTTTTCGCGAAATATCGGTTGCTTATATACATCACTCCTATGGGAGAACTGGCGAGTCCTTGGGAGAGTCCGAAATATCCGGCAACTGCGAATTTTTGAAGTCCGAAAAAAACAGTTGGCTGTTGTAAACCGAGAGAGACAAATGAAATCTATAGGCATTGTTTGCGACATTTCGCATCTTCGAATGCCGTCCTTTCAGGCAAACTCTAATAAGTTGCAAGTTAACGCGTTAAACGAAATGCGCTGGTTGAAAAGGTTTTTCTTGGTATACGGCCAAAGCAAGTTATAACCGTTTCCGCGGAAACTGAGGAGGAACAGATCCTGTACGGGGGTTCCAGCCGACGAAGGGAGGCTGGATGCCACAAAAGAAGAAGCTGCCGACTCCGATGGGTTTCCGTACAATCGTGCCGTTTTGTTTGGCCCATATCGTATGAAGCGTTTTCATCCGTTAATCTTTAATAAGATCAGAGCATGTCCTTGGATGTGTTGCGCAGTGCGCAGTTACATCTTCCTGTCGAGTGCGTCAATTTTAAGGCCGCTAGCATAGCCTACTGATAAAATGGAAGATCCCAGGACGAAGAAAATAAAATGGTCGTACAATATTGCCGCGAACCATGCATTCGGTTTGTTTGTTTATGCTTTTGCAGATTGGCTGCGTCGGGCTGTGTTATCTGTGTTATCCGTGGGCCAAGTGAAGCGCGCGTTCCATTCTTTATGCCGCACGTGTTATCTCCTTTTGATACAGAGAGTGTATGCAACATACGTCACCAGCCTAAAGCAATATTCTTTGATTTGCAATATTCTTCATGTACATCGACGGTTCGAAAAACACTCGCGCCGAAAGATGAAAGCCTGCAGAGCTGACGCCGCGGTATTCAACTCACCGACGCTCGCCTGCGCACGTCATTTTGTTGACAGCTGCTTCGTCGCCTGTGTATTCTTTGAGTTGTTGGGGGAGCACAAGTTCGCCCCAACAAACTTGTTTTACTTGAAGACAACTGGGTCGCCTTTGGCTTCGTGACAATAACTTAAAACGAAACGTGCTTGGCGAAATATAGGAGTAAGAACGGTGACGCTCTCTTCATCTTTTACTATCGACATTTCGGTATAGTGAGTCAGAAAATGTTGCTTAAACCTACGTGCGACTCCACTGGGCTGTTAATATAACACGCCAAGGTACCTTTAAACATAACAAAGCGTGATTCAGATCAAATTTACCTGAGTGGCCTTGTAGTTTTCACACATTGGGTATTAGCTGAACGGTTCATATGACTCTCTTGGCGTCTGAGGATCATAAATTGGTACTTCATATACCAATTTTACGTTACAAGATTAGGGCAGCTCTCATCGTCTGGATATAGTGATTATGCGTATACTTCTGAACTAAAATCACAGCGCGTTATATTCGTTGGTGGCTCTTCCCCTTCTTTGTAGGTTAATATTCATTTGGGGAAACATTGTTAGAAGACTCATTCTGAAATCACAGAATAGCGCCTCACCAAAGGAGCCATTAGCGTCAAACGTATTGCCACTTCGATAGGGAAAGATGCAACTTTTTCGCATTGAGGCTAATGGGTGTTGCACTTCTCTGCGTTGGTTGCGCACGTATATGTAGAGAAACTACCTCCGAACTCTGCTAGCGTCCTTTCCTTTTAACTTGCTTTCAACCCTTCTTCTTTGCCCTTTCGTGATGTTGAACATTCATCATTATTCTCTGCGCTCATCCCCCATCCGCCATCCTGTCCTTGGTCGGGCTGACTTCACAGTGCCCACTAAAAATCTCTCTCTCTACTCTCTTCTCCTTTCTCTTCTCTACACTCTTCTTCTCTAACTCCTTCTCTCTCTTGCTCTATCATTATCTGATCTATCATATCATTTCTATCTATTATCATCTAGCACTACTATCTCTTCTATCTATCTATCTTCTACTACTATCCGTCCGTCCGTCGCTACTTCCGTCCGTGTCTCTCCTTCTTCTGCTGTCTTCTCTTCTCTTCGTCTCTCTCTTTCTCTCTCTCTCCTCTCTCTCTCTATCTCATCTCTCTCCTATCTCATCTACTCTATCTATCTATCTATCTATCTCTATCTATCTATCTATCTATCTATCACTATCTATCTATCTATCTATCTCCTATCTGCTCCTCCGACTCTACTATCTTCTATCTATCTATCTACTCTCTTCCTTCTTCTTCGTTCTCTATTCTCTCATTCTATCTATCTACTTCTGCTGTCTCTCTTCCACTTCTCTCTGTCTGTCTCTCTGTCTCTCGTCCTCTTTCTTCTCTCTCTCTCTCTCTCTCTCTCTCTTCTCTCTCTCTCTCTCTCTCTCTCTCTCTTCTCTCTCTTCTCACTCAGCAGTGCTGAGAATGGAGCTGAAGCTAATCGCATCAATCTTATCCCCGAAACGTTGTTTTCTCCCTGCCAAGCTGAAGAGTGTCCAGCAGACGATGCTTCCACCTGACACAAAGTGTATGCTTGAAAGCAAATCACCGTAATTTTTAAGCGTTCTGCAGTACAAAGAAGCTTCTGTTCAAAGCATTTTGAGCATTACGTGGTCACCTTTATTCAAGATCAGCCAAAACATTTTGTAAAATAAACCACTCTTGCTGACACGGGTGCATGATGCTAACACCTATTAAAGCTCTGAAGGCTTCAATCTGAGACGAGTACTTTATGAGCGATGAGTGCGGGCTTACCGAGAAATCAATGTTCATCATCATAATCGTCATAGTAATCAACGCCAGCATAATTAGCACAACCATTATCAGCGTGTTTATGGGTGTTGTAGGACGAAAGGCTTTTCCAAAGGCATATATCTGCAGCTCCTTTCCTGCAATCTCCGAACCCATTCTTTACCAACAATTTTTCTAATCTCATTCCTGGTTCGAGATAATTGCCTTCAACTGCTTATAGGCCGTCTTTCAGTAAAGACGCTTCCACCCGGATCGTCCACCAGTGGTCAATTCTGTGTTCTCCAAACCCCGCCAATGTCTTAATCTGAACAAGGGATGTTTTCCACCAGAGTCTGTTCCCTTGATCCAAGACTGATCGCTTCGTGTTCCCGAGCTTCACTCCTATGATCATTTATTTGGGTGGTTGAGATTACCTAGGCGTTACTTTCAAAGAGTTTAGAAGGGCGTCCGGTTCCTCTCCCATACGTCATCACCAGCAGGATTCATTGGTTCTATACAGTTTTGAATAAGCTTCGGAAGTACTACTGTTCAATACTTACGATGTGACAGCCGAGGGCACCCTAGTCCATACTTATTCTAAGCGGGATAGTATTCCGTTCTTTGGATCAGCACCGACAAATTGTCCAAAGTAATTATACATTCATTTTTTCCAGGAATTTTATTACGTAGGTTACACAAAGCTGTCGGTGTAATTTGGCATCAGTGCTAATAACTGTACGAGAGTTATGTGGTTTCTCTATTTTGTTTTGCTTTCATTTGGGAGCCCAGTTGTACCTGCGTGGTTTTAAAAGGTATTTTTGTCGGCTGCTTTTCAAGAGCGGTTTTAAGCATGGGCCAAGGGCCCAATCGTTATAAACGATGCGTATGTGAAACCGCAGCTTTACGCTTGCCACATTTAATTATACAATCACAGCATACGGACTTCTCACCCATAGTCATCTCTGGAGATTGGGTGAAGCCTTGACAAGGACATGTGCGTCGGGTGCATCGGGGCGGGGCGGGGCGGTGGAAACAGACATATCTGTTAAAATGGAGGGGTACAGACGCGCCATGTCACGTTTTAGCCGACATTTGGGGACTACGGAAAAACTAAAAAAAAAGCAAAATAGGAATGACCCTTCTAGGGTAGGGAGGTTCAAGGTAGGGGCGGAGGCCTAAGGTGTCGTTGGTGCGAGAGAAACTAGAGTAACAAAACCGGGTGTCTGTCTTTGGGAATAGGTTGCATGACATGGTCGTCCGCGGGGCAGCTGTGATAGTCGACATAGGTCGGCAGGCGCACTCACGAGTGCACTCACACACACCCCACTCACCACTCATGCGTGAGTGGTGAGTGAGCCTCGTTCGTTTTGGGCTGGCGAGTGTGAGTGCGAGCCCCACGCGCAGTGAGTCCCGCTTACCACTCGCGGGTGCGAGAGCAACTGGCGGCGAGCCCCTCTCACCACTCGCGAGTGCGAGTGCACTCGCCGTGAGCCCCGATCACCACTCGCGAGTGCACTCGCGTTACTCGCGCCATTTGCGAGGCTTACCGCGGTGAGCGCCACTATTGCGTTTGTACTCGCTGTTGGCTATTCGAAACAGGAGCCACTCGCTGTTATGGTTGTTAAAGGCGGGATTGCTTTAAGCTTTGGAAATATGTCGTCACTGAGCTCCTGCTATGGGCACCCTAGAATTAATTCTCCGGTGTCGTGTTGATTTAGAAAGATCATTTGGATGGCTTTCTGAGACCGTAATGCACAAATGCTGTACGGTTTAATAACTCCTGGAGGGTCTGCTGCACACTCTCGCGTGCGAGGCAGACGATGAGGGGTGAGCGCGAGCTTGAGTGATTGCGAGTGGTGACGGCGAATGGGGAGCGTGAGTGAATGCGAGTGGTGATGGCGAGTGGTGAGCGTGTGTGCAAGTGAGTGAAATTGGGGACGGCGAGCGGCGAGCGCAATCGCAAGTGAGTGCGAGTGGTCACGGCGAGTGATGAGCGTGAGCGCGAATGGTTGCGAGTGGTGGAGGGCGCGTAGTGAGCGTGAGGGTTGTGAGTACGAATGGTGAGGGCGACTGGTTAGCATGAGTGTGAGTGAGTGCGTGAGCAATAATATATTTTTATGTGTGAGTGTAAGTGAGTGGTGGGGCCCAGTGTTGCCGCGGTATGGTGATTGAGGGAAACGCGAGCTTTGTGAATGGCTATGTGTAGGCTCAGTTAAAACAATGTGATGCCCCTCCCAGAACAAGGATAAATATCATAGTGGGTCTTCTGGGCTAAAGAAAGAATACAAACAAGACTCAGAGTCCATCGGTTCGACGTTCCTCTTATCCACACCCCCTTGAGTACTAAGTAACGTATTGGGCTATGGAATGGCACCTGAATGCTCTCGAGACAGACAAAGAATCGGAAACCGCTTCATTCTAAAGTACCTTCCGCTAGCGGTCAGTCATGAAGGCCTCCCACCAGTCGTGTTGTGTCCACAAGTTCATTGCGTTTTCTTTTTGTTGTTCATTTTTTTCATCTAGGTCTCAGTGTCTTTTCACCTGCTTTTTCTTCTCGCTTCGTTCGGTCAGGAATGTCTTCCTGTGCTAGGACCCCAACGATGTGTGCCGCAAACATTTCCCCCGCACGGTCTTCCCTGCCATTGCCAGCCCCTGCTGGACGCCTATCGTTGGCAACCACTCTTCTTTCCTTCATTCTCCGTGCTCTGGTGACTCCCCGCTCGCTGTGACTGTTGCTAGCGTGTCCACTGTGCCCCTTTTCCTAATGCAGTTCTCCTTGTTCTCTGCAATGGGAGCACCTTCTTGCTCGTGTTGTTCCGTTCCGTTCAGTGCACTCTTTAGTTTCAGCCTTCGAGGCATGGCCGACCATCGTTGGCCTGCCTGTCTCCGCACTCACAGGAAGCGTATTGAATGTAAATACATAGAGAATACCTGTTACTGACGCTTAATGTGCTAATCTGTTGTCATTTCCTCATGACTCGGTCTTGCTATTAAGACGACCGGTAGTCGAGTAGCTGTTGTAACACTCTCTAACGTGAGGTTGCACAAAAGCCAAGTTGCGGTAGTTCTCCAGCTGCTACACAGTAGTGGGAAACGCAGTTCCGTTACCTCTACCTTAAGTTGCGGCATTGACCAGAGCAAAACAAAGTTTACATTGGTGCATCGCGCTTTGTTTACACGCTCGTTGCAGAGGCGGACTGTAGGGCAGGGCGACATATTCGGGGAGACCACCTGATTTCTTTGTGCTGATGAGCACGAGGACGTGGGTTCGATTGCCAATCGCGGCGGCCGCTTTTCTGAAAGCGACGAAAAGCAAAAACCCCCGTGCGTTCGAGATTTCGGCGCGCGTTAAAGATCCCCAAGTGGTCAAAATTAATCTAAGGCTGGCCACTACAGCACGCATCATCGCCTGCGTTGCCTCGGCGCGTTAAATCCTACAACCAATCATTTATATCAAATATACAGTAGCATTTTCGTTTCCTCAAATATGAGAAACCCAGCTGCAAAGACCTGAGTTGTACCTGCAGCTTCAGACAAATTTTACGGAAGACTTAACCGCTAATCAAGGTAGAGGTACACTACAAAAGCCAGAGTGATAGCGGGATTTTTTGTTGATGGTATGAGTTGTAGAAACCACATCGCGTGTGTCGTTACATTGTTTGTAAAGGAAGTGGTTATGGGACGGTTCGAAACAAAAAAAATGATATACTTAGAGTGAAGTTCTGCGGACAAAAACGGCGTTCATTATTCACACGTGTTTCCCCGGTGCCTGATTGGGCACCACTCAAAAGTGGGAAACTGACAGTTCACACGGTGGAAAGGTTCTTGAATATATATACGCGGTAACGGCAATACGGGAAGCTCTGACAATAGTATTGTAGTTATCAACTTCGCACTCAATCTGGTGTACCCTTGGTTCATAGCTGGCATGTATTCATAAAGCCTCCTTCTCAACGTGGTATTTTGACTGAATGAGTAACAAAAAGAACATGCGCACTTCTGTGCTGAATTTCTTTTTTTCTCGCTTGGGTACTTCAAATTCTTTCATTAACGTAGTAAACAGGCTTTTCTCTAGAAATGGCGCTAACCCTCTTTAAGCGGCTTTTCCCTCAATTTGAGGCATTGTATGACCGGTAAGTTCTTTTCAGAACTTCAAAGGAGACCGCCACCGCGCAAGAGGGCACCAGTCAGTCCATCCCGTTCAATGAAAAGCCCAAAGGCAGTGGTTTATGAAAGGTGCAACACTTAAACCAAGTCCTACTGAGCAAGCGTCTGCTCAAAAGGAAACTACCACCAAACATATTGCAAGGAAGCAGCCAAACATATACGATTGCCTTGCTGAGAATCGGGGAATGTAAAGGCGCAGTTTTTGATCTATTACCGCGTACATCTTCACAGAAAAGTCCAGTGCCATCGGTAACAGACCAGAAGGAGTTTAGTATTGCCCCTAAAGAAAAGGTCAGCAGTGTACAGGCAGGACCCAGTAGCTCTAGAGCGAAGTTATTTCTTATGAGTGAGTTACAAACAGCGCAGGAACCGGACGCTCGGAAGATCGCACAAACACGGCGCTGACTAACAACTGATGTTAGTCAGCGTAACTGAAGTATGTAACTCAGTTATGTAACAACTGGCCCGCTCTACGATCTCTCTTGCAGTCAATTTCTTTCTCATGGTGTTCCTGGGCGGACAAAAAAAAACTAATAGCCTGGCAGAGAACAACTCAACCCAGTTCCAACCAGTGTGATATGGGCTGGAGAAGCGCAGCTTCGCTTTCTTGTGTCGGCTTGAACGTGAACGGGTTCTCGCCTGAGAACGGGCGCGCTGTCGTCGGGCCAATTCAACGGTTCAGGCAAAGAATCCGCTGCTTTACTCGGGTACACGGTAAGAATGACAATGGAAGTAGCCTCTGTGCCTCATCACCGCAGCCGGATGCTACTCCGCACGGTGCAAGTAGTGCGTTACTGGGAGTATTTTGAACATGACACGAGCCGTTTCCGTGATTTTTTCAGGCTTAGTATACTTATGTATGACTGCAGCGACAACAAACTGACTGCGTGAGAAAATTCAGACGATGTCCCGCATTGACAGCAATCTCCGTTCAAAACGTGCGCGCCCGTTGAGATACGGGTCCAGGATGCGGGTTCGATTCCCGGCCGCGGCGGCCGCTTTTCTCATGGCAGTGAAAAGCTAAAACGCCCGTGTGTACGAGATTCCTGCACACGTTAAAGAACGCTAGGTTCTCAAAATTAACCCGGAGCCCTACACTCCAGCGAACCTCATTGCCAGCGTTGCGTGGGGGCGTTAAACTCTACAATCAATCAAATGAGATCCGAATCCGTCGCTTAGGCGGAGCGACACCCTACATGAGATACTGCCGTTTTTAACTTGTTCACAAGCGTAGGTGTCAGCCGCGGGACGTTCCGCTCCCCTAGATGGAGGGCGATTAATCCCCGGCTATGAGACCACTACGGCCTCTGTCGGTAGCTCTGAGCAGCGGTTTCTCCGGAGGCCACTGGCGTTTCTGGGAACCTTCTCCTACACGTGCGTGGGGGACGACCATCAGCAGACGGACGAAAAGGCTCAACTTACAACAGCTCCGCGGTTAAAAATCGCCCAGTGAACAACACTTGACTCTCCACGGGTGTCCATGCGCCGCTCCACCAGCGGGACCTTGCTCAACCACAGCGCTCATTCCATTGTTCAACTCATGGCGCCTTATGAAAACTGCTCCGGAGCGCTGATCGCGGTGTTCCGCCTGCGGGGTTCGGCTCATGGTAGTGTTTCATACTAATTTATACTCGGGGGAAATCTGGCGCCCTTGTCTAGGCGAGCGTGCTTCATCGAGCGTTCCGTCACTTACGGGAAGGCACGTGCTACTTGTCCTTTTCATGGCTCATGAGCGGGATAAAAAATTGCCTGTGGCTGGCAAAAGCGATAGTGTTATTCTAAAAGTTAGCTCAGTTGGTTGGCTCACTTGGTAGCTCAGTTAGCTCAGTTTAGCTAGCGCAATTGGTAGAGTGACTGCTCTAGATAGGCGGTGGTGCTGGTTCGAATAGTGGACTAGGAAGAGTTTTTGTTCTGATGCGTAGTTTATGGGAAACCTGTGCAGCTTTCCTCTGTAGCTGTACAGCTTTCCTCTGTTACTGTACGGCTGCGTTGAGAGGCAAGTCAAATTCTCCTTCACGGAAACTTACTCCATCTAGGGGGTTTCCCCCAAATTTGGTGTATTATTATTGTAAAAGGTTAGTCAACTTTGTTTCATAATTATAAAAAGGGAGTTTCACAAAGATTTATTTGTCAGGGATTATTTAGAAGCCTCCTGAAACAAGACCAAGACTGATAACGCTACCTTATTTTCTTCATTTTGGTTTCGAGACGAAAACAAAGCCATGTGGGTAGCCAGGCCATGTACGCGATGAACGTCGCTAGCCGCTATGGCAGCGCCCACGAGGGCGCACAATTCGAACATGCCGAATGCTCATGTCGAACAAGCAGAAGTGCGTCCTGCATCGAGGCACCGCCGACGCGCATTTCTAGCGCGCACCCTGCTTGTTGTCGATGTTGATTCGCGGGCGCCGGTGACTGAGCACGGGACAGACCTTTGACACTAGGACATCCTGCGGGAAAATTTGTGTTCGGTTTTTTTCCGCCAGTGAAAAGCTACACGCCATTTGACCTGTAATATTGTACAAGATGAGTCGGGCATTAACTCCGACTTCGTCTGTGCATTCTCATTATGGCGAACTGTATTTTCACCTTGTGTTGAAGCGGGGTGCTCTCTTTCAAACAAAAACAAGGGAATTGATACAGCCTTGGGGACATTTTATGGAAATTGCATGCGGTGTTTGGTCGTTAAGAAACGTTTCTTTTATTACTATTTTTACAGAGTAAGAAAGCCTGTGTTCTTGTGTATGGGGCTACAACCAGGAAAAGAAAAACTAGGCATGGGTTAGGATTTCCCATTGAGGGCTTGTCTTTCGGTTTGGGGAGGTGAAATAAGGTATTGGTCGGGCCCGCCGTTCTCTAATTTTTTACCAAACCCGTTGAAAATCTTCAGAGTGAGTGAACCAGAATTTAAGGTGATCATATCGAAATTATTTATTAATTTTTAAATGGCCATAAAAAGGCCTAAACAGTTTGCTTAGATATTTTGTTTGGCGCTGAGCAAGTAAATGCGGTTGTTATGAGACAGGACACAGGGAGGTGCTTAAAAGGAAGTTGGTACACCATTTCTAGGTATCAGCATTTGTTACGCCTGCGGAAGTACGTAAAGAGTTAGAACAGTCACGGCCGCTCAATGGAAAGGAGCTTTTTTTCATCAAGTGGCCGTGGAACATTTATCCAAAAAATCTGCCCGGGACCGTTCCTCGGGTTGAATGGTGTATTTGGTTCAGATATCGCTCCTTACTGCGCAGCTTCATATGTAAAAAGAAAAAAAAAGCCCTTTCGGAGGCATAAAAAGACCCATATTGGCTGAAGCAAGACACTTTAGACGTAGATAAAGCACAATCTTTGCTCTTATTCCGCAAACAAGGAAGCGCCGAACCAGTTAACCACCTCATTTCCTCCGGAACGATCGAAACATCCAGATTTTTCAGCTTTTTCTTGTTTTGTAAATGATTACACTAGCTGTCAGATCGACCATTTCATTTCAGCCGTTGTGATGTATTCCTTTTCCTTACCAAGGTGAAAAGGCCAGAATCTTTCCAATTACACCTGGAGAGAATGCAAGATCATTGGGCGGGGCGACGAAAGGTTTGCTTAGAGCGTGAGAGGTTAAAATGTTAGAGGGGCCGTGAGGTCAAAATACAAGTTTTGTTCATTAAGAAGATTGCTTCGCCCAGATAACAGTCACACAAATTTCACCTTACACTTTTAAATGTAATGTTGATATTAAGAAAAACATATAAACCAGTGGCGACCTCCCAGATATTTTTCGAATATTTGTCTATGACGTCACAGAACCTTGTTGCGGCGATTGGCTGCCGCCGGCCAAATCCACTGCCAAGAAACGGGACTGGGCGAGTATAGTACGGCCTCTATTTCCGTATGGTCGTATCACTCCAATTAAAACACGCAGTTAACAAAAAAATAATTATGCTCTTAATTCTGGCCCATATGTCACTCGTGCCCTTGACGCACCACGGCAGCATGAAATTTGAAAGCGTTTTCAATACCACCTGCATTTCTTTGTTAAAAAAACGTCTTTCGGGCGTAGAATAGGGTTCAGTAAGTTACTTAAGGGTAGTACTTTCAAGTTAAGCAAAATTTTATGTTGTTTTTATGTTTTTATGGCTCCTTTGAACGCATCCTGCCACACTTCCAATAACCGCTTTCACTCTCTTCTTGGAGTCTGGAATGATTGTAAAAGCTATAGTTACCAATAGCATCGAGTGGCACGGAATGATTTGCTCGTCGTAGCAGAACTATCCGCCTTAGGTTTTGGCATTGCTGTCTAAATTTTTGTGCCAGGTGCCTATCGAATGCGTTTATTGCTGCGAAAGAAAGCAAGCCGCCGTTAACGGCTACATTGCCGTAATAACGTAATTTGAGGGATAAAACAGAGTTTCATACTAATATATTGAAACATGTTTGAGTATTACGCGTTGACTGGAAACTGACGTCACGCATCAGCGAACAAGTGGAAGGCAAGGAAGAAGAGACGATGGCACTAGAGGTAAGAAGAGGAGGTAGACGACGTTCCAGCTCTGAGTCTACGAGCAGCGCATCATTTCTGGGCACAAGTTCGCCTTGTAAATAAACCTTTTCCAGTCCTCATTCGTAAACATCGTTACAATATACTAGAGGAGAACCTGTCCCAGCAATCGTGGGCCGCCGTTGGCGGCGCCATTGCCGCTAGCGACGTTCCTCGCGTACTTAGATTAGATAGTCATATGGCTTCTTTTTTTCTAGAAGCCAAAATCAACAAAACAGGATAACATTTTTTTCTTGTTCATTGTTCATGAATCTTGTACACAATCACGGAGAAATTAATCTTTTTGGAGGTTCTTTTTGAAGGTTCATCAAAACAAATTTGATGAACCTTCTACAGTAATATTGTTACTTTTCTGCAGCCAGAGTAAACTTTTCAGCTCAGCTTGTTCTTGAGCCATGCCAAGGACCAGTGGTTAAGTGCCTACCCGGCACATCACGAAACCCTCACCGAAGCGCGGCTGCCCTAGACAGTGGCGCCAGATTTCCCTTTGGTATATATTTGTATGAAACTCTATGGGAAGAAATAACGCCAACACTCAGGAAAAACAGAAAAATCTTTTGAGCAAGTTGAGCAACTGATGGGCATACGGCAGTAATTTTTAGCTGAAGTACTTTGTGCCTACCTCATATAGGTAGTGGATGTGTTTGGTGACTACAGTATGCAAGTATTATTTAGATTTAGAAAATGGGTAAAAAAGGCAGCCTATCTGCTCCTTTGGTTGCAAATGTCGACGAAAGACAATAGTCGACTGGCGCCCCTACAATGTAAACGCTTGCCTTCCCTTTCCCTCTCACCTCTCATGCTGTTCCTCTCTCATCTCGGTCCTCCCAAGACAACAGGCTAGATGTTTGCTGTAGTTAATTTAAATTTACCGCGTTCCACAGCTCGTAGTCGCGTGCATCGATGCCATCGCTGCCGTACGCCAAAGACGCGCGTGAATCGAGGCACTCTACTGCAACGTTTATAGAACGACGTACCCTACTCCTCGAGCATTCCAAACCGAACGTTCAACCTATCTAGTGGAATCTTTCGTTGCTACTGCCGTTTGATTTCTTAAATGCCGCCAGGAGCTACAGCTATAGTAGCGCGGGCGACAGCAGGCGACGGTTTACTGAAGTTGATCAAGTACTTCATTTGCTATCGCAAAAACCAAGCATTGATGAATTTTTAATTAATAAACACTGCGAATATCACTTGTTTATTGATTTTCTGTATTATATTTGAGTGATGTTGTGTTCTTGTTCAACAATGTTAACAAGTATGAACCTTGACACCGGACTTAGACGTTTACATTTGGCTGTGGGTATATAAGACTATTGCGCAGCAGCTGTTTCACATTGGCCGGTTGGCTGAACCAAGTCACACACAGACAGACACACTGACAGACATACAGACAGTTCAAAATTTCTGCGTTTAGGTAGCCCAATAGAGACTATCGTCTTTAAAAGTGTTGCGGGCTCCTTTTAGAACTTTGTATAACGACTTGTCATGTGTTCATTTCTGTTTACTTCTCTCCCCTTTGTTCCCAGGTGATCGTGGCCGCGGTGAGTCAGGGCGTGACTGAGGTGAAGACGATGCAGATAGAAGTGACCGTGCCCAATGAGTACCCGCCGAGGTTCGAGCAGTCCGTGTACCGAGCCGAGGTGCATCAAACGCGTACCCGACCAGGGTACCGTGTGCTACAAGTGCGCGCCCTGGACCCGGACCCGGTCCCGTACAATGCCGAAGTTTACTATCGACTCGAAGAAGGCCCCGAGTCCACCAGGGCTTTGAGGTTAGTCCCTAGACGCGTCCAGCTGTTTAAAGTCTCCCCGGCTAGATACTGTACGTTTTCGATCGCTTAAACACATTTTGTACTAGAATACGTCCTGGTTGCGGTGGTAGAAGTGGGGAGTGGTTGTTGATAGAGGAGGCTGGCGCTGATGTTTACAATATAAAATAAGGGACGTTTAGTCATCAACAGATCATTTGTTCTTAGCTTTGAGGATGCTTTTCTGCGCAGTGCAAACGCTAAATCGGCCAAGGACTTGTAGTCGACAACGCTTTGATGAATGTTGCCACACAGTAAACGGCTATTTTCTTTCTCATTTTCCATGTTGCCACATTCACTGCTTGCCTATTTCGGTATTATGTTGCTGTAAAAATCAAATAATAAGAAGCGCTCTGCTAACGAAGCTTGTTTTTTTTGTCGACGTTACGGGACTTCGTGATACGAGTTTATGCGGATGCTTTGGGGCCTGTTGGATGTCGATATTGGATGTCGATTTATGTTCATTTCAATGTTTTGTGCAATCTTGAGGAATATGTTAAGAGGGTTATTTCGTATTCGCAGTAGAATTGGCATCAAAATGTTATCGTGGTTTCCGGATGTTGAATTCTACCGCGCGTTACTATCGTGGGCGCGTTAGAGTCTTCAAAATACGCTAATTGTGAATGTCTCCTTTGCCTGGAATGATATCAGATCGTTTCACCTTCCTCATGACAACCACGCCAGTAATTATTCATTCACACGACACAAATAGTACTGAATTTTAATACGTGTTTCCGTCTTCGTTGGCCTTTGCTCTCGCAGATATCTTGCCCTGGACGGCATCACGGGAGAAGTGATGCTAAACCGCTCGCTGTCCGACCTTGCGGATTCTACGATCACCTTCACGGTCGTCGCCGAGGATGGCGGCTCTCCCATGAAGGAAGCAAGGGCACGCGTCGAAATCCTCGTCAAAACCATCTCCGGTAAGCAGTGCATCTATCCTGCCCTACCCCTCATATTAAGTATCTAAGAATTCTGCGTAAAAACACTGCAACAACATCAGTATTTATGAAGCACTTTGTGGACGCAGCGGTGAAATCCGCCGTTCCGTCTGCAACGCTCGATGTTTCCCCTCTCGCCGCATACGGAAACGCTAAAAAAAATGGCGCTGCGATCTTCAGGTTTTGATGTAAAAATTTCTATACAACTCCCAACATTATCTCTGCAGCAATAAATTTGTGTCAAACCGGGTAAAGCGAGTGAGGTCGAGCAATGTGGCACCACAAGCTACAATCCTACGGTTAGCCATTTGCAGAAACAATCTAAGGGGCGTGAACTTACCTCTCTAGTGCTTAACTCGGTTGTATATTTTAACGGGCATATAGCTTCTCCTGGAGCATTTGTAAAATGGCCCCTAACTGACCTTCCATGGCCCTAAGGGGACAAGGTTCATATTCCCGCGTATGAAATATCGCCCGCCATGCCATCGCCAACTTCCCACCGTTCAACAACGGGCACGTAGCCCGCCTGAAACCATACCATGGTTCGCGCCCGGCGTCGCCGTAATTAGCACCGAGACGGCGCGTTCCGCCGTGGGGGTTAGGCTACAGCGTCTCAGCCGAAGAGGCTAAGCAGCGCAAGAGTTAGCACGCAGCATATGCACAACGTTGGGATATGTGCCGCGTACCAGCCGAAAGATGACGACGGTAGCACGCTCCGACTCGGGGAACGTGCTAGAAGTAGAAGAGGATCATGCGCTATGCCTCCACGATGCTCTCAGGATTTTGTAAATACACTGCGTGGATACCTCTTTGCTTCACGTCTTCGTTCACGCCACCGTAACAATATATTGAACGGATCCTTCCGCAACACCAATTTCCCACACCATTACGTATCGTTGGCATTTTGTCACATTCCAACTGCTACATGAATTTCTTTACCCGCTATGCAAGCCCGATTGTGACGACAACCACTGTGCATGCAGATGAACTGGCCCACGTGAACCGATAGACGTAGGTTGTGCAACCCTGACTGCAAATAGGAGTGATGGAAGTGGGCGGCGTCCGTTAATACCATTATCGCTTATCGTCGTGGCAGGATATTGTTACGTGGCGGCAGCGAGACGAGACGAACGATGACAGATGATGAGATAAATTTTAATATTAATATTTAATATCTTGGTGCGAGAACGGCTACGTCCTCCTTGTACATCATTCTCTTTGCAGACAGGCGGGCATGGTGTTGTGGTCCAGTGTTCAACCTTATCGTCTTCAATTTTTCACGTAGCATAGGGGAGCAATGCCATGACCCATGTCCCAGGTAAGCTTCACCAACACTTTCATTGGAAAGCGCCTGGAAGGCACCAGCTATAGTAGCACCTACCCAACTGGGGGATAGGAGATAGCACATACTTGAATAACGACGAAAAATGTGCGCAGGGCGACCAGAGAAGAGAGATCGGCGGTAGGCAGCCATACCTAGCGCCACTAGATAAGATACACAGCACCGTCACTGAAGCACGCAAGTAAGCAATGGTGGCTATTTTGGTGTTCATCAGTATTGCAAGGTTGTCGCTTCTGCGGCCTTACCGCTAACTTTGGCGAGGTCATTTGTAAACAGCCCTGGCAAAGCCGCAGCAACACGTCATTGTCGGACGCACTTCTGCTGCTAAAATGCAGCGAATCGCGTTATCTTTCATTCGCGTTCGTAAAGACGTCAGGCATGCGCAGCGGCAGAGCAGAGAGGAAAAGCTGAGATTGCCATAGTTGGCTGACAGAAATCCCATAAAGAACAAAATGGCGGTGCCCATGAACCGTCGCAGTGCAAACAAATGTTACGTGATGCGAACTGACCAGTGATCACGGCAGCGGCACGAAACAGTAGGTGAAAAGAGTGCCCTTACTCTGTAACCTTATCTAGTGACAGTATTCGTACCTTCTTGCTTGTGCGCACATGTTCGCCCGTGCATATACACCATTTTCCATATACAGCCGGGAAAGGAGGCAAATACTCGCAAACCAGTTCTCTCTGCGGCCCGCGCGCCTTCCGCTTCCGGCGGACCAGCGTTGCCTGAGCGCGCTGGGCTGCTAACATCGTTAGGCGCGGTGTGCTCCGCTGCGTAGTTCAAGGAGTGTTTCGCACCGTGTGCTTAGATTTGGCGGAACTTTCAACTGTTTTAGCCAATGCTGCGATGCCGTTCAAGGCACAAAACTCGCTTGGTCAGCATTGTGCGGTGGTGGGTTATCGAACAACCAGAGAAAGCGAGAAAAAGTCGCTGACAGCGCGCATCTGCACGACACTGCCTGGAGAAAATGCAGTGCGGTTGCGACGTGTTTTTGTTGCATCGCTTCCCAACGGACACCGAGTTGAGATATCGGTGGACGCCGTTGATAAATCGCAAAGACTTTGTACCAACGACAAACTCTAAGGGTTTCTTGGGTGCACTTGGACGGCAAGCAGACGGAGCGAAATCCATTTATCACACGCAAAACTGCGACAGGGAACGGAACCCCCTGAAACGTTAAAAGTAACTTTATCCT
The DNA here is from genome assembly GCA_013339765.2 of Haemaphysalis longicornis. Classification (NCBI taxonomy): domain Eukaryota; kingdom Metazoa; phylum Arthropoda; class Arachnida; order Ixodida; family Ixodidae; genus Haemaphysalis; species Haemaphysalis longicornis. The sequence goes on from CM023457.1 coordinate 67,581,507, forward strand.
TTACAATACAGCATTGATTGATTGGTTGATTGATTAATTGATTGATTATAGCGTTTAACTCGCCGACGCTTCATAGGTGATGAGGTGCGCCGTAGAGGAGGGCTCCAGATTAAGTTGACCACCTGGAGATCTTTCAAGAGCGCCGTTACAATACAACATTACTATAACTTCTCGTTCCTTGTAGTCAATTTAAAATAGCACACATTGTTTGGTCATTATTGCTAATTGGCATTAAACAATCCCCTTTGCATGTGATGTAACCTTTAAAATCACGGTGTTTTGTTTACTTTTTTTCAGGCGAACGCATTACACTGCCAAAGGATAACTTTTCCATCGCACACTGCTGGTCGATGGCAGGATAAGCAGGCAGCCCAATGTAGAAACGCAGCTCCAGATACGTGAACGTTTCATTTGGAAAATAGCGCAACCTGTCCTCAACGTGGTCAAAGAGAAAAGCTTCTAATCCTTTTGCGTTGTCACGGAATCTAAAGTACTAAAATTACAAAACAGTTACTGCTGATTGCGTAAAGCATTTGTGGTGCAAGCAGTGGTTCCACAAAGGTGGGCTCCGAGCGACAGGCGCTGCGCAGAGTTAGGCCGATCATGATCACGATCATGATCAACCAATATTTACTCGCCCAAATGTCGATTCTTCAGCTCAACGTTGGAATAGTAATTTGACTGGTAGTGCGGTCGTGTTATTTTTCCGCCCAGATAATTTCGTTTCGTCAGTAACCGTCACAAGTGTCGTTAAGAAAGATTACATTGCATTGCAATGTCCACAGCGTAGCAATCGCCTCGTCGAAAGTCCATCGCGAGCGCGGATCAGCGTGACCCACATATGCTGTGCAGGCTCCGCATTCGACGTCCGCGCTTCCGTAAACGTGACTAATCGGTGAACATAACAAGCATGGTGGCATTGAAATCATGTATTTACTTCCCGATATCGATTTCTATGTTAGTCGGTGCCATACCGGTACGTTTGCATCGCGGAACTGCGGAGCACCACCGGCACCACCACCACCAATGCTACTGCTGCTCGCAACAGACGGGGTCGGAATTTGCCGCTCTGGCAGTAAATTAGGGCCTAAAATCCGTCCGCAGATGGTTAAAACAAAACAGAACGCACACACACAAGCACTGTAACCGCTAACTTAACGCCGAACCACTACGGTTCACTCGGCAATGCAGGGGTACGAGCAGACGCACGGAAAGAACGGAGCACTTAACAGCCCAGCGCGGCGGTTTCGGCGGGCGCTTCATAGACGGCGCTAGCATCTGGTCAGAAAAAGCAAAAGGAAAATGGTGTATAGACAGTTCTCTTGCAACTATTGTTTTAACCGCTATAGTATAAACTATGTTCCAGTCGACGTGTTGCCCTTTGTTAATAATCACAGCTTTTCGCCGCCTCTTTCAGTATAAGCGTCTCGTATCACCCTTGTTTTTTCATAATAAGGGCTGTCGGTCATCCCACAGTATCGTTGCACAGGCGTTGCCAGTCCACGCACTGTCCTCCATACAGAGAACCGAGGCAATCTGGGCTCTAAGCCTGGATAACCTCTCGGCCTTTCCGTTCGCGTTTCTCCTCCTCTCCTTCACAGTATCGTTGGGGAAGCGTCGGTGCTTCACTTCCGATAAATGTGTCCACCAGACATTATATTTCCATTCTTTGATTCATATAAAGCCATAACTCCTTGACCTGGCGTAGCCGATTGTTTATGAGCTGCGTGTTGCCACGCAACTAGTAATCATTTGGATAGCGCGTTCACTTTTTAAACTAAGCTGCTTACGTCACTCCCCTGTAAGCATCCCCCATGTCTATGCAAGGCGGTTACCCGAACCGGCATACGGCCGCGAACAGGATACATTCGCGCGCGCCACATTATGTAGGGCGAGAGGGTGATGTGTGGTAGCTGCTGAGGCCTCGGGAAGGTGGAGAGAGTGTGGCATCGGAGCTCGGTGCTGCACCTAAGCCGCAGACACGGCGAGAGGACGCGCAAAAGCATTCAGCGGATTTGCAGGGGAAGAGGAGAAAGTTCGCCGTTTATCGGGGTATAGCCAGGGCAGTGAAACTTCCTATACCATGCATGGGACACGCAATTCGCTCGCAGCCCCAGACAAACCCCTGGTGTTTGGGGGCGGTACTAAAAACATGGCGGCGCGTTGCAGACATACACTGGGAGACACCATCTTGATGAGGACTGAAAAGACAAGCGGGGGGGGGGGGGGGGGCGGCAGATTGAGCGTCAAATTCAATTGGGGCGCACATGCAAAGTAAATTGAGCGAGTGGAAGATATTCAGATGGCCACCGCGCAATCTTGTTCCTGTTGCGCAACCCGCCACATTATCAAAAGGGCAATTGTTTCGTTCTGATTGATAAAGTTTTGCGCGTCCACTTCTTTTTGCACCCCTTATTTCAAGTACGGCGTTGTTTTGTTTTACTAGTGCACACAAACTAAACAAGAATCAAGAGAACAGTTTTTTCACTTTTTATTTCTCAAATGTACCATTCATACAGTAACAACACAACCTGCATATTTTACGCTTTTAGTTGCATACAAAAGTGTATGGCACATTGCCGCATGCTAATAACTAGGTATCCAGCCAGTGCATATCAGTCCAGTGCCTTGTCTGTCCAAGGTCCGCGTAGTCTCTGCTGGTGAAATGGGCAGGACACAGCCGGTAGCTGCTGTAGATCTGCCGAGGTTGGAAATGAGCCAGGTCATGCCTTCAGGCACAATGAAGCCAAAAGCGAGATCTGGAACATGAACATGCACGTGTGTATATTTGTGTTAGAATGAATACTAGCTTTATTGCTAGTTTCAGACGGACATACAATAGTTCTGAGTGAAAACTGGCATCTGTATTCGAAATAAACTTTATCTGATATATTAGGAATCTTTCTTTCACTCTTAATATAATTTTGTCCACAAAGACGACTTGGGACAACACCGATCGTGAAGGGAAATTTTAAATTAAAATAAGTCTGTATTATTAAGAGACGCGGATATATGTTTCTATTTGTGCGATCATAATGTTTGGTGGCAACGAGCCACCTTTCCTCTTAATCCAAAAATTCATTTCTGCAGACAAAATCAGCCATCCCACACTAGGATCCCGTACCAATCATTCGTGCATATATACTTTCGTGCACTATGTATTCCTCTGATATTTCTCTGGCCCTGCAGCAAACCGGCAATAAAAACCTTATTAACAATACTGTAGTAAATTACTAGCACACGTTAAACCTGCATTGTCTAATTAGTTATCGTCTTACCGCTGTAACTGTGTTCTTGTGAATATTTCGCACTTGCAGTTAAAGCTAAAACTCGAAGCATGGAACTGAAGCGTAAAGTATAAATGATTAATAAGCGGGATTATAGCTAGGATTGTTTTTTAAACACATACAGTAATTGCTTAGTTTGTATATTTAGTGCCAAAAATTCATTCTGCTATATGCCGTGGATTCACGTGAAGACAAAATGCAGAACACACAATTGAAACGCAAAACATAAAGAGCGCCCATCTAAACTCACATGTGTAAATAATTTATGTACTCACTACCTCCATTCACATAGTCCTAACAACACGTGCTATCAACCTATGGACCCGCTCTTTGAGCCAAACGTCTATGGTAGATGCTTTCCCCCAACTGTGGACATAAATAGGCTGATACTAATACGATACTAATAATAATACTGATAATAAAAATCATAAGTATATCAATATTACTAATAACGACAACGCACGCCACGAAAACAAACTAAACGCAAGCAATCAAAAGATAATAAAAAAGTGCAGATACCCTAACCCTGCTCCATTAATTATTGTATATGTCGCCCCAAATACATATTCCTGCATACCGTGCATTCACTTGCGCTAAAAGGCAAAACGCACAATCAAAACGCAATAAATCAAAAACGCAGGTATAAACAAACGTGTGCAGCTAATTTGGATTAATTGCCAGATGCTCTGCCACGCATTTCATGCATAATTCAAGAGGAAAAGAAGAAAATCAGAATTTAATAAATAAATAGTGCACGTATATGCTCAATTAAATTATAAAGCTACTGCTGCAACCGCGGACTGCTGTGTCGTACAAGCGTAGAAAAACAAAACGAGCAGCATGCAGATCGTACCTTTCGTGCGCCGGGATCCGGAAGACTTTGATGCCGGCGTGGCGTAAAGAATTTTGACACCCCTCAGTACACTATCTGTGATGACGGCGCGAATTCATTCATGCGTCTGTTTCGATGAAACAAACCTTACGGTGGTAAAAACGGCCTTCGGAACACCGTGGGCCGTAGCATACCTGTGGGCGCGACATGAAACGCCCCTTCTCAGCGGTGCGAAGTAGGAAGGCGCGGTTCGCGTTTTCCACTCCGGCTGGCGCTCGTATTTTCGCAATCTCGAACCGTAACTTTTAAGTTCACCTTCATATTGAAAACTCCGTAATTAATAAGTGACCTGGAAATAAATATAAAATGCAACTACAACGTTCATTTATGCTCGTATGTAGTACAGCCCCCAAACGTTAGGATCGCTGCAGTCACGGGACAGAAAAACGGCGACGTTTCATCCCCCTAGTACAGCCGCTCCGCCGCCACGAACGTATACACTGCCAGACGGAACGGCGCAGAAGTTTGGCGCACTTAATGGGACTGCAACCCAATGAATGCGAAACAGTTTGACTGGGTAGTTTACAAACATATGTCTAGTTTCTCCAACCTTTTTTAGCATTGAATTTATGCCGCATTAAATTTCGATACGATTTGCTAGCTTCTTTTCTCTGAAATTCCTGAGGGTGTCCTACTTCTTTGCTTAGCTGTCGCCGTCTGATCATCCTATCCGAATGCCGCTCAGAAAACGAAAACAAATTTAACCAAAGATGATAATTGCACTATTGAGTGTAAACTCACTCAGAAAGCGAGCTCAAAACACTTCGACAAAAACAGGTGGCAATGCGTTTGCAAACACTCAGCGTCCAACGGGATGGGTGACGAACGTTAATGCGTAGTCTCATTATCCTCAAAAGCACCTGCTGCTGAATACAGCGTTTTCTATTTCCCGAGACCCAGAAGGAGTAGAACTGACGGGCAACGGAAGGAAGTAACGAGCTTTGGGGGGCGAAAACACCACCGCAGGCGTCTGCTCGGGCACCGCTAATTTCGTCTCGCCCGGCAAATGAATGACCACTCTTTCTCGAATCCGGAGAGGGTGTCTGGAAGGACGTGCACGCCGGGTCTAATGAGGACGGCTCTGAGCGGCTGGGATCGCGGTAATATACTGCCGTCTATCTGTTACCACTCAGAGGGGTGCCCGAAGAAATAATTCGTTGGCAGCAGACCTTCTCGGTCGGATGGCTGCCGGCTGCTGAAGTAACCACTGCGGGCTTGATGAGTCCTAGGGGCCAGACCTATTCTCGTTAGGAATGTTTACTGCCCGTTGCTGCGAAAGCGATCTCCGTGCGATCTAATCGTCCTTTTTGTCAGTCTTGGTTTTCATGAGTATCTTGCGCCTGGGTAAATCGAAAGGGCGCCTTCCAGCGGTGGCTACTCTGGCGTTGACGGGTTGACCAGTGTGCGCTGTTTAGATGGCGCTGCGCGAGGAGAGACAAGCGTGAATGAATGGGAGGTGGCAGAGGAAGAACGGCGAAACAAGGAGTAAGTGGAGCCAGTGAACGGCCACCGGAAACATCTGGAGAATGTATACGAGATAAAAACACCATGAAGGGGAGATGCTTAGTCGGCTTATAAACGGGCAAGCTTCGTCTTCATAGTCCTTTTTGCTTAGGTGCACTCGTTTGCCAATGAGTGTCAAGAGCGTTCGGGAGAGCTTTGAATTTAAGGCATGTCAAAAACGGCTGACGATGAGGTTAAATGGAAGCAGTAAATGTGGTTGTGTAAAATGAAGGATTGAGATCACGCTTATTTATCTTGTTTGAGGGGTTTTTATTTATCAAATAGGCCGACATTCTCTGCAGGGCACCTGCAAACAAAAAAATTGGCTCCAATCCACGCTGTGAAGGTGATTGGAAAGCAAAGCTTTAAACGACACGCACAACAATAGCCCATGCGACCTCACTTGAATTCACACACGTGGCTCAACAAAGAGTGAACCCAGGGATTCTGTCAGCTGTTAACTGGAATCCGCGGGGACGGCGTCCCGAACGCAGCAGCGTCGGCCACGGCCGGGCTGGAGCGGCTGCAGCCGCCGCTGTAGCCCGGCCGTTCGTCGGCGGAAAGATAATGGAGAGGAGCGACTTTCAAAGTGTGAGACAGCGGAGCATAGCCATCCTGATGAGCTTGCTTGGGCTACATCACCGCGCAACACAAGCGCAGACACCGCGACAATTCGCCATGTGATCTTAGTGATTCCCACTTATGCCGACTAAAACTAATTTGGGAATTGTGAGAAAGCTGAGGGAACTTTTACAATCGCTATTTTTCGGAACCGGTTGCTCTTTTCGCATTTTGTAATGCCTCTTAAAACACAACCGAATTGGTATTCACCAATTTAGAAAGCGAAGTCCTATTCGTAGCAGGCAGTGCGCGAAAGGTAGCGTTTCTCTTGCGGTCAGATGTCTGTATGTGGTTTGTACATTTGATTTTCCCGCCCTACAAACCAATCCGTAACGTATCTTTGCCGGACGACAACTTAATTCCGTCGTGTCTGGGTTACAACGGCGGTGCTGTCGAACAAGCTAATCGAGCCGTGCGAAGAACGCGCGCAATGGACGCGAAGCTGCGCCAAAACAGGCCCAAAACAACCGGCGCCACCCCCCCCCCCCCCCCTTCCAACTATCGCTTCCGCCGCGCTGGGAGTTTATTGTCTCGTACGATGCGAAAGAACCGTTGGCTGGTAGAGGTAGAAAGCTTTGCTTTAAAAAGGACATAAAACGCGGAAAAACTCAAAACATTTGAGGCAGTATATTCTCCAACTAGAGGGACTAGTGCCGAGGGTTAGGTTCAAAGACTTGTTGGGAAGGGATACGTTTGGCCGTGGGTTCTGGGAGACGTTGGGAATGCGTTCGCTTTCTACAGGACGTAGGAGACGCGCTGATGGTGATGGTGATGAAAAAATTGAAGTGTCCGCTGTTTTCCGTATACTCCGCTTGCCAAACTTAGCGTAGCGTTGAGAAAGCTACACCGGTAGTGGGCCAGTAGGGGGATGGGGAAAACCGCCACCCGCCAATAAGGGCGCAAATGCAGCGACAACAATGTTCCCCTGCAGAAGTCTCACCCACGTTGGCTGCGCCAATCTGCATAAAACAGATGACTCGCTGTGAAAATGTTCTCCTCCGGACACTATTTTGTGTCTCCTTGCGCCTTTAAGCTGGTACAGTGTGGTAAGAAGTCATTAAAGAAGAGAAAAAAGCTCTCTGATTTTCACTTTGTTCCCTGAGAACAAAGTTATGGGTGAGCTATTCTTTCAGATTGCGGCCAAAGCATTGTATCAAGTTAAAGTTATCTAATTACACTACACAAGCTTTCCACACTTTTCCAAAGAGAACAGGGGGCTTATGTTATATTACGCAGAGGGTCCTATCGATTTATTTACAGTATGACCCTTATTACAGTGTGACCCTTTTTTTGACAAGGGCAAGTATAGTAATGCGTGACAACAAGCCAAGTAAACTGAGGTAAATCCAGGTACGCTGTCGCACTGACAGGCATCTCCGTGATTTGGAGAATCTCAAATGGTTACGATGGAGATTACAAAAACTAGTTAGCCACAAATGCGGGAAAGCTGACACACCATTTGAATTTGTAGATAAGATAGCAGAAATGTGTAGGAAAATTGATTTTTTACGGGTAGCACATTTTGTTATAAATCATTTCTTTCCTTTTCACAAAACAGTTCTTTTAGATGGCGTGAGTCATCCCATGTGAAACACTTTTCCTCGAAGAGTGTTGTCTGAGCGGTGGGAAGCCTGTGATTTGTTTCGCACTGCCATGCATTTTAACAAAATTGATGAGAACTTTGCGGAAAATCTACCCTCAAAGTTAAGCTTGAAGTTCACTTTACAGTGTAATTGTGGCACAGTAGATGCCGCACTTTGTGCAAGACTGTCGGTGCGTTTCGTATAATGCGGCTGGAACGACTGCTGTAGAATGTACGACGAAACTTTTCCAGCGTGAGACCTCATTCACTGTGGAGTGCGTGACGCACTATGACTTTCATGAGCCCCTAACCTAATGCGTCCGGCATTTGCACAGGCTCATCAGCGCGGATGGCAACGCATATGCAGTACATGCCTGGGAAGTAATAGCACGCGCTTCCACGTCGGCCATTCCTTTGCTAATGCCAAAGTCATTCCAAAATCGTGCCTCACATGCATAGTTTTGTCGGTGAGTTTTATGAATGCAAAAGTCACTATGCAGACAAACTCAATCGGCAGTTGCCGGGCATGCATATGCGGTGGCAGGCTGACGACTGCAGCTCTTGAGAGAGGAGGACTTGTTGGTATAGGTTGTGGTCGCGCTCATTAGGGCGTAAGTCGCAGCGCAGGACAGATAGTGGTAGTGGAGGATGTGGAGACGATGCTTCTTCCCTAGGCCATGTTGGCAGCTGCGGCAGCAGCGGAAGAGGCGGCGCCGCTTGGCTAGGCCGCCGAAACAACAGCTAAATGCGGCGCTCACTTTGAAGGTGTTCACGCTGCAAAGTTTCTTTGTTTGAAATTGTGCTGCAGAAGTAGAACGTGAGGCAAAGAGGGAGGACCTAGGGTTGCACACAAAATAGCTCACGGCATGTTTACAAAAACTTGGGGGGTTCTAGGACCGGCAGTGGCACCGTAGAAAAGACGGTGCCATCCCCTTTCGGGGCTACATTTCTCCTCGGAGAAACATGGGGTCGCGTATTCGTTTCTTGGTGTATATAACGCGCTTAAACTACCCAATCTTTGTAGGCGGAAGCTTAGATTAGTAAAAAATGACTCGATTTATTTATGTTTTTTTAGCCAGAAAGAAGGCTTTGGAGACGAGAAGGTTTGGAGTTTGTAGGGTAAAATCATGCATTAAAAAGGCAGGTTGTCGGCAGGCTGAAGTGTCGACATGTTCGTATGAATTCTGTGCACGTCATTTAGCTTTTATTTGGCCGGTAGCCTTCGGCTGTACAACGTGAAAAAAAAACATGAAAAAGACAAATCAACGTAGCCAATGGCAAACTACAGAGTTCAGGGAAAGATAAAATGGCGTCGAAAGATGTCGGATCATAAGAACACACAGACTTGCTCGTTGCGGGACTTCAAGGCAGCAAGCGGTGAGTTATGGAACGACAACAAAACAAAATGGCAAAAGCAAACATAACAACAAAAGCCAGAATGCACAAAAAAAGACGCAGTGGTACATTTCCCTAACAACTGACAGCTATCACATGAAGTATCCCGGTAAGTATCCTTGTCGGTTTGTCTGCTTTGTCGTTCCTTCATTAGGCGCTGCCGTTACCCCCCTGCTATGTATTTTGTTGCTGTCTTTCGTTGCTGCAAATTTTTGCATTGCTTCTCGTACTTGCCGCATCAATAGGGCTCCTCACCAGACCGTTGAATGAAACATGAAAAGTTCGACTAATCACGTTATTTGCTATCCCATTGGTGGCCTTCGTGCCTGTCAGATGCCTGGCAGTCCAAGTGAAGCCGTCACAAAAGTAGAGCTACAGGACTCCGCCCCTGTGGGCTTGATGCTAAGAGATATGTCTCAGTAGATTAAGGTACGAAATGAACGCGTGTTATCGGTGATTGTCGGGATCGTTTAAATACCTTGTCTTCAAAATCCCAAATTTTTTGCCACCCGTAATTGCAGGCACGTAATTACCGGTGGATTGAGAAGGCCTGGCACTCTTGTCAGCATTACTTAAAAATATTCTAGAACTTGGTTCGAGTTAAACACAGTAAAACGGTCGTCAAGCGATAAAAATTTAAGACGGCGCTGCAAGAAACGAGCAATTGAACGCTGCCAGATTCCCGCCTTCACAGTCGGCATAAAGGATCTCTTTTATTCTTTACCCCATAAGCTTATCCTTCAATGCATGGAGTATTATTTTGGCAAATGCGATTCTGCTGCTTTCCAAAATGCGGCGGGAATTTAAATCAGTCAGCTTTTCGAATGGTTAACCTTTTACATTCAGCCAACCCACATCATATTTGAAGAGACGCCCCATTTGCAAAAACAGGGCATATGCATTGGGTCCTCCATTGCACCGGTTCTTAGTTATTTAGTTCTCGCTCATATCGAACGCCTCCTTCAGCCCGTACTTTTGCTTTGTTGACGACTTTTTGGTTGTTTTGAACTGTGAAGCACAGGCCACTGAATGTGAAAGCAGGAAGGTGCTGGGCTTGTTTCGTGACGCCCTCTTGTTCTAACGTGCCCCCTTGTTCTAACGCACGAACTGCGAGTCAACGGCCAAATTCGATTTTTAGACATCCGGTTTCGGTTCAGAGATGTCGGTATCTGTTGGAGCTATGATCCCAGAGCCAACAAACCACTTCTGCCTTTCAACTCAGCGCATTTAAAGTTAAACATCTACAGCCTTGATGACGCACTTGGAAGATCTTGCCCACACTGTATCACGGATTCATTCAGCCAGCACGCCCAAAAAATTCTGAGTGCCCGTTACCCTCAGCATGTCCTGATGTCGTTAGTAGAGAGCCGTCTCGCAAAAATTCCCACCAAGCCGCAAGCGTGTAATGCCCGCGCAGAACGTTGGCAGATGGTGGCTGTGATACCCTACGTACACACGTTACCACATATTCTGAGAGAAGTGGCCAAGAGGTACAACGCGGATGCTGTCTTCTCTGCCCCTCACAAGCTTTCTAAGCTTTGCAGAATGACCGACCCGGAGGCAACCCAGCAAATTGGCTGCGGCACGAAACATGGGCGAAGTTTTGCTGAATGAGCAGAAGGCGTAGTCTACCAAATTCCATGAATGGGCGGAAAAGTGTATGTTGGCTAAACTGCGAGATGCGCGAACGATAGGTTGACGGAGCACGTGAGCAATGTAAAGAAATGCGTGGGAGGGGAAAGATGTGGAAGGCTTCCTGGCAAGCCATTGTTCGAATAGTAAGGACTGCGGGCGAGAAGTAAAATACACTTACATCATTAGAAAGTGCAAATCACGGCTGTCGCGTCAAATTTTCGAATCGGAAAGAATTTTAACACTTGGTGAGGCATGCGTTAGCATGGCCTCTATTACCTTGTCCGAGAAAAAACTAAATTTTCTAGGCATGCGCATATAATTCTTCGGTTGTACGGCTGTGTACATTGCTGTCTCTTTCGAATTAAAACCAGCCGATAATCCTGCGTAATCCTCGTCGTGTGTCTCTCTCTCTGTCTTTGTCTTTTTTGCGCTGCTTAGGCCTACATAGCCACTAGAGAACTGTGGTACTAAAATTTATTCCGTAATGCAAAGTTTTGCATGTTTAGGTGAGCAAAGAAGCAGGTTAGCGCCGAGCTTGGTTTTCTTCTTGACCATGACAGCTTATCATGGTAAGAATGCTAGAGAGCATGCTAGACCCGCATGGAGCATTCGGCGCAGGCTCTGGTGTGGCATCATAACTCTAAAAAGACACAGAATGTGCAGTAAATGAAAACAGCTGCTCGACTGACATACTCGATATTGCGTCGAGCGTTAACACTTAGATAAACAAGAGACCGAGTGAGACGCGGCATGGCTGGCGACAAACACAGGCCCGGGGCCTTTGCCACCGGAAGAAAAGAATAGCAGCGTACGAAATGAAAAAAAAATGCTCCAAATCTTCGAGGAAAGCAAACCGCGAATGAAGCAAATTGAAAGCGAGAGTGCTCTTCGGTTGAAAGAGACGGCGGCCCAATAAGTGCCCTCGGAGCATTTCGGGCGGTACTTTCAAGGCGCAGACAAAGGGTGCACTCACGCAGCTACGAGGTAATGACGGCGAGGGAAGCAAACAACCCGTGAGAAATGAGCGGAAAGGGAGGCAAACAAACGAACGGGACACTCGTCGCAAATGCCCTGCCACTTCTGAGCGCAAGAAAACGCGGGTGGATTGGGCTCGCATCCTTATTTGCTGAGCCTGCATCTGCTGACGACGACGCTTACGCCTTCTTCCCTGCTCTTTGTTGTTTGTGCGGAGGGCGTCGGCGCATTTTCCAGATTCGATATCCGCGAAGTGGCATTTCGCACCCACCGTGCCCGACCGCCAGTCTTGAATGCAGAGAGATACAGAGAAAGAAAGGAGAGGAGAGGAGAAGAGGAAGAGAAGAGAGAGAGAGGGAAGAAGAGAGAGAGAGACAGAGGACAAGGGAGAGGCAACATGTTAGAATGCGAGGGTACCCATCCAAATCTACATGCGGGAATTATTCGGCTTGCAGACGCCCTAGGATTTAAGGGTAGCACAAAGGAAGTTAACTTCAAGGCTGTCGAGGCGACGAAAAGAAGATTAGAATGCTGGTGGACAAAAAGCAGGGAGGGGAATATTGCCTAGGACAGTTACCACCTGTAACAGGATAAAAAAAGTATTTTTGGTGCCTAATAAGTTTTGTGCCTGCCCTAAGAAGCGCTAGTATTGACCCAAGAGTGGAAAACAGGTGAATATTAGTCCTTTTTGATAAGATAACACGTCATCACACCGCTACAAAGGGTAAGCCAATAGCAATGATCATCATCATCATCGGGAACGAGGCAGAGAGCAAGTCGCAGGAGCGAGGTTCGAGGAAAATCGCTAAGTGGAACTGCTCAGTAAAACCGCATGCTGAATATATTCTACAATACGGGGCTAGGGAAAAAGAGGACACCAGTAGACAGCCCGCTGGCGTGCACGCAAGCACATTCGAACTTCTCTTTTTTATGTGTCACGTATGAAGTATGTATTGGGAAGGTTTCTGCAGCACAGGATGAGGGAAATGATAGATGAAACATGACGCAGCAAAAAGGGGAGGCGAAAGCGGCTAGGGGATGTTGACATCAGTCAGTTCCGGTGTGCATTAGCAGGTCTCGAAAAAAAGGAATACAACATGGCGCCCCATAGGCGTTATGACCAATGACCCCAAGTAAGCGCCGACTTACAGAGTGAAGTATCACTGCCCCACAAGCTGGTTGTACGGTAACACAATCACTACTGTTCTTTTTCCATTTCCAAACGGTCCTAGTGGGTAATAAGGGTAATAAGGGTATTACAATGAGACCTAGAATAACTGTACTGCCTTGTAAACGTGATTGCAAGCATACATTCTTGCATGCAGCATTATTCGATAGGCGCTGCACGGAGCCCTCAACACACAAATTATGAATTGTTTCAAATGACAGACGAGAATTAAAAGCTCTATTTTATAAACTTACAAAATCGCGTGGCTAAAACAGCACTTCTGTCATATGAACATCGGTGCACTTTCAAGTAGGAGAGCTCCGTCACTCACGGGCTATTTCCTTGACGATGTATGCCAATTGGCGCGCCAAATCGTTTTTAAATCCTGCAAGTGGAGTGCCTAAAAATGTTTTTTACTCTGGTGATAAGCTGAAGCCCATGCCGCAAGAGTATCAAGAGCGCCTCGCTCTTGAGCGTTGCCCAGAAACGCAGAACGTATTCGAAACTCGGAGACAGGTACTACCCAAGGCCTCCTTTCCTGAGGCGTCGCCGGGGAGCAGGTGAGGCCAGCGTGATTTTGTGTAAAGTGAATCCCAGCAGCACACCCGGCATGAATGCCAGCAGCAACAGCTGGGGCTCCCTGAAAACCGAGAGAACTGCGGAAAAAAGCTTCCCTCTATTAACGCGCTGAAGCACTAAAAAAAAAAATATCCGAAGTCATGCGCGCATCCGAAGTCAATGCGCCTGATACTGTAAGCACCCGTCAGATCGCAACGGGTGACGCAGTGTCTCCTACAGAGTGCAGAATATCAATGCAGGGCATAATATTCCAGCTCTAAGAAGAATAAAAATTTCGAAAATGAAAATAATGCAAGAAACCCTGCAAACAAATACAATATTCGGAGCAGTGCGTTGTAAAAAGAATGCTTGAATGCAGTGATTTTGTGCGGACGAAGGGAATTCCTTTCCAAAGTGTTGCGCTTCCCACTTTTGTTGGTATTGCTTGAACGTATACGTAGGTCTTTCAATACTCGTTTATTTTATCCACCTTGCTTCCTGTTTGCTCTCACAGGCCACGGGGCACAGGTATCAAACCGGAAAGATCGCTACGTTGTGCCTGCCCTTCGTGGAGTAATACTTTCTTCCCGTCTGAGGGGAAAAGCAGAAAAATTAAAACGCGAAAGGGAGGCTTCAGTAAGAAAAATATCTATCTGCAAGAAACACGATGACAAAAAACAGACAGAGGTACAGCGGAACGACGTTCAGACACATAGCCTGCGTATATTGCTACTTTCAAACGAGAAAACGGCAAAAGCGTTCAAGCGTGATAGGAAGGCACAGCTCGGCAGGTTCCTTGACAGCAACGGAAGCCCGGAAGAAGCAGCATTGGAAGCGTATGATGCGCTCAGAAGACAAAACGATAAAGAAAGCAGAGAAAAGGAGCAAAAAAAAAAATATCGCGTATCAGAGGACACACGTCTCTCTGTAGGCCCCGTGGTGAAGCCTGCCGTGGCATGAGGGAAAACGTCGGCAGGGATTCTAACGCACGGACTTTGTGGGGGAAAAAATGAAATGCAGGTGCTGAGCTCATGGAGATTTTCGGCGCGGAATCCGGTTCAGTTCACGGCACTACGGACCGGAAATCGCTGAAATGCGTTGTTTACGGAGGCGGTTTAGCGTCTGCCAACAAAAGAGCGCGCTACAGTCAGGAGCAGAGCTTCAGTCGAGATTTGGAAAGCGTTGCAAAATGGGTTTGAGGTGTTTGCACAACTCTTCGCCAGTTTTCATTCAGAATTTTTTTTGTGGTATCTTAGGACGTATTTTTGTTCAATGGTTTAATATGTTCTTCCCCTGCAGGCGTTGCCGTTAGCCGAGCCGCGCGAAAATATAGCAGTTTGTTGTAAAACCGGGTTAGAACTCCAAAGTGTTCATTTTCGGCTGTGCTGTTTTTTAGCACGTGGTTTTCTTTTGCGGTATGGGTCAGTTCTGCTTGACAGAATTGCCATGAAAACAAACAACAAAATATTGCAAAGTAGAAAGACGAAGCGCAGACGGGAAGAGGCGAGTTGGCGGACAATGTGTAATATTCAATGTGTCACAGTGCTAAAAACAAGGAAATTGCACATCAAATTTCGCAGTTTTTTACACTCGTCGTGCCATCTTCTTCGGAAATCAAAGAAAGAAGTTCATAGGGCAGTGAAAACCAACCATTCTCCTTGGCGCAGGCCGGTTTTTAGAACAAAGGCGCAGACAAGGAAAAGCTGCGATCGTGAAGTTGCTATTTCAAGAAGTAATGTATATTCCTGTGGTAAAAAAAAAGAGAGACCTGATAACAAATCGTTTTGCACTGCATCTATTTAAGCGAAGGAACAAAAGCCACATTTCTCACCTACCTTTCCAATGGGCATTAATATTCTGCAACGCATTGAAACTGCAGCATATTGACCATAACGCAGAAATAGAACAATGCAACTGATATTCAGGACAGCCTACAATTTCAACACGAAATAAACAAACAAGGTTTCCCGCGCGAAATTGTTTGTTTGCCCATGTTGAAATTCTATTCTGATCCGTGTATAAGCTACTGTGAACCGACTAGCTCAGATTCCGTTATATACAAGAATCGAGCTTGGTTTTTTGGCGGAACCTAAAATCCATTGATATAGGCTTTTTTGAGACTACCCCACAAGTTCCGCTGCCGCAGAGTTCGCTGACCAGCATACTCATGGCCCTCGCTCGAATGCGGTGTTGGATTTTAGAGCTCTTCTCGAGCAGGCCCGCCTATTCGGAGGCTTGACGAGAAGCGCAGCTTGCAGCAGGATAGTGTAGTGTTCTCACAATGGAGGACGCTCATCAGGTGCGAGCAGTGGAGCGCCAGGTGTCCTGGCAACGCTCCGCTACTACCGCCGAACCCCTCTTCTTCTCAGACTTGGCAACGCCGCCGGACCTCAGCCCACGTCTGATTGGTCAACGCCTTGTCTGCGCCCCTGTTCTACTTTCGCGTGCTCGTCGCGTGAGCCCGGCGTGAACGACAGCTCACCCAGACTTGTTTTTAGAGCGAAGCTTTACTAATAACGTCGAGTGGTCTCGCCGTCGCGTAAATTTGACCTACATTTGACCGAAGGAGCGCCGTATCCTTGGAAACACATCACGTGCCTCGCCAGACCGAGCTCCGCCGACGGCCACGTTTGCCGCCGCCATTCCAGCTTGGCGCATATGCGCTCTCTGCTGCTGGTTCGTGCCTGACCACGTGACTCGCCGCATACATGCGCGGTTTGAGCGAGAGGCCGGGTTTCTTCTCTAATCGTTGTTCGAGAGCTGGAGGTTTTCAGCTGTCGTCGGAGAGCGGTGTCTGATCACCTTGCGGATACCTCCCGTCGCGCCGGTCGGCTCGGAAAACGCAGGAAGCGGGACCGCAACCGTAGACAAATGCAGGCTTTGGACGAATACTTTAATAATTGCAGCTAAATCAAAGGTTAACCAAGCAAAACCCAGTCTTAACGAAGCTAACCCAAGCTTTCGGTTTGCATATCCACGGTTGGCCGAGCATATAGCCGCAGCCTTTTTTTCTTTTTTTCGGCCCGCGTGGCCTTGTTGTCACAATTTGCCAATGACTGTATCAGCGGCAGTTAGAAACTCACGTCCAATTCCCAACTCCCAGTTTGGCTGTGACGTGAACACACCCAAACACAGACATGCTTTTTCAAGCCAACCTAGAGTGATGCTGAAGAATTCTCTTGTGATAATAGAAATTTTAGGTGGGTCCGCCTTTTTTTTTCATCCTGAATTCTTATTAAGTATCTGCGGAGCCCTATTTCGGAAACTTCGGTTGGTTTCTGCAAATGCTCGTAAACATCACAGTTTATAGCATTATTTAGCGGTGATTCA
This sequence comes from Haemaphysalis longicornis, assembly GCA_013339765.2. Taxonomy (NCBI): domain Eukaryota; kingdom Metazoa; phylum Arthropoda; class Arachnida; order Ixodida; family Ixodidae; genus Haemaphysalis; species Haemaphysalis longicornis. The sequence continues at coordinate 67,598,453 of CM023457.1, forward strand.
CACTGAAATGCATTCTGCCAGTATACGGTTGCTTACATTATTAAAATTTCACTATCGCTTCCATACCACTGGCTCAAAGGTGATAGTTGTCTTATCTAGAGCTTCATGGTTGGAAAGCGCAAAATAACCTATGGCGCTTGCACTTCGCAGCCATTGGCGCGCGTCCCGCAGGCCGCGGAAATTCACATCTCGTATAAGGTCCTAGGTGCCTACTCCTGCATTCGTTCTTTCAGAAATAAAAACAAGATTTTTGTTTACTCCTTACAAAAATATGCAAAAACAAAACACGTCTTTCAGAAAACAGTGTTCCGAGCGAAGCCTGACCGAAGGGAAAACTACAAAACGTCCCTTTTGAGAAAATCAAAACGCAAAATCGTTGTAATCTAAACGCGAAACCATTGAACGAACCCAACGAAACCCTTTCTTTCGCCGTTTTTTACCACAACTCCCGGCAGAGGGAACCAAGTGGGGCCTACCTATGCAGCAAGTGATGGTCAACTGATTGAGCCACCTTCTCCGGAGAGCACTTGCGGTGTGCATCGGGGAGCGACCGGGGCCAGCCAATACATCATTCGCTTGGAAAAAAAAATTAGCAGTGGCTTAGCTCGGCTATGCCAGGATATACGTAGCGTGAGCTAAGGTTCAGCAATCTAATCCAATTCAATCGAATCCAATGCAATCTAGTCCAGTCCAGTCCAGTCCAGTCCAGTCCAGTCCAGTCCAGTCCAGTCCAGTCCAGTCCAATCCAATCCAATCCAATCCAATCCAATCCAATTCAATTAAATTCAATCCAATCCAATCCAACGACCCGGGTCGGCCGGGTCGGCCGGGCCGACCCGGCCTCACGAGCACCGGTCGATCAGCTCTAGCCTCTCTAAAGCTTAACCCTCTCACGGAGACGGGGGACGCCACCGTGGACCCTCTAGATATGAGGAAAGCGCTGAAACTTCACTCGTATACCGACAAAGATGCACCGTCAGCACCATAGCGCACGAAGAACGGCTAGGGCAGAATCCCTTCAACGCAAATACAAAAAATCCCTGGAAGTTCTATACACTAACGCCACGGACTATGCCCGGTGTAAATTCAAAAATACGGTAACCGGAACACGCCTTTCTACCCTCACTAGCTTAACAGCATGGATGGACACGAGGCTACATGCTGAAGATACGGATACGGCCAAACCCGAGCATCCACCATCATCAATGACTCCCAAGCGGCGTAGAGAAATTATGCGGCTGGAAGAATTTCCATGATTGCTTTAAACATCATCCTTCAACCACATCGGAAAAACATAACGATCATCTGTGCGTCAGCCCACTCCTACCTCTGCGGAAACCAGGCGGTGAATTTTTTGGCTTCAGATTTACTCAACTGAGTACCATTAGAAACAGAGGAAAGGACAGGTACCCTCTTCTCCCGTACAAGGAGCATTACCGGCTCGGCCGAGTATGATAACCTCCAGTCTCTGAGCAACTTACAAGGCCGTAACGGACGGCATTTCGTCAACTATAGATTATTAAATACTCACATTCTACGAGGCTACACGCTATACACCCCACATTTTACTATCACCTGTGCAGACATTGCGGTGTCCCGGCCACGCTTTGCTACATCTTTCGCTTTAAAAGAAAGCTTCTGCCAAGGAAAGGAAAACAGAGTAATGGGCGGAGAAAAAAACCTGACTCGCTTACTTGCAAAAGGACGTGGCGAATGACTCATGGAGTGAACAAGAAACCACTACGCTTTCTTTTTGCCGGATGGCATCGCTTTACCAATTTGGCGTTTTTCTACGCTGCTGCACCGTGTAAAAAGCGGCTATTCCTGTCGATGGAGTGCACCAGGCGAAATGGGAAAAGAAGCGTGTAGAGAAACATGCAACTGCCAGCATTGGAAATTTATGGCGCAGAATGAATTATTTACTTCAAGATCTCGCACTGAAGCTTTGTGGGGCAATGTAAACAAGCCGTCGTAGCCAGATCTTGAGAGGAAATTGATGGTCGTGCCGTTCAGCCTTCCTCCTTCGCAAATGTTTGCACTCAAAAGTTTCGGGACATAACGGTGATGGCCTTTCCAATGCTAGTAATGGGAGTGGAGTGAAAGGAGCAATTTTATGAAATATTTGCCTCGTATTTGGCAAGGCAGCTTCACTTTGCGTGCGGGGAAAAAGGCTGCTAGGACACACAAGGGAGAGACGGCATCAGGCGAATAATAGCTGCACGGGATATTGCCCGAGCGGCGTGTGAGTACTCATCGGGTTATTGCCTGAGCTACGCTCCGCAAATGCACACGAGGAAGATTTGTAGAGAAACTGTTCGGCTTTCGTGCAGAATACAAACTGAATATTCGAGCAGAAGGCTCTGAGAGTGTTAAGAATGTTCGTGAATTGGCTTCCCCTGCGGTCGTTATAACACCGTAGGCAATCATGCGTAACGTTGAGCGGAACTATTCAGTAGCAGAACGGTCTAAGACTGTATTGCTGTTATGTAAGTTTGAGATATACAACTTTAGATTCAAATATGGCTAAAGTACTGTTTCAGAGGAGAGAAAAATTAAATAACCATCGTTTAGCAAATAGCAGCGTTCGGTTCATCTTAAACGTTTGGCTCAGAAAACGTACTGCTGTGTCTTACTAACAAGGATGCGAATGTTACTGTGAAGAGGACCACTGACCTAGACATCAAGGGGCCCTGCACCACATACTACCGACTATTCGGAATGCATGTTAGGGGTAAACCCTATTGTACCGTCAATCTCCTCCCGCAAGAATTATAAATATCCCATTACGTATCACCGGGTTTACGCGAGAGGCACATGCGTTGCCTCTCAACTTGACCTCAGACTTCGCAATGACGGCGACCAGCTCGCTCCCTGAAGGGGGGGCTCATGATGTTCTCTTCGGCGGCCGACGATACATCAAAGGCCGGGGAGTCTGCCCTTTTTCTCCGCAACGTGCAGTAGTCTTTCCTGTGTGATGCGGGTTAATGCAGCAACTGCTTCCTGCTCGCAAGCAAGCGCTTCATGCTTGTAGGCCGTTTTTGAAACAACAGACGCTTGTCAAGTAGTCCCGTTGAAAATGAGCTACTGAGTTGGTCACTGCAACTACGCGCGCTCTTCAACCCCCCCCCCCCCCCCCCCCCAACACACACACACGCACACACGCACGCACACACACACGCGCGCCGTTATTTATGGCCGTTATTAGCTATGATTATGCACGCGCGTGCCCGCGCACGCGCATGAGCACAGCTGTAACTGCCCCTCTCTCATTCGCGGCTGGCGAAATGAGGAACAACAGCGGTTCCCAGTACTACAGTTTGCGGTTGCGCAACCCTAGACTAAAAGGGTGCCAGTTATCACTTTTGCTTGTGCCTCCACTCCATTCTCAAACTAAGCAACGTACAAAACAGGAACGTGATATAAGGGAGGAGCTTTGCCGCGGTCCTCACTGCCTTGCATGCGTAATCATGCGAACGGCAATTAAACTTCGAAGTTCGATATCTCGGAGTAGGGATGCGTTAAAAGAATTCTGCCAAATGAACCTGCGTGGGAAGACGATTGCGTCTAACTTTTACATAGAAACATGCCTGCTTACTGCAGCCAATAAAAAGTAATTATTCAAGTTTAGTTAGTTAGGCCGCTGAGATCACTAATTACCACCTCATTCAGAGTCCCCCTCGGCGCATAACTTTACTGTAGAGTTAGGGTTCACGTAGATCTAAGCGCCTAATTAAAAAAGAACTGTCTACCTAACTTTGATCACCCTGTATATGACTTCTTAATTGACCAGACGCGTAGGCTAGAGAAGAAAAACAATAAAAGTATGGCGCAGCGAAGTTCGAGATGCAATGCAATTGGCTGAGAATGCGGGAATTACCTTGGGTTCGTGTGCTTGAAAACAATGATGAATTTTGATACCGCAAGCACTGCGAGCACCTCTCAATAGAAGTGGTGTTGAGATGTACTTGTTAATGAATGTCTGTCCCAGGGCGAAATGCCAGAGGATGTTTTCAGATAATTGATTTCCTATATTTATTTTGGGCTCCTGAAGGCTTTCGCCATTTTTCCCTTGGCAATCTTCGGGATCTTTAGGCTTTATTTCATTTGTAAATTCCTGAGTGCGCTTCTTTTCAGTTTAGAATTTTCGCTATAACAGGGCCGGGTACTTTTAAAATATGCGACGGCCTCGCTAACAGCATTTTCGTTGGGAAAGGTTTGTTGCAGTTTTTTTTAATTCTTAACTACTGCTAAGTTACGTATGCTTTAAGGTGTATAGTTATGGCCGTTATTAGCGTTGGGAGTAAGGTTAGTCCCGAAAACCATCAGGGCCTTTATTAATTGCGCTGTCAGCCATTACCCTGGTACCAACAAGAAACGCACACGGTCTTCGTTATCCTCGTGCCTTAACTTAAACCGAGCATTGTTGCTGTGCTCACGTACCCAATGAGGTATGTTTTTGCTGCGAAACAAAACCTGCTCTTTCTTTTACTGGAACCTGGATAGCCAGCGGGTAATTATTTAGGCTGCTTTTAATTTTTCCCGGAAAAAAAAATGTGAACAGCTCAAGTAGCTTTGGGAGAAAAGGGACTTCGGCATCGCCGAGGTAAAAAAAAGTACTTCCGCGAACTCCATTCTCGAAGGAATGCGAGTGATGTCCTTGACGCAGCGAAAGCGCTAATTGCGCGAGTTTCCCGAACGGAAAGGAATGCGGCGGCTGTGCTTTCTGCGCAGGTTCTTTTTTTTTCTTTTTGTAGTGTTTCGTTCGTGGTTAGGTTAGCTTAAGCTGAGTGTGATGTTAGCCCGCACGCTTTGGGACGCATAGTTCGAAGTAGTCGCTCTTGTGGACAGAAATGCGGAATACGTGAGTGTAACTAAGAAAACACTATGCTCGCAAACTTTGCGCAATTGAAGTTTACCCACGATGATTGTCTGAGTAACAATGGACCAAGTGCTTCCTCAGTCACGACCAGCGCCACAGGAGTCACTAAGGGGTATACGGCATCTGCGACGGTCGTCAGTCAACAATTGGACTCTTCGTAAGTTGTTTCGCACTAGGCCGCAGAAAAAGCATTCCTCCCTTTTGTCTATGTGTCCAAGCAGACACAGAACTGCAGAATTGCGCGGGAACAAAAAGAGGGGACTGAACTGCTCCGTTAATTCGAGCACGCAAATAAATTATCTTGTGAGAAAAGGCAACCGTTTATTAGCTTCAACGTAAGTTCAGTGGGAATAAAAAAGAGATTATTTCGTAAATGATACAAACTGAGGTCAATAAAAAATATTTGTACTGCACGCTTACTGGAAACGTGCACTGCAGCGATGTCAAGCGCGGCACCATTTCAGCACTCGCAAAGCAGTACATAGTCCACTTCCAAAGCCAACCCTACTGAATAAATATGGACATAATAGCAAGCCCATGTCGTCTCAGAAGAGGCGGCGCGCATGTGTTCTACCCCCCATTTTTGTAATCGTCGACACCTTAAACATTCCTAATCTTTTGCACGTTCTCTCGCATAAACTATAAGAAGATGTCAGCGACTCAAAGATGACCAAACAACGAAAAGGAGCTTCATTAGTTCCTCGTGACACGCAGCAAGGAGATTCTTATATGTCACACAGACAGTTGTTCTTATTGCACGCTGTAATTTGTACCGTCAAATTATTTTACAATGGCGCTATTTGGACTTCTTTGATGTGTCAACCGGAGCGATTATGGTTCAGACCTATCAGCAGAATATCACAAATATCTGGTAGCATTCAATCTCGTAGAAATGCTATACAGATGAGGAACGGCTGCAATTTGTACCAACATTATTATTGTCAACACAGCGCGAAAAAAGACCAGGGACGAACGAAGACTACAAACAACGATTTACACTCTAGCCGGAACCCATATGCTCTTAGGCAACATTAATAAACCTGTTGGTGGGTATAATACCGCCAGAGCAGATCGTAGAAGCCTGAGGCTCATCTAAAATGCAGCTTTCTCAGGGTAGTAAAACCCGCAGAAGCACCAAAAAATCAATAGATTTTACAATATTTTACATTCGAGCAGCTTTGTGAACCTGGCCTTTTGTTCGTGCAGTTAAGCTGTAATTTGAGGTGTTACAAGACCTCCTCAAAACGGCTAGATTTCGGTGTGGGAAGGCTGAGAAAGCTAAAGCCGATGGGTGAAAAAAAACATAAATAAATAGAAATAAATCCGGTAACCACTGCTCAGTGATTGGACAGGTTGTGCATACCACGTTCGCCGAACTAAACAAGCCCCCAGCCAAGAAAAAAGCAAGAAACTTATCGGACAGAAACGTTGAGCCACCCGTTTATACGCGCTGCCTGTTGTTTGAGTGCACACGCCTGTCACACAACAAAAGACAAGTCTACATGATTTCGTATTCCAGGAGAGATAGGAAGTACCCACGTGTCCAACAGGCACCAACCTGGGGAAACGGCGAGATTTTAATCCAATGTTGAAGGGAACGCAAAGGACGAGGATGGGACGCTAACATCCGCGCTCTTTCAGACAACTCGAGGTGGTCGGTATGATGAATTATGATGATGATGATGATTATCGTCGAAAGGTGCAAGGCCAGCAGAGGATAAAGAGCGCCCAAAAATGATCGGTGGGATGAAGCCCGGTAGGCTCCCCTAAACACCAAGCACGCCTTACTCAGAGTTGGGAGTGCCTAGCACTAACCTAGCTTTTCTGGTTGGGAAAACAAAAAAAGGCGGACAATAAAAACTGAGAAAAAAAACACATTTGTACATATTAAACACTGACGCACCTTCATTACCAATTAAGGCATCTGAATCGGGGGGATAACTTTTAAAGCGAAGATTTCTATGGCTCACTGGTGCCTTCCATCGTTACGCCAAAAGGCACTGCAGGAAAGGCAACGCACACAGTGAACGCCACAAGAGAAAAAAAAAACGCTTCCCGTTTTACTAGCAATCGAACTTGGGCCCCTCCCTTTATGAAACCGTTGTCTATCCTATTGTGCCATTCCGGCACAAATTTTGTATATTGGAATTTGACTCACTCAGGTTGCATGCGAGAAAGCTTCGCGTTTTAGCAATATTTCGGTTAAGAATGAGGCTTTTTCTTTATTTCTAAGAAAACTTATTGTTGTAATAGACGGGACACGTTCTTGAAAAGGCTGACAATACACTGAACGTAAAACTATTGAAATACTTTTTTACTTTTTTTTATTTCTCTGTAGTGATAGTGCGCCGCGCTTAAATAGTAGTCAAACCTTTCTCTAGAGGTGTGTTAAGGTTAATATCTAGTCACAGGACAATGTAGTTCCGCCCTTACGTCAAAATGTGCAACCGGGCTTGCACACCGATGGGCATGTGCTGTAAGACAACTACAACAGAAAAGAGGGCACGAGGGCCTTGGTTCGAAATCTTGGTTCAGACGAGTGCCTTAGGTGGTGACCTTTTTTCGCACATAACCTAGCTTGACGTGTAAAGATTGAAGAGGGGAAGGGGAGTTTAGAGTGGTACGGACCGAATAATGAAGCTTAAGTCCAGCTAAGGGAAGTGATTTACGTGTGAGCACGGGTGCGGCACTGACTCTTGACGTGCTGACAAAATGGCTGTGATATATTGCGTCGGACTCCATAAGACTGTAGCAAAATGCACTCGACGCGTATCTCCTCAACGAATACATTAATGTCGCAGGCGCCACCGCTTTTTACCTCTACCGTTACGTGAAAGATGAAGCGAATTTAAATCTCATTTAGTTCTTTACCAAAATAACAGCTCAGCCGCTGCAATGCGGGAGGCTGTGCATATATTTTATGGATGTTTTCATGATTGTTTTGATTGCAGCAGAACCGACCGCAGGGCTAGGTGGTTTTGGTTTATCGTAAACGGCGCTTGAGGACCTAAACGAGAGGAGACGGGACGGACTTCAGACGCGGCTGTGTTTGCCCCTCTTTTCTCCTCGGCGTCTTCAAGAGCTGGTTACGATGCTATGACTCTCCCTGCTGTGTATGATAACCGAGTCGCTAATTTCGTTTTGAACGCAAGAACATGTGAAGAGCAGTAGACACAAGAGTGCAGGAGAGCAGAGCGATAAGAGGGCTCTTCCATACTTTACCGCGGAGCGTGCCCACGGCTGAATTTAAGGGATTTCATCCGAAGCCTAGCATACCGTCTGCGCATGCTTGCAAGCACGCTTGCGAGATCGCGAGGAAAGTGAGTTTTGACGTTGGCCAACGGCTTCTGTGTTTGTTGTGTGTCTAGACAGTTCGCCCACGTCTCTACTTCCCCCCAAAAAAGCGTTAATGCTCCTTCATATTACTGCAGTCTCCCAGACACTAACCGCTGCATATTTTCATGCTATGCATCCTGGGTAAAATAAGGTGCATGTTTGGCTGCCGATTCGCCTTACGTCACGTTTTCATGGGTTCGATTATTGCGCTCGCAGCCAGACGAGGCAAAAATGGCTTTGTGATTGATGCGAGTTTTGTGAATACGAGACATAATGAACAGCTTCGTTCCAAATTGATATCGCTTTACAGTTGGCTGCTCCCTTGGTGGGTCAAAACATGGCAACTAGACGTAAATGAAGGACATATTGGTCCTGGGACCTGTTTACGTCAGACCGAGAAAAAAAGCAAAGCAGAAAGGCGCTAGCAGAAAAGGGCCAATGGAACAAGTATGGCAATTAAATTGCATAGTGGCAATTGAACTTCAGCTGCACCATGTATATCGTTCAAATTGTATTAGTAATTTACTATTTTTTCATGAATATTAAAAAACGGATCGGTCAAAAAGTGCTTCCTTCTTCTCCCATGGTATCTATAATATTCGAGCATAGGAAGAAAATTGATCACTCCAGAAATCGCTAAGGCCACGGAGAACGCCCGGATTGTGTAGGGTAGTATTTCTTATTGACTGGTTGAACCACCACAGGTTACTGATTTTGCTCTGCGTCTTGCCGAAATTGAATGTAACAGCGCTGTGTGATTACAGCCAACTGTACGAGCACAATGAACGACCTGCAACAACGCATACCCTGTACGACTTTTACTAGACCCGCCATGACATGTTATAACGTACATGGGGCAGTACGACTTGTGGCAGTACAGAACAGTACGAAGCATGTGGCAGTAGAGAACATGCGGCGGTACGAAACATGGCAATACGAAACCGTACGAAACATGTGGCAGTACGAAACGCCTGCAAAGCGTTCGTGTACGAGCTGTTAACGTTTGCAGAACCGACGACGATAGCTTTCAATTTTATACTATGTTAGCATGAAGCTTATGGTTCTGCAAAGCTTCAAAACCACTATATCGGCTGCCAGAACTTCTGGTCAGTGAACGTTGAGAAAATCTTCAAGACAAAAAAAGAATAAGCACCATTGCGAGAAGCAAGGAATTGATGTTTGTACGGGTTTAAAAGCTGATGAAAATCTTAATACGGGAACCGCGTTACCAAGGCTCGATGCACCTCTTGTAGAATAAGTGTAAACCGCAGCACTAGTACAAGTTGCCGCTGTACACGCTATCACTTTTCCAGATTTGCATAGTAATACACAACGCTGCAAAAGACTTAGCACGCTAAGACAATGTTTTTACTGAAACTCCAGGTTTGGTGGCGGTCTCGCAATTTATAGTAATGATTTCTCGGAGCTTTGGGCTGATAAAATGGGATGAATTCACACACAGGCCGCTAATGACGCCATGAACGTACAGCACGTTTCAGCTGGACGCCGCGCGGAAATGGTAGTGACTGTGTTAGAATGATGCAACTACAGTTAAAACGTGATGTAATGAACCTCTATGTTACAAAGTCCTGCATTTAAAAAAAAAAGTGTTTTAATTCCCCCAGTGCCAACCCTATTGAAACCGATGAGTTTGCGACATCTTTGTAACGAAGGCATAGCGATGGTTAACCTTGATGCAAAGAATTAGCTACACTGATTGGCCACTCTTTTTTGCACTTTAGCTGAAAAAATCGGCGAAGATATGCACTAATTTAGCGAACTTGCCCGCATCGCAAACTACCATGCGTTTCCAGTGTGAGCATGGCGTCGGTTCGGGGCTAGGCCCGCCTGTAGGTGTTTAGTCGCACGTCTCCACTTCTTTCTGCGGTGTAGGTCCGTCGGTCATGAATTCTGCTGCCGAGAAAACGATGTTTTCTTTTTAAGACAAGCTTGCAACTTCAGGTGCAGTCTCCGCCGGCGAAAATGATGAACGTTGTCACCCGGCTCAGTATCCCAGCTAGCACCCTGTCAAAAAGTTTTAGTACGCCAACGAGCATCAAGTTCGCGTAAAGGCGCCCTTTCAGCACAAGTTTTTGTAGCGTCAGCTACAAATGCCGAAGTTGAGCAGTTTCAGCGTGGACCTTGAAGGGCCCTGCTGCGCAAGCGCAGGAGCAATTGGATTTGATTTGATTTGATTGGATTAGATTGGATTAGATTGATTAGATTGGATTGGATTGGATTGGATTGGATTGGATTGGAAATACAATCCAATTGGAGTACGGGTGGGCAGACAATTGGGTCTGCACATTCGCCGGTCTGCGCATTCCCAGAGGGGTAACGAGCCCAGTGCGTGCCCAGCTGTGCGGCTGCATTGCGCAGTAGCCACGTCTGACGCTGCGGCGCATCCGCTTGATGGCCATTTCGCGTGCCTCCTGGAGAGCCGTGCTGCGCGTGCGCGAGGAGCAGTTACTGGACTGGACTGGATTGCGTTGGACTAGACTAGATTAAATTGGATTGGATTACATTGGGTTGGATTGGATTGGAAATAGTTTTAGCAGCAGTAAGCACTATAACCAGCTAATTCTAGACAACCACGAAACCTGAATAACCAGGTGTACCTTAGCTCACACTACGTATATCTTGGCATAGCCGAGCTTATCCACTGCTAATTTTTTTCTAGAAACTGTTTAACGTACTTCATTTACGGCAGCTTTAGCACGAAACCTCCATATAGCGAAAACCTGCATGTAACAAAAAATTGCGAATTTTTATCAACTTCGTTAAATCCAGGTTTAACTGTATCTGCATTTTTAAGGCTACTGAACGGTGAAGTCAAAGTTAAACGAGTCGTCCCACACGATAGTATTGTAAAGCAAGCATATTTATTTAATGTCGACGCTTTACGCTGCTCTGGCAGGACTGATTTGGATGAACAGAACAAAAAGGAAGAGATTGTTCTCTCTGGGTTTGTGCTGTTCATGTCAGTGCCACCGACTTTAGTTCCTGCGGCACTCACTGCTGGCTTGCGAACAGTGTGAACATATTGCGCCTTCTTCCTGTAACAGCGACGCTCACCTTAAATCATTTTCATTTCAAGTCGCATTTCTTAATGCCATTTGCTTGTCCTTTAACTGCAGTGTCCTTACTGCAACCGCGCTAGTTATTCCTTCAACTTTAAACGCGATATCGTTATATGACGGGCTGAGGGAAAATGTTTTGTCCTTTCGACTTGCCTACGATGCTTCCAAAATCTTATGACTCGGGCGTAAACAAACTCATCCCGAATAATCATGCTATACGCTGCGAAGTCAGCCTACCCAGCCTCGATTCTTTCATGCTCAAAAATGGTCAGCTGCCGTGGGAAGCTCACGGCAGATTGAATCATTGTCACGAGCTGCGGCGTTAACATACTCTCCCACAAGTCCCACTAACCCACTCAAGAGAATCAATCGGTCAGGGAAGGTGATAGCTGCAGTCCGAAGCTCATGGCGGATTCAGACAGACACACTGGTACCGTGAAAAAATCATATAATACGGTGGCTACAAATACGTTAAGAAGTCTTAGAATCATGTGCAGTGATTTATTTCAAGGAGCGAACTTTGCCGGGAAAGCTTAGTTTTCGACACTCTTTGTGCCAAATAAATTCCCTTGGAAGAAAAAAAATTCTCCAGTAGTCACGTATCTATTGTTCGGTGTACAAACAAAAAGAAATTGGCCTAGCTTGCACTAGTGGTGCAAATCTGGAGAAACAGCAGAGCTTGCGGCCTGTCTCCTTTCGTTGAAGTCCCGGCTATTACACCTTCATCATCATCTATTTCCGAACTTTCTTCCGCACGTTCTTCATGACCGGCAGGCACGGATCGTTTTACAATGCGGTTCTATTCTATTTAATCTACACGTTTCTCCTTCTCGCCGCAAGGAGGAGAGTAATTATTGCTCCGACGATGCAGATGCCATAAAATACGTATGCAAGAATGTACGAAAAGGGAAAAGCTTTTCATTGACGTCCTGCATACATTGTGTTCTGCAATAAAATGTCAATATTTCCAGCATTGAATTTTAGCTGAAAAGCGTAAATTTACTCTTTCAGGAGAAATCTGTCTTAATTGAGTGTTGCTTTTTTTTCGATTTTCTCCTCACCTGTTCGCAGATCCACAGAACACGCGTGCTGTGGTGGTAAACGAGTCGAGCGTGCGCATCTGCTGGCAGCGACCTCTGTACGGCAACGTATCTGGTTACGTGGTCAAGTACAAGGCGGTTTCTGAAAATGTCACTTCCTTTGTAAACGTCACGACGAGTGAAACGGACAAGTGCGTGCCCGTAAGTGGGCTGAGGCCATGGATGGACTACGAGTACCGCGTGTACGCCTGGAACCGCCGTGAGGAAGGCATCGGGAGCCCCGTCGACCGCTTCGCCACCCGCATCGACTGTAAGTATTGGGCCTAAAGAGGAGTACACGTTTTTATACCAACGTCTTGTATAAAAATTGCTGGCGTAGATATCCGTTTGCTATTTTATAAGAAGTCTTCAATATCCATTCAATTAGTTTTTCACCCCGATTTCAAATCACTCATTCGTTCGCTCCCTCGCTCGCTCCCGCACTCACTCACTCACTCACTCACTCACTCACTCACTCACTCACTCACTCACTCACTCACTCACTCACTCACTCACTCACTCACTCACTCACTCACTCACTCACTCACTCACTCACTCACTCACTCACTCACTCACTCACTCACTCACTCACTCACTCACTCACTCACTCACTCCAGAAGCACCCTAAAAATAACTAAATTAAAAAGATCATTAGCGGCAGTTGTTGAGGCCGATGCTTAATTCGACAAAGTGCCATTATCCTTATTTTTGTTTGATTGTTTTCTCTTTGCCCGTGTGTCTTCATAAGCTCGGCCAAAGCAGCGTAGGGGAAGTTGAGGTGTGCGCAATTATGCTCGGTCTGTGATGTCATAAAGGCTCGTTTTATCAAGTGAGACTAACGACCACTGAAAACGACATCGGAAAAACAGTAGGATGCTGTACCAACTAGTCTACCTAGAAAGCTATCAAGACATTACAACATTGAGTTAATTTATACTTCACCCAACTGAACAACCGTTCATTTCTAGGCTTGGACAAACCAAAACCGCCCGTGTATCGTGTAAAACGTTAGACATAGCAAATGTAAACGCTAGTGTGGGTTATTCATCTTGACGCGGCCCAGAAAACTGAATTTAAACAGTTCGTCACTGTGGGCCTCAATGTTTTCTTTTGTTTATTTCAAATTGCAGACTGTCTTCTGGGTGTGTGCAAGCACGGCTCGTGCGAGACCATGGGCGAGCGTCCCGGCTACCGGTGCCTGTGCGAACCGGGATTCTACGGCGACGCCTGCGAGCACTTCGACCCGTGCTCGCACAACCCGTGCAAGACGTTCGGCACCTGCGTGAACACGAGCCACGGAGAGTACCGCTGCGACTGCTTCACCGGTTTCTCGGGCCGAAACTGCTCCGACTTCGACCCCTGCCTGCTGAAGCCGTCGGCCTGCCTGCACGACGGCGTGTGCACGTCCAACGCGTCGCACACCTTCACCTGCCTCTGCGTGGACGGCTACTACGGCAAGACGTGCCACCAGTACGACCCCTGCTTCTCGTCGCCCTGCATGCACGACGCCCGCTGCGTCAACGAGTCCGACGTCAAGTTCACCTGCCTCTGCCCGCCCGGATACGCAGGTGAGTTACGCAAACATAAAATCTACTTTAAGCAGATACCTACGTTAGGGACGCTGTACTGATATCACTCTGTTTGTCGTCTGCCTTGCCATCCCCTGGGAGGAAGGCTTCAGTACAATCACATTTTTGTTAACGTAAGCCAAATTTATCAAGCACGCCCAGATGCGGCGGTGATGCACGGACTTGAAAATCATTAAAATTGTGCACCAGCTCCTGGAAGTCTACATCATCTGGGCCGCTATTACGAGTCCTTCGAGGGGTATGAGCCGGCACACGCCCGCGTTCATATTCACCTGGCCGTTTCTCAAGACCGCGAAAACAAGCAGTCCCTTCGCTTTCGGAGACCCATTCTTCTTTCATCGAGCACGGAAATCCTATCCCAGTACTGCCACAAACGACGGCAGTTCCCCGCACCACAACCCCTTCTGTCCAGAGCCGAGGCGGCCGCGTTTCGCCAGCTTCAGAGGAACTTCTATCCCTAGGGCACTTTTCTCCATGTCCTGTACACCAACCTCTACTACGCTATCTGTAATTTTTGTACCCAGCCTCGCACTCACGTGGTATAAGACCGTAAGAAAACCGCATCCCTTACCCGAAATGTCTCACCTAACCTACGAGCACTGGGCGGGACAGCTGGCTAGAACCGAGCTCTGAGTCTAGCGTAGCCTGGTGGACAGGGCCTGGGCAGCTTGAGCGGACCAGGGCTTCCCGGACCAGAGGAGGCCCCCACCTGGCGGGCGCCCAACCATCAGCGCCTGAAGCTTGAAAAAATAGTTCACTCGCCCACTCACAAACTCACGACACGACGGAGTCGAATCTCAGTTGAATGTGTAGTGCTATAACAGGGTGTAAACACACAAAAATACTATCTTCGACAACTAAACAATAACAGATATCTGGCCGAAGCGTTGATAAAAAAATCCGAGGCTCTGTGAAAACATTCCAACACACCAAATATCCCACGATTGCAGTTATATGAAACGCAAATTTTCAGTGCAGTTCTCGACGTATTCTTTATTGCTTCAATGTTATATTTTATAACGACAATGCGGAGCTTTTAATCAATCAGGAAGCTGAGGAAATCACAACGGAAATCTTAATGGGCTGTGAAATGAACCGCTCCTAAAACGCCATATTACACCAGCAGATAAAACGCCAGTGGGTATGAATATGGCGCGAACGGAACGACCAGTGATGTTCTGTGGCGGAAATTTTCTCTGTTTTTTGGATGTAGTTTTGGCTGAAAGAGAAAAATAGAATGTTCAAAAGATGCAGGAACTTCAGGAGTCATATAGTAAAAAGGGAAAATAATGTCAGATTGAGCGGACGTCACGTCATTTATTACTTTGTTTTCTTCTTACAAAGTTCTCTTAACAGTTCGTCGGATTTATGTTCAAATACTCGAAATCGTGTTCCCGCAAGTCACAAGCATCGAAGACCGTTTCCAATACATCTCATGTAACAGGAGGGAGCATAAAGGACACAATGCTGCATGAGAAACATCTTGAAAATGTGAAGCGGCGGCGGCTAAGGGCTGAAGCCTGTTCGCATGTATTCGTGCCGCATATACTACAAAAAGTACTGCGGGTGCGTCTTAGGGTGCGTGTTGTCAACAAGAGATGGCGCCACCAGTCCCGGCGCTGAGCTAAAATGACCTAAATTACGCAACATTTTCACGTTCTTTTTCTTGCGGGCAGTTCTAATTTTAGCATGCAACGTAAGCATGCTGTTTGGTAGAACACGGGAAATGCATAGTCAAATGTTAGTCAGCGGCAGATGCAGTAGTATTATGTAAACCCTGAAGTCCTCGTTCTCTGAACGGCGATTGCGTCCGGAGGGCTACGCAAGGTAGACATAGGTGGCACTGGTTAACACTGGAAACTGAAGAGGAATCCACGTAAAGATCTATCAGCGGCAAAACGACAATGCAGGGAAATTTCCAAGGAATTCTTGCGAAGCCTGCGAGGAAAGACATCTGAAAATAGAGGCTGCGTGGACCTAGAAATGGGAATTTTTCGCCTCAGCTCGAAACATCGCTGTGGTCGACGTGGCTTCAAAACTCCCTCTTTGTGCGAGATAAGGAAGTTGAAAGAGAGAAAGTATTTAATGAAGTTTGATGGGGTGAACTCACTGAATTGCATGGGGTTTACAGGGTTACTTTAGATGCGTTTTAAATAATGAGGAAATTGGAATGTGAATGTCACCTGAATTTGTGAACCAAAAGAAAAAATAGATATATACGTAGATACAAAGAACAGTCTCACAGATTTATACTTTGACGTAGGTATGCCGTCAAGCATGCTCATTCCAAGATTAACTGTCACTTTTAGTGGTAAGGCACGTTGCTTCACTTGATATCGAATGAGGCTACACAGCATTCTAACGAATTCACTTATTTCACTATAGGTTACATAACATGCATTGATATCTTCTCTACGTGGAGTTTGTACACATCACCCGCCGCGGTGGCTCAGTGGCTAAGGCGTTGCGCTGCTGAGCACGAGGTCGGGTTCGGTTCCCGGCCGCGGTTGCCGCTTTTCGGATGGAGGCAAAAAGCAAAAACGCCCGTGTGTACGAGATTTCGTCGCACGTTAAAGATCCCTAGGTGGTCAAAATAAATCCGGAGCCCTCCACTACGGCGCGCCTCATCGTCTGTGTTACGTCGGCGCGTTAATTCCTTCAATCAATCAATCAGTCCGTACACATTGCCTCTATCACCAGCAGACATTTGATGCTTCGATTCGTACCCGCAATTCTGTGGGTAAGCTATAGGCCTGAGCTTACTTTCTGAAGTATAATAGATTATTCATCATGCGGTGAAGTTGTGTTAACTGAGGGATAGCATATGCTGGCAGTTTTCTGTTACTCAATAACAATAAATTGTCATAGGGACCCGATTGTGAGGAAACCGAGCCTCCGCGGGCCAAAGGGATCTTGCATACAATGCTTTTACAGGATTACCGCTTCAACTGTACGCATAACGCGTCGCTTTCGTAGCTGATTTTACTCCTCAACACAACGCCTGAATGTTTCGAGGACGGGGTTGTATGGTTTTGAGGGAGACCTCTGATGCTATACATTAAAGCCTGCAAGGTTTGCGTTGCATGCTGCAATCGTGAGACACTACCCTGCTTCAAATGTGCAGATTTCTGTAGTTTGAACACAATCACTATTATATTCGTTTTTTTATCCCCATGTTTAAGATGAGATTGTGTTTGATAGATTTTCCGTGTTCTGTTGCGGAAAACGTACAGTCTACTGGCAACAACAAGTAAAAAAGATGATGTTCACAAAACATTCTTTATGAGACTCGCCAAACACGTTAACGAGCGTATCCAGAAAGAATAAATTGCATCGGAATTTGGTACCACGGCTCGTCATGATTCAACTTTAGCAACACGGGGTCCCCCAGTACTTATGTTTCGGCCCCCTTGAGGTGAGAGCACGGAAGGAACACACCCTCTTCAGAGACTAATATGTTGCCTGTGTGTGACAAGAGTGTACCGCACTCGAAAAAAAAGCGGTTGCACAGCTCTGGACTCGCATTCTTTTTCCTGTGTCGCCTACGCTGAAACCGAAATTCCTTCTGTCCGGTGCGCATGTCCGTGTGGTGGAGAGGTAGAAATTCCAAGCGAATGGAGTGTTTACAAAGCCTTTCTAACGGGTGCCCGTCCTTCTGCACCGGCTCATGGTCCACTTCAGCTTCTGCGCTCCAAGTAAAAGCGCGAAGTGTTGTTCGAGGCTTTTAGCGTCATATCCGGCCCCACAAGAGCTTTACGTCGGCAAACAGCGGAAGGGCGCTGTCTCTGTTTGGTCAACCAACTGTGTCGCAAGAAGTGGGCGTGTACCGAAAGAAGAGACGGATAGTTGCTTCTCAGCTGCATGGTTTTCCTCGATATGTTGTGCGACTAAAAGCTTTTTGGCGTGTATTTTCCAACTACAATTCCACCGTTGTGGATAGTAGTCAATTTCACGTTTGTGGGTAAAAACTACCGCAAGTCTGGTGAGGGGTTACAGTCTGCAATCGGGTATTCCCAAAGGTGCAGGCTATCATACATAAATCGCCACATGTAACAGTTCACATTGAGCGTAAAGAAAAGCCCATGATTACGATTGAAGGAAGAAATAAGAGTTTCTTAGTTCGTTATGCTGACCAGAATTCTGTCAGGGAGGCTAAGCCTAGGGGGGTATAAAAAGCAGATATGCAAAATATCTTCGCACGGCTATTCTTTATCGACATACACACTGTGTTCATTGTAGAGTTTAGAAGGCTCTTTTTCTGTTTTCCAAAGACATGGAAGCTATCAGCCGCAACTGTGAATCAGTTACGTTTCGCGCCAGAATACACAAAAGTTACTAAAGCTCAGAAAAGTAATTTTGTCTTGTTTGCATTATTGTTGGCCTATTGATAGGCGTGAAATACCACTGTTGTGCTACAAAATACAATGATGAATCCTCTAGGTTTACCACAGGTACGGCTGTTTTTTTGAAAAGGCAATCAGTACTATAAGTCAATAAATCTTGGTTACATCAGTATTGCTGAAAATTTGCGCCACATTGATAAATCACTATGAAGTGTGCCTTTCAAGAGAAAGAACAATTTATATTGTTTCGTGCAGGTAGCGGAGGTATTTGCGAAACGGGAAAGCAAAATTATAGCGAGATAAATCTTGTAGCACTAGCATAACTTCACGATTGAAACCTTTTGATGTTCAGTTGCACGACACATGTCATCCTGATGCATGTTATTTATCACGTCGTCCTTACAACAATATCTGCTAGAACAAAGATGGAACTTTAATAAGTGCGTGAACACTAGTATAGTGATTCATAAGGCAATATGTCCGTGCAGTGCAACCTATCGCAGTGTCACTACCCCAGACAGTAGCACATCGTCGCAAAGCTGTATTCTTCACACGTACATTTTACAACGCTTTGTAAAAGGACTCACAAACTGATCTGCTGTATTTTTGCGATTCTAAGCACCCTCTAGTTTTAAGCACCCTCCTCTACTTTCGGCAAAAAAAATGGAAAAAACGTTTGCACTCGAATCTAAGCATCCGCTTTCCTAAGCAAGCATCACAAGATGGATTTCAAGCGCGTGGAAGCTCTCCCGAGTTGACGTTGGGGCCAAGTAATTTATGAAGTTTTCGATTACAAACCACTTCATGGCATAGACGACGGCCTGCCGGGGGATACTGAGACCGGCGGCCTAAGCGGCCCAAAGGACTCGAATGGTAGTGAGAGTGACTGAGTATCACGTAAGCGGTAGGTTCACTCTCTGTACCTATTTCTGTTTTGAACGTTTGCCAAATAAAAGTGTCCCTTGCGCCTTCCTCGTCGAGATACGTCCGGGAAAAGAAGTGGTGGTGGGGTTGGTAATCCCGTTTTTTCGAATCTAAGCACACCCCTCACTTCAAGACATCGCGTTCGCGGAAAAAAAGGGGGTGCTTAGAATCGAGTAAATACGGTATGTTAGTAAGGTAACAAGTTCAATGAAGCGATGAATGACACAGCAACGTGCGGCCAAACATTAGGATGGTCGACTACAAGAAAAATAAACGCCCTCTTTTTAAGAGAAAGATGGTTAAAACGCGAAACTGCTACAAACGTGTCGAAATGGCACAATAGGGTAGACGTTGGCTTCACAGCGCGATAGACCCAGGTTTGATTCCGACCACAGGAAGCTTTTTTTTCCCTCGAGGCTCTGGTTTTGGTGCGTTTGCGAGGCTCTGGTGCGTTTTGACGTAACGATGGACGGCACCAGTGGCGCATAGAAAGCTTAGTTTTAAAGTCGGTGCACATACTCGGAACTTAGCGCATTCTTAAATGCGCAACGCGTAGCACGCATCCCCAGAGGTGCGTTTAAGTGCGCTCTATAAGCACCCGTTTGGACAGAGTCTGTTTTCCACATATCAAGGAAAGCAAGTAAGATATTGTTGGCCCCACTTATTGACGCAAATGAACCAATTCGGACTTTTGTATGCCCTAGAAAAAATTGCACCAAATCTTGCTATATTGTTTTTATATTTCTTCCGTCACTACCAGTTCTAAAGCGCACAGTTTTGAGGCTCGACTGTGGACACCTCGTGGAGGGAAATAAAGCTAAGCTTGATTCTCGGCCACATTGCATAATTATGCTAATTTTGTTGTTCATCGGTTACCCATTTGTTCATGTCTAGATAAAACTACCTTGTGGCAACTAGTTTATCAACAAAACAGTTCTCCATAATTAACATGTTCTCCACGTTTTCTCATTTCCTCTGTACTCAGCTGGTCAAAGTTTTTGTTTTCGAGGCGCTTCTTAGTACTTTATGTTTGGTGCTAAGATGATTCACTGATCGCATATATGGCACTGGTTGCAAGTACTTCCTCGCCTACGTAGCAGCAAATATCCGTACGTAACATAATTCCCGAATGATCAGAAGTTATACGAATGTCATAGTGTTGATGCAGTGTTGCAAGTTAATGGCACTGTCACATGTCAAACATTGGCTGGTGGGTTATACTTTTGTGTAACACTGGGTTCCTTATAAAAAATGTACTCGGTACCTCCTTCAAAAAGATCAAGAGAAATTAACATAATTATGATTTTTCGGAATTATCATTGCAAAAAAATGCTGTGCAGCTGACAGCACATGAACTACCCCAGAGTGCTGTCGCTAACTATCCGTGATTTGTTTTGATGAAATACGAGATATATCTACTAAATAACATCAAGAATACACAACCATTTCAGTCTATTGCCGTCTCTGTTTGGGTGTCTTTGCTTTCATAAAAAACTCGTCGGTATACGCAATTTGTGGGAACAATATCTACAAATACTCGCAGTAGTGCTAAAATAGCAAAACCTTGGTCAAAAAGAAATTGAGAAAATTTTAGCTCGAAAGCCTCCACTCGCATGCGTCTTCTAATACCAGGACAGCATGCCTCCAACTATGCTCTTAAAACAGACACAATAAACATTAAACAAAAGGGACTGCATACTGAAAAAAATAACAAGTGCTGCAGTTTGGCCGAATTAGCACCGCTATAATGCTTTGTTCTAATCTGCTTACCGAATATTTTAAACCCGCTCCCCCAGCTTTTGTAGGATATATTGCGTTGTGATACAAGTTTTGATTTTTATCTCACTGGGTTGGGCCCGGGGGTTGTGAACGTATGACGTCCAAAGAAAACGCGGAAAAAAAGGTGGCTTGTTTGAATTTTTAAAGGCTGAGAGCAAACGCTCCCTTTGTTATGCGTATATCTTATCTTCGTGCGCGTTTTCTGCAGTACGGCAAAACCGGACCGAAGGAAATACAAATGGCTGCAAATCCTGCACGATATCCGGCATTTCTCTAAATTATTGCTGGAAGATCTGCAGGCGGAAATCGGGCTCCGCGGTTCTGTGAATGAACTGAGCCCGCATCTGGATGATCGATGCACTTTTTCACTCGCGTGTCTGTATCTTGAAGCGGCTACCTTAGAACAAACTTTGATTACTTTTTTGTTATGCTTCAAGGAAGAGTCGTTGAGGAAAGGTAAAATGATAAGTTATGTTAGCAGCCCCATGACTTGCAGTTGAAGGTAAGCTCCGGTTACACCCGCTCAGGGGGACAGTATCTCACACATCTGGAATTCAAAAATAATGGTGCCGAAATTATTAGCGTACAAACCGGAATGTACTCCCGGGAAGACTGCAGTGCGCATAGTGCACTCTGACACACGTATTGTAATTGCCCCTAACACTGCACACATCTGTCGTTGGACGCTCGTTAGATATATCGCAGAAATTTCTATGATCTTCAGCGATGGTTGCGGAAAAAATGACTTCCCAGATGAATGATTGATTATGAGGTTTAACGCTCCGACGTTACACAGGCGATGAGGCGTGCAGCAGTGGAGAGCTTCCGATTAATTTTGACGCCGGGGTATCTTTAACGTGCGCAGAAATCTCAAACACACAACCGTTTTTCGCTTTTCTTCTCCATCAGAGAAGCGGCCGCTGCAGCCGATAATCGAACCACAGTCCTTGGGCTCAGCAGCACGACGCCTTAGCCACTGAGCCACCGCGGCGATATCAAAATAACGGCGAGGGGAAGCGAATTTGTAATTTATGCATGAGGGGTCATGCGCGGTACACGCTGGAGGCAGGCATACATTACATTAGGTGAATGTGTTGGCGTAGGTAGGCGCCTGTCTCACAAGTTTGGTACCTTTCCCTTGGCATTGTCGTAGTTAAGAACGTCTTCGATTTGTCTCCTCTGTAGGCAATGATGGCTCCGAATTGAATACGTACGGAAACACTTTCGTGCAATTGCTGCTCGTTTTCATCCTCGGATGTCTCGGATAATATGAAGTAATTGAAGGAACACTAGCTATAGAATAATACTTCTTAGAAAGGAAACTTTTGCCGCCGTTAAAAGGCACTCCCTTCTCTGAAAAAATAGCAATACATGTTTCTTAGTAACCTGGGACCAATAAAAATGTCCTGTGTGATGTGTCGGATAATGAACATGCCTGAAACTCTAAAAACTAAGCCGTTGTGGCGGCTAGCTTTCAGGAGCGGGAAATTCAAATAATATTTTAAACAGTAACAGGTTGCCTCGCCCCTGTCGGAGATGC
This sequence comes from Haemaphysalis longicornis, assembly GCA_013339765.2. Lineage (NCBI taxonomy): Eukaryota > Metazoa > Arthropoda > Arachnida > Ixodida > Ixodidae > Haemaphysalis > Haemaphysalis longicornis. Next base: position 67,621,002 of record CM023457.1, read on the forward strand.
AGGTTAAGTAATGGAAGATTAAAATGGAAGCAGGAAAACCGAAATAAGCCCGGCTGTTTTACAACACCCTAGCATTGTGTTGTAGCCATGACATCGAATCTCTGCCTGCCTTTGTTCTCCCAGGTGATGTATGCGAAGAAAACATCAATGAGTGTTTGTCCAGCCCGTGCAAGAACCACGGTGAATGCGAAGATGGCGTGAACAGCTTCGTATGCCACTGTCCTGCCGGATACGGAGGTGCCCTATGTGAACTTAGAGGTGGGTACCCCTAGGTCTGTTGATTAGCCTCCCCGAGTGAACCTCTTGAATTGTTAGCGTGTATAAGTAAAGCTTACATGCCACGAAAAAGGGTTGAAGGGTTGAAGTCTTCGCTTGACGGCGAGTGGAAGAAAGTTTGTTGATAACAATTTTTTTAGGTTCGAGAAGACAAAAATTTACCCACGTAATTTCTGTTGTGACTTGGAACCAGCACGTGCTCTTTCCGGATGCACAATTTGAGCGAAGGTTTATAGGTAAAACTTGTCCCTTGTAGCAGTGTCACGGCCGCTCGATTGCGCGCAGTCGAGCGGCCGTGGCAGTGTCCTTATATTATCCTTTCAAATTTGAAAAGTATAGCTGTGCTAAACTTTTCTTTCTTCAGTGTACGAAATAACTGTTTAGAGTGACTCAATAACGTGAACCAAACAAAAAATCATGCACCCTTCCGTCAACCGATGACGATGGCTGAGCGCGAAGCTTCCTTGTGCGGATTGTTCTGTAGTCGTCCGAGTTTATACTTGTACTCATTGAGGTTTTACTTGGGCTCGCATGGAGTAGCGACTTTTTACAGTGGGGTCACTGACTTTAACCTTTTGTCATTTGATTTTACACGGTGCTACGCCTTCAACCACGTCGTTGTTAGACGATAGAGTGCATGATTGTCGGAATGTCGCGATTGGATAGGCGTCAGATTCACAGCTCGAGGAACCCAAGTTCGATTCCAACCACTGGCAGGTTTTCTTTTTCTTTCACCTCACACAGGATCAACATTATAGTGAGAAAACAGTTGGCTTTCCCCCCCGCGGGTTTTCAACGCGACATACAACATCAGTGGAGCATAGAAAGTTTTGCTTTAAAACCTTCATGTAGTTGTACTTCTCCGGGATCTTTCAGGAACGCACAGAACGTTTTTTTCGGTTATATAATGCTTACGTAAGTGGTCTTCTTTCATGCCAGACTCGTGCCCCGAAGAGTTCCAGCAGACGGACAAAGGCCCGTTCCACTGGACGCCCGTGGCGCACGGCTCGGTGGCGAAGGCGGAGTGTCCGTACGGGGCGTACAACCCGGCCAGCGAGTACAAGTACGCACGGAGGAAATGCCGCCTGCTTCCAAATGGGCAGACAGGCTGGATGAAGGCCTCCGCACAGCACTGTCGATACAAAGTGAGTTCCGCTATCAAATATTATCTTGAACGAGCGAAAAACAACACAACAAAAAACACAACACAACAAAAACTTTAGGAACATGTCCCTAATGAAAAGCGTTACATGTGTAGTGGCACGAATTCCCGCGGCGGATATTACTGTAAAGCTCGCCTAGTTCAGGTTATTACCTGAAATATTAGTTATTACTGTATCATAACTTTAAATTCAATTTTAGTGTTACAACGGTGGAGTAGTCCAGTTTGCAGCACCCTGCAACATCGACATCAATCTGACGTGCTGGAGGGCCGCGAAAACAAGTCGTTAAGTAGCCAAGGGTTTATGCGTAGGTCGCGATTTCGTGACGACACTTAACAACACGATGCATGACTTTGGGAGACACAATTAGATGGTGCTAGTAACCATCCCAGACTAATGCACGTAAATTAGCTGCAGCTCGTCATCCATAGCAGAACGGCACAATTGGCGCGAGGTTCCGCATTCGGAAATGGGCTCCATGGTAAGGGCGAAATTCGCGCAAGAGATAATCATCCGCGCTGTTAGTGTTGGCGGGTCATGCAATATTTAAGCAACCCAGCCACGGAGAGCTTAACTGCTCTGGACACTTAGAGACCCGCAAAAGGCGCTCCCCGCCCTATTAGTGCGAGCAGTCACGCACCACCCTTGTGGCGCGGAGATTAGCGTTCTTAGAGAGAAACTTTCCCCGTACGCAATCGGTGGGCCCAGCGCGCTGTGCCCGCCCTACACAGCGGAATACAATATGAGAAGCTTTCGCTTTCGCGTCCTGATGGCTCACAGCGACCGAAACCGAAACTTCCAACTTTCGTTGTGTTATAGCTGAAAAGTTGTTAAAAGTTCACGCATTTTAAGCGCTGTTTCATGATCGCTATGCAAGTAAGCTGTAAGAAAAGAACAAAATTTACTGTACGCAGCAGTCTTAGAGGAATTAGGACGGAGGCGACATTCTTTAGAATTAATGCAGCCCTTTTTAACAATTAACTCGGAGGAAGCGAGCAGCTCTGTTCAGTGTGTATTTTACCCTAACACATTCAGGTTTCAGGTCTCCGAACGCATTACAAGCCAGGTGCGTACACACCCCGAACACGCAGAATACCCAAAACCTTTCGTGCGCGTAGATAGAACACAGGGACCTGGTTGCCCCGCTGCGGGTTTCGTACAGCGTGATATAATTTACAAGAAAACGGCACCTTTACTCCATATGCTCAAGAGAGAGTAGGTTTTGCTGCGCTTTGTGTTACTAGACGTAAATAAACAAAAAAAAGACTCTTAGCTACTCCTCATAAATTTATTCCGAATAACACTCAGCGATTCGCTCCAGAATATACATATTAACATAGGGACGTTTATGCGCTTTGCTTTGTTGTTAGTGCTGAGATCATGTTTTTCTTTAGCGCATACAGCTTGTAAATACTGAACAACGATTTGGCCTAGGTTAATGGGCCGTGCAAAATGTGTGTAAAGAAAAGCTGCCCACACAAAGCTTAAGAGGAAACAAAGCTGTTCTGGTTGCAACTGTGTATAATTTGTTCCTCCAAGATTCCACAGTATTTTAGAACATTCCTACCACAACCTTAAACGGAAGGATGAAGTCGCCGCGCAAAAAAAAAAAGACTTTCTGGTGGCTATTAAAAATTGGAGGCAGTGGCAAATGAGGGAATAAAATTTTACTGCTGTGTTCAGATTGCAACAGGGGCATGTCCCAATCTCTTGAGCATTGTTGTTTAACAGAGAAAAAGTGAATGATAACTAAAATCATAGCGTGGATACGGAATAAAATTGGGCTGCAGAATGTTTTGGAGAGCTCTTCAAATTAAGAAAGTATTCGTACTTGGTGACAACCACCCGTTTGTAAATTGTAAAACTACAAATTTATTTGATGCACACTTTCACTGGCTTTTACATTGTTTCTTGTGTGCGTACTTTTTGAGCCGTATTCCTTTTAGTACATTGCTTATATTGGAGTGGAAGGGATGCACAAATAAATACCTGCTTGCATTGACGCGCCTGCAGAGCTTTCAGACTGCCGAGAACATCACGTCTGAACTGGAGTTGCTGACTCACGACCCAACCAGCATCCGGCCGGATCAGCTTCAGAGCTTTGCCGACAAGATTGAGCCCGTTTTGGAGTATGCGATCAAGGACATCAAAGTGAGCATTGCCTAACTTTAGAGCATATAGTCTTCTTTATTTCACTCGGTAGAAGGCGATATGGAAAACCATTTATTATGTGAGACTTGGCAGTGATGCTCCGACAACAACTCGGCGACGTGATACTAGTGGCACTTAGTTCACGAGCCTAATGGAATCACTGCTAGGCCCATTCCTTTGTAGGCAGCTAGTCGCTCTATACTACGAGTTGAAGAAAATGCTTTTGTACACTTTGAAGTTCTCTGTACTCATTTTTAAACTAGCTTATGTTCAATAATTTGGTAAGACTACAGTTTGCTTGTAGACTACAGTTTATTAGCCTACAGTTTAATTAGACTGCATGTTATTAGCCATTTGGAATATTTCTGCCAAATATAGGAAATGGCTAATTATAATAAAGCAACGTGACCATCCACATTTTTGCGCAGTACGTAAAGACAAATAATGACAAAATAAGCAATAAATAATTTACATTTAGAAGCAGTTCCCTGACGCCAATTTCCTTTTAGAGCGCAGTTAAGTGCCAGCTCTTGCGGTTTTTCGTCGCCTTCTGCCTTGTTTTAACCCAGCAAACAAAGGGGAGACCGAAGAGTGAGCAGGAAAGAGGAGGAGGAAATTATGGCGAAAGTGTAATGTAAAAGGCAGTATGACAAGTCTGTGCGAAACATGCTCGGTGTCGGCGGCACACCGCTGGATCACGCCACAGTAGCGCGCGTTATGGTGCGTTAGCTCATGACGCCATCGCTTCCTTAGACGCAGTATAACTAGGAGCCGTCACCGAGAATACTGCAGTTCGCGCTGCACTCTAACTTCGCATTAAGGTGTATCGTTCTCGTCAGCCAATGTTTCTTTGCACAATTTACAATGCACGGAGTACTTACGGTGCCACCTCACACGTGGAACATCGCATCGCCGTATCGCGGTTACAGGGGACAATTATTCCTTCGGTAAATATCCTTAAACAGCGGGAGCACTACTTCAAAAGAGTGCATCGTATCTAACTGTTACTGCCCTGTATGCCCATTCTTTTGATGAATACATGAGGTTAAAATTAGAAGCGGGCCAAATAAATGAATCAAATTGTACTAAGCAAACGGACTCGTATCAAGCTGTTCGGATGTAGGTCACATACGCTGCCAGGTAGACTGTGAGGAAATGTGGTAGACTTGGCATAACTCTTGCGTGAAATAAGTGCGCAGAACGAAAAAGAGTAACAGCATAACAGCCATAATGATTCATTAGTTATTGTTACACAAATCAATGAGAAGATTGAAGAAGAACGGACGCGACGTGCTAACGTGCTAATAGGTCACGTCGCAAAGGTGGAGAGGGTACTACAAACGATAATAAAGGCCTGTGAGAGAAAAATGCCCCTCATCACCACTGATCGTCTTAACGCAGAAAGCGACTGTGGCTTCAAAGAACGAACGTCAAAGTTCTTTTCAGAAACTTACGTGGTTTCACAAAGGCATGGCCCTTGCATCGTCACTTTGCCTGCCCATGCATGTTGCAGAATGAAAAAAAAACAATTTTTTTCCTGAGTGAGCCACGATTAATGATTCCTGAAAACCTTTAATGGCCAGCCTCATATCAGCAAATGCATGTGTCTCCGGCAAGCACAACCGAAATTTATTTTTCTTCCATTCTAATTTTATTCACATTATATTCGCATTACGCATTTACTTCGGAAACAAGTCTGTTTACATAGATGCACAGAGTAAATGTGGGGGGCATTCATATAAGGAAGAACTTACTCATTTGAGCTTAGCTGTTTTTCTTTTCAATTGGTCATGTATAAATTTTATTCCTTTCAGCTAATCTTCTCTCTTTGTTTCAGATTGCGCAAGCCATGATACACGTTATCAGCAACTTTCTTGCACTGAACAATAGCGTCATTGAAGAAGGGGATGCTAATGGCATCGCCGTTGAAAAGTACGTTTCAGATTCTTACGTTGTCCTTTTTTGTTGTTACATTGTGGTTAATTGTGAAGACAAAGCAGTATACTCTTCGCACAAGTAAATATTATGCGCCGCGGCACCTTAAAAAACGTAAGAAAAATAAAATTCTGGTACCAAAAGGTATATATTTGTGGGAATGACTGAAACGTGCTTCGCGACCGGACGCGTGTCAGCGAAGCAGCGTCCCGTTTAAAACGTTGCGGTTTTTTTTAACTCATGCCAATGGGCTTTCCTCAAAGTTCAACTGGCCATTATTCTTGCCGAAGCCTCTTGCCGAGATCTACGCTGTGGGCACAGTTAAGTATCAACCAAAATGTTTAGCCCACTATCGTACATTTGTCTTGACAATGCATAAATATCACAAGTTTGAAAGGGAGGAAGGAAGCGAAGAACTTTAGAACAAATTTGCGTGAAAGAGTTTTTTGGTCACCTAGATAAAATACAAAACGTTTCAAATCAAAAAGGACTGGCGAAGGCTACGTTCTGTGACTCACTGCATGAATCCCCTAATAGCCCCAGTGTCACTTATGCCATTTCAACAATCAAGATCTGGAGCTGGCAATTGTAGAACAGGTCCATGATGGTATATTTAGTTGTTCTAACTACTACGTGTCATTGTGACTACCTAAATACGCGGCACCTTGGTGTCTTGTTCTTCTAACTTAGGTTTGTTTGCGTTGGCTCGTTTTCGAAGTATTTTCGTCATTCTGAAACAATCGTTGATGGATTATCTGCTTAGAGTGACCGAAGCGCTGCAATGCCATTATGAAAGCAGCGCTGTTGAGGCAGAAGCTAGGCCTATTCAGAATATACACAAAGCTGTACTACAACACGCACAAGACTAAGCGTATAATTCCAGCATTAAGGAAAGGAGGACCTTATCTTCCGCACTGTTTTCAAGAAAGGCTCTGCAAAATACCTACAATATCTTTTATCACTTCCGTCGAGCTCTTTCGGAGACAGAGAGCTCAAGGGTTATTGGTACCGGAATCTTTCTAAATAGCAAAAGTTATTACTTTTTCTGTTTAAGTGGTGCGCATTTAAACTGCGAAATAAAAAACGCGCACTCTATAAAAATCCCCCACATTTAAAATGCTCCGCTGGACTCCCTTGTAAAGAAATGCCTCCCTTATGCTCACCGTGGAGTACATGGGCGTTCCAACAGCGATAGAGGATAGAACAGAGAGGTTTTTGAAGGTGACTTTGGTGACGAATAGTATCACAGGGAAGTGTTGAAAATTTCGACGAAGTGTGTGCACTTTTCCTTGTTATTGCCTTCGATTTCCCAGTTACTGACTGTCCCTTAAAACCTACTCTTAAAATTTTGTTTTTAAATTGGGGTTAATCAAGCCACCCACAGTAAGGATTATCATCGCACGAGCATCCCAAGAGAGCGAAACCTAGTTATACGAGAAGCTTTCACGTATATCGCATATTGTACCTTCGTGAAGACGTAGTTTTCACTACCCTCTCTGACACCAAAGTGGCTCACCTGGACCTTAAGCTAGCTGGTTCTTGTTTCCGACAATTACCTGGTGTCTTTATTCAAAACACTTCCCCCTTGCCTAGGCTGGTGTCAGTGGTGGAAAGGTTCACCTCGGAGGTCGTGCTAGGATCCGGCGCGCTCATCATCGAGAACGAGAACCTGGTGGTGAAGGCGGTCGAATGGTCTCCCAAGCTCCTCTCACAGGGCCAGGACTTCCTTAGTTTCGCCCTGCGATCCAATGGAGACCACTACCTGCACGAGGACTTCTCCGGTGACGGAGACGAACAGGACGATGGAGATGTGAGTGTGGCATAACGCCAACGACGTTTCTGCAACCAGCAGCACACAAAGAACTTAGGTGGACTAAACGTTCTTTGTACTTTTTGGAGGTTCTATGGAAGACACGTCATAGCCTAAGAGAAGGAAGGGGTAGAACAATAAGGCGTGACCTCTTTGTGTGAAAATGCGTATGTTAGTTCAACGTGGCCGACCATCGGCCACCCTTATTTTTTAGCATACGTTGACATCGTTGCTGTGAAGCTGCTTTAGGATATCTTGCAACGTTTATCTTTAGTAGTGTTTATTTTAGTGATAAAATTGCAGTTTAGCTGTAGTAGCGTATTCTTGGTAGTGCAAGTGATGGACACAAAAAAATTCAGGGAAGCTTGCATTCACGCGCATGGCTTGAATGGCGAAGCGGTTGTAGGTGAGCATTGCCGGGCACAGTTATGTTTCAGTATCATTGCTTATTCGCATAGTTGTGGTGCTAGTAATCGTCGTCTTATGCATCGAAGAGGTCGGCGCCTCCTTCGCGGAAAGTTCTGGATGCACAGTAATCTTCAGCATTGTGGACGTCCACCAGCTGAACTGGCGAAGCCTGCACTAAGTCGTACAAGGCTTGAACCATAGCGAAGCTGCAGGATTTCTTTATACGTGAGCAGTTAAGGACACATCACCACGGCATGTTGTACAAGTTTGAAGTTGTTTATTTATGGGTTCCATCGTTGCTTTGCACTGTGCTAGTAGTAGGTCATGGTCATATGCATCGATATCGTCGTGTTATCATGCCAAGAACTTATATGCGCGGTAGCTCTGGACTACAGCGCTCACGAGCGCTCGGCATTTTCTTAGGTATTTCTTCCTTCCACGGCGAACTTACGGCTTGTACAACAGCTCTGCTGTTCAAATAAAAAATACACTTTTAGCTTTCACCATGCTCAATTCAGGACTTCCCTATGCAAACTAGAAATAATTTTAGAGCACTCATATTACAATTGATGGGTTTCAAACTGCTCTTGTAATGCCATTTACGTTGATGGTGATGCGTTCTCAGGCAGTTTTTTTTTTCATGCAATTATGCGTTTTTTTCCCCTCAGAACATCGTGATCACCATTCCGTTTGAAGCGCTTTCAATGGCTATCAACAACTCACTCGTGGCCGCCGGAGAGCCTGTCCGTCCAATTCACGAAGTCGAGAAGGGTCCCTCGAATAGCATTCGTCTCCTATCGGAATGACAAATTCTTCCGGCCATCGCATCATAGCGAAGCGTCTCTTCTGAGTGCCGGTAAGTTGTGAGGCGATGACGACGTGAATGGGGCTACCCGAGTTATTACTATTCACAACGACGCGAGATAGAAAACAAGCAAAATCAACATAAGAGGTCGGTTGACTAAGCACAGCATATGCTTATTGGTGTTAGGTGCCTTTCTTATCGTTTGTATTGGCTTTTGTAAATCTTAAAATTATGTCGACGTACCAAGCTTTTTCTATCACCTTTTCTGACGTTTTCATCCACGTAGTTATGGCAGCTTGCCGTCGTACATGTTATGAAAACGGCATTTAGCAGAGTCAAATTTTCTTAATTAAAAATTCATTTGATTCTATTTGATTTGATCCTTGCGCAGAAAAACAAACAACCACGTTCGCACCAAGGAAGGCCGAAAAAAAAGTCGTAAAACAGCTTGACTAGCCCCAGCTCCCCGGTGCGACCGGCGGCAAGCTGCATTGGCCAATATTAACAAATATAAACACAAAAAAGTCAACGTATATACAATATATGCAGTGGCTATAAACAGTACCCAAAATACATTCTTAACAGGGTTTGGAAAAATCGGAACTTACAAATACAGTAACGAGAAAGTGGAAAATGCTTATCCTGATAACAACAAGGTGAGTTAAGTATACGATGCTGCGTATATGGTTAAAAGGAATGGTACGAATTTCTTGAAAATTATTTAGTAAAGACGGCAATCTGTATCGCAACATTTGTTGTCCATATTTGCTCGGCATTTTTTTGCTTTCCAGGTTTCAGGATTGCGAGTAGAATACATCGAAGAGAGTTTTTCTAGACAAGCTAGATTAATTAGTGAGCCAATATTTACTACCGCTTGTTTTTAACATCGGCAAATTATATAAAGGTAAATATAATCCATGCGAATAACATTGTACTTTTTAAATAGTTCTCGCGTAGGAGAAAGATACGGAACCTTGCTGACTAGGCGAATAGTTCGTTTTTGTAAGATTGTTATTTTCCCTATCTTTTCTCGAGGTATGGTAGCCTAGATTAGTACGCCGTAGTTAAGCATAGAGCTAAAAATACTGTTGTAAAGTAGAAAGTTAACTGAAACCAGAAAAAACAATAACGTCGCATAGGACCAGTGGCCTGGGATAATTCCTGGATTAAATATTCAGTGTGTTTATTCCATGAAATAGATTCTTAAAAATATACAACTTGTGTTTTCAAACATTTAACAAATTCGACCGGAGCCTTATTGATTACAATAGGTGCAGCTCCGCTGATTTACGACGTGGATGAAAAAGTACTGCTTTTGTTTTGCTAGCATTCAGTTTTAAAGATATTGTTGGATGCCCACCTGCTAATACACGCGAGAGTCTTATTTGCGCCATTTGCGAGATCAATACCTGAGCTACCGGAAAAACATAAACTAGTGTCATCGGCATATATTATGTATTTAACTGTTTCATCGATATAACAATGTCGTTGACGTACAAAATGAGAAAAAAATGGACCTAAAATGCTACCCTGTGGCACGCCATACTTAACTGGTTTTGCTGTTGAAATGTATACTCCAATTTCAATGAGCTGCGATCGATGGCATAGATAAGATGATATTAGAGAATGAGTTTTCCCGCGAAATTCATCTCGATGTAGCTTATGAAGAAGAATATCGAGGGCTTTTATACCGCTTGCGAAAAGCGTTCATTTTGAAAACTCATATTTGAAGGAGTTATGCAGAAAGGTAGTCATGTTCTCTTGCTAGTCTTTGGTAGTAAAAGATGATATGAGAGTAATGAAATGGAAGTGAATATCAACCGCTCTATTCGGCTAAACCTAACCAACCTCATCGGGATGATTCGGTCACCTGTCGCAGCGCATTGTGTTGGCCGCAGCGGGAATTTCTGTCCCGTAAATTTTAAACTGACAAGGTTCCTGTGTTTTGTTTTCTGCGTTTTGCGATTGAGAAAGCTCAGCATCACCTTTCGCTCACATGTAGGAAATATGGCGGAAGAATATTGGGCGGCACTCGTCGAAGACTGAGAGTACTTAAAAAAGATAGGATGGGCCCGTTCCAACAAGGAACTAATTTTTATTCGTTAAAAATTGCTAAATCTTGCTTTGTAATTACTTTATAATTTTAATAATTTGCCTTTCCTCTTTCTGTAGGTCAAGTTGTGCTGTCTGCTAAGATCGGTGACAGCAAGATTGAAATCTTACCGAGCCACTAATCTACTCCTACCCAACCAACCATGCTGAAAAATACATCTGTGCTTTCTGGGACGATCACAGTAAGTATTTTCCTCAGCTGTTGCGTATAGTCAAATCTTGCCTAATCAATCATACTAACAAATAATATACGTTGAGTTTATAATGGTAAATGAAGGCTTGGATAAAGTGGTTATGCCCATTACGGTCTAATTAATTCAGCTGAATTACTTGCGGGCACGTGGCTGCACCGAATCGCAAATTTTGTATGTAATGAACATTTTGCCTTTAGGGAGAGAGTGGTCCACCGCTGGAATCACCACCAATCAATCCAGAAACCTAACAGTCTGCAGTTCAACACACATGACTGCGTTTTCTCTCCTTCTGGTAAGCGCCTTGTGGTTATCACGTTCCTTCTTTCCTTTTGCTTGGTGAGAGGGCTTTGTTATAAAACGATTGCCAGAGATAGCGATGTAGCGAGCTCGACTAACCTGAGTGATTTCAAGCTAACGTTGATTGCCTGCACCGCATGGGCGTCTTTATGTAACTCCGCGTCGGACCAACGCAGCCTGCATAACATTGCTTATCGCGTCAGCGTATAATGGCTGAACAGCCACTTCACGGCTGTTTTGTTCTGCCCTTCCCCGCTCAATAGTGTTTCCGTGTGCTACCGGCCTTCAACACGTTCCGCCATGCAACGCCGCTTCACAAAAACTATAAAAAACAATTTACCGGGTTTCGCATGGTGGCGATTTTACGCCTTCATGTTTCGGGACCCTAGGACGCCTAGTTTTTCCGCTGATCCGTGGTGTGGCGCGCGCCGCGGCACATGTCGCAGCCGTTCCTGATGCTCCCATCAGAAAGAGGCTGACACTATCAGAAATATTATACAGGTCAGGCCTACAGAAAAATTAACTTGATTGCACAAGGTAAATCTTTTAGCGGTAAATGTGGTGGGAGGTGCTATTATATAGGATTTTCTGTCACTCTGGTGGCAGGTGAGTCACCCATGCGTCATTAAAAAATAAAAATATTTCGCTCTACAAGTTCTGTTCATCCTTTCGTATGCGATGCACGTTGACTTTCTACGGAACGCAGGTACTGCGGTGCTCTACAATTTGGCAATGATGTGATCTTTCAAAAAATGCTATGGGATTCGCGCAATCGCGTTTCGGTTTTCTTCTCAAGTGAACGTTACCCGTAATTACTAATCCTTTCCTATCCTTTATTGTCATCTTTGCCTGACATTTAGGACCCTCTTCCTGGGACTGGCACATCGGCCCATCACTACCGAATTCTTTCGCTCATATCCTACGTTGGCTGCATCATGTCAGTTGTAGGCCTGTTCTTCACCATACTGACCTACGCTCTTTTCAGGTAGGCTTGACAATCCTCGCCCATTTGCAAATATGATAGTTACTAACTCCGAATTTTCGCCCACACGAAAATGTTTTCATTCCTTAAGAGGACGGCATGCCTAACCCATTTTCGTGCATGTTTATGTGGGCAAGTGTACGAATATGGGGGCGCGCGCTGCTAGCGTTTCTCTCTGCCTTCACGTACACACGCATAGATAACGCTTCAATGTGCGCACTGAACAAATCGGGGGTGACTACGCCAGAAGAATTCCTTATGTGCGTCTTTTATACAAAAAAAACAATATGTAGGTGGTGGCGGGTTGTCCTGGAACAAAGTGGAACTCTTTTCGCAATGTTTTTTCGACTTTCCGCGCGCAGCTAAGCAGGATTAATGCCCTTACTTTTCTTTAATCATTCGTTGTGGCCCGTCTTTATGCTCCAGGTGTCTCAACAAGGAGCGCTCCGGAAAAATCCTGCTCAATTTGTGCTTTGCAATGCTGTTACTGAACCTGGCCTTCCTTGTGGGCTCTCTGCACGAGCGCTTCCCGAAGCTCGAGATATGCCTGGGGACTGCCGTTGCAACGCACTACTTCCTGCTTGCCTGCCTCGCCTGGATGGGCGTCGAGGCGATGAACATGTACCAGATGCTCGTTCACGTCTTCGCCGTCCTCTGAGAGCTGCTTCATGCTGAAGCGTTGCCTCATCGCCTGGGGTAAGCCTTAGTTTATGCGGCTGCTAGTCATGCCTTCTCTTCACCTCGCTTGTACGCCTCCAGGTAGCTAGAGCACAGAAATAAAAGGGTGCCTAATAAAGTCATCTTGTCGGCATAAGCATTCAAGTACATGCCATAATGAATACCCGACGAAATCCGCTATTCAAATTTTGTGACAACAGGTTTATATCATATAGGGATAAATATATTAAATTGGATATTTTTAGGGCAGGAACTCCTATTTATACTTCACCCGCACTGTGAGGTAACCGTTCAGAGAATTGATTTTTATTGCTGTCATTTCATATTCTTTGTTACAGGAATTCCAGCAATTGTTGTCGGAACTTGCCTGGCCATAGACCTGGAGCCCTACAGAGGTCAAGATGATTAGTAAGTTCATTTATCTCGTTCTATTCCTCCTTAAAGGTTGGAGGTCATTGAGGAAGGGGGGCGTGTAGACATGTAGGACGCAAGGGAAAAAAACTACACGAAAAAAAACCTGGCGGAATACAAAACACATAAAAATGATTTAGGAACGAGGTATCTTGGCGCAGACTAGGCGACAGCAGAAAAAAGAAAATTACTTGAATTGGCTATGAACTTACTAAAAAACTTGGACGCTCATTCTCTAGCGGGGTACCTTGCGTTCATCGCACGAGACCAGTGCTTAGGGCTAGATTCTTTGCGCGCATATTTGCTTTTAGATTCTGAGAAGGGGTTGGTATGGCTGATGCGGAAGGACGTTTGCTGTAGTGGATGCCAGAGACTGCCTTGACTGTGGGTTACAATAAACGGAAGGAAGAATGAAGAGGCAATAGGGGATTCGGCTGAATAAAGTGAATGCAGCTTCAGATGATTTTCAGTATGGTAACGTAGATGTCCGGATGCTGTGAACAAATTAAGTTGGGCTGTAGGATTCTGAATGGCTTCTAATTTGTGAGAACGTATACTTGAAAGGAGTGCCAAAATAACGATGCGTCTTCCTTACTTCAACAGTCTACTGTTAATGAACACCGTTCTCTCCTGCGACTCAACAAGTCCTCATGTTTTGCCCAGTTTTTTATTTTGAAAATAAATGCGTTGTCACGGCGATTCAACAAGCCCCGTAGCTTTACTCAATGGGCGCATGCTGCGTCAGTCATCGTTGCGTTGATCAAGTATATTTGGTCCTAAAGCCAGTAGCGACAAGACGCAACACGCGCGTATACGCGTAAGGTCTACAGACGCGTAAGGTCTGCAAGCACAGGACTGTTGGTGAAACTTTCAAGAACGTGTTATGGGGTTCGGAAAGTGTTTGGAAAGAAGCCTTTCATTATTTAACGATCCAATCTTCTGTAAAATAAAGGGCTACTTTCAGTAGCGTTGACGGTCTATACTGTAAATCTATTTCCTTGCAAAATAATTAACTATATTTTGTGAGTTTGTTAAAAGCAGTGAGGCTACTGCTTTGCTTCAATTTTTGTTCTCAGGGAATAGTTTGGCAGCAAAGCTCTGTGAAAAAATCAAAGCATTTCAGGATTCTCCTCTATCATTTACTGTCGAAGCACACTTGCTATCTGCAAAGCTTATTCGTCTGTCAACGTTTCAAGCTGTCATTGATTTTCATTTTCAGCTGTGTGATCTCCTCTCGGAACCCCTTCATATACTACATCGCCTTCCTGGGTGTCTCGTGCTTCATCCTGTTCGTCAACCTGCTTGTCTTCATCATGGTCACACGTGTCTTGTTCAAACCGCGCATGTCCGGCGCTACAAAAGCTGCCAATCACGCTTCCGGTTCCGGTTCCCATCTTCCGATTACCACCGCCCAAGTCCGAGGGGCCTTCACCGTCATGACGCTGCTGGGTGTCACGTGGATATTCGGCGTGTTCGCTGTGGGAGAGGCCAGGACCGTGTTCCAGTACGTCTTCTGCGTGTGCAACTCGATGCAAGGGTTCCTCATCTTCGTGGTGCGAGTGCTGCAATATCCGGAAGCCCGAGCAGCCTGGACGCAGCTGGTAGGCACCGGAACCTTCAAGAAGCACCGTGGAAGCGGACCGCCGGCGGGGTCCTGGTGCGCAAACTCTAACCCCAAGCAGAACAGCCACTCATCCATGGTGAGAGTTATGTCTACCAGCACTGACAGCACGAGTACCGTGGTCTTCAACAGCAACATCTGGAATAAGGGAGGAAGCGACAGTGCGGGCGCTGTAGCTGCTGCTGGCGATCGTCCAACGCGCCTGTCACGCTTCTCGGGCGTCGGCAGCCTGCTGAAGAACTGTAATCTTCACAAGGATGACAAGAAGACGAACACGAGTGGCCAGTCCAGAAAGAAGTCACCTAAGGTATGTGTTTTTTAGACGAAAATAACTGCATGGTCTGTTTGGAAATACATAGTTGTATAAGAGAGCGGTTCGCGTAAATACAGCCGCAGAAAAAAAAGCTGAAGACTGTTACTAACATTACGGTAACAGCGCGGAAATTCGGGTGGTGGGTGACGTGGCTGCATCGTACTAGGAACGACGTGTTCATAGCCTTCAAAAAGATGGAGGCGGGTGGAAATTAAACAAGGACAGCATGCGTTCCGCTCCCGAGAGAGAGCCTTCGTGGCGTTCTGGCATTTTTATGGCGTCCGTCATCAAAGTCCCAGTATGATTTTCGGATAAGTTGTGCGGCCACACATCCAATAACACTATAAAATGAACAGTTTAGCTAAAATAGTCAATGGAAGAAAGTTAGCCTAGCCTCAACAGTGACATTCAATCACTGTGTCTCTTATTGTGGCTAGGATAAAAATTATCACCCATTCGACTCTGGGGAGAGGAAGCGTTTGAGGACACGACATACAGGCGACAGAGAATTTTGGTATACATTTGCAATAGATGAATGCAGTTAAATTAGGCTTGCGAAGCTCTAGTTCGGTTTTCCCGCCAAGAGCGCGCAGAACGCGCACAGAACGCAGACGCTGCTCGGTGCAGTCGACGGTCTGGGCGCGAACGCGTACTGAACTGGGATGCTACCAGCGCCTTCTTGCATCAATTTGTGGAGTACGGACACTTACTGTCCTTCACACCAATCTCCGCATATTTCCCCTCGCAAAGGACGACTGTTCCAGCTTAGCTCCCGGAATGGTCGCAAATTTTATTCTTAGAACTGCCGTGAAAATTGCTGCCTAGCCACATGAACTTATCTCTCTTTGGTGTATGTGGTGCTATCCCTTAAGTCTTCACAACTGCCGCCTTGAAAATAGGTTGGAAGAGGGGTCTCTTGATTTCTTTCAAAACGGATGATCGGTTTACTATCGGGTTACTAATGGATGATCGGGCTACTATAATCGGGTACTTCTCATTTCCGTTCAGTTTCCATGTTCGGCTACCCAAAACAACCCTTGTATGTTTTACACAAGAACAAAATCGGAAAACCGTTTATTGGTATACATGTGTGGAATTAAATTGATTTCAACTTCGTGATATTTCCTTCAAAACCCTATAGACTTTCCTGAGTGCCACTAAGAAACCGTTAAGTAGGCTAATCTGGTTTTTGCGCCTACTAGAATGGCAACAATGTTTTCAATATTCCTCAGCAACACAGATGTATGGGCAATGCGCAGTTGTGCCCTCCGTTCGTGGTCCGGTGGCGTGAGAAAGAAAAAATACACTAAACAAAAAAGAGGCACGTTGTGCCTCCTGGCTAGGAGGGAGAACACGAAAGAAGCGCGCGGCAGCAAAGAGCGGAGGGCACGCCCGATCCTTCCCAACCATCCCATCCTCCTGCCTGTGATGAACTCTACTTGGTCGCAGCTTCCAGCAGCGCCGAGAGCAACCCTCGCAGCCGGGCTCAACTCTACTTTTGGCTGATTCAGATTTAAAGCGCCGACAGACAAGCGCTCGTGTTGTCCTCTTCTTGTGTCTCGTCTGTCTTGGCTTTAAACATGAATCAGATCCAACTAGCTGTACTTTTCGTTCAGAACCACCGCGGTGACTGAGTGGCTATGGCGATGCGCTGCTGAGCACGAGGTCGCGGGTTCGATTCCCGGCCGCTGCGGCCGCTTTTCTGATGGAGGCGAAAAGCAAAAACGCCCGTGTGTACGAGATTTCGGCGCACGTTAAAGATCCCTAGGTCATTAAAATGGATTCGTAGCCCTACACTAAGGCGCGCCTCATCGCCTGCGTTGCGTCGGTGCGTTAAACCCTACAATCAATCAACTTTCGTTCTACTGAAGTTTATTTTCGGAACGCGCGGTATAAAAGAACGTCGACTGGCGCAAGGTACAAGATAGCGGGGCTTAGCAGGCGGGAGGCCGCGTGCTCCAAAAAAAGGGGGGGCACAACTTGCACTAGTGATGCACAGCTGGACTAACAGTGGAGCTGCGGGTCGACCTATCTCCAATCCTACCTGGGATCTAGTGTCAGCTTGGGGACAGACCCGGACGGCCTTGTAAAATCCGGATAAACTTGGCCCCACTCCTAAACACCTAGCTTAGACTAGCAAGAAAATTGCGAAACCCAACTAGAGTTAGCATTGCCTAGCAATACCTAGGAAAACTGGCAAAACCAGAACCTAAGTGGTCCCACAGCTCGGCTGCTTCTCTAGCCTTGCACCACTAATGCAAGCTGCCCGATTTTTTTAACAGTTCTGTAAAGAAAGTAAAGACAGGGTTTACAAGGACGTTAAAAAACATTGCAGCCTTTTGGTGTTACGTACCGTCATGTTCATCGTTTCACTTGACGTCTTTTAAGGCGTATCACACCTTTGATTTCCTTTTGTATTTGCTGTCTTGCTTTTATTCTCAATTGCGTGAATGGGGAAATGATGGGGTAATAAGACACAACAGAGTGGGATTAAAACGCCCACAGGGATGTTTTCCGCAAGCGACTACGAAGGTTGACAGGGCGATGAAAATTAACTACTTAAACAGGTTTGTGAAATATCTCTTCCACGAGATAACTTTTGTAGTTGGAATTTCTACCCTTCCTTCAAACGTTTCATTCAGCTACCGAAGGCCCCGCTCATCAGGGAATGTACTATCTAACGATTCTAGTTGTGTAGGTGCACTAGTAGATCTAGGCTTCACACTACTCATTTGTTTTCTCGCAGATCATCGGCGATGAGCCTGACGCCAAGGAGAATCACAAGGAGTTCTATTCTTCAGAAGGTCAAGTTACGGCCGTCGTACCTGACCTTTACGCCGGCCAGGAACAGCAGATAGTGAAGCGGAACAATGCCAACTCGTCGAATCATTCAAGTACACGGCCGACGAGGCCCGAGCGGGCACCCTCAGTTTCGCGGCGAGCCCCAAAGCCCACATCTTGTTTGCCTACGCCGACGGTGAGCCAGCACCCGTGCAGATCAACGGAATGGTCCACTCCCCAATGGACAGGCCGAACCCGGAGCCCTTCAGCACGTTCAGGCGTCCGTCACCTCTTCCCAGCACGCCGAAAATTCCGGAATTACCACAGTCATGGGCTAAGAGGGATGTGCCTCCTTCAGAATCCGAGCCAGTTCAGAACTCTATAAGGGCTACCACCGAGGAGACAGCGTTCCTGACGCCCAACGGTACAGGCACAGTGCTTGTGTCCTGATGCAGTACAAGAAACGGTGGAGTGAGGTAAGCTGACTAGTGTATTTGTCGGGCATAGGCAATTGGGTAGCGGTGCCTTCTAGAGCCTTTGGCCAGTTCACGTGATGCTTATTTCTTCAATGGCACTCCGTATTGGCAGTCCTAGAGTTGTGCCAAGTCTAGCACATCTCTGCTTTTTATTTGAAGCTCTCAAACAGAGTAAACGTAACTTGAAGGACATAGCGCCGGTTTGGTGGCAGACGATTGATAAGATGGAGCGTTTGCAGTGAAGACTGTACTGTTAAATCGCAGATATAAAGTCCGGAAACGGGAAAGGAAGAATACAAATTTATAAGTCAATCTGCCTGTATCAAAGGTACGCTTTTGGTACCACCGATGATATATTGATGAATGTCGTCTAGCAACGCTGCGATGTAATTGATCGCTTCCAGAGCAAAACTCTTCAATTTTGGTGCTGCCGATTCAATTTCTATCCATCACTCGGGTGCGACAGCGCTACTGGCAACGTCACTTACTATGAACTCAATCTGGCATGATCAATCACGCAAGCCAGATGGATGACTTTACCCTCTTGGCCCATGGTTTGCTTTGCATGGCGTTGAGGAAGGCGCGCTATGAGTTTGTATTGGACATGGTTCGCGGCTTCGGCGAGTTTTGAAGCTGCCATTCAGGGACAGCGAATCTACGTTTCGAATGTCCGGCATAAAAGGAACTGTATTCTTTTACCCGCCGTGGTGGCTCAGTGGCTAAGGCGTTGTGCTGCTGAGCACGAGGACGCGGGTTCGGTTGCCGACCGTGGTGGCCGCTTTTCTGATGGCAGGCGAAAGGCAGAAATGCCCGTGTGTACGACATTTCAGCGCACGTTAAAGACCACCAGGTGGTCCAAATTATTCCGGAGCCCTCAACTACGGCGCACCTCATCGCCTGTGTTGCGTAGGCGCGTTAAACACTACAATCTATCAATCAACTTTATTCTTTTGATCGCCAGGTGAAGAGGGGCGGTCATGTGGTTGTTCGCGTTAGCCGGAACCTGGTAGGAAAATTAGCAAATATTCAAGATAAGCAAACAAGGGCCGTTTTTATAAGCGCGGCGGACGACGTAGAAGGCCAATCGCATGCAAGGCCGCCACTTCCGTTACGTACCCAGTGCGTGCTCCGGCTTCGATTGTAACACTCCATCTATTGTTTGAATAACTTCTAAATGAGCTCCAGTGTTAGGCCTCAATAGCCCAGTGATGGAGCCTCAAATATCAACCCATGTGGACCTTGGTTAGAGCCTTAGAAGTGCGTTTTTTTTTTCAAGAATCCATGGCTTCTTTTACTGCACTACCTTCTTTCAGTTACATTTTACACTTTTTTGGAAATAAAAGTGATTTGACATATTTTAGTTAGCTATACGGGTGGAGCGTGGCGTGTAAACACGTTGAATTAACAGTTTGCACTGCACCGGTAGTGTCGGACACCTACCGTGGAACAGAATATCGCAAATAACACAGCTTGGATCACCTGGAACACAACACACGACAGTTCCTTAATTCCATTTTCGGGGAAGCCAAAATGCCCTGCGATATTCCTGAGCCCGGCTGGACGTCGCTCGCTGTCTCAGTGGCGCGAAGCGGCCCTTTCTGCTTCTGACTTCCAGGGTGCTACTTGCCTTCTAACGACTAAATTTTAATTTTCAGAGACAACTCCTAGGACTGTTCTTAGAAACATTCTTCAGAAAGGGGTCATTTCAGATTACCACACAGAGGTGTCAGCACCATCACTGCACTGGCTTCGTTCAATTTGCTTTAGGGTTTAGCCGGAAGTGAGGTTTTACGAATCAAGGTAGCTCTTGCTCTTGCACGTTTGTGTGTTCCACCTATAGTTCTGAGTGTGGATAAATAAGGCGGGAGTGTGGATAAGAATACAAGTTGTATGTAAATGCTACGTTTATTTTCTGGTTACTCGGCTGTTGTATGTCATCCTTCTGATCTATCTTCAACCGTTAGTTGAGGTTGCATACGAAAAAAATGTATGCCTGCATGTGAACTCCGAATTCCCCCCCACCCCCTACCCCCAATAGCGCAGCCACGGAATGATGAACAGAACAATGCGTAAAAGTTTCTTTCCAAGCCCTCGAATTACAACAACAGCTTGACGGACACTTATACACCGAGCGTAAAAACTCGTTTGATAACTGTAGCCAACTTGGTGATTCCCAGTACTTTTCATTGTAATCCTAAACACTAATCACTAAGCACTCAAATCATTACCTTTTATGTACCGGGAGGCCGTTTACGTCTGGCCATTTTATGAACGTTCCGGTGCCTTTCCAAGGAGGGTACCGAAGCCCGAAATGTCTGCGAGCAAAACGCGTCCGTGGGCTAAAATTCAGGGAGGGAGAGATGCGGGGCGTAGCAGTAGCTGAGGGGTGATTGGGGGTTGGGAGAGTGTGGCGTTTGCTTTCGGGGCTGCGCATCACAGAGAGGGTAAAAGGGCAAGGCGCAGCAGCAGCGGAAATGCCGAAGAGTGGTTACAGAGCGTGGCGTCGAACGCGACGCAACCGCTCCGCCGCCAATCGCATGGACACTCCTGGCGGCACGACGCAGCAGTTTCGTGCACTCCTTTGGAGTGTGCGCCCGTCCATCGCGTTTAGTTTTGTATGTGTAACCGAACGAAATGGAACGAGCTAGGCT
Organism: Haemaphysalis longicornis; assembly: GCA_013339765.2. NCBI lineage: Eukaryota > Metazoa > Arthropoda > Arachnida > Ixodida > Ixodidae > Haemaphysalis > Haemaphysalis longicornis. Next base: position 67,642,066 of record CM023457.1, read on the forward strand.
TGGTAATCCGCTATTACCAGAATGGTGAGGTGGGGGCAAAAATAAATAGCCAATAGATATGTCTGGCCGTAAACAAACTCAGACGCAGTAGGTGCAAGGCAGGAGCAAAACTTGAAGGCGTTGTGGAGGTGAGCCTGAGGATGCGGGTTCGATTACCGTCCGCAGCGGCAGGTTGTCTGATGGAGGCGAAGAGCAAAAACACCCGTGTGTGAAGAGCAAAACAACCGTGTGTGAAGAGAAAAAACACCCGTGTGATATTTCGCTGCACGTTAAAGATCAGCAGGTGGGCAAAATTATTCCAGAGCCCCCCACTAGCGGCGCACGCCTCACAATCAATCAATCAATCAATCAATCAATCAATCAATCAATCAATCAATCAATCAATCAATCAATCAATCAATCAATCAATCAATCAATCAATCAATCAATCAATCAATCAATCAATCAATCAATCAATCAATCAATCAATCAATCAAACTGAACATAGGACGCAAAAAACGTCAGCTCACCTCTACAGGAGCCTTCTTGTTCTGTTACGGCTGTAACTATGTCAGCAATGGGTTTCAACAGTTGAACACAGGAACCGCAAAGCTTGCCGTAGTGCCTTGTTATGTAAAATAGATAACCCAGAATGAAAGTTGTCCTAGAGCATAATCGTGATGTCGTAGTGGCATTGTCTGTGGGTTAGTTTGGGGATGACCATTTATAAATTATGTTCAGGATCAACGTTTTAATTATTGGTATAAAGCCTATATAAAGAGAAAACTACAAAACCAAGAATTTGTGCGATATTTAGGCCTGAGTTAGACACTGCACAGACAATGACAGCCTGTAATAAAAAAATTAACTGCAGCTGCAGTCATCCAAATTCATTGCAAACACGTTCTACAGGCATTGTGCCTACATCGTGATAATAATTGTCTACCATTGGAAATATATTGAATATATGAATATATCTTACTTCAAATTGTTGCGGAGGTAAGTGAGATCCGAAATAGAAAGAAAATGTTCAAACGGGTTGTTGCAGAATTCCTCTGTGAAATCGATCATTCGTATCGTAAAATTCAGTCACCTGTTTCGCCGTTGGCTGTGTGGAGCTGAAGCGCTAACTTTCTAAGGACATTTTCATTGTTGTGCGCAGACTTACGGCGCTTTCACCGATAAGCCGGCCCTTGTTTCCATAGCAACGGCTCTTCATACGTGTCGCTGTACAGCTATAGCATTTATTGTAATAATTTCTAGGCTTAAAAGTTCAAGCATGCCAACGCTAATTACTAGCCCTTTACATCAGTGCAACTTACTCCTCGCGAGCAGCTCAAGTTCGGTTTAAATGTCAAACTGTTTATTGAAAAACCTTTGCCTAATTTTGTTGCTGCCAAATTAAGAGGCGAGGAAAGTGGCCAGGACGTTTGGCGACATTGTATACGTGATTGTAACCCTCCAACGTTCAAGGTTGAAGGAAAGCGAACGCTTCAACGACGCAGTAGTTTTTTATGTCAATAAACAAAAAAAGTCCCCAAACTTAGTATGTTTCATTTCTGCGCAGTTTCCCTTTGGGGTTTTTGTAATGGTTGAGGGGGAGGCTTGATACAATTTACTGGACGTCTAGTGACGCAAGGGGACAGGTTGACCATCAGGCTACGCAAATCACTTGTGCAGGGGCCGAGATTGGGGATCCTGGCTGCCGGACGTCTCTTGTGTTACCCAACAAGGAGGCGGGATTACAATTACCTTCGTTTCTACCCCTGGGTCACCTACTCCCCTCAAGAATTGGAGGCTTCTGCTGCTCGTGGTCCGGCTCTCGGTGTTGTCCTGCCTGTTTTTACACGGTACGCACCGGCCCGATTGTTTTGTAACCTTGAAACAAAAACTTTCAACACCCTTCGATAAGGAGTATTTTAATGGGAAGGTGAATCATGACTTCCACCATTCTGAATTGTGACCTCGTGTACACATTGTTTCTTATTAACTCGTAATCAAAGTCTTCACATTTTTGGCCTACCTGTCCCGATAAGACAAGTTTCCAGCCGAATATGTAAGCTAATAGCCCGGTGATGTTCATTTGCAGACATGCCTGTCTCTTTCTGCCGGCTAGTCAGTGCAGATGCAGCATGAAGAACGAGTTGATAAGCAGTGAAAACCTTAGGCATTACGCAGGGGCTTTTGGTATTGCATTCTTTCACCTTTCAACATAAGTGTTCAAATGAAAATAATGGCCGCGTGGCTGCTTGCTTCGCTGAAATGTCGTCGGAAGACGATAGTATTTTTCTGACCCTGCTCCATAAGCGTCGGCACGGCCGGCGCTTCACCGCCTGAATGACCGCTCCGTTATTTCCTTCCTTTTTCTGGGATTGTGTTCGCGTCTAGACTCGGCACTTTATAACCACTGCCATTGCCGGTGAAGGGTGGAAAACCGCGTGATTTGGCGCCGTCCTTTCCAGAGCCGTGTGCCCTCTGGCCAAAATGTACGCACTAATGCACGACTGACTGCAATTTCCTCGCCTCGTACAGTCTTGAAAAAGCAAATACAAAGCGCGGAGCGCACGGCCTATGATACTGATTGGGACATTGGTGGAGCCACCTGGCTGTGTCGCTGGGAAAAACACGGACCTGCGCACCCCGAGCCACTGCCAGGTGGCGCCACTGTATACTCGGCGGTGTGCTCCGCGGTGCAGGTTTTGGCAGAGGCAAGGATATCATTTGCTATCGCAAAAGTCAAGCACATTTGTATTGTTTTAATAAAGGGACCCTGCAAATACCACTAATGTATGGAAGTTGAGCTTCACATGTGCTTAATGTTATGTTTTTGCTCAACCGTGTTGACCGTATGAACATTGGCACAGATTTAGGTGTTTAGAAAGGCTTTTGCCTATTTAAACATCTCGTCCAACAACTGCCTTAACTTCGTTGGGCGGCTGAATCGAGGGGTAGACGGGCAGACAGGCATACACACAGACAGACAATTCTTCGTTCAAGTAGCCCAAGAAATATATTAAAAAGTTCATTTTAGTCATTTAGGGAAGATCCTAACTGACAGACATCTCAGCACTGGTTACCGTGGTATTTCCTCGCTAATTTAGCATGTGCACGCTGTCTGGTCTTCCTTTTCCCGCATCAGTGCGATCCGCCGGGATAATGGCATGGGCTTGGTGCCAAGAACCTAAGGAAATTTTATCATGGTTAGCACAAATATCACAATTTTGCTGGCTGTTCTCAGGCAATAAAAATTAGAAACAGAACCGTGCCACCTAGCCTACATAAGAGCGTTAAGAAACAAAACGGTTAGACGTGTTTCAGCAGAATCAGTACAACCGAAGTTGAAGTAACAACCACCCCTTGTAGCTGGAACGCAAGTTTTTTACTTCACCTGTACATTTGTAAAATACAGTACCTAACTACTGACGCATCACATATTTCCATGTGGGCTAAATCTCAGGATTTACTTATAACTGATGCCGCGTCCATTGCGATGTGCGGGAAACGTTGTGGATCGGAAGGGTGGTTACATATTTTGAATGCAATCACTGCTCCTTCCTTCGGTTTCATAATTGCGCCTAACTTTTCAATGTTTCTTTTCCAGCATCATTGACGGGTCACCACGCTGCCTTGTTGTCGTTGGTCGAGAGTTTCAAGTTGGACTATCATCTGAAACACACGAAAAAATAAACCATCGTCGTCCAGAAAGCTGCCTCATTCATCATTTGTAGTATACCTGATTTTGTAGTTTTTCTGGTTGCGCGAAAAAGTGGGAGACATTTGGCGTAGCACAGTAGGACCACGCCTAAATTATCAGGAATCACAAGGACCAGCAAGCAAGAAGTTATGCTTTCGATTAAAGGGAAAGCTTTACATCATTTTGGATAAAGGTCTGGTGTGAAGACGCCGCACTAGGTATGGTATACGCTGCGGGCTTATGAATCAACGAACTGTTACGATGCTTTTCAGCTATCTTATCTCCTATTGTAATGCTCACAACGCACAGTGTCACAGGGTTCGTTTTTATGCTATTAACATTTACAAACACTGCTGCTGATTAACTTGCTGGAAATTGAAAGCTCTCCATGCGGACTAGAATAATTTTACAATTTTTTTCTCTAAGGTTTTCTCTAAGAAACATGCTGCAGTTTTACGCGGCACCTCCATGTGAGCACGACATAGAACCATGTCAAGTTACGTTGTGTTACTCTCTGAATATTTGCTCCAAATATTTAAAGCTTTCGAGGGAGTTGTGTTTCACATTTCGGATTAGATAAAAAAACTTTCCGCTGTGTTCAATGTCAACATAAAAGATTCCTCTGCATTATTTCATAAAAATAGAAGCGATCGGACCGGACGTTGTGGGCAGCCACCTTTTACGTGTAATTAGACAACAGTCACAAATCTTTTCGCGTAGTTATCTGCCTATGTTAGAATGAAATAGAAAAAAATGGGACAGGTTAAAGATTCAACTTTTTCAAACAAAGGTATAAAAAATGAAAGGTCTGTTCTATTTGATTTACGAAAGTCTGTGCACACAGCTTGCCACAAAATTTAGGCGACTGGAAGAATAACTTGCGCTGGAGAGCACGCACAGCTCGAGTCCCCAGCCGGCCAGCCATCAATGGCGAGACATCTATCAGGCGCCGCCGAAGCAGCCGGTAAACCATCGCGGCACTGGAGCGGCGAGGCCCCCAGCCAGTGCTGCTGTGACGTCTCTCCACAACGGTTGACGTGGCGTGATGTCACACCTGCCTCACTTGCACTCCAGCGGCTCAATCTCAATGCGACGCGATGAATGACCTTGCGAGACATGTCGTATAAGAGGTTTTCCTCTAAACACTCGCTGCACAAAAATAATGCTCCCTGGAAAGGATCTACTATGCTTCGCATGGTAGCACTGAGTATGCATAAATGATAGCCATGTGAGGTATGGTTTAATTACCAGATTTCTAGAAAGGTTGGTTTAACATGCGTCCCCGAATAGCAACTGAATTGCTATACTCGACGAGTATGAAAGGCTCAAGATGGACGTGCTGATCAGCGTAGAAATTCTATCAGGCAATTTGCCTGCATAGCGGCTTCCCGGAATGCGAAATATGGTACTAGGATTCTGGAACAAAACAGTGAATACAGTTTGCAAGTCAAATCGTGTTCTGAGCTTCTTCAATAGAGTAATATTCACTTTTCATCGTATGATCAGGCATACATTTGCGTGTGACGGAGAATAATTAGGAGACCCTTACCAGCGGGAGACAAACATAGGATCAGTTTAAATAAGGCGTATTTGAAATGTAGCTCAGCCTGCGGCAATCGTCGCATCCCAACCCCAGCATGGTAAGGGGAATCCGAGGGACCGAAGTATGAAGACACCGGACCAGCTTGATGGGCGAGTAGACAAAGTGAGAGTGGCGAATCGACTGGTGACCTGTACGAAATCCTGAAATCCTGAAAAGATCAGTGCTGTAGGCATGCTTGCAAATCTATCCGCGGAAAAGCAAGTACGACCCTGTGAGGATTACTCTTTGCGGGCGGAATGTTTATCACTCAGGGTGCAAAGGTCACAACAAGAAAGCCAGACACGCAGACAGGACATTCCCCGAGAAGGATTTACGTAGTCGACGTCACTGCAAAACTTGCATAAGCAAGAGCCTTAATTTCCTGTTAAGGTTTTTATTTCAATGCCATACTTGCGAAGACGAGATAAACACATCCTTATTCATTGTCTTCACAAATGGAATATGAAAAACAGTAATTTCTTTCTGCGTCGAATACTAAAAGTCGGGGGATTGTATTTCTCAGGGGATGTTCTCAGCAGCGTATGGGTACGAGCTAGTTGTTACCCATTATAATTCCGCTATGCGCCATAAACAAAACACAGGACGAGTGAGACAAGGACCAGCGCTGGTCCTTGTCTCACTCGTCCTGTGCTTTCTTTACTCCACTTAACGGAGTTATATTGATATTCTCATGGTACACACCAATGATTGGTATTCTAGGAGGTTGTTTTGGAATGCTTCAGCCACTGTGGTTTTGTAACTATAGCAGCCGCACGGCCAAAATCTGCAAAGCGTCTGGAAGCTCGAAAGCGATTTAGGAACCGCGACAGCAGCGGATGAAACGAAAAAATGCCCGATGTGACGGTGTCTTGTGTGTGCATTGCCTCCGGCAGCAACACAAGCTCCGTGCCATGTTTCTGCAAATACTGAAAATATTTAGACCACGTGTACCCTAGGTTAACGAGAAAAAAGTAAAGCTAAAAAACTTGCAGAGAGACTTGTCCTTCTCCGAGTTCGATGGATTTCCATTAATATTGCCGTTCGAAACTTGCTCAAAACCACTCCCTCAATTTTACTCAGTGTTCTTTATTTGCAAAAAGTGTAATGATTTGGAAATTGTGATAATTTGACTTATAATTTCTCGGGCCCTTGTTGAGTCTTTCCCCATTGTTTAGGTGCAGAAGCCGAAGGCGCAGCGATCCTACTCATTTTTGTGTGTTTCCAAATATACAAGCAAGCCATTTTATTTTACCACACATTATAAAATGTTACACTGGATAAAACGTACCTTTATGAGACCACTTGGCATATGTATTGTGTATTTTGAATAAGTTTTAATCTTTTTTGATACCATTGTTCGTTAAGGTTGAACGTTACGGATATCAAATTACGCAAAAGTGTTCACAAGGCTGATTCCACCAGCGAATGTTCATCCTGTTGAACTTTATTCGAGGTGATCCGGTAGTTTACAGCTACTGACAATATAGAAAACCTCATCAGCTGGACATTTTTTTTCAGATTTGTTATGTGGCTCTCCCCGGCTATGTGAAATATAGCTATTTGGGAATCTCTCCTTTCGCAGCGTGCTTCATGTGTTTTCTGTGTGTTTAGTGTAAATGAAGTACTTGTACTTTGGACCCTATAGACAAATTAATATCAAGTCGCATGACATGGCAAGCTACCGAAGCCAGAAAATGCTCCTTGTTCGGTAAATTGGTCATTGTTAATAATAAATTAAACATTTATTCCAGGCACGTCGTAGAGGTCACGCATTCATCACCTTGTAAATGAAGCTTTGCTAACGCAAATTTTATCGTTTCTTGTACAATTTTATTTATTATTATCTTTAGAGATTTTTGTGTCCGTTCTTGACGTTCGGTAGTGTCTGGCACATGTATGATTTCTTTATTTTCTGATACATTTTCACTCCCTCTTTCCCGCTGCATTTACGGTAGTGAAGCGTAATTTTTACTCTTTAAAATATACCTTTACCATCATAAATTCTCACCCCTACAAATTACGCACCTTTCCTTCTGCTTCCAAATGCACTTTCAAGTAACCTCCGTCCTCCTAATCTAGAGTCTAATACAGTCAAACCCGGCTATAACGAACCCGGATAGAGCGAATTATGCTATATATCGAACAAAAATAATTCAGTTACGGAAATACATGGGAAAAACATTCCTTATAACGACGTTCACATCCGATATATAGAACTCTGGGCGCCTAGAATGGCCGCCGAAATACATGATCTCGGAGCGGCGATTGAGATAGTCGGATTGGCCGCGACCACGGAGCAAAAGCCGCGACTGAGACATTTCGCCTCGCACGGAGCGACATGACGCCCAATACTTTCCGTAACTGTTTCAGACGCGCGGGACTCGCGACGAAATCCCGCCCAGTCAGCGAGTCCGGACCAAGACAGCAGCATCGGTGAACTGTGGGAAGAGCTCGCCAGCGTTCCCGATGATGTCGCGAGTGAAATCCGTCCGACGTTATAATGAAGCGCTTTCAGCAGTCGATGTGCTCCGCCAATGCTTCTTAGATTTTTGAGGACGCGGACTCGAACTGGTGCAAAGAATGTTTCGTGTAGAGAATGCTATGCTAGTTGAAGCCGCCAAAACGAAAGTGAAAACAAAAATCACCGCTTTTTTCTTTGCAAAGTAGGCAGTTAAGGCGGAAAGTAGCTTTATTACTTGCAATAAATGGATTATTTTGGGTACGGTAATGGCTACTTCACTGTGTTCGTTTCTGCATGCGGGGATGGTGAAGTTGGGGAGGGGAGGGTGGGGGGGGGGGGGGGGGGCTCCCGCGGATTGCGAACTTGTAACAATAAGTTCGTTATAGGCGGGTTCGGCTATATCGAACTATTGGATATATCGAACTAATCGCAGGTGCATATTGCAATTCGCTATAAACGGGTTTGACTGTACAAATATCTCATTTTGTAAGGTTATTTTGTCTTAGAATAGGATGATCCCTCGCGCGGGCGGCAATTTTCAACGTACGTAGAGCTAAGTAACCTAAGCACGTGAGTATTAAGCAAGAGTGAACCACTAGAGCAGCATTTCTTGCGAATTTCTGCTCCCCATACAAATGTCACATACAATGCGTGTTTATATCAGGTTAGTAATGAAGAGGACTCCATTATATCACAACAAACTGTTGCAGGAGGTATAGCTGAACAGCCCGCTCTTATGCTCTCATAGGCCGTAAACTCTCACTCTCAAATGTATGTCCCAAAGTTCATCCACCACTACTTCATCCACACCTAGTTTACACACTGCGAAGGAGCACAAGCTTAGGAAAAAAAAACATTCAAGCCCGCTAAGAAATTCCTTCTCCAAAGCATCTCTTGTGAATTTCCCTATGCATGTCCGTCAACATCTGTTGTAAAATTTTAAAGAAGCCTGAACCGTTCTACTAAAGTTATGGCTCTTGTTTTCAGATAAAGTTGTTTGCTTTAAATATTCCAACTTCTGGTTTTCTCTTTAAGCTTAACTGCACGCCAGCATATCGTGAGTTTTCTGCTGCAATTCTCCAGATACTTTATTGACTGGATAGTTGCCTTGAGGTACCTCTATTGTCACCCAACATTAACCCTTTTATTCCGATATTAATTAAGTCACACAAAAATGTATTTCAAGTATAACTATTCCTATATTATTGTCTTTTTACTGAATTCCCAATTTTTTTTATTTTAGTATTGCACGCCATATATAGATTGCTTCAAAGTGTGGAAACAGTTATCTCTGAAAACAGTGGTAGAAGTTAGTATTCATTGGGTAATTCTTTGTCAAGTAAAAAATAAATTTATTTTAGAGGGAATAAATTGCACAGAAACGTTTTGGTTGCCGCTTTTTACCTTGACGAATAACTTAAGCCAGGCGGCGCTACTTTTATGACAATCTTTAGCACAAACACAATAGTGAAATGCGAATCTGTGCGCAAACAACAGCAATACCCGATTTATTCCTACTTTCCTTTGCAAACCTGCCACAGAAGGAGAACGGGCGGGCCACGTCACTCCACAGAGTGCTCTTCTCATGCAGCCTTCTTTTCAGTAAAATGCTGACCTTCTTCTCTTTCTTTCAAGCGGCATAAACAACGTGAGGAAACGTGCCATGCATACTCATTTATCATGCATGTGTTCCGAGTGCAGTGAGGCAACAAGGGCTGAGTCGTAGAGAGATTTGCTTGTTTTGTTTTGCTTCGAACAGAGACTGAGGAAAGAGCAGTATAAATTTCCCTCATCGCCGAACTGCGTGACGCCAGTGGTTTCGGTGGGCGCACCGCTCTGGGGAGACGCTCCTCCACGAGGGCGCGTGAAAGGGCGCTGGGTTCGCGTTTTTTTGGCACCGTGTTTTCTCCAGCGATTGTTAGACGGGATTCTGCAAGCTCTTCGGACATTCTTTTTTGGTTGCCTTCTCCGTCTTTTCTTGTTGCTTGCCTTCGTGTTTCGCGCCGAGGCCGAGTTGCGGCTGATGCAAAAGCCGTGAAATATTGAATCTCTAAATGGAAACACTGGCAGTTTATCTAGAAGAGCAAAATTTAAAACGCAGCACGAAAGATGCATGCTGCAGTACATACATGCATAGAACCATCGAACCATCCATCGATCCATACATACATACATACTACATATTGATATATATATATATTTTATATATAATATATATATATATAATATATATATATATATATATATATATATATATATATAGTCTGAAAGATAAAAACTCACACAGAGCGCGAAAAACTAAGATTAGTAGAGACCGAGACAAACGAGAAAGACGTAGAAAATAGAAATAAGCGTACTGACGTTTCAGGAAGATATATATACATGCATACACAACACAAATACATACATGCATACGTGCATATGGGTAAGGTGTAGTGACCACCATATGGTAAGATCTCGAATTAGGCTAGATTTGAGAAGGAACTGCAACAAGCCGATTAGTGAGCTATCAGTAAGACATAAAGCAGAACAATTCAGGATAGCGCTTCAGAACCGATATTCAGTTCTTACCGAGGAAGCAGAGTTTACGATACAGGAAGCCAGCAACAACCTTACACGCATTATCACGGAGTGTGTAGTAGAAGTCGGGGGCCCGATGACCAGACAGGATACTGGTAAACTTTTCCAGGAGATCAAAGATCTAATTAGGAAACGGCAAACCATGACAATCTGCACCCCAGCTGAGAGAATAGAACTAGTGGAGCTTTCGAAGTTAATCAATAAGCGTAAGGCAGCTGACATACGGAAGCATAATATGGAGAGGATGGAACACGCTGTACAGAACGGAGGCAGCCTGAAAGCAGTGAAGAGGCGTCTAGGCGTGGGGAGAAATCAGATGCATGCACTTAAAGACAAGCAAGGCAATGTCATTATAAATAGGAATAAAATAGTTACAGTAGCCGAGGAGTTCTATAGGGATCTGTACAGTAGCCGCGACATCCAGGATAATGCCGAACGAGAAAGTAGTTCAGAGGAGATAGACATCCCACCAGTAACGACAGAAGAAGTAAGGAAGGTTTGAAAAATGAAAGGGGGCAAAGCACCTGGTGAGGACACGCACACATACATCATTAAACACATACATATTTACATACATACATACATAATACATACATATACATACATACATACATACATACATACATACATACATACATACATACATGCATACATACATACGTACATCCGCACATACACTTACACACAAACATACATACATACACACACCACACATGAATACATAAACACGTCCATACATATAATTGTGTAAGCCCATTTAGGAACGTACATTCGGCGACAACGTCATTCGGACAGACATCATCATCATCATCAGCCTATCTAGGCCAACTGCCGGGGAAAGGCCTCTCCCATGGATCTCACGGAGATCGAATTGACATATGCCAAACTAAACATGAGATGTTAGTTATTGAATATGCCGACGAAACGGACTGGGTTGTCCAGATTAAACAAAACATGGCACGTTCGCTGTCTATTTTTATTAAAGAAGTCATCGGAAGAGTCATCACCAGCCTATCTACGCCCACTGCAGGGCAAAGGTCTCTCCCACTATTCTCCAACTACCCCGGTCCTGTGCCAACTGTGACCAATTTATCCCCGCAAACTTCTTGATCTCATCTGCCTATCTAACTTTCTGCTGCCTTCTGCAACGCTTGCCTTCTCTAGAGTAATGCGGAAGAGTAATGCGAGTCAAATAAATAGGTATTAGCTGCAAGTTCCGCTTCATATGCTTGTGTTCACATTTTTTTGTTCTTGCAGCGTAAGCACACTAACCTGAATTCTATGGGGAACCTGGTCATAATATTTAAGTCGTATACTGCTCTTGCAATGGTTCACACAAATCTCGCCTTTACGTTGCTCTATTGTTACACCTGTTGAGGCCACATTCTGACGTCTCACATGGACTTGAACTACAGTTGCCTTTGAACGATAGTTCAGCCTTGCTCTCGAATGCCCATACGTGGAGGTACACTCCATTCAGCTATATCCTGGCGCACTTAAAAAATATAGATTAATTAATCTAGAACAGGGGCTAGGCACGAGTGCTCTGAATACTGAGTCCACCTTGCATCACTCAATACTGCTGAAAAGGGATGTCGTACTAGAAGATCTCTCGAAGGGATCTCGTACCCAAGAAGATTTCTCTCTGAAGTAGGTGATACTTTCTTCTATATAATTATTCTCAACCGTCTTTACCCGACATCACTTCCTCGGAGCAGTGGGAGACCATGCTGCCCAGTTAAGAGTCGGATGTTCAACACCGGGCCGTCCAGATAGCCGAAGACGTCTCCAGGGCACAAAGACTCGTGGCCGCCGTCTGAGGGGGGAAGACTGAAGGGGAACCCGACCTCACTTCTTCCCTCACCCCCGCCTCGGGAACAACAGTGTTATGCACTCATTCATCCGGCTTTCCTCATCACCCCCTATCCGCCGTAATTCAAACAAGGGTCTTTTTTCCTCTACTAAAAGGGCTATAAAATATTTCGGTGCACTTAACTCTGCTTACGTGCTTCAAGGCGAAAGCACGGCGGTACTTATTACCATCTGCATTGCTGCAACATCGCATTTCAATCGCTCTCTTCGGTTTCTTTTGTTCGTATTAGGCTCAAATTACGCAAGCAAGCAGTCTGGCAGACTCCATCCCTTCCATAGAATCAGGGTTCTGCGCGGATGGTGTACACCTGTTGTACTCACATGCCATGACAATAATGTGTCACGCGATATGCAATATTCTACAACTTACATACATACTTACGTGTTTCGAGGTAATGGTTTTCTCAATTTTGTGAAGCGCGCACATTGCTACTCAAGCTTTCTATTCCTTGTATTCCCAAGCAATGTCGGCAAGTATAAAGTACGTTTTAAGATTTAGTGGTTCGGAAAAGTTTTGCCTATATAAACTTCTCGTTGAACTATTCTTCTAACTTTTGGCCGGAGGGACAGACAGACAGACAGACAGACAGACAGACAGACAGACAGACAGACAGACAGACAGACAGACAGACAGACAGACAGACAGACAGACAGACAAGATTTCTGGGTTTAAGCACCGAGTGAAGACTATCGTGCTTACAAAATAGCACAATTGGAAGAGCACTCAGCTGCTCTTCCCAAGTGGTAAAGAGTGGTCTACTGACAAACGCGTAAGTGTGGGTAACTGATTGGCCCTTAATAACACGGTTGACGTCACGACCCAATGTTTCAATGGGTTGTCGAGCAAAACCCACAAACATGGAGCTTTCAGCAACGACACGTTCACGCAGGCAATGCACTCAGAAATCCAACCGTAGCCTCTGCTTGCCTTGTGCGCACTCGCTTGATCTAGTCTGCGTTAACACTTCACTTTGGCGCCCAAGCTATTACCTATTTATATGTAATCACGGCTATTGCGGAAGCAAACTTGCAGGAGCGTTCGTCGTGTATGACAAGAACTGCATGAGCGCTTTGCGTCCTCGTGTTTCTAATAACAGAGCCGCGGATGATGATCGATGACGGTGATTCTTCTGCATCACCTGCTGTACTCTGCACATACCGCCTGCCAAGGTGGGTGCTAATAGGGTCTTGTAGTCGGGTGTCCTGGCAGAATGGTCGGTTCAGTAAGCTCTGCTTTTCACCGTCGTCTATCGATCTTGCGCCTTCAGCGGCATTCTTCAATCTCCCGTTAGCCTTGCTGAAACGTGCAAGGGTGGAGCCGGCAGCAACAGTTTATAGGAAGCAGCATCGTCTTGGCGTTGCCGGTAGAACGTGTACAAATCTATCTTCTCGCGCTTCAATTAAATTTAAAGAGACAGCTCGGCCCTGGTGGTGCGTCTCTCTTCAGCGTATTTCACTACTATTGTGTTTACAGCAGACATTCATTAGGCTAGATATCAGCACAATTTTTCATGTCCTCAAATCTGTACTTCCGAGGCTCCACGCGCCTTTGAAACGTGAGGCGTTGTAAGGAGCGGAAAGTTCGGTAGCTCAGGCTCTAAATACGCAGTAGCAAAACATAACGAGACGCGGCGCAATGCGTAGGAACCAGATCGAATCTATTCAAAAGCATAAAGGGGAAGCTGGTCAAGAAGCAAATTGTGCCAAGCAGGAAGACGACGAAGCCATTAGAAAGAAATAAACTGAAGCAAAGCGTCTCTGCGAGCAGGCTCAGAATCCAGAGTGTCCTGGCTGACCAGAGGCGCCAAAGGGGCCTCTGGGTTCTCTTCTTCTGGACAAATTAATGGCCTCGCCCTTTTCTCTCTGCCTCTCTCTCCTCCACCTATCGCTCTCATCGGTTCAATTATGCAGTACAGCTTCGGCGTTCCCAACACTTAAGAGGTGCCGAAGTGTACTCGGACTGTCCTCGGACTGGTGTTGTGAAGTTCGCTTGCTCAGCCCGCAAACATTGCTGCGCAGATCTGAGCGACATAGCTGTCGAGCCGACGGTGATTTAAAGCAGCATTTATATGCAAAATGTACAAGGGTAACAAGGGCGTTCGTTACATGCTCGTACAAAGGCGAGAGCGCGTCTTAACTCGCGTCTTCGTCGAATGCCGCCCGCCGATCGCCGCTCTCGCTCGGGCGGCCGGGATTTTTATTTCCCCTGGGATCTCTTCCAGAGGCAAGCAGGTCAAAACCCCCAAATCAGGACTCTCCGCTGGCCGCAGTTTGAATTCGATGAATGAAGGCGAAGTGGTTGCATCAACCGATCCGCCGCGAAGGGGAAATGGAACGCGACTCTTCGGCGCTGTTTCCTGGTTTGTAGGTGCACGGCTGCCGCGGGCGGTTTGAACGAGGCGTGATTCGACCCAGCCGTCGGCGCGTCGGCGGGCCCAGCGAATTGGTGTCGGAGCTCTGGCGCAACACTGGGGACTTTGCGAATACACTCCCCTAGTGGTGTGTAGGTGATTTGGATTTGCATGTCTCGGAACCGAAAAGGTAGTGGTTTTCCGCGTTTCGTGTTGGAGACATGGGCTCATGTACAAGTTTTTTCCCGAATTGATTTGCTGTTTTATGGGACAAAAGCTCAAACGCACTACACTGATATCCCCCATACCACCGGCTCTTCACACCCCACCCTCGTCACCGTAGACTCTACCGGCCACCTCGAAACTGCAGCACCTACAAGCGACTACAAATTCCCAACGCAGAGGCCCTCGCCGTCGCTTACGTCTCCATCGCCCAAGAAAAGCAGCCTTACCTGACCATCATCACCTATTCCCGTCAAGCATGGTGATGGTATCAAACTGGCCTGGCACCCCCTCAAGCTCTTCCCTTTCGTCGCCGTCTTCCAAAAGAAACCGAAGTAACAATACTCTGGACCACTGACCAGTCTGGACTTGCTGGGAATGAAGCAGCCCACGCCGCTGCACGTGAACTCTACAACCGCACGCTACTCTGTGCAGGGCTAGACATTACAGGACATCCGCACTCCGCTAGCACTCTGCTAGCCTATACCTACACCTCCATCCTTTCCCGCTACACAAACAACGGAAAACGATACCTCTTCCCTACCCATCTCTCACCACACATCGAGCCTATGTCTATTGCCGCCTTCAGACACAGACTTTCTATGAACACACCATTCGCTTACACATCCCTCCACACCTTTTCCCCCATAAATGCTAAGCGTGTGACTTTTTTCTTACCACGTACCACCTAGTTTCCCCTTCTTGCATCACTCAACCCCTCCTCGCTCCTTCACCCCTGAGTAGTGGGAGTCAGCTCTGACCAGCTCAGCACCGGCCCAACAACTCTTCCTGGTGAAACGAGCACTGGAATGGGCGCAGGCTCGAGGCCTCCCAGACATGTGAGGCGTACTACTTCCCCTTCCCGGTCCCCCTAAAGCTCAAATCACATGCTTTTCCGCCACCAACACTAGGCGGTGGTGCAAATATGGGTGGTACAAATAGTATTTTTGTTCCAAGGCTCGTTCCACGAGTCTAAGTTTGCTTTCAATGCGCTTAGTGAGGCTGAAAGTCCCCCTCCAATATGCCATCGCAGCAACTATACAATGGTTGTATACCAGTTGCTCAGCGAAAATTTTGGCGAATACAGAAAAAATAAAAATGCAAGCTTTCGGAATGGATCGAAGAAACGGCCTTGCGTGCCTCCTCTCCACACTTTCTTTATATCTATCACTAACTAGGTCTGTGCAGTAGTTATGGGTGCATTCTCAGTCTTATAACAGGAGTTGCAAGCAGTCTACATCATCGTAAGCTTACCGTAACTGCTTATGAAGCTTTTGTGCTTGTTTATCTGTTTTTCATTTTAGAATTCTTACTGTAGGGCCTATTTCCATTAGCAAATTTTAGTTTTGCAGAGTTGTCTGCATGAAGTGGTAGGAAGTCGCTATATCAGTGCGAGTCGCCGTATTGTAATGCTCCTCTGTGAACGGTTACACTACATAAAAACTGTACCAAAAAAGAAGCCAGCTCAAATAATAAAATTTTCTAAGGAAATTTGCTCTTCATGACCACTTGAGCAAACTGGCATTTCTTTATATAACTGTACTTGAGGATGCTGCTGAACCGTCTAGCTTGGTACAAACTGAATCGGTACACCTGGATTGTCATTGGCGCATCTCGTGGCTGCAGCCGCCTCTGACAACACAAAATATCAGTTTCTATAAGAATGTAGAATGATTAAAACAAAGAGAAGAAATACGAAAGGTTAAAAGCTTATCAGCAATACAAAATAACAGCCATAAGAAAGGACAAAATACATTTTTCTAGTACAAGGATGGAGCGCAGATTCTAGGATTTACGGAAAATCAATACCTCGAAGTGCACGATCTGCGTTGTCGGGGCCTGTGTGAAATATTCAAAGAGCCTGAGATATCGCGAAGCGTTGCATGCCACTTCGGCGATGCACGGTGCTTCCGACAGGTGATGTTTCCTGCCTTCATGGCAAGGCGTTCGGAACGACCCGAGGAATCGTTGATGGCGCCGTGTTGGTCTTTTTCCTTCGGCCTTGTGGTTTGTGCACTTTTTCCGCGAAGGTGTTTCAAAAACAACTAGCCAAACTGTCCGTTCCGCCGCAGTACAAGGTCGATATCTGTTCGACACTTGTGCGGTCGATGTAGCGATTTCTTCGCCATTTTCTTTTTTATCGGATTCTAAAATTTCAGGGCTCTGAGCATGCGTTTACTTTCTTCTTCTGTGTCGGAAACCTGTCCTGTCGAAAACGACAGTTTCTTCGCGTCGATTTTTTTGGCGGCACGTTTTGGCTATCCATCATTTCAAGCCGAGTACAGCTCACGGGAACACATTTATTTCAGAAACCTTCTCGTTCAGTATAGAGCAAATGGCGACTAAGCACACATTGGGAGGCCATTCTCCCAAGTACTAGTCAAGGATTCAGGAGTCATCCATACTAATAGTATTTCTTAACAATATCATTGCCGATGTTAGAGAAAACATTGTGTGCACAGTACTTAAAAGGTACGTTAATCAACAATGACGAACACGGCATATATACTAATCACCCGTGGCGATGCTTGCGTTCATCAAGGCCCGTATCATCTTGCCTGCATGTATGTATGTATTATGTATGTATGTATGTATGTATGTATGTATGTATGTATGTATGTATGTATGTATGTATGTATGTATGGTATGTATGTATGTATGTATGTATGTATGTTGTATGTATGTATATGTATGTATGTCTGTTGTATGTATGTATGTATGTTATGTATGTATGTTACTGTATTATGTATGTATGTATGTCGTATGTCATGTATGTTGTTGTATGTTGTTGTTGTATGTCTGTACTGTATGTATGTTGTTTATGTAGTAGTGTCTGTCTGTATGCTGTCGCAGTCTGTTATGATGTCGTATGTCTGTATGTATGTTGACTATGCTGGTTGTATGATTAGTGTACTGTATGTGATCGTTGTATGTATGTATGTATGTATGTATGTGCCCTGTATGTGTCGTGATGTATGTATGTATGTCGATGTATGTCATGTATGTCTGTTGTATGTATGTTGTATGTATGTCGTCGTATGTGATGTATGATAGTGTATGTGTATGTGTTGTATGTATGTTGTGATGAAGTGCCCGTGGGAAGACGAAGAGAGACCGAGCGCGCAGCTGCAAGAGTGCGTGCAGAAAATTCGAACCATGCGGGTGATCAGGGGACGCCTGTGACGCGCTGGGCTTGAGAGCGCGGCCCTGTGATCGTGTTCGTAAAGACCCGGATCGCAACCGCTGCTGCTCCCGAGAGCCGTCCGCCGCTGATCCGACAACCCGTGGGCTGGCCGTGCCTGGAGCTGTGACGCGATGGGCGAGAGAGCGCGGGTCCGGATTCACCTGGAGGTGGAACCCTCCGCTCACACCCCTGCTACGCCCTCGAGCCGTGACTCATCGGAAAGGTCCACGATGCCTGCCCGACGTCCCGCGCCTGGTTAGGATGAGGCCTAGAACCGGTCATCGAGCCAGCCTCGCCGTGACGTCCTCGTTGACTCCGCACGCGTCGGTACTTTAACACCTCGAGGGGCTGCGACAAAACCCCGTAGGACGTTTGCTTCATTTATTGCGACATTTCCGTTAGCCTCTTGCCTTTCTTAACGCTGATATCTTTCGTCTCGGTACTTGCTTTCGTGCCTAACTTCTGCTTCTTTCTGCATGCATAAAGCAACGTTTACTCGCACGCACGGCCACTGACTCGTGACTTTCACGCCAATCCTGGGCCCATTCATTACACATGTATGTATGTATATATAGGGTTCAACGCTGGTCGACCACTCTCGACATGTCGTAGACACTCGAGTCACGGCCCGGGGGTTAAAAAGAAGGTCCCTTCACCCCGAGTGGTCCGAGTGGCGCTGGCTACCACCCCAAGTGCAGGAAACAAAATGCCTAACATAAATACCCGAGAAAGTGCTGGGGAAACAGCCCCGCCGGTAGCGTAGTGGTTATCGCACCAGACCGGTATTCTGGAGGTCGTGGGTTGGATGCCACCCGGCGGGCAAGGTTTTCACCACTTTCTTTTCGACTCAACAATTCTTCATCTCTTTCTAGACCCACCACAACCTCCCCTTGGCTTTCCGAGGTTTTCTGACTGCCCCTTATTTTGTCTATGGCACGAGCCCCTCATTTCCCATTTTCTGATTCGCTACATGCTACGAGGGCCTCTGCGGCAGTCTTGGTCCGGGAGCTTAGAGGTTCAACGCTGCACCATCTCGACTGTCGTATCACTCGAGTCACGGCCCGGGGTTAAAAGAATCCCCTTCACCCGGTAGCCGTGGCTTTTTTACCACCCTCTGCGGGAAACAAAAATTCCCTACATAATACCCAAAATGCCAAACAGCCCGCCGTTAGCTTTCGCACGACCGGTATTCTGGACTGCCATCCCCCCATTGTTTTCCCATTTGTTTATCGACTAAAATTCTTCATCTCTTTTAGACCCACCACACTCCTTATGCTTCCGTTTATGTTTTCTGATGTATTGGTGCGATGTATGCATGTATGTATGTATGTATGTGTATGCTATGTATGTGTGTATGTGTGTATGTATGTATGTATGTATGTGTACGCGTGTATGCATCTATGTATGTATGTGTGTGTATGTATGTATGTATGTATTTGTGTATGTGTATGTGTGTATGCATGTATGTATGCATGTGTATGTATGTACGTAGTTAAGTATATACGTACGTATGTATGCATGTAGTATGTATTTGCAGTCTTTTTCAAAATTTTGACGGTCACGGCGCCTGGTCCGCCTAAGCGGCGACGCTGTGGTTGACACTTTCGGCTGGTTGCGCAGATAAAAGAAGCGGACGAAACCATCTCTCTTGCTTTCGTGGTTGGCGCTACCAGTGCGGCGCGCAATGCCTGCGCTGAAGCGAAGTGCCTGCTCTGAGAAAGCGGCTGCGCGCTGCCCATATCGCGCTTAGCGCTTTATGAATGCAAACTTTATGAACGCAAACACCATATATCCCGAAAACTGCAATGCTGTACCTTTCCGCTGAAGCTGTAGAGACTGCAACGAGTGTAAGTTGAAGTGCTGTCGTAGTTGCAGTCCACGAACATAAAAATAAAAACTTGCTCCTTACTCTCTGTAGTAGTCATCGCCCGCATGGATTCACGTTTTTGTAGTACTTAACTCTTTCTGTTTTCTTTGTGGCGCAGCTAGCGATTTTTGTCCTGGATGCGATTCGCTTTGATTCGCTATTCACCATTTCGATTCGCTACAAATGTATAAAACAGAAGGCACAAGTAAACACTTTTTTTCTACTCAATGCTGCTTCCAGTCTTTATAATGTCCTTTATACGCATTCCATATTTATGCGAAAGCTTTCCCGCAGCAGCCTTAGCTTTATGTCAAGGAAAAATCGTATTGCATGCAGCCGGAAGTGATATCCTGTTTAAACTCGGAACCGCCGCTTTTATGGAAGTGCAAGATGATGCTACATAGCCATCAGACAAAACAGTTTCGAAACTACGAGAGAAGAGGATAAAACATGGAAATCCTGAGTTGCAATGTTCGCGAGAGCGTATTCCTGAATGATTTATTCAGAAAATCCAAGTGCTCTTTGGTGTCGTTCCATCCATCTGTCGCAATACTTTCAAACGCCGGAGCTTTTTTATAACCCTCCGGCAGTGTGGAACGCTTGTGGCGTTGCTGCATCGAGCTTCCCATCTTGGGAAATGTAAAAGTGGATTGAAAAAAACCGTCGTGCTATTCTTGGTGCTCCTTACAACACCATAACACACCTGAACACGTACACAAACAAAAACAGACGGCAACATGTTTCCCACTCTAAAACCACTGGCTGTCAGAATCTTCCTTCGTGTATGGCGTTCCTCAGAACAGCGCTGAAATACAACAGGCAAATAAGGCAAACGGTCTGAAGCAAGGCCTTTACGGACAGCTGGCCGATGCTTCTACCGCCGCCTGAAGTGCAGCATCGATTCTTCTCGTTTGTTTTAGCTTCCAAATCGCGTTGTGTATGTCTGCGGTCGAAGATCTATGTCGTCTTAGCCGTGTTCGGGGTAGAAGTATATCATATGCCATAACATTGATTTATCTGGCAGGGTAACCGCAGTTGAGTTTCGAATCTGAACGGGGAGCCTTGTGCGATGATGCTGGCAGGATGCATAGCCGCAATGACGTTTTTGAAATGTATTGCCCGATTTGAATGGCCTGCCCTTTAATTCTTTATTTCTTGAGCATATTTTTTGAGAGCGCAGATCTTTTCCATCTTATAAATTGCGTCACACTGAGATGTGGCATTGGGAGCTCCACGACAGCTGCGGCGGCATCAAGATTTTCCCCGATCACGGGTCGAGCAATCTTTACCAGGGTAAATGTCGCATTTTGAAAAGAACGTTCCGCAGTAGCAGAAACAGCAATATATGTAAACCTGTCAACGTACTAAAAATAACCTAAATGCAGCCCATCGTCTACGAACGTTCTTGTAGAATGCAAACAATACTGCCTGCGTTTCAGGCCGTGAGACATAAGTAAGGGGCGGCCTGAAACGCAGCCGTAGCAGTAAGCAGTAAACAGTAACAATATTGGTTGATTGTGTGTTTAACGATCCGACGCTACACAGGCAATGAGGCGTGCGGTAGTGGAGGGCTCCGAATTAATTTTAACCACCTGTGGAACTTTATCTTGCGCCGAAATCTCGTACACACGTGTGTTTTTGCTTTTCGCTGCCATCAGGAAAGCAGCCGCCGCGGCAATAAATGCAACCCGCGTTTTTAACATTAACGGTGACAGTTTACTGAAGCAGCAAAAATTCTTGTCGGCCTTTCTTTTATTTTGTATCATGCTTTCAGAGGCGAACCAGAAAGTAATAAAAATTAACCTATATCCTTCTTTGTTGATAAGCGGGAAGAAATGTCATTCGATAAAATTCAGGCGGATTTTTTTAGTGAAGTCTCGCGGTCAATTCTTTATCCGGTTTTATCAAAGGGAACATAAATTACGACGAGAGGTTAGTGGCGCCCGCATACGCGCGCAAGAACACGCGTTTTTTCACTGATCCCATGAGTGTGGAATGACATGGCCCCGCCAGTGCCTCTATTGAGAGTTTCATGATGGCAATTAGACAGAAAAAACAGCGATGTAATTCCGTATGCCCGGACGGATACCATATTGCTCGAAGCCAAACGATAAAGGAACATACAACCGATTTTTGTCTTTCCCAAATGCAAGGACGTCAATTAAAACACCTTAGCCCGAAACGGCGTTGCTGATAGCGCGTAGAACTTTTGAAATCGTATTTTTTACATATACGAGCCGAATGTAAGCTGCCAAGATGAATGCTGCCCGAAAGCACGACTGCAAGCCGTGAGACTACATACTGTTAACTCTACGTGAGATCAATATAGGAATTTAAAAAGTTCTGGCCTCCTAAAGCAATAATAATGTGCAGTCTTTCCTATTCCTTCATGCTGCTTTTGAATCACTCATTTAAACCGACGGAGGTTTTTTAATGCGTACGGTAGTGTGGCGTTCAGAAAATAGAGGGCGCCACCTTTAAGGCCTGTGAAATTTGGTGCCAAAAAAAATATATTTCCGCGAATTCGTTGGTTGATTGATTGATTATAAGGTTTAACGCGCTGACGCTGGTCAGGCGATGAAGCGTACCGTAGTGGGCGGCTCCGAATTAATGTTGACTACCTGGGCATCTTTCACGTGCGCCGAAATCTCGAACGCACAGGGGTTTTCGCTTTTCGCCTCCACTCAGAACAGCGACCGCAACGGCCGGCAGTCAAACCCACGTTATCCGGCGAATTCTTTCAGAAATTTCGTGTAGTTACCCTGTTATATGAAACGCGGCTTTTCACATGAGCTGAAGGGACATGGACTACACAGCAGTCGGTTGTTTGTCCCTTCAACATGTTTTGTGATAGCATCCAGGTTGTTTGCCCGTTGATAACAATGTTTTAGATGCGAGGCATCTCATGGTCGGGGCTATGTCCCTCCCTTGTTGTTGTTGCGCCGTCCACACCCCCACTGCGCATGCTCTGCTTGATGAAGGCCCGGTGGGGTCTTACCCTTTAATGGCTCCTGGAGCGACAGTGTTGCCGGTGTCTTCCTCGGCCGGCACGAGACGAGCACGCTTCACGCGCCTCCGACGTTTCATCGTCGTCGGCAACGGCGTTCGTCGGCGAGTCTCGGCGGGCCGTGATTACAAGAGGCCCACAACCATCCGGGGAACATGCATCGACCTCATCTTCAGCAACTTCAGGGTTCATCCACTACAATAGCCCTTGACTTCACATTTCACAGACCATAAGGCGGTCATAATCAAAGCGGAACGCCAACCACAGCTCGACGTCACCTACGTTGAACATGATGATGATAATGCATAAATGAATACAAACTCATGCCACGTACAACGTCTCTCTCTCTCTTTAATGCCTCTCCACTCTAACACCACCCCCCTCCAATAAAATTACACCATCTACCCGTTGGGAACCCTGACTAGTATGCGAAACATCCATGGGCTGAACGCAATTTCCCATTTCGTAGTTCCGGTAATTGAAAAGTGCTGTAGTTACCATGGATACCAAACGGTAAATATAACGGTAGCTACGTACCTCAACCTGACGGAAACGATGAACTGAAAACTAATGGGCACTTGAATCGACCCCATGGCTGCTTCAAATACTACTCAGGGCTCCCCTACGGGAGGATGGTGTAATTTTTTTTTTATCGAAGGTCTGTACTGCGTCACTTCTGTCCGAATTCCGCCACCCTAGTGTGAAACCTGACAGCTTTTGTAATATTTGCAGTGTTTTGGGGGTAAAAACAACTTTTATAGAGGGGAGGAAGATAATTGAGTGACCAGTGGCTGGATCTTTCAAATTGAAAAAGGTCACGCTTTGTCATTGTGAAATCTGTCGATCTCCAGGGACGAGTCTGGAACGCGCATAGGGAGGGGAGCGGCAATCTAAGTGTGTGTAATAGAAGAGCAAGCGGAAGAAACGGAAAGGAAGAAGCTCTGCGGGGCTCATGCGGCACGGGCATGATTGCGAGGATCACAGTCGATGAGGATTCGCCTGAGGCCATCAAAGATATTTTTGTTGCTAAAAAACTTTATTCGGAGTTAGGTGACGTGGGATTGGTCCCTCATTCCAGTAGGCCATGGGATGAGCGTGCTGTCCCAACCCTTCGCTGGGAATCCAAGCCCGCACAGGTCCTCAGGTTCTCCCACAGCTCAGGTTGGGAAAGTGTGATGTATAAACGTGGGAAGGCTGAGTTACATGCGCACCCACACGTTAGCACAACTTTAGGCCTAACGTTGTGTCATGAACCGCGGCAGTGTAAACAAATGTCACTTAATGAGAACTGACCAATCATTTAGGCGGCGGCACGGAACAATAGGATGATTCAGTGCAGATACTCTGTACCCTTATCTAGTGAATATAGCCGAACGCAAGCGACACGCCCGCCCAGACGACGAGAAACATTTCATACCCTTCTCCATCACTATTGTAGTGGTTTACAACCGATTGGCTAAACATACACTTACGGAGGACAGGATGGCGACTCATTTTGGTTGTGAGAGCTACACTACCCTACCTCGGGCAGTCTTCGAGGGGTGACCAGTTATGACCTTGAGAGTTAGAGGTTAACCCACACCCTTTACCGCAAGCCGCCGACACAGAGCAGAGGCCCGATGGTGGGTTGAGACAGGCGGGGAGGGAGCAGAGACGTGCGCGGGACCCGTGTCACCACCTCGCGGAGGCAGGCGAGGGCAAGGAGGTCCGTCGCCGTAGCGATAAGCGCGCGCCATGAAAGTAGGCCAGAAGGCCACGTGCGGCGCAGAGCCATGTGCGATGGAGGAATACGAACATCCAGTTGTGGCCGCTCGTACCGGGGATGCTTAAACAGCGCCGTGAGGCGAAAAAAGATGATGAATAAACAGTGTATTCATTGCAAAAATATCTGTATATCATTGCGAAATACCACATCGACAATGGGCCTAGCTAGGGCAATGGCGTTTTCGCTATCAACTCGGGTTAACCAAAGCTAAATCCCAGCAATTTTTCATTTATTTATGTCACATAGTCCCCACGCGCCAAGGTACTGCAGACTTCAATTCTCACGGCATGTAAAAGAAATATTTGTAGTTTGGAAATGCTCACCAAAGCATCATAAAAGATAAGTAACGTACTGTACGCGGATATACACAAAATTCTCCCAAAATACGGAATAAGCAGTCAAGAATTGACCAAGATCTACCTGCCCCACAGGTAAATGACTGCAGCAGCCGTATTATACAAGAATTAAGACATCGTCTGCCGAAAAGACAAATACAAGGAATTGATACAATGAATGCGGTCGGCGAAACATGCCTAATAATTGCATAGTGTTAGTGGTAGAATTGCATGCTCGTGGGGTGTTGCCCAAACTACGTAGTATACGCAACTTGTGCCTTTCATTCAGCAGCCGTGTACAGGCGAGTCGGCTCAGTGCTACCATGTTCGCGCTTGCTGCAAGTTTTGCGGAGTCCACCGTTGTGTAAGAAAGCTGAATCGGACAAGTAGCAACGCACCTGGGAACAGCAGGATCCAGAACGCCTCACTGTCGGCTTGATTCAAACTTCGGCGGCTGCGAACGCGGTGTGTTGTGACCTGACCCTCCAATGCGGACATCGCAGCCGAGATATCCTCTCCCCCCTCGTTTACGCTCAACCAGCGGCGCAACTGCCGGCCCCTTAGGAACTCTGGAAATACGTTCACACCATGTGCAAAAACACTAAAATTGCTGTTTGACCGTTAGAGCTTCGGGCGTAAATATGCGAGGCCCTGACCGCCAAAGCGCAATTCGTTCCGGACCAGCGAATCAATGTGGTAACCCTGCTCGAGTCCTGTGCTGTAATCTTTCCCATAAGGGCATTGTTTCTGTATTGATTCGGCGCATCTCTCGCCATGCAGTAAACCAGTTGAGTTTGCCTTCAGCTTCTTGTCGTCATATCCAAGGAAGCAAAATTTGTTGGCCGCTCGACCACCACGATACCTCGCATGACGGAGGCGACAGAACCCGGCTCGGGACGCCTTCCGGTATGTAACAAGGCCATTGAAGGTCACAGAGCAGATGAAGCCTGCAGGCGTAGAGCGTGACCC
The DNA here is from genome assembly GCA_013339765.2 of Haemaphysalis longicornis. NCBI lineage: Eukaryota > Metazoa > Arthropoda > Arachnida > Ixodida > Ixodidae > Haemaphysalis > Haemaphysalis longicornis. The sequence continues at coordinate 67,667,934 of CM023457.1, forward strand.
CCGCCCTCAACCCCTTTTATGGATGCTATAAGGGGTCTACCGCAGGTATTATGCGCGTGTTTGTACAGGAGAGACCCGGCAAAAACGTATGTCAAGGAGCCCTTGAAGAAGGCAACACCGAGCCCTTGAGGAGTCCAAAGACACCGGCCGAAACGTCCCTCCACGTGACCTCCAAGACGGCAACACCCATCCTTTGAACAGTCGACGATCTTTGGCGCACCGTTCGTCAGTCCTATCTAACATCCAATGGTCCGATTTTTAAAGCGAAGCTTTTAGCCTCTCACGGATGTTTTCTGCGGCCCACTCAAAACCCACTACAGGAAGGCGAGATTTCTCTGATGATGATGGTGACCATTTCTGTGAAAATAAAAGAGGCATAGCCTGTCCCTCGGCGCCATGTAAATACGGCAAAAATACAAGTTGTAAATATCCTTACTTTCGGCGGCGAAATATGGCTGCGAAAATGGCTGCGAAAATGGAAGGTGTAGCCTTCCTTGTATGGCGAGTTATAGATGTGATAGTAGCAGGGCTACAGCCTTGGCATCTGCAGCGAGCTAGGGGTGTAAAAATGGTAAGATGTCTTTAGGCTTCGATGGGCGCCGAGTTATGGATGTGATGGTGGGATGGCTATTGCCTTGCCTTCAATGGCGAGTACGAGTTCGAAACTGGCAAGGGTGTAGGTTTCCTTTGGCGGTGAGTTATGGATGTCATAGTGACATGGATACAGCCTTCTCTTAATATGAGACAATGGAAAGTGAATAACCTATCCTTCGCCTTAGAGTTATGGCCATTAAACGGCAAGGATATAGACCTACCCTTGGTGGAAAGTACTCGCTGTGAAAATAAAGAGAAAATAAGCGCACTCTTCAGTTTCATAGCAACGGGAAAGTTTTACACCTCGGTAACCTCCATGAATGTGTACAACCTCGCCTTTTAGACCGGTCACATTCCCTGCCTTCTGTGTCATTTCACGTTTAATAAAAATCATCATCAGCCTATATGCGCCCACTGCAGGGCAAACGCCTCTTCCCTGGATCCCCAATTAGGCCAGTACTGTGCTAACTGCGAACTAAGTTATCCCCGCAAACTTCTTGATCTCACCTGCCCGTCTAACTTTAGGCCACCCCCTGCCACGCTTGCCTGCTCAAGGGATCCGCTCAGTTATCCATCACGACCAATGGTTATCCCGCCTTCGCATTACATGCCCTGTCCACACCCATTTATTCTTTTTAATTTCTACTAATAAGTCCTCAACACGCGTTTGTTCCCTGATCCACCCGGCTGTCTTGTTGTCCCTTAATGTTACACCTATCATGTTCTGTTCCATTGCTCGCTGAGTCGTCCTCAATTTAAGTTGAACCCTCTTAGTGAGCCTTCAAGTTTCTGCCTGTAGGTTAGTGCCCGTAAGATGCAGCTGTCATACACTTCCTTCTCCAGGGACAATGGTAGGCTGCAATTCATAACCTGAGAATCCCTGCCGAATGCATTCCACCCCATTCTTATCGTTCTAATTATCTATGCCTCAAGGACATGTGAATTACCGAAAATTTATTTTTTTATCTTTCGTTAGATAGGCGCTTTTATGGTATGAGTCAGCTGCTGGCACGGCTGGCAGACGTGTCAGCCGGAGATGCACGACCCACAGTACAGTAGGGTGTAGAACGAACTTCAGCGCGCAGGCGTGGTACATCCTGAAAATGCGTGTCCTTTCATTCGTTTCCGTCCTGGTATCAGTGTTTTTTTCACACTTGAGTTGCCGTTGTGCCATATTTCAGATTTAGACGAACAGTCCCTTCTCGCTGCCTCAGTCGTAGCTTTCGGGTGGCGGCGATGACGTCTTTACGCGGATACTTGATGAGCCCTTCTGAACGCGGACGGCTAGCAGCCACGGGGTAATAAAAAATGAGCCTAATAGCGTTATTGCTTTAAAAGGTGACAAACAACTTCAGCTCAGATTACTTTTGTTGGTTGTACCAAGCATCAAGCGCCTCGCACACTGCATCTGCTGTGATCAATACGCGAGGAGGCACTTCCTCGGCTCAGGCCGCCGGCTGGCAACGTCAAAGCCTGTGCCGGTAGATTACCGTTCTCGATAACTTCTCCCGCTTGCGCAGGAACGCAAGCGCGGTAGACGCAAACGTAACAGCGGTAATGTATGCTAAGAACGAGTTCAGACTGTCGCCGGAAATGGCGTAATAACTTTAAAGAATGACGTCATTTCACGTCTCAAGTAACCGAACCGCATGACAGGCCCTTTTTTACGTCTATAGAACGCGATATCGTTATTGCGTCAGTAGTTTGCACATATCCTTAGGCTCTCTAATGAGAAGGTTTATGGCGTACCCTTGGCGGTGAGCTACGGTCATGCTGGTTGCAGGGCTATAGCCTTTCCCTTAGAGGCGAGTTATCGCTGGAATAGGGAAAGGTATATAGCCTTGTCTTCAGCAGATGGTTATGTTATACAAATGGCCCTAGTTTTGGCGGCGACTCATGGCGATTCAAATGGTAAGGGTAAAGCCGGACATTTAGTGGAAAATTAGGTCTGGGAAAAGGGCCGTAAAAATATCATTTACTGGTGCTCCAGTTCCAGACGGTGAAAAAAAACAAAAGCCTTACCTTTGTGGACGAGTTAAAATAGCCGAAGGGAAGGCCTTCCACTATCACGGCCATAACTCGCCTTCCCTTCAGCAGCGAGTTATGGCTGCGAAAAAAGCAAATGTATAGTCTAACGTTTCGCGATGAGTTATGGACTTGTTACCGATAGGTCTATAGCCTTACCTCCCGTAGCCAGTTATAACGATAAAAATGGCAAGAATATAGCCTTACTTCCACGCCGTGTTATGGCAATGAAAATAGAAAAGGTAAGCCTCACCTTCGGCGGCGAGTTATTGTGATGAAAATGGCAAGAGTGTAGCTTTACCTCTCGCGGCTAGTTATGGCAATAAAAATGGAAAGAGTATGGGCTCACCTTCCGCTCCCAGGTATGTGGCTGAAAATGGCAGGGATATAGTCTTACCTTGCGCGGTGAGTTACAGCGATAATACAGGCTATAGTATAGCGTAAACGTCCACTCAGAGTAATATTGATGCCTATGAAAAGTTTACAGCCTACATTCTGCGGGGAATTATAGTTAGTAGCATACCATAGTATAGCCTCAGATTTCGCATGAATGTATGGCGACAAAAAGTCGAGCATAGCTTTAACTCCTCCGGCGAGTTAAAAGAATGAAAATGGCAAGAGGAGATGTATGGCCGGGAGTGGAGCAGGCCTATATAGCCTCCCCTTAAGTGGGTAGTTATGGCCGTGATAGTGGCAGGGCCTTGCCTACGGCGATGCGTTTTGGTAGTGAAAATGGCAACTTTCGTGACTAACGTTCCGCGCCGTGTTATGGCGATCCAAATATTGAATGTATCGCCTTACCTTTAGAGGCGAGTCACGGTCGTGAATGTGCCAGAGAGATAGTTTTATCTTGGGCACGGAGTTATGGCCGTGATAGTAGCGGGGCTATTGCCTTGACTGCGTCGGCTGGTTATGGCGGTGAAAATGACAAGAGTATAGCACTAGCTTCCGCAGCGATTTGGTGCCGCGGAAATGGCAGAAGCATGCTCTCCCTTTCGCGTAGAGTTGCGGGGATTAAAACTGCAAGACTATAGCGATACCTCCTATGGCGTCTTGTGGCGATTAAAATAGCGAGGGTGTAGCCTACCTTCCATGGTGAGCTGTGAAGAAGATAAAGCAATGGTATAGCCTGTGGTTATGACCATTGGGATGTCTAGTATTTTCGGCGGCGAGTTATTTCGATGAAAAGAGGCAAGGGTACAACCTTTTCTTCTGGAACAATTTATGGTGGTGAAAGTGGAAAGAGTTTAGCTTTACCTTCCATCTTGAGTTATGGGAATAAAAATAGCAAGATTGTAGCATTACGTTCCGCAAGGAGTATTGACAATAAAAATAGAAGGGGATTAGCCTTACCTTCCACTTGGAAGTATTTCGAAGAAAATGGCTAGAGTGTTGCCTTTCCATCCGCCGAGAGCTATGGCGAGAAAAATGCAAGGTTGTAACCTTACCTCCCGCGGTGAGGAGTGGCGATTAAAATGGCAAGGGTATCACCTTACCTCGCATGGCGAGTTCTGGCGATGAAAATATCAAGGTTGTTGTCTGACCTTCCGCGGCGCGTTCTGACGATCAAAATGACAACAGTATAAGCCTTACTCACGTGGCGAGTAATGAGAATGAAAACTAAAGGGTATAGCGTTAACTTCAGCGGCGGGTTATGCCAATGTAAGTTGCAATAGCGTTTCCTTACTTTCTCTTTGCGAGGTATGGCGATGAAAATTGCAAGGGGGTTACCTTAACTTACGCGGTGATAACGCGATAAAAACTGCATTATTGTACGATTTCATTTAAAGAGGTATAGCCTTAAGTAGAGAGGTATAGTTAGAGTTAAAGTACAGAGGTGTTGTTAAAGTAGAGAGGTATAGCCTTAAGGTTGGGGGCAAGAAATGGGAATGAAAATTGGAAGAATAGAACCTTGCATTCCGCAGAAATATATTGAGATAAAAAAGGAAAGAGTGTAGTCTTACCTTTTTTGGCGCGAGTTGTGGCCGTCAATGTGGCAGGGCTATGGCCTTTGGGGGAAGTTATTACCTTGGTAGTGCAGTGATATAACTTTGCTTCAGGAGGAGAATTGTGGCAATGAAATTGGGGTGGGTGTATAGCCTTATCTCTGGTGCCGAGGTATGGCCGCAAACACGGCAGGGCACACTTCAGCCTTACCTTGATAGTATTGTATGTTTTAGTGGCTTTGCTATAGCCCTAGCTATGGCGGCTTTTTACGGCAATAACAATGCTTGTAGCGATGTAATGACGATGAAAGTGGTAAGAGTATCATCTTATCTTTTTTGACGAGTTAAGTCCGTGAATGTCGCAGAGATACAGCCTTAGCTCGTGCGGGGACGTATGTGTGCCATAGTGGCAGGGCTAATGCCTTGATTCCAATGGCGAATTATGGAAATCAAAATAGCAACAGTACAGCCTTACCTTACATGCCACTCATGGCGATGAAATTGGCAAGAGTGTGTACTGACCATCTGCTATGAGTTATGGCGATAGAAGTGGCAAGGATATAGGCCTACTTTTCGCTGACAGTTACAGCGATGAAAATGGCAATGGTACAGCCAAACTTTAGATGTCGAATTATGGCAGTTGAAATGACAACCTGCCGCGAGTAATGGCTATAAAAATCGCAAGATTATGACCTCGCTCTTTGCAGGGAGCTGTGGCGATATTAACTCCCTTGCCATTAACTCCCTGTGGCAGGGAGTTAATGGCAAGAATATAGCCTCACCATCCGCGGCGAGCTATGGCGATGAAAGGGAAATGACCAGGCTGTATCCTTATTTTTCACGGCACGTTATTTCTATGAAATGGCTAAAATATATCCTTTCCTTTCGCGGCAAATTCTGGCGATGAAAATGGAGAAGGTGTAGCGTCAACTTCCTGTGCCTTATGCGTTATCTTATGCGGCGAGTATATTCTATGAAAAGGGTAAGATTATAGCCTTACCTTCCGCGGCAATTAGTAGCAATGAAAATAGGAAGGGTATAGGTTTTTGTTTGGCGAAGAATTATGCCAATGAAAATGGCAAGTGTATATCCATTTCTTCTGCAGCGAGCTGCTAAAGACGAATATGGCAAGTATATAGCAGCAAGTGATGGCGATGTAAATTGCAAGAGTATAACCTTTCCTTGAGCGGCGAGTTATGGCAATGAAAATGGCAAAGGAATAGGAATACCTTGCGTGGTAACACTTGGCCATGGATATGCGAGGGTATAGCTTTTTCGTTCGTGGCAAATAAGGGCGATGAAAATGGCAGGAGCCTGGCCATACTTTCTGTTGGAATTACGAAGATGAAAATTGCAAGGATATTTGCCATACCTTCTGCAGCGAGTTATGGTTTTAAAAATGGAAAGTTGCCATTCTTACCTTTGTACTCGAATTATGACCATCAGTAAGGCAGGGACTATAGACTTAGTTTGGATGGGTAGTTACAGGCATTAAAGTAGCCTTGCCTGCGGCCGCCTGTTATTGCGTTGAAAACACAAAAGGCCTCTAGTTTGACCTCGCCTTCCCGAAAAGGTATACCAATAAAATGGCAATGCTATACCATACCTTTAGCAATGATGTATGGTCACAAAAAAGGCAGGAGTCAACATGCTTTACCTTCGACGAAGAGTTCATGCGGTGAAAATTGCAAGACCATAGGATACCTTCTGCAGTGAGTGAAGCCATAAAAGTGGTAAAGTTATAGGGTTTCCTTCGCAGGTGAGGTATGGAGGGGAGTATAGCCTTACCTCGGGCGAGGAGTTATGGCATTGACAGTGGCAGGAGTAGTGTATAGTATTGTCTACGACGGTACGTTATGGCCATAAATATGGAAAAGGTATGTTGGAACCTTGGGCAGGGACATATGGTCGTGATAGTGACAGGGGTATCGCCTAGCCTACGGCGGCAGGTTATCTGCGATGAAAATGATAATTGTGTTGCCTTTTCTTCCAGCATAGAGTTTTGGTCGATGAAAATACTAAGGGTATCGCGTTACCATTGGCAGCGGGTTATGACCTTGAAAGCAGCAGAGTTGTATCTTACTTTGGGATGAGAGTTATGGCTGTTATATGGACAGGGCCTTGCCTGCGACGGCGCATTGGTCAGGGATAAAGATTGCAAGACTATTGAATTACTTTTCGTGCCGAGTTATGCCGAGGAAAATGGCGAGGGTTGCTAGTTAGGGCCATGGATGTGGCACTGCATGCAACTAATTTTGACGGGTAGTTACAGCTCTGGTGTGATAGTGCTTGAGCATTGCCTTTGGCGGTGATTTATAGCGATGAAATGCCTTGCAGTTTCGTCAGCGAATTACGCAAAAAAAGCAGCGGTATATCTTTATACTTCAATGGCGAGTTAAGAGGCGATGAAAATCTCTAGGGGGTAGCCTCACCTATGCCGCCGAGATATGGCAGTGAATGTGGCAAGGGTATAGCCTTAGTTCCGAGCCGAATTGCGGCGATGAAAACGACGAGGGTTTACACTTAGCTTACGCATCGAGTTATGGGGTTGGAAATGGCACGAGTATAACCTCACCGTCCAGTGCTAGTTATGGCAATCAAAATGGCAATGGTATAGGCTTGCCTTCAACCGCGAGTAATGGCGATAAAATTTGCAAGAGTATAATCTCACCTTCTGCGACCAGTTACGGCGATGAAGTGGTAAAGGCTGACCTTCCGCGTCGAGCTACGGCCATGAACATGGCAACGGTATAGCCTTTCATTTGGTGCGCGTTAAGGTGATTACATTTGCAAGAGTATAGCCTTACCTTGCGTTGGAGTCATGGCGGTCAAAATGCCAAGGTATTTCGACCGCCATAAGACCAGCAGGTCTCACCTTCCGCGGTGACTTACGATGAATACGGCAAGGATATTGCAAAACATTCTGCGGCGAGTCATAGTAATGAAAATTGCAAGGTTGAATTCTTACATTTCTAGGTTAGTTATGGGGATCAATACATAGGCCTATACCCTTGGTTTTAGCCGGGAAGGCATGACCGTGATAGTGGCAGGCCTCCAGCCCTGCCTATATCGGCGCTTTAGGGCGATGAACATGGCAAGACACGTTACTTTGGTCTTTTCTTCCCCGGCGAGGTAGAGTGATGAAAATGGCTATGGTATAGCCTTACTTTAGTAGCAAGTTACGGCGATGATAATGCAGAGTACAGATTTTATTTCGACGGTGAGTAATGCTGGAGAAAATTGCAAGGTTATAGGTTGCCTTCCGCAGCGAGTTGAGGCGATGAAAATTTCAAGCAAATAGTCTCAGCTTCCGCCACGAGTGATGGAGGTGAAAATGGCGGCAGGATATCCTTCATTTCCGCGGCTAGTTTTGTGTTATATTTTCGGGTTAGTATAAACTTTGCGGCCAGGCCGGCCAGCCGGCCAGCGCAGCGCAAGAAAGAGTCGCCGGCATGCAGCGAAGTCGAGACCCCAAATCTCTGTTTATTCATAAGGCGCTCACGCTCGTTTCTAGCGGCACAGCCTCTCTCCGGTGGAGGCTGTGCACATATCCTCTCCTACACATATCCTCTCCTTGTAGGCGTTGTCTTCACCGCTTCCTAGCTTCAAGGCTTCCTAGCACGCAGGCCGAAAGTTGTTGGCGAAACTAGATGCTGGAAGTAAAGCGTTGCGCTGTCTTCACGCAGCCTCCGCTGCGCCTTTGCAGGCAGCAAGTGCTCGGGCATCCTAACTCTGGCGCACGTGTCTGGATGAGTTGCGCGTTACGGTCATCGGCTGCGGTGTCTTGTACGCCCGGGCCGGAAGTCTTCGGGGGCGGCAGATGCGTTTGGTTTCGCCTTTGCTCCCCCGCATCAATACTAACCCAATACGACCGCGGTGTTCCGGCATCTTTTGATTTTTGCCGGGGCGTTTAAGCCCTATGATTCAGATATCCTGGTTGGTCAAAAGAGCAGGAAGTGGGCGAACTCCGTGGTGCCGGTCGAAATGATATTTCTCACCCTCCTCGAGTTATTTTTCTTTGGCTCAGAGCTCGGCCTTATCGATGAGATAGGGCTCTAGCTGTTTGCCTGCCGTAGGAAGTTGACTCCTGAGGCATCAGCCCATGAATAACTCCGCGGGGCTATAGCCATTTTGGAGAGGCCTTGAGAGGTAGACGAGAAGCGTTTCGTACTAGTCATTTGTCATTTTCATAGACGCCTTCATGATCTTCACGGCTGCTTCTGCCAGTCCGTTGCTTTATGAGTACCGTGGGCTTGAAGGGGCGCGGCGGAAATGGCACCGGCGTGCAAATTCCGGAATAGATAACGAGTTCCTGCACGCTACCTGAGGCCCGTTGTCTTCCACAGATGTGATGTTATTCAACTGTTGAATATGGTTCAACTGTCCTTGGTTTTGTTCTAGGGAGGTAGGTGTGGTTAGAAGTGGTGAGGTTAGCGCGAAAGATTTGGCGTTCCCTTGCAGCTCAAGCTTGTATTCACCCTGAATAAGCCCAAGTCCCTCGAAGATATGAGTACTGCTGCAGTGGTGAAGACGGTTTTGCCAGCTACCAAAAGCCCGAGAGCTTTGGTAGCTGGCTTTCCAAACAGTGGTTTTTTGAGGCCGTAATCCACTTAAACGGATTGCACTGTGGGCTTGCCAAAAAAATTACACCATCTTCCCGTAGGGGAACCCTGAGTTGTACGCGAAGCAGGCAAAGGGTCGATTCAAGTGCCCATTAGTTTTCAGTGCGTCGTTTCCTTGAGGTTGAGGTACGTAGCTACCGTTATATTTACCGTTTCATTTTTGTGGTAAGTACCACACTTTTCACTTACCGGAACTACGAAACAGGAAATTGCGTTGACCCCATGGCTGTTTCGCATACTACTCAGGGTTCCCCTACGGAAAGATGGTGTAATTTTATTAGAGGGGGGTGGAGGGTGTTAGAGTGGAGAGACATTAAAGACAGAGAGAGAGAGAGAGAGAGAGACGTTGTACGTGATACGAGTTTGTATTTATTTAAGCATTATCATCATCATGTTCAACGTAGGTGACTTCGAGCTGTGGTTGGCGTTCCGCTTTGATTATGATCGCCTTAAGGTCTGTGAAATGTAAAGCCGAGGGCTGTTGTAATGGATGAACCCTTAAAGTTGTTGAAGATGAGGTCGATGCACGTTCCCCGCATGGTTGTGGGCTGCTTGTAATCACGGCCCGCCGAGACTCGCCGATGCACGCCGCTGCCGATGACGATTAAACGTCGAAGGCGCGTGAAGCGTGCTCGTCTCGTGCCAACACTTTCGCTCCAGGAGCAATAGAAGGGTAAGACACCACCGGCCGTTCTGCAAGCCGAGGATGCTCAGTGGGGGTGTGGACGGCGCAACAACGAACGACAAGGGAGGGATATAGCCCCGACCATGAGATACTTTGCATCTAAAACTGTTATAGGTAGGTGAAAGGTAGGTAGTACCGTTCACCTTTGCGGGTGTGCCGTCTGGTCAGCACAGCTGCTTTGAGGCAAAGCTCGTATTACCGGAACAATTGGCGAGGCGCACGATCGGTGATAACTTTTTTATCTGTTCCAGTGTCAATTTTGAAACGCAGCAACGTGTTAATTGCCACTCTTACCTCTGTGCTCCACTTGCTGGAAGGATCTTCTGCCGTAGTTGTACCCTGAAAGGCGACGTTAATGCTTGCAGTAGGCTGTTTGTTTGCAGATCATAAGCATACTGAAGCGCAGTGGACCCTCTTGTGACAGTTTGAAGAGATCAATGCTTTCGCTGGGTAAGCCGCACGAATATTGGTGTCTTTACCGCACCATTAGCAACGTTTCTGCTTTAAGGACTTAGCCCCAGTGTTATGCCGGGACGCCCCGGATTGCGACGATGTGCCTGGTATTGATTTGGAACGTTAGACGCGGTGTATCTTGTCGTGTTTCGCCTCTTGGAAGTGTAGCGACGATTGTTGGCTTTTGGCAGCGTCACTCTGACAGGCTTGCATGAGCGTTTTGTCGAGAGTGAGGTCTGTGTTGAGCTGCAGTTTCGCGGACATTTTCATGTATCTGAGGCCTACAACAAGATGGTCCCGCTCCAGTTGGTCTCGCAGACTTCCGTATTCACACGATTCCGAGAGGTTGTGAAGCGCTGTCTCGAAGACTTAGACTAATTCTGTCGTTCCTGGACGCACTTATTGAACTTCGCTTTTTTAAAAATGATCTTTTTGCCAAGGTGCGAAATATTGCTCTTACTTTTCGATGACTTTTTTGAAGTCCTCGGATTCGGCTTCCAGAGGTTAAAATGTGCGCAGGATGATTGCGGCTTGTGAACCGATCAGGTAGGTGTGCGTGTTGACTTGCTGCTTCCCTGGCTGGTTTTTGAAGCCCTGATGCCGCGTGGAAGCGGAAGAATCGATGTTTCTACGATGGCCAATCGTTTGCAGAGAACCTAATGATTTAGGCGGAGGTATCAAGAACGATGACACTATGACGACGTAGCTTCTGTCGCTCCACCATGTTATGTTCTTAAGGTGTAGTATACACTGGTGGCCAGCCGGCCAGCCGAACTCAGGAAAGAGGCATCTGCACGCAGCGAAGCCGACAGCCAAGGTCTCTGCTTACTCGTAAGGCACGCACGCTCGTTTCCGGTGGCGCGGTCTCTTTCTGCGGTGGCGGGCCAGGTAGTACACCGAGTCATGCGATGAAAACAGCAATGGTATAGAGTTACCGTTGACGGCGAGTTACGATCGTGATAGCGGCACAGCTATAGCCTTGTCTTCGTCGGCGCGTTGTGGCGATAACAATGACAAGAGAATAGCATTACTTTTCGCGCCAAGTTATGATGATGAACATTGTAAGGGTATGGGATAACTTTTTGCACGTGAGTCACGGCTGTGATAGTGGGGGCGCTATAGCCTTGCATTACGCGCCGAGTTTGGTGATTTGTAGCCTCAGCTGTGGTGACGAGTTATGGCCGTTAATGTCTCATGGGCAGAGTAGTATCTTGGAGGGTGATGACGGCCGTGGCAGTGGCAAGGCATAGCCTTGCGTTCAGCGGCACGTTATGACAATGAAAATGGCAACAGTGTAGCTTTACCTTCGACGGGGAGTTGCGGCAATAATAATGGCAAGGGTATAGCCTGATCTTCAGCAGCGAGCAATGACGGTGAATGACTGTGTTGATTTCTTGATTTGGTAGGCGAGTTAAGGCTGGAGAAGTGGCGGGACTATAGGTTGTCTTCGGTGGCGAGTTGTGGCTGGTGGAATGATAAAAGTATGAGCCTTACCTTCGAGGAAATATTGGCGGTGAAATTGGCAAGGGTATGACCTTACTTCGGAATACGAGTCAAGGCCGTGGCAGTGGCAGGTCAGTAGCCTCGCTACGCTGGCGGCTTGCGGCGATAAATGGGCAAGCGTAGAGCCTTACGGTCAGTGGTGTGTTATGATGAAAATGGCAAGGCTATAAACTTACCTTCGGCGCAGAAATATAGCGATGATAATAAAAACGGCGTTACCTTCGGCGGCGAGTTATGGCTATGACAATGAAAGGGGCGGGGTTGGGTGTGATAGCGGCACGGCTGTAGCCTTGCCTTCAGTGGCGAGTGTGGCAGTGAAAGTTTCAATGGGGACGAGTTATTCCCGTAATGGGGACAGGGCTATAGACTTGCATTCGGGGGCGAGTTATGGGTGCGACAATGGCCTTACCTTCCGTGGCGAGTTATGGCCGTAGTTGTGGCAGGGCTTTTTGCTTGCCTTCATGGTAACTTAATGGCGCAGCAGCAAGACAATCAACCATATTGTTTCCGCAATTTAACCCTAAAGCTTTCTCGTTCAGTACTTTATAGGGAGGGTTTTTTTTTTGCGTCTAATAATTTTACACCGAAGACCGTTGCGGTAGATCTTGCACGTGCGTGAGCAAAATCTCCGTAGCCCCATGTGTTTTGGTGAAGCGTTCATGTGTGTGTGTTTGTTTATTGCGCACGCACCGCCACTCACACCAGTCATGCACAGAATTAATTTTTCCCATTCCGGTCAGTGTGCACCACAGCGATCACTATCTCATCGCTATCACAAACGGCAAAACGTGATAACTAAGCTGTGAGGACAAATAATGAGTACCGTACCCGAGAATGAACGTGTAGGCTGACGTTCTTTCACGGTGACCGCTGATCAAAAAGAGAAATAAGTTGGGAGCTGAGGCCAAATTTCTGTGCCACCTAAGCTTCGCTGGTCATCCATCTTCACGGAGTGAAACGGGGTGATGAACTTTAATTGCACCTTCTTGTTTAACTTTTGTTTCAAAAAAACACGAAGCAGAGGTCTGGTAAACGAACTGGCTCCTGCCCTTTATTCAAGTGTCGTCTTTCTTTTTTTTTTTTCAACACTCCAAGAAGTTTGTAAAATATACACAGAGGCACCTTTTATCAGGTAGATTGGGCCTCGATACGGAAAGGACGGAACAATCCCGCCACTGCCCGCATCCGAAATAGTTGGAGAGGGGGGACACATCCAGTATACACGCGTGAATATAGGTCGCGCAACCACACAGAATTCGCCACATCCAACAACAGTTACAAAGGGGCACGAAATTCAACCACGGTACAGCACACAAACAAGACAAAATGACCTGACGAAACAGCCTTGTTCCAAGAACGAAAATAAACTGCATCTCTTGTACATTTTGATTTGTCAATACACGAAGAATAAAGCAACGTTTTTTCAACCCTATCCCACCATGCATCCTTTTAAAAGGCAGTTGTACGTTTCTTTTTATTTGACACGTTACCGCTGCAATTGTACTATTCCTAACACATTTTTGGCCTAGCGTACCCGGGCGTTCTGGTTAAAGCATGAAAAGATTATGAGAAGCTATAAATTACAAATTAGCAGTGCGTGGACTATTCCACTTTTGTGAGATCCTGCTTTATCTCTGGCACACATTTTTGACTAGATATTCACTTTGCCTTGCCCTACAGTGGAACAAACTTATTGCCGAGTTTGGAACGGCCCCAGGACGGAAAGTTGGGCGATGGGGTATGATGCAGCTGGAGGAAACCGGGCTCAAAAAGGCAGGAAACGGGATACAAATATGAACGACTTGGGTGCACAGCATGAGTTCTAAACGTTTATAGCCAAAAATTAACAACAGGTTTGCCTGTTGATTTTGCTGGTTGTTTTGTTCTTGGGTAAATTTTTTTTGTTAATTTCTTAACTTGCGAAATAACGTTTAAGGCGTGCTTCATGGCGCTTCTTGCGTGTTTCAGGCAAATCAAACGGCGTTCAGCGCAGTTCGCGAAACATTTAGGCGACCCTGAAGAACTGATGAAGACTCGTGTGAAGTTGTGTGGTTCTGCGTTGTTAGAGGTCACTTTGCGAAAACTTAAGGAAGGACACAGCGTTTGAAAATGTAAGTGGATTCACGACGTGACGACAACGTATTAAGAAATATTTCCAAAAATCTATCTTTGGTAAAACTACCGAGTAAAGCCTCCGTGATGTGGTGATTCTAATACCTGCCTTACGTGAAACAGTTTTTATGTTTATAAACATAGTTTTGGTGCTGTGAATGTAGCAGGGGAGATTTTTACGAACAGGCGCATTTACCGAGCATGAAAAACAAAAGTTACCTACAGCTTTTTTGAATTTTACAAGCTGCAAACAACTCGGTCGTTCAGCACCAAGATGCTAAATCTTCGCAACTTCATGCATTTTCCCGGCTTCATTCTCCGCAGTGTTTGCGCTGCCTAGAAAAGTCAAGAAAACTGAAATATTTCTTTTACTAGGGGCCATTAACCATAAAAACAGCTAATTTTACTAGAAACATAGTCTTCTCGGAAAAAAAAACATTTAACCCCATCTTCAAGCTAATTTTAATAGAATGAGCTGCCTAATTGGCGACCTACCACGTACATTTATCACCTGACTTGCGGACAACGTCAGATTAATTTGTGAAATTCACAAGTGACGGTAAGGAACAACTACAAATAGCAATATATCGTGAGATCAAAGTCCTAACTCAATGTAGTTGTAGTGAAAAACAGCGTTATTTCCGCGTTTCCGTAGATGAGGAGATGAAGAAATCGCTGCCGAGCAATAACGTGCCCCAAACGCAGATGGTCCGGGGTTGCAATACTTCTTCCGCTGAATGCACTGACTACATTTCATGGCTGCTCTCCAGAGTATGCCACAAAGTCTTTGGTACGTTTGGCTGGAGTGGAGGAGTCGGGTACCTTGCAATCTGTCATTATAAGAATCGCTTCGTATGCGTTGGCATTATTGTTTCACATTCAGCCATTTTATTCAAGTATAAGCTGCCAAATCGTTCGAATAAAATAATGTCCTGTCTTGTCCTAATGAGGTCCCCTAGGACGCGGGTTCGTTTCCTGCCCTCGGCGGCTGGTTTTCTGGCGGAGGCGAAAAGCGAAATCGCCCGTGCGCACTAGATTTTGGCGTAAGTTAAAAGATCCTCAAGTGATAGAAATTATTCCGGAGCCCTGCACTACGGCGCGCCTCATCGCCTGCGTTGCGTTTGCGCATTGAACCCTACAATCAACCAATCAGTGAGGTCCCCTTAAGCTCACTTAAAGCTCTACCCTCAATAAATTTACTGAATTGGAGACCAAAACAACAAACACATTTTCACCATGTGCAGAAACATCGTTAATCTAGTTTGCGTGTGCCCTTCATTATGCCAAATAAAAACGTTGTTGAAGCTGATTGTGTGAAGCAAGGGTTTCTTATCGGTATGGGGATTTTCCAGGTAAGCTGCCAACTGAAAAACGTTCTCCTTGTCACTTACGGTCCAGTGAGAACGGATACCTTCAATCTTTTGCCGCGCGAATTTATCGGTTTTACGAAAAAAAAATTCCATTCAACCTTCACATATCTACAAGAGTATTCCAAGTCTACAATATTAACAAGCGGAAACCTGAAGAAATATACTTGGCACTCAGATCGAATAAGTGGACAACTACAGTAGAAATTAGCAAATATTCTAGGCCATGAACATATGATTTGTTGCACTGTACGCCACAAATCTGCAAAAAAATGTCGATAAATGATTTGATGTTCAATGCCGTAGTGAAAAGCTTTCAAATATTTCGTTTTAACAATAAAACAGGACGGGCGACCGAGCGTTGTAGAAACCCAAACAAAGCAGTGTCTGGTGAAACACCGTCATCGGAATTTTCCAAATATTACTTTCTTGCACAGTAAACTGGCCAGAATATAAAAGCTGCACGTCAGAAGACTGCTGATGCAAGTTATTATTTAAATGCAGCTTGGTATAGGCTTTGTGCGAAGCTTTGTAGCACTGCATAAAAAAAACTGTGTGGTATTGCGTGAGAATGCCCGGAATCATTGACTGCGGCGCCACGCAGACTGCACCCCAAGTTGACGCATTAGCTGTTAGGCAATGTTCGTCGCTCCTTTAGACAACTCCGAACAATCAGAAGGCCTCGACACAATCTTCGCATGACTTAAGCGCCTCCTTGATGAGGCGCGAAACACACGTGCCGTTTCCGTTTGTGTCGTCATGTGAAGACGACCGTAAGGGTGGTGAAAAATTAAGATTAGGGTAACTTTAAACCGACACATCATTAAAATTGATGTCAAACTCCTCACAGAACACGCATTAGCATCATCATAGTAGGGACAAGCTTTAAACAGCAAGATGAGGTCCCTAAGTAGCCTTGTGATCAAGGACCGCAACCTTAGAGCAGTAGGGTATAAAGCCGTTTTTTAAAATATAAAAATGACTCAACGTAATGCCTTTAAGCTTGTAACTCATGCCCTCTACCTTTATTGAAGACGCTGGTCTTACGACATAGCAATGGAAAGAGCAGGCATATTTCACCCTGCCTTAAAGCTCGTAACGCATGCCCTCTACCTTTATTCAAGACATTGGTCTCACCACCATGGCAATGTGAAGAACAAAGATCGTTCACCTCTTGGGTTATTGACAGTCATTCTTTGTGGGAAGAAAAAACTCATGTCCTACAAATATTTTGCTATTAAATAAATGCCTTTCTCATCGTGATTCTGTTTCACATACACGCACATAGAAAACGTTTAGTACGGGAGCATGTCAAAAAGACCACCAAGAAAGAGGAATGTCTCCGTGAACTGTATAGTCGTATATATAACAGGTATAAATGTATATATGTATTGATAAATTAGATGCAGTCTGCAAGTAGTTTTGTATAGAGATACAATGGCTATGAGCAGGCAAACTGACCACCGTCGACTTCGCACCACTCATAATATCCTGCGTCATCGCTACGGCTTCAACAACCGGCGCCTAAATGAAATAAAAAAAGACATGCGGAAGGCACCATGACCGCTAAAGGGTGCCGGCTCACATCCATCTGATTTGTCACACATGTATATAGTAAGGCAAATAGAAACATAAGTCACAGGAGCACATGCGGGACTGGCACAGTCATTGTCACACGGCGGTGTCGAAAACTCGGGACCTGCCCAAAAGGCACAGTCGTTTTCTCCTGTGTCGTCTTTGGCAAAGATGAGGAAAACGTGGAGGGCAGGGTATCCAGCAACATTAACAAACAACAATTTAGCACGTCGTCTGTCTGTTTCTCCGTTCTTCCTTCTTCAACACGTTGAGATCACCGTTTTAATAAGGATCGCTGGCCATGATGTTTGAAGAGACAGAACAGTTTCTGAAGGTACAGGCAGTCCCTTGTTTTTCTAAGGAGGATATGAAACTGTTTTATCAGAAGCCAGTTGTGTTATACATTCACGCTGCAGGTAAACGCGTGCTAGCGGCAGTGCAAACGGTTATAATTTTATTTTTTTCCCTTATTAGAGCAAATTACAACCTATATTGTATCTGGGTAACTATCGCGTGGTTTCGAGTTCCAATGATGCGCACTATCGACCTAAATTTCAACGCCCCTTCACCGTGTAACTTATTATCTTCAAACTACTAGACGTTCACTTACCCATTTGTTTACATTAACGATTCTCTTTTCAATTGTATTTTTATGTCCGGACTATGCTGGCAGCATTCTCTTGCTTTTACTTCCCTTTTTTTTCAACGCTTCTTGTTTGTCTTCTTCCTGCTGTAACCCTAATGTGTAATATTCACCACTCATCAACGTAGTCACCCACCATCTGGTGTAGCAAGCCTTGTCCCTAGCAGGGCTGACCTCAACAGTTCACACTAAAGAGCCTTCTCTCTCTCTCTCTCTCTCTCTCTCTCTCTCTCTCTCTCTCTCTCTCTCTCTCTCTCTCTCTCTCGCCCATATTATTCATTACACTGATTTAGTGTTCCCTGCCAAGCAAATTCTTGCCTGATGGGGCTGCAGGAGACATTCCCGTGTTCTGGTCAGCGCACTTGTCGCAGGTAGAGTTATCGGGCGCTGGAAAGCACGGACCGAAGCGGTAGGATGGGTAATCGTAGTCATATCTACTAGCTGACGAAAGCCGAGTAAGAAGTCGTACAATACATATCACTGTATTTCGTTAGCAATTTTAGCGCACCAAGGTTGTGGTACCCTGCTGATGGGAAAACGACCGCTCTCAAAAATGAAGCGCGTTCACCTAAAAATGATCCTTCAGGTTTTACAGTCACGCAGCTGTATCCCGGCGCCCTTATTTAAGAAGTGTTTATGACGAGGCCTTTCAGGTCAAATATCGCAATTTTAAGCTTGTCGACATTTTTTCCTGGCAAGCACGCTTAATGCTAGAGTTATTCATTAAAGCCTGCTCTGTGAGCGCTACAGCCTAACGTAAGGCATTTTTGCTCTGTATAACTCCTTTCTCTTGATGTTTACCGCGTAAACTTGGCTAAGAAGCTCCATGATCGAGATGGAGACATGCCAGGCGTGTCGGAGTGTCGCTTCGCCGCGCTATCACCACACAGATATCCTCCGGCGCCTAGGAAACGCTCCATCAAATTCTAAACTGCTCACACTTTTGGAGCACAACCGAGAGCTCGACGTGTCGGATCTGATTACCGAACTCTTCTAGCGCCTCAGGACACAGCCACTGTGCTTGCTCCATTGGCCGTGAGGAAAGATGTTTCTTCGACGGCAGCATTCAAAGAGTTTTGAGCCGGTTCGGAGTCCGCGGCTACTAGGGTCAGCGGCGCTACCTCCCTGGTGGCCCATGATGGAGGCAGCTCCGGAATTTGGGGCATCGTGGGAACTTGTGGTGGCCTCTTGAAAGTGCTGAAGGGCTCTACACTTCGTGTGTCCACTGGCGTGTGGACGATTCCGTTGATCTGTAGGGGCGCAGATTCACCGTCGGCGTAGGCAAATAAGATGTGGGCTTTTTGGGTGGCTCCGAAACTCAGGGTTCCTGCGTGGCTCTCGTGGTCCGTGTAGTTGAATGATTCAGGAGCGTTAACGCTGTTGCTTTTAACAATCTGCTGCGCCTGGTCCGCGTAAATGTCCGGTACCAGGGCGTTAGCCTGGTTTTCGGAAGAATAGAATTCCTGGTGGACCTCCTTGGTGTCCGGCTCATCTCCGATGACCTGCGATAAGAGCGTTATAACGGTAAGGCTTCAGGTCATCAAAGGCGTTGATCTGTTATGAGCAAATACTCGGAAATCACAACTGTCGAAGATAACATTGCCCAGCCAGTAAATAAAAGATCTGAAGGGAGGCTATAGAAGTAAATCGTAAAACTTACATTTCGAAAATGTTATCTGTGCCGAGCTTAATAATTTGGCTGTTGTTAGTATTCAGAGTCGAGTTTCTGTGTGTCATCTACTAAGCATTCTTAATTGGCGAATAGCTGTTTCCTTGGCCGGACTTTTTTTGAAACGTTTCCCTACTGTTCTAGAAAAAACCAGGACGCAAAATCAAAGTAGTCGCGATTGCTAAGGCCTTTGAAAATGCCGTCCAAGCAGAAGTTCCATTGCTCAGTACAGGGCGCTCGGTTGCGCGCGCGTGAATTCACGTCGCTGTGCCAATTGACGTCCTTAATGCCCGTAGCAGAGATTTCTAACTCAAGATAGCGCGCCATTCATACTTTAGTGATTGTGCGGGTGACCAATATAACTATCCTTTATTCATATCAATGTTGTTTTCCGACTGAATCAATCTTTACTGGAATTCGCGCACCAATACAGCATTTCCTGAACATGAATTCTTTCCAAAATTGATTCAGGTGGAAAAAAAGGCATCGATATGAATAAAATGTTGTTGGAATAAAACATTGGTCACCCGCTTAATCACATGAGTACTGACAGTATGCTGTGGTATCTTCTAGACAAAGCCAACTGCCTTCGGTGAAGGGAGGGAATCTGGGAGGCCTATGGACCGGCCATCTCCAAATCAAGTGCCGGGAAACGGCGGCCCTGAGTAATGGTTCTTCCTCTCTCTCTTTCTTCCTTTCTCTCTATCACTTTCTCTAAAAACGCATTTAAGGGTAAACCAGGTTCGTTGTATGCTAAGATAGAACGTATGTGGCATGCCGTTTGCGGTGTAAAAGTAAATCTCATGAGTACCTCGATGTAAAGCCTGGCTCGTGTTTGAGCGTGAAAGGAATAACATTTATACCTTTGTTCTACATGGGCCGGGTGTTAAGACGTCCGCCGCGAACAAAAAATCTATTTATAGCAGAAACCGTCTTACTAAACAGTTTATTCACATGAAAAATGTGTAAGAAGTGGACTGAGACCTACTCAATTAACTTTGTTTGAATAACGTTTTGCCGTCTACCTTGACTACCTTGAGCGGCACATACAGAAACATGCGACGCCAACAAAGACAGGTAACAGCTTATTTAGCTTCTTCTAGCTAAAATTCATTTGTGCCTTGTGCAAGTGAATCGTGCACGTCTGAACTTCTTTTATTTTTGGGACCTTTCAAGGTCCCAGGTTATGAAACCAGCAGCTACAATTGCAGCTACAAGGGTAAGCTTTATTAGGAGTGCCTGATTTTAAACATTGAAAACACGTATTGGCAATTTAACTATACGTTTTCAGAGAATATTGGCGTGAATTTCGAATATTTCGTGAACTTTCGAAACAACAACCACCCACGTTGGGCTCGGCTTCTGGTTGTAAAAAAAATTTCAAAACTTTAGGACCTTTTACTGCTGCCGACGCCACGTATTTTACGCTGAACAATTATTCGGTTCCAATATGTGGATTTCAATAACTATGGTTCAACGAGGCTTAGATTAAAAAAAAACATTCATTCCAAGGTTTTCACCGCCACGTAATTGGTGGAGTCAGCCTGCCCAGACTTTCTTGCAATAAGCAAGAAGTAACGCCATAGAACCTGTTCTGGCGTCCTTCCATTACCAATTTTAATTTAAATGGGGTCTCTGCGAAAATTCGTTTGTCATTAAAACTCGATTGCTTTCACGACAATTTTCGAGACCGCGTAGTTTCTGTCATGCTAAACCAAACTGCGAGAGCACTGTCTCACTGCTGAATTCAACTAGAAGTTACAACTTCTTCACTCTGCCCAATGTTGTTTAATATATCGACACCCACGAACGTTTCGCCTAGCCAAAAGATAGCCACATGCTGTTCACCATTATTCACTCGTCTTTCACCATCATTTACTCCGGACAAATTCTTGCGCAGCCAACTGAAGACTGTGGATACAATACCTTAGATGTCTTCTTCTTCCTAGACTGGCCTCCCGCATTCGTTTTCTTGTCGTCCTTCTGAAGGTTGCAGTTCTTTAGCATCCTACCGACCCCCGTGAACCGCGACAGTCGCGTGGGACAGTCTTTGGCACCCGGAGCACGGCCAGCTCCACCGCTTCCTCCCTTGTTCCAGATGTTGCTGTTGAAGACCACGGTACTCGTGCTGTCTGTGCTGGTAGACGTGACTCTCACCATGGACGAGTGGCTGTTCTGCTTAGGGTTCGAGTTCGCGCACCAGGACCCTGCCGGCGGTCCGCTTCCACGGTGCTTCTTGAAGGTTCCCGTGTTGACCAGCTGCGCCCAGGCAGCGCGGGCCTCAGGGTACTGCAGCACCCGCACCACGAAGATGAGGAACCCTTGCATCGAGTTGCACACGCAGAAGACGTACTGGAACACGGTCCTGGCCTCTCCCACAGCGAACACGCCGAATATCCACGTGACACCCAGCAGCGTCATGACGGTGAAGGCCCCTCGGACTTGGGCGGTGGTTATCGGAGGATGGGAAGCGGAACCGGAAGCGTGATTGGTGGCTTTTGTAGCACCCGACATGCGCGGCTTGAACAGGACACGTGTGACCATGATGAAGACGAGGAGGTTGACGAACAGGATGAAGCACGAGACACCCAGGAAGGCGATGTAGTAGATGAAGGGGTTCCGAGAGGAGATCACACAGCTGAAAGGAAGACGCAACAACTGTGAGACGTTGAGACTTTCGCACACCAAGAAACCGCGGTGAAAACACTGATCAAGATTGTTTGATATTTTAGGTTGGATATTTTCTTTTCCAATAATAATATCTATAATAATTATATCTATAGCTAAAGCAATAATATATCTAAAGCATATCATACAATACTGCAGTACAGTTACTGTGCCTCTCGCCAAATTTATGATAAAGTACATTTAACCCGTTTGAGTTTACTCTAAAGAGCAAAAACTACGGTCCTCTTGCATGGACGTTTGTGAGAACCGTACATTAATTTCAAGTATTACCTCATCAAAACATCCTTTAGTAATATTAGGATTACTTCAACAGCAGGACAGATGACTCCCATTTTGTTCAAACGCATTTCAACACGGCGTAAGTCAAGCTACGGGTAATTATTTGAGCAAACGCTTAAACGTGGTTTCCACAATGACTAATTTCGACAGAACATCTCACGAGCCCTACAGGATACTGCATTCAGGATATGCTCAAAATGTCTTCCTTTTAGACGTTGTGATCGCTTCCTAGCAATACAATACTTGAAGCAGGGAGTGAACTTACTAGTCATCTTGGCTCTTATAAGGTCCCAAATCAATGGCCAGGCAAGTCCCCACCACAGCTGCGGGCACTCCTACGCCAAATAAAAATTGGAGAAGCAGGGGCACATGAGTAATTACTTCGTTATTCAGAAGGTAAAAAGTGACATATGGTGGACACTGTCATGAAATAGCATCCTTATCAATGCTTACCCCAGGCGATGAGGCAACGCTTCACCATGAAGCAGCTCTCTGAGGATGCGAACACGTGAACGAGCATCTGGTACATGTTCATCGCCTCAACGCCCATCCAGGCGAGGCAGGCGAGAAGGAAGTAATGCGTAGCAACTGCGCTGCCCAGGCATAGCTCGAGCTTCGGGAAGCGCTCGTGGAGGGAGCCGACAAGAAAGGACAGGTTCAGAAACAGCATCGCCAGACACAAGTTCAGCAGGATCTTGCCCGAGTGCTCCTTGTTGAGGCACCTGGAGAAAGCAAACAGACCATACGTGAAGACGCAACAACGTGAAATAAATGAGCCATTGAACATTCAAGCTTGATTACATTTCTAAAAGGGTTCATTCTCGACTGCAGGTGAACTCCTCCCCACTTACAGCAATGTTTTATAGGACAAAGCACATAAATGTTGTGACACCCGTGACTGACCTTGATGGGTTTCATTGCGTGCACTGCTGCCGCATTTGTGACGGCCGTACAAAACGCTATATTTATATAACCCTTCCAGAACGCACCAATTTTCTGAACTACACGTTGACACATCTATATTTTTGCACTACACAGTTGTGTGTAGTATTCTTGTAGTTTTGATATTCTATTAGTTTTCTTTTTGTGCGCCAAGCAAGGTGTAAACTTCTAACACGCTGCTAAGCAAGGCGGTGTTGAAAAATCCAACGTGGAAGAACTCAATGAAAATCGAGTGGCGAAGGAAACGTTTTCGGGAAAATAACCCACCTGAACATTGCGTAAGTAAGTATGGTGAAGAACAGGCCCACAACCGACATGATGCAACCAACGTACGATATGAGCGAAAGAATTCGGTAGTGATATACCGGGGTAGCCATTCCAGGCATGGGGTCCTGAAAGAGAAAAAAAAAAAGATGATCAGGACAGGATACACTTTGCAATGTGCAGCTTGCTTGAAATGTGCTAAGGCTGCTCGTAACAACCCAATATGTTTTTTTTTTCAACCATTACAAAGTGCAATGTTGCAGGAAATGAGATTGATATAAACATTCTACTCCAACATTCATGTCGGAAGTCTGCGGCACAAAAAGAGACACAACATTCAGGTGGTTAGACAGGCCCAGCGAAGACAAAAAAAGGAGTTCAATTTACCCTTCGTGGCAACATTTTCAACAATTTAAGGTTGTCGACAATTACAATCAAAATAAATTTGCTTGGAGGTGAAATTGAAAAGGAGGCAAAGCCGCGGCGCCTTAACCGCTCCGTCGCAAGTAAGGCAGTTTGAGCTTAAAAATTTTAGCGAGTTTTGTTGCACTTAACAAGAAGCGGCCACGAAAATCCCGCCTAATTCTCGCGCCACCGGCAATGATAGCAATATCTAAGCTAGACAAAGCTCAAGTGCACTGCTGGGTGCATAATCTCTAAGTGGACAAGTATTCATCTAAACACCCAACATTTCTTTGCGTTTGCGTATTTTTTTTTGCCTCTGCTAAAATAAATTTTGAAAATAGCCATTTTTTACAGTATCTCACATTTTTGTAAGGGCCCTGCGAAGATAGCATTTACATGTACGTAATGTATAGTCTAGTCTACGGTAGATTAATCAGACATGCAAACCTCTGATAACCACTCTTTTAGGACTTACCAGAAGCAGCGAAAATGCAGTCATATGTGTTGAGCTACAGACGGTCACATTTCCGGATTGGTTGGTGGTGATGCCAGCGGTGGACCACTCTTTTCCTAAACAAAGAAGTCTCCACTGTAATTACATGTAATAACTGCGTATACGAAGGGTGTCTAGCTAAGCTCATATTCTTTCCGACAACCTAACTGTAAATACCGTGCCCTAAAAAACGTCGCGGGTATTACCAGACTGTTCCAAATCTACGTGAAATAGTAACAGTAGTATTACTGACGAAAATATTCTGAGCCGGGCCCACAAACACCCGATAGTGTTGCACGGAAACATGGAATGTCGTCAATGGCTGAACGTTTTCCGCAAAATGTGCGATTGTGGTAAGCGCTGTGAAAGGTTACTGGCACAACAGCGCTTTTTTATCCAAATTATCGAGTTCCCATAGCAACCATGCAAGTAACGATAGATTTTGACGCAATGTTATTTTTTTGTTAGAAATATTTTTTTTACTAAAGGGGCTCTCAGGCATCCGTTCCAAAACGTATTGCCAGTTAGTTACTGGGGACATATATCGCTGTTCCTGTTTTCAATATGGCGTAATCTTGGTGATTGTGGGCAAGGCCGCAAAACTCCAATTAAATAAGACTTAACAAAACTTGTTGAGCTAGTTGGTTCATGCTTATTAGAAAGAATAAAAGGCGCGCTAATCAGACGAAGACGAAGTGTGGTGTGTGTTTCTACTTCGTCTTCGTCTGATTAGCGCCCCTTTATACTTTCCAAATAAATACCTCACTTCCGCATTTATTTATTTATTTATTTATTTATTTATTTATTTATTTATTTATTTATTTATTTATTTATTTATTTATTTATTTTTAATAACCCTCTCTACAGGCAGAGACACAGATAGAAACAATTTTAATTTTTATCTTACATTGCGTCAGCTTACAATGTCGATAAGTTAGATGCCTTCGCCAATAGCTAATGTGATAACCCCTAAATAAAAGTGCGTATTCCACGTGCATCCAAACTGGTTGGTTGTACAAGCGTTCATTTCCCCCCTACCTTGGTCGTCCGTCCTGGCCCAGATAGGCGGGAAAGACCGTAGTTTTATTGCGTGGTCGGAAGTGCAGAAAAGATTGCTGTTTGGTTCTGCTTTTCATTGTTTGTCTTCTTTTTTTTTTGCTGTGAGGAATATTAGCTATGGCTTTCTGAGAACCGCGAAGTTTATCAAACTATCGGAACCACACAACGCGAAAGATTACAATAACGTTTCATGTCATCACAAATTTAACCTGTGCTTTATACTAGATATCCTTGAGGGCGTATTTTCTGCAGCAACCTTTCGTCGCATCCCATTTCAAGAATCCTTGCTCCATGCTCCTGTTTCTACGCTGTTTTTCAATTGGGCAGCCCGAGCTTCACAGGATTCAGTCTTGTTCAAATTTTCATTTTTGCCATTTTCGCTCATACCGTAAGCCTAGAATCTGAAGATGGGGGTAAGGGCATGTGCTATCCGTTGGCCGTCTCTCTACTTTCAGGAGTGCGCACCTTGCAATTTGCTTAATTTTCTGTAAGTTTGTGGATTCGTTTCGTCGCATCCGAGAGGATATAAGGCATATAGAAATTATGCGACAAGGCCCGCCAATCATTGTTTCGCCCTCAAAACTTCATTAAATGCACTTGCTAGGCAGTTTTGAAAACGACACTCCGAGGACATCGTACTAGCACATTAACCATTAGGAGGGAGCTGCTAAGCCTGCTTTTGCAAGATTTTTTTTCACGCTTTTACCGCGGTATTTTATTCGCGTCCAACCAGTCAAGAGCAAAATAGACTCAAGACAGGTCCAGAATACTCACGGCGGTCATCCCAGAAGGCACAGATGTATCTTTCAGCATTGTATGTAGGGTAGGAATAGACTAGTGGGTCGGTGAGGTTTTCAACCCTGGTGTTTCCGATCTTAGCCGATAGCACGACTTGCCCTACATGGGGAAGAAACATTCGTGTTACGTATTCGATCAAGCGCTCGTAAACAGCAATCATACTTCGTAATAAACAGAATTCTTGAAGAAAAATTTTACACCAATGAAAATAGTTGCATCTTTTGATGTTGATCATTCCCTCACTTCTACGACAGCCACCGGATAATATTAGGACACCTTTGGTATATAGGAGCGAACGCAGATATCAGCGTTTTGGGCTCAAAAAAGTGGCTTAGGACGTTGAGGGCGCGGCTAGTTTATTCCCTAAACCGTGCGCAATGTGGCGGTACATCGCGGGACTTTGAAGTTACGGCTAAGCGATGTGCAATGCCGCACAAAAAAGGATTTGTCTTTTCTCATTCGGATTGTACGGAGAATTTTTTCACTGTATAGAAGTTTTTATTCTTGCCTGGAGAAGGCCCATAAATGTTTTACTGGACTTGCATTTGCCTTTTTTAAGTTACAATATCAGTCTAAATGCAGCGGCACCGACGGCTCACTACAAAAACCTAAGGAGTTTTCCCAATAAAAACATTCTTGCACTGAATATTCCCCGGATACCTTCCAACACGCGGGTTATCGGGCAATTGAAATTGTTCTCCTGAATTCCTGAAAGTGTCAACCATCTCTTAAAACTTCTCAGAACAGCAAATCCGGTGTTCGACGCTATCTCCAATAGCTGACGCGTTCGCATAACGTCTTCAACACTAATCATACAATGTTCGCCTAGTCAACTATATTTTTAAGATTGAAAAAAAAAAAGAGAATAGAACGACCAACCAAGCAACAATTGATACGAATGAAGCATCTATCACGCAGGGTTCCGACACCCCACTTTTCTAAGACGTGATTTTTTATAGACATAATGGACAATCAGTCAAGAAATGTGTCGTGTTCTATTGTATCTGCTAATAACAGGTATTGCAGAAAAAAGTTTTATGGATATTGTATAACTTGTGTTTCTCGTTATTGGAAATGTACGATTTCTTGTATTTTTCTTAATTGACTTATTTTTTTCTCTCTGCATTGCTGGATGTTATTGCTAAGCACGGATATTTTATTTAAACGTGTCCTCTGTTGCGAACGCCCCTGCTGTGAGCTCCAGACGGTCAGGAGCCCTCGTGAGGCACTCAATGCCTGTAGCTCCTGCCCCGTTAGCAGACATTGTAACACCGTCTGCTGAAAAATAAAGCCTTCTTCTTCGTCTTCTTCATCTCACATCCGTTTCGTCGCGCCACTCACCAGCGCTGACGAGCGATTCTGGGCTCCGGTGTGTCGGCCGGAAGAACTTGTCGTTGCGGTAGGAGACAAACGCTATGCGTGGGCCCTTCTCCACTTCTCGGAGGGAACGGAAAGGCTCCCCGGAAGCCACAAGGGAATTATTGATAGCCATTGACAGCGCCTCGAACGGAATGGTGATCACAATGTTCTGTTGGGCGAAAAAAAAATGAACCACATACAACAAGATTATGCGATGCCATCGGAGGAGTTAAAAAACAATAGGCATGAAAATGCTATTTTAACTGCAAATTCGAAAACCGTAGATGTAAGAAAAAACAATCGAAATTATCGTTAGGTATTTAAAAGGTAATTTCGGAGCGTATTTTCGTCATAATATCATCCTGTGTAAGAAACAACTAAAATAATTTGCAGGTCATTGCCTTGACGTATATTAGGGCGGCGTAACAAATGTTCGAGCGGATAGTAAAGAATAGTTGCTTCGTTCTGCGTCTATTGTTTCTCGACACATGTAAAGCAACTAAAACGGTTATAAACAAATCACTACAGAGCCCTTTTAAATGCAAGTAGAAGGTTTATTTGTCTGCAGTTCCAAGATCCGGAAATGATCTACACGTATAAAAAACGTGGAAGCTGTCCGCTGTGTCACTGTTTATGGTGTACGTTGGACGCAACATTAAAAAATGTTAAGCGTTGTGCTAAGCATTTTCACGGTGTTTTGCGAATATTTTTTAATTGTACGCATTCAAGCAGAACATTCCTTTCTGTGTGATGTTACTTTCACCTAGTCATTTTATAACTTTTCCCTAATGCCTCCCTATGGGTGCGACGGTAATAGGGACGTGTTAGCACTTTTAACATGTTCTATTTTTTTAACACTTGCAATGTTTTTGTAACTACGGCACCTTTCAGCGCTGGGAAGGAGTTAAGAGTCGAAGAATATATCTCTGAAATAAAATAAAATGTGTTGTTTTCATGGTTCCTTGGGCCACTTTTTTTAGTCGCAGACATCTTGTAAATGTCCCGCTGAGGAGGGTTGTTTAAAAATGTGAGGTAAAGGTGCACAGCGATTTCAGAACAAAAAAAGGACGAAAGTGTGCATAGCGATAAAGTTCATCCGCTAGTGGCCTTCAGAGAGCACCAAAAAGTGCTCAAGAAGTGATTATAATAGGTTAGTAACTAATGGTAGCTAATGGCCAATGGCTAATAGTATTGCTAGCTAATGGCCAGTAACTACCGATGGTAGGAGCATTTTATCCAATGATTGCAATAAAATATTCAAGCAGGCGCTCTTTCATAAAAGCTCTTATTCTCTAGATTGTATCATTAGGTGCAGGTTGTTTTGATTTTATCGACAAGGGTTCAGTGCTGTCCAGCGATGAAAACTTTATTTTTTAAGGCGGATGAAGCTTTTGAGGGTGAACGCACACCAGCTAGATGGGCGCTGATATGTTTTGTTTAGCGTATATATCGACCCCTTTGTTCGGTTTCACCATGTTCTCGCACAGCAAAGAGCGGGCTTAGAGCCATGCGCTTTTTGATGGCTCACATAGTCTCAACCAGCTTCAACGATGATTTTGCAATCAAATTTCAAAAAAGGCTGTCTCTAGAGTGCCGTCCGACGCTACTATAAGCACTCCCCTAAAGAGACGTCCACCGATGTTTCGAGGAGAAAATGCCGCGCCAGGCAGTATTTCGCCTCCATTAACGCAACGAAACGTAACGTAAGTTACCTTAACACGGTTTTAAAACAAAAAAAAAACATTTTGGAATGTCGAAAACAAACTTAGGCAATGAGAATTATCAGTAAGACAAAAGATGTAAAAAAATAAAGGAGGCAAGAGCTGGTCTCGACTCTTGAACCACCGCCCTGAGTAGCGGGAAGCTACGACGGAGCTTCTAAACGACAACGGCAGACGCTGTGGCGTCTCTCAGCCCAGTCTTAAAATTCTGAATGTCGTTGGACGACGCTGTAGACACTGCGTTTTGGCAAATTTTCACTGTTTGCAAAGCAGATAGATGTCTATTTACAACTAAACTGTGTAAAAATTTTATATAGAAAGCGGCGCCCTGCAAATGTATGAACGAATATGTAGAAAAGAACGCGTTCCATGAATTGACCATTCATAAGTTTACGTGGCCACCTCTGCTTTCACCGTTCTCTGCCGCTCCGGTATTACTCCAACAGTTGTGAATCGCATTTAGGGCAATACAATTCACCCCGTGCAGGCGGAATTACAAATACACCAAGAATTCCAAGCAGACTCACATCTCCACCCTCCTGTTCGTCTCCGTCACCGGAGAAGTCCTCGTGCAGGTAGTGGTCTCCGTTGGATCGCAGGGCGAAGCTGAGGAAGTCCTGACCCTGGGACAGGAGCTTGGGGGACCACTCGACCGCCTTCACCACCAGGTTCTCGTTCTCGATGATCAGCGCTCCAGAGCCAAGCACAACTTCTGAGGTGAATCTGTCCACCACTGACACCAGCCTACGGACAAGTTTCGCATATTTTAGCAAAAGTAAAACTTCACCTCAAAACAAGTGCGAGATTGCTTGAAGCGCACTGGAAGCATTGGTGAAGGTGTTATAGAAGTGCATTGTATATTTTACTCATGCCATGTCGTTATGCATGAGTACCTTCTCTTAAATAGAGTGTAACGCTTAGTCTCCGTTCGTAACCCGGTTTTATTTACGTTTCCTCTAAATAACACCGCAAAGTACATGTTGAGCACGCATAGCCATCATTGCTGGTTTCTGTGTTTTTGCAATAGAGTCTAATAATTTACGACTTACAGGGCCGTTGACTACTCCAGCATTTATGAAATGCTTCGGACTAGGTTTACACGGTAATTGATTTACTACAATGAAAAGTTAGCCAAACGAACCTTTTTGCATATACACTTATGAAGACTAATTAAAGTTTGGTTGGCCTTATTTTTAAAGAAACAAAAACGACAAAAAATTTGTACTTCTTAGCTGCAAATTATATTTTGCTGGATACTTTACAAATCTGCTTTATGCAAAAATTTTGGGAAACCTTGTGACTGCGATTGTGGAGTTTAATGCGACCACGCTGCACTTGGGCTACGAGGGGCACACTTGCGGAGGGCTCCGTATTTATTTTGACCTCCTGGGGATCTTTAATGCGCACCGAAATCTCGGCACATGGGCGTTTTAGCTTTTGGCCTTCATCAGAAAAGCGGCCGGCGATGTCTGGAAGCCGAACCCGCGTCCTTCTTCCCATCTTCCCTGCGCTCCCAAAAAGACCGTTGACAGTATTTAAAAAAATTGTGTTCGATCTGCCATCACGCCACAACGACATCACTTTTCAATGAGGTAGAATACATTTGGAGTGTTATCTTCCAGGATCAACACGACCCTGCCCCATCGCACTTAGTTTAATGATTCGAACTTATGAGTACAGTGGCGCCTACAAAAATTCTCCGCGCTGTCAATGAGCCACACAGAATTGAGTTATGTTGCCGGAACGTACTTTCCGACGGCTACACCACTGGCGTCCCCTTCCGCAATTACGCTGTCGTTGAGCGCTAGGAAGTTGCTGATGACGTGGATCATGGCTTGCGCAATCTGAAAAAAAAAACCCATCAAAGCTTTGCTCAAATATTAAAAAAATCTTTCACAAGAGCAGTGCAAACTGCAAGCTAGTTTCATTTAACCTGTGGCTTTCTAGGAGTGTGAAGCATTACTAACAAATGCT
The DNA here is from genome assembly GCA_013339765.2 of Haemaphysalis longicornis. Taxonomy (NCBI): domain Eukaryota; kingdom Metazoa; phylum Arthropoda; class Arachnida; order Ixodida; family Ixodidae; genus Haemaphysalis; species Haemaphysalis longicornis. The sequence goes on from CM023457.1 coordinate 67,699,110, forward strand.
GCTTTTGTGCTTAACCGAACTTTCATGGAAAATACTTCCGGAAAAACGAGTGGCTTTACACAGAGTTACCAGACATAAACAACTTGCGAAACTCCCCATAGGCGTCATATATCAAAAGCCGGTCTATGGTTGAGCCCCCTAAGCTGGGGCAAACAGAAGCAAACACGGGCAAGTTGCCGAGCCTGTCGTCGGTAGGCATAAAGTGCAAGTAGTCCTCAAGTACTTGCGGCGGCTGCCGTATGTAAGAAAACGGAAAACCGAGGAAACATAGCTCAATATTACCCAAGTCATCTCTTTTAATTCAAAAATCCGGTTTTATTTTAATAAGTTATGATATTAAGTAAATGTTATTCAAAGACCAGTTTACTTCCTCCAGATGCCACGCTGTTACACATGCCCTCAGCTTACACGAAGCATGCGGGCTCGAGGCTCCCGGATTCTGAAGCAGAGTTTCTCAACTGGTATACATCGATTAACTCTGCCTTAGCACACTAACTTCCAGCCAGTAGACTATCATTCCTAATAGGCGCTCATGCATGTTCCTAGACAAATGCTTCCCGTTTCACATATCCCCCTGTACAATGCTCAACCCACATTCCCCTCTCCACCCCCGAAGGCAGCTCGGCTTATGCACTCTCTCCACTATTTTAATTCTGTGCCTAACTTTTAAGCACAGAGCACTTTAGGGGCTCGCCTTGTCGTCGTAGCTCATTTACTGGACCCAACTAGGGACACACAGCTTTCCGACACCGCGGCGTAACGCAGAGGTTTCGAAAGCCAATCGGTTTTATATAGTCATAAGCCATTCGAAACTCGCAAAACCGCTGGCGCTTGTCATACATCTTCCCCGGTTGTTTAGCGCAAAGACAACTGCAGGTGTCATTGACAAGTAGCCGGCAGCACCCGCGTTTCATTTAGTTAAAAACGCTCGTTGGGTTGGTTTTTACGATAGCAAGCGAAAAAAAATTGCAGTTGCACGCCAGCACGTGCGGGAGGAAAAAGCGACCACAAAAAGAACAGAACTCCCTCTGGGACAGTCTCAGGCAGGGGGCGCGCGAGCAGTGCGAAGGCGGGAAATTTGAAATGCGTTGGGTGGTAGCAGTGAGCGATTAACGGCGCTACAGCCCATAATTGACAAATCACTGCTCGCACTTCCGACACCTTTCACATTGAGTGGAACGGCTTTCATTTTCTTGTACCCGGCGCGTTGACTGAGCGACATCAATTTTCGTCAACATCCCATTTATTGCTTGTGCAATAAATGTCTCTAAAGAAGTCTCTAAAGCGTGCCGACAATTTTTTTGTTGTTTAACAATCACCATCCTAGTAAAAACATCGCGGTCTCCAAGATTTCATTTTTTACACATTTTCCCTAAGCTCCTGAAAGGTGTATGTACTCCTGTAGGGCAGCTGCAATACGAGAATATAGGCACATGCAGGAGGGCTACTGGTAAGTATGACTGAAGGAAGGAGAGGGCGAAGATTCAACGTAAGCCGCTCATGGTGGCGCGTACCTTAATGTCCTTAACGGCATATTCAACAACAGGCTCGATCTTGTCGGCATAACCGCGGAGTTGTTCCGGGCGAATGCTGGTGGGGTCGTGCGTCAGGAACTCCAGTTCTGACGTGATGTTCTCGGCAGCCTGAAAGCTCTGCATTTCCGTTGAAGCAAAATGGAAAAAGCACATTCGTTTACCAGCAAGAAAGTTGCGATTTTGAGAGGGCCATATAGCATTGCTGCTCAATTTGCGCCCTCGCATTTTCTGACATTGCATGTGGCTCGGTTAAGCTGAAAATGTAAAACCAACAACTTCACCGATGTTTCACACAGAGAAAAGGCGCCACACAAAATCATAATATATTTCAGTTAATATTTCGTTGTGTGGCATCGGCGGGATTACCATCAGGAACAAACTGCAAACGCAAACATAAAACAGTCACGAGAAACTTGTGGGCCGTCATTAGAGTAATTAGTAAGCTAGTTGCAACTACATTAGGCATTTATTGTTATTTCTACTCTGCTCTACACACCCAAACAAAAAAAAAAACTTCATTACTGGGAACGTCAATGCCTGCAAAAGCGCAATATAGATGCATGCCCTTCGAGATCATACATAAGATTGCAATGGAAATGTACCTGCATTACAAAAATTCTCATTTTCAACAGTCAAAACAAGGACAGCCAAAGAAGCGAGAAAATGTTTTTGTCAATGGCATAGAGCGAAGGTCGTTCACTGTTGGTTTCAAGTTTTGGATGGTTTTAGGTCCCGAAGCTACAAATGACATTTAAGGTGAGAGCTAATAAAGGGCTGGCATTTAACTTTGACCCCATGCATATCATTATTATGTGCCAAGTTGTAGACACGGGTACGTTCATGCATTTAATCGTCGCTATCTACAAAGTGGCCCCTATCTAAAACCGCATTCAAACCCACGTCTCAGGGCTCAGCAGTACAATGCCTTAGGCACTGAGCCACAGCTGGGGGTTCACATCAGCTAGCCCGTGCCCTTCCTAGCATATTTGTGTGAGCCACCTGACGAAAGGCGCTCACATCATAAATCTATAAACCTTATCAAACGTTTCCCTGACAAACTTTCTTGACCATCTTTTGATGACCTTTTCTCCCATCGCAGTGGCTGAAAAAGCAACCTTCGCATTGTTCGGGTGCTCGCAAAATAGGTGTTATGTGTTAAGCTCCCAGCGAAGCTGTGAAAAATAACCTGAGCAGAAAATGTTACCGGCCTTTGCTTTTCAATTCCTTATTTTTATCTTAAGTAGCGTTAAAAACAATCCAGGAACCGGCTACGCGTTGGCTGCTTTATCATTCAAAACGAGCTTGAGACAGGTAGCACTACAACTGGTTCGGCTAATTTATACAACAAAGGGCATTGGAAACATGTTAAATTCATCCTGGGCGACGACGCTTTTATCTGGCCATAATTCAACTCACCTCTAATAAGTAAACATATCTGCACACGGTTGAAATTCTGTTCGGATTATTCTGCGGTTCATTCCCGGCACGACACTCAATTTTCCACCGCACTTGCTGTAGTCATGCTAAGGCAAGCGTTGCATTAGCGAGCACAAGTTCGAGAGTTCAGTTTCTGCCCCGGTGGCTGATTTTTTTGTGTGTGTGTGGTGCCAAAAGCAAGAACGCCCGACGTGCCGATATTTTTCATTTTAAAAATGCCCGGTTGTGAAACTAATCCGCAGCCCACGCGCCGACGGCACAGGAGTAGCTTGGACACAAAAATTATCAATTATGTTAACGTACTCTACACCCAACTGATTCAAGCGGTGTTTTAAACGGGTAAAGACCCACTTTTCTGCTTATTTAAACCGGACTGACAAATGTTGCCAGGTCTACCAAGAGAGGGCGTGCAAAGCTTGCCTTGTATCGGCAGTGCTGGGCTGAGACCTTCATCCAGCCAGTTTGTCCGTCAGCCAGCAGGCGGCATTTCCTCCGCGCGTATTTGTATTCGCTGGCCGGGTTGTACGCCCCGTACGGGCATTCGGCTTTGGCCACCGAGCCGTGCGCCACAGGCGTCCAGTGGAACAGGCCTTTGTCCGTCTGTTGGAACTCTTCGGGGCACGAATCTGTAATGGAAAAATGTGAAAGGCAGTGATGTCCCCTCTTCCTTCTAAGCGAAGCAGTCGTGCGCTTTCCAATTGTTCCATGGTCATATAAATATTATTTCACTCTCCTCAAGGGTCGCGCTTACTCTGATCACCAACCTGAGCTGCATAAATCCGACATGCTTGCTAAGTTTAACAAATTATGGTCTTAATGTCTACAATGTGATAAGCTTGCAGAAACTATGCGCGATTGATTCACATTTGCGACCCTGAACTAAAACGTCGCTCCTTCCTTGGTTTTATATATTCTCATAAAATCCGAGCAGCGAACTGTCCTATGCCAGCGGCGAGACGCCTATAACTGGGAGAACTCCAGTCCTTGCTTTCTGCATATTCGCTATGATCTGGTATATCGGCCTTTTAGATTCAGAAAAAAAAACGTTCTAGGCAAGTAAGCCGGCGTTGTATTACCTCGTGTCACTAGATAAGCTACAGAGTACCGTCACTGAGGCACGCAAGTAAGGAACGGCGGCCATTTTGGTGTTTATCAGTGTTGCCAGATTGCCGCTTCTGCGGCCTCACCGCTAACTTTGACGAGGTCATTTGTAAACAACTCTGCCGAAGACGCAGCAACACGGCATCTTCGGACATACTTCTGCAGCTGAAATGCTGCGAAGCGCGTTATCTTTGATTCACGTTCGGAACGATGCCGGTGGCGCGCAGCCGCAGAGAAGGGAGGACAAGCTGAGAATATTACAATTGACCGACAGAAAAAAAATGCATAAGCAACAAAATGGCGGCGCCCATGAACCGTCGCAGTGTAAACAAATGTCACGTGATGCAAACTGACCAATGATCACGGCGGCGGCACGGAACAATAGGAGAAAAGAGTGCCGATACTCTGTAACCTTATCTAGTGACACTAGTATTACCCACCTTTGAGTTCACATACGGGACCCCCGTATCCTGGTGGGCAGCGACATACAAAGCTGTTGATGCCGTCCTCACATTCCCCGCGGTTTTTGCATGGGCTGGACAGGCACTCGTTTATGTTTTCTTCACAGACGTCACCTGGGTGAAAAAACATGGCCGTACGTCATGCATCCCCGTGCCGAGGCTGCATGTAAACGAGCTCCAATTGAAGAGATTCGTTAAACCCGATTCGGCTTCTTATTCAGTCACGATAGTCATTAACCCGCAACAATTTACAAGTCATAAAAAAACTCGTTTATTAATGGCTTTGCAAGACGGCGAACTGCGCGTGTAATATTTTGTTCGGGTATTCCTGGCAGTGTAATGTAAACGTCCAGAAGGTTTATTTGCACTGCTCAAAGCGTGTTGCAGGTTGCTTAGGTAATGGTTCCATGCCATGCGGTAAAGATCGCGGCGAACTATTCGGGGTTGACTGGCACAGATAGAATAGGATCATATACGTATCCATTCTCGGGCGAGGATAACGACGGTGCCACCTCAGAGCATTGTCGTGGTTGCCAGATGAGGAGCTATTTAGTTGCTCATGAGGCGCCCACAAGTGTTATGTTGACGAGCAGTTTGCGCCCCCATTCCCCAGACAGGTGGCGCTGCGACTCCCTGCGGCAGTACAGGGAGACATGGGATGGGCATCCTTCGAAGTGAGAGAAGCACAGAGCAAAATATGTTTTGAAGAACGACTTAGAAATATGGATGATCAGATGATGTGCGGCCAAAGGTTGTACGGTATCTTTACATGAAAAGCGTGGACACACAATAGAGGAAAAGAACCAGAAGGCTCAGGAGAAAGTATATGAAACCTGGAAGTGCAGGGGAAACGACCAAGGCAATAAAAAATGAAGTGAAAGAAACAGAGACAATGACCTGGAAAAAGAGGATGGATGCGACAAAGTCCTTAGATATCTACAGTATCGGGAAGCATTAGATCACAAGCGAAAAATTATTCGATAATACCAAAGGGAGTGCATTGCTTTTTGAAGCCCGAGCGGGTTGCTTGCGGACAAAAACGCTTATCCGCGAGCCGGTACAGGAAGAACTATGCGCAGGCTGCGGAAATGAGCCAGAAACCATGCGACATATTGTAACGGAGTGCAAAAGTATCCGTCCAGTCCTCAGTGATGGAGCCATCCAGCTTCCGGAAGCCCTTGGCTTTAAGGTTAGCGGAAAAGTGAACTGGAAAGCAGTAGAGGATAGTAAAAGAAGGTTAGAATGTTGGTGGGAAAAGAGCAGAGAACAATCTGCGAAGACATGCGAACAAAGAAGTCAGACTAGCACAAAAATTTCGTAAAGGTATTTTCATTTTGTTTTCACATTATTTTTTATTTATTTTGCTTGTATTTTTTTGGGAGGTGATTGTACAGTGGCGTTTGCGACTAAGGCCGCTGTTGCAACGCCACCGTTACAAAGGGGAAGCCACTAAGGCATCATCATCAGCATCATCATCAGTATCATCATCATCATGGTGAATAGCTAGGGTGTGCGAATAAAGAAATCGGTGCAATGCGGTTATACGGAACCTATATTTTTTTAACAGGTCGTATATACTTTAATTGAACGCTGTGTGATCCTCTTAAACAAGCAATAATGAGAAATGTTTGAGCTAAGCTTTCTCTGTTTCACTGATGGTGTCCGTGCGCACCACAACACGCAGAGCAAAAAGGGGACCTCTCCTTGACGATGTGATGGTTTGTGGAGAACTGAAAGAAAAAAATTGCAGCATCTTCACTCCGTGGACGATGGCGATGGTGCGGAGTACGGGGACTCGAAATGACATCCAAGTTGCGCCCCGAGTGACATCCGATTTGCGCCCCGACCGTCATTCGATTTGAGCCGTGTGTTGCACCTCGATTATTCCCTAGATGAAACTGCAACTCACGGCTCAAATCGAATTTCGCTTGATTTTCGCTTGATGGTGGTGTGCGCACGGATGGACGCGGACGGACATTGCGAGGCCTTAAGGTACTCCGCACCGTTACAGGCCAGGGAGTAAGCCGTTTGACTCTCGGGTACTAACTCACGGTCGTAACCCAATGGGTAAGACGACTGACACTAACTCTGTCTGGTCTACCAGACACAGGCTCGAATACTGCCGGTGCCTGTGTGATTTTTTGCAATTGTAAAGGACATTGTGCGGTTCTAAGGTACTCCGCACCTAAAACGCTTTCCTTGGTCGGAATCCTAACCTGGGTCCCTCGCGATATAGAACCGACGTCTACCCGATTACGCCATTCCGACACGGTCGAAGCAGTTCGGATGTGAGTAGCGGTGCACCACTCAGTCTAACGATGACGATGGTTAAACGCGGAGCGTCTTCGTGCGAAACCAAATGTCGAAGGGTCAAAATCAAAGCCGCTACGATCAAAGGTTCAGACTGCGTGCGAGGTCAAAGTCCAAGCTCAACGAGCCAAAGACCAAACCGTCTGCGAGTCAACGTCCAGACTCGGACGACAACCAAGGAATCCCTCACGAGAAAGCATGCATGTCGCCACTTGAAACGGTGCGGAGGATTTCATTACCGAAATTTGAGGTTACCAACTTTACTTGGGTTTCAGCACCTTTATTGTGGCGGTTCGTCGGTGTACTCTAAAGATGCCACAGCGAATACACTTCAACTTGAACTGGCTCATGAAACGACATCTTTCACTAAAGATTTCACCAATATGTTTATTTTTGAGGGTGGCCTTTGCGAGTTACGTGACGGTCGCAAACGCCTTAAGGTCTGTGTCTAAATTGCAATAGACAAATGGAAATATTTCTCGCTAATTTTCCCCACTTCTTCCGTTTATTTGTCACATTAGAGCTCCACACCAGGCCGACGGAGGGAAGTGAATCAGACGGATGGGAGTGATCGAATCACTTCAATGGTGGGGGCGAGCGGGGTCTGAGCATGCTTCCGTGCATTGGGACGCTCTGTTTCGCGACCACCAACATAAACTCAGATTGCTGCGACAATATCAAGCTATTGCTTATCGCCGCACCCTCGTAATCTTGCCAGCGGCGTATTTCCAAGCGAACCATAGAATCTGACGTGGAATCCGAAACCGCCATGTGTTTAAGGCTACTGAGCGTGAGTGTGGTGCCAAGCGCTATAGTTTTTGGGCGAGCAGAAGTGCTAGCTCTAAAAAATTGCTTGATTTGATTTCTAATTACGCAGGCACTGGCTGCCACGGCTCTTGGTGTTAAACAAAACACAACACAAAACGTGACCGTCATGTGAAATTCGAAGGAAAACAAAAATGCGGCTCGCTCATCGAAAAACATTCCTCAGGGCACTTAGCTCCGCCACCTGCTTTGTAGGCTAGGGTGCCTTGATTCACGCGTCCGCCGTAAAGGGTGGAGACACGTCTTACGCTGGCGCCGTCATTTTGGGTCACTCGCTCACCGCCGCAGCGTCATTGTATCAAAACCACGCTAAACTTATCGTTGCAAGTTGTTCAATCGCGAAGTTTGAATCATCTTATCTGTTTCGCGTTGCTGGGTCTTGTTGTAAACGAAAAGAACACCGCGTTGAGCACTTTGACCCAATAGCGGCGGCACGGGACCGTTCAAAGGGTGTCACCACCCTGTACGGTGGCGCTGGCATCGAGGCACCCTATTGTAGGCGAAAGCCTTGCGACACCTGTTAACAAATTCTGTACTGCCACGCCTTTTTTCCGCCTCTGTCTTCGGTATCGTTTTTTTTTTGTCTTTTGGCGCAGGTTACTTCAACTGGCTTTTTTTCTGCTACCCCGTGCATTTGCCTCGTTCATCACTGCCGTTTATTCGTCTAACGGCCCCACTTCCGTCGGCAAACAGACTGGCAGGCGCCACAGCTTCTGCAGAATAAGTATTACGGGCAGCTAGTTTACTCCTGTTATTCTCACATGCCATCACGTTCACGTGCCCCGCAGCACGCGCTATCACAACTTTTACGCCTCCAGTTCATAGTTTTGTGAGTTTTCGGAAGCGGGGACATTTCCCTTCAAAGCAACCGATTCGTAGACAATCCCGAAAATGTCTATGTTTTACAAAAAAAAAAGAAGCAACAACAACGACAACAACGTTTGTTCTACGCCGCCAACGTGTAGAGGTAGCACAGTTTGTGATCGCTGGGTTTCTACGGGTTATACCAGGGTTGTAATGTCAACGGATCGCGCATGTGTTTTTATTACGCTTTACGGCGGCGGCCATTTTTTTACCAGGCAACTACAAAAACAACTGCGCTTTTTCGCAAACTACGGCACTTAAAGCTTCCTTTTTAATGTTAAAGACTCTCACTTATTGCTGCAACAAACTCAGCAACACCCGAGCAACAGCGGAGACCAGCCTGACGTGCGATGTTCTCAAGCCACAGCCTGTCAAGGACAACCGTGCCTCAAGGGAGCAAAATCGATCCATCCTTCGGTGACCCACCCGGCCACTTGTCGCAACACCGGCGGTCGGCCAAAACAGAGACGGCGGCCTTCCGGTGTTTGCGTGCGGAAAGCCCTCACAGCGCCGGATGTCACGCTAAGAGCTTCGCCTACACGCGCCTCGCACTTTTGGCTGAAGAGCGCAGAAGGCAGCCGACAACACCACCATGGGCCCAGAGGAGCACATTTGGTTGAAAGGCCGCTGCACTCTCACGCACTTTGCAGGCACTCCACTTCCGTTTCGCACAGCAACGACTCTCCGACCAAACGCCTACGCGCACTTTACTATCACAGCCCATTCAAGTTTGCGATAGTTCTGCACGAAAACAAGAACATCGTGGGACCACCCCATCCCAACGTTCCTTTACTGCACGAAGCAAGCTCGTTCCCACCAACGCGAGGCGTAATTCTACCAAAACATCGCTGAAGCTTGGTCTTTAAGGCGTCTTCCTCAAGCGAGACTACGAATGTGGAACACGGGATCGTCCCGGGGATGCTCTTAAATCCCGGTAACATTTGGTATACAATTTTTAGTAACCCAGTTCACTAGAAACCAAGTTCACTTACGAACCCAGTCGAAGTGAAGCGAGTATCCTGGGTGCACATTTGATCCTCCTCACCTTTTTTCACTAGAGAATTGTATTCAAGTGATAACCAACTTGCCCTACTTGCTGCCCCAACTGTAACCAGTTTATCCTTTTAAACGAGCCCTCTTATTTGCTTTGTGCGCGACCAAAACGTAGTGATTTGAGTATAGGAAACGCATCACTCCTCTGTAGCTGCCAAAATGTGGTCTCAAGCATAACGGAGAGCACATTTTGTTGGAAGAAAGCTCCGCTGAGCACAATACGTCAGTGAGAAAGAATAACATAATTTAATAAATTAGTGATAATGATACAAATGTTACAGGGACCGTGTGCAGGCCAAGGTAAGCTCTGTAGGATATATCACGCCGGGCAAATTATCTATTGCATATCAAAAAGCTTTAACGAATCAATGAAAGCAACGACAAGCGAACGTGCGCCCGCATTGTCGAGGGGTGAAATCAGCAAACGAAGCCAAGTATTATGCTTACACCAAAAGTGAATCATTTCGCGCGACCACCCACATCCAGCCTCCTTTGTTCCGTAACCGTGCTCCGAAACACTCAGTGAGAATCCCCTACGCCCCTACGTCTCCTAAGTTCCTGAATACGATGTTTGTTCAATAACGGCTGCTTCGGGCTATACTGGATAAGGCACTAACGCATACAGAGACTTAAGCCACGACTGCGAGCCAAGATATATTAGTGCGCAAACATTTGGCGCCCGCTACTGTAGTTTGACGGCGGCTTTTGCCTCGTTACCGAGCGAACGAAGAGAACCGAAGACAGAACGAAAACGGAGGACGAAAGTGTGGCGAAACTGTGAGGGCGAGGGCGGTATGCCGAGATGGTGCGAGACGCTCCTCCGAGGCGACTCGCGGCGAACGCATGAGGGAAAGGCACTAAGGCATGCTGGGTGGTGGCGACGCGCTGGGAGATGACGCCATAGCAGAGCGTGCCGTCGTAGCGCTCTACTATGTCGCGTTCACTTTCTGAGACGCAGTTCGCGGTCCCTTCCCGAGACTCAGATTGCGATCACTTCCTGAGACGCAGTTCGCGTCGCCGAAGCGTAGGTGTGGAAACTGTCATCGCTGACGGTTTCGCGGGAGATTCAAACACGATTTGCACCAAAATGGTTGGCCGCGGCGCACGCTGTATGGTAACGGCAGAGTATCGCGCGCCCTCGTGCATTCGCTCATCAAGCGTTCACTTCCTGAGACGCAGCAGCTATGTGCCGTGACCGAGAAGGCAACAGTTCGAACTGCGCACAAAATTTGCATTAGGGAGTATAGTAATCGTCAGCCATTTTCTCTAGATCACAGACGGAGAGACACGGGGGCAGAAAACTTCATTTCGACGGCTTCCGTTTGTGTCGTGCAGTCTGTTGTGGTTGGCCATCACCGCGTCTGCTGGAGATCACAAGAAGATAGGGTATTCTAAGGGCCGTATTCTGAGTCACTCCTCCACTCCATTTGCTTCCTCCACTCGGGTGAGGAGAGTATTCCGCAATGCTAATGCATGGGCAAATCTATTTCAACGATCCCCTCCACTGGAGGGTCGGGTAAAGGAAGCAATCAGAATAACAGGGTAAGAGTCCGTGGATGCGCTCCATGAGAAGTACCGACAGTATAGGCTGAAGGTCTCTTCGTAGAGCCGTCCAGCGACCCCAAGTGAGTGAATTTCGCGAGTAAGCAAGAATCGTGGAAGGTGGTACGGGGAACGTCAATTCCCTGGCCTTTCCGCATTATCTGCATGTGTTATTAGGGTTGCTGCAGCACACTTGGCACTGCGGTGTACTTCTTAGCCTGCGGGTTTAACGCATGCAAATGGACGTACTGCGCTTGCAAGGCTTGAAAGTATGGCATCTCGCCTGGTAATTTTTGGTGGAGAAATATAATGGCTTTTGGTGGGTGGTGGATGGAAGCCTCTTTAAAAGGCTTAGCAATCGCTGCGGAACGAGCAATGCAAGCTCAACAAAAGGCAAAATTCCCATCTATTGTATTCTGGCGTAGGCAACTTCATACCATCACGTTTCAGGGTCACATTTTCGTAACACTAAGCCAGGTTTTGGTGTTGGAATGGCTTTATACAACCTTCTGCCGGTTTCCATTCAGTTTCTTTGGCAATCCCTCGGGAAAGAATGCAGCATCGCAGTGTTCTGTAATGAGCGACGCTGACCTCAGCGGTTCTTTTTTGGTGCAGGCGAGACGCAGAAACTCTCGCATGTGCGAGATTTGCCAACAGTTAGAGATATCGAAGTGGTCGAAATTATTTCTTACCCTGTGCGTATCAAACCCGAGGTATAGCTTTAAGCACAAAGCCCAGATAAGTTATGTGTTAATACCCTGCCAAAGAGCATTCCGTTGGTTTTCGTTCGCTTCATCCAGCCCTCACTTGTTCTCTATGGGCGCGTTGAAGGGCCGTAGCCCCAGTGCAGCACATTTTTTAGACAGTTCCCCAGCCTGACGCTGGACCGCGCCAAACTGTTGGTAGTCGCGAGACCTCTAAAGGCCGTAAAATTCATCTCTCTTATTTTTCGTGCCTTACCTGCGTATCCGGGCGGGCAGAGGCAGGTGAACTTGACGTCGGACTCGTTGACGCAGCGGGCGTCGTGCATGCAGGGCGACGAGAAGCAGGGGTCGTACTGGTGGCACGTCTTGCCGTAGTAGCCGTCCACGCAGAGGCAGGTGAAGGTGTGTGACGCGTTGGACGTGCACACGCCGTCGTGCAGGCAGGCCGACGGCTTGAGCAGGCAGGGGTCGAAGTCGGAGCAGTTTCTGCCCGAGAACCCGGTGAAGCAGTCGCAGCGGTACTCGCCGTGGCTCGTGTTCACGCAGGTGCCGAACGTCTTGCACGGGTTGTGCGAGCACGGGTCGAAGTGCTCGCAGGCGTCGCCGTAGAAGCCCGGCTCGCACAGGCAGCGGTAACCGGGACGCTCGCCCGTGGTTCGCACGAGCCGTGCTTGCACACACCCAGCAGGCAGTCTGCACATAAAAATTAAAGCAGTTCAAACTAATGTGAAAGCATTCAAGTGCTGAGCAGTGATTCTCCAAAGGGACTGTGGTGCACTATCTCTGACTAGTTTCAGTATCAGCCGGGCAGTTGATACCGAAAGTAGTCAAGAGAGGACGCCGCAGCCCCTGAAAAAACCTATAAAGAGACACTAGATTGATCTTTCGTTTATTTGATGAAATTATTGCGTTAGGTCATGAGTTTTTGTTATTTTATGTGATTGTGTTCTTATTTGCGGCCTAGCAAAGGCAGCCTCCGTTGCAACGGCTCAGCGTAAATATCGTACACAACAATGTGCATATCCGTAACGTGCACCTGTGTTGCGCAATGTGATTGATGTCGGCTTTTTCCCCGCTAGGAACCCGGATTCAATCCCGGCCAGGGAAGCGGTGATATTTTGAAGCCTCTATTTGTGTACGTAACACAGCGTTGCTGCGGTGGCTGGATACCGTGACCCTGGACGAGCTACGACAAGTCGGTCCCCTAACGTGCTAAAGAAAAGAATTGAAAAACCACTGAGAAACGTTTCGAACGAGGCATTCTAGGTCAACTGGCCTGGACCTATCGTGAATGCCATAGCATAAACTGTATCCACATTATGGGCCAGTTGAAGTAAGAACGGAGACACCGACCAAAAGAAAGTGTTCTTCATATAGGGATGAAGTACGCCGATTTTATCTAGACCACACTGCCGCCAGTAGACATTTGGCTTCAACTTGTTTTGGGCCAGAAAAAGTAGAAGTCGATGGGATTGTTCGCTTTTGCATGGCCATAAAAACTAAACTGAACACACGTTTACACTATTTATGCAACGTAAGCTGACAACCTAACTTTACCCTCTATGCCTATGCCTAAAAAAGTTGCATTGATGCCGTAAGAAATATGGGCCAAATCAGAGAACTGCTCACGTTTTTTGATGAAATTTGAAAGGGTGGATTGAAAGTTATTGAGTGAGTGAGTGAGTGAGTGAGTGAGTGAGTGAGTGAGTGAGTGAGTGAGTGAGTGAGTTGAAGTGGAGTGAGTGCGTGATTGCGTGAGTGAGTGAGTGTGAGTGAGTGAGTGAGTGAGTGATTGAGTGAGTGAGTGAGTGAGTGAGTGAGTGAGTGAGTGAGTCAGTGAGTGAGTGAGTGAGGTTTCTGGTTAATCAGGAATTGTGAATGGAGCAAGCCCATGAATGAGGAACTGAATCACTCAATAACTCAAACTCAACCATTTACCAACGCAACGAGACCCTACACGAAAATGCATACGTCCTTTCCTGACTCAATACTCACAGTCGATGCGAGTGGCGAATCGGTCGACGGGGCTCCCTATGCCTTCCTCACGGCCATTCCAGGCGTAGACGCGGTATTCGTAGTCCGTCCAGGGCCTTAACCCGCTCACGGGCACGCACTTGTCTGCCGCGCCTGTGGTGACATTCACAAACGAGGTGATGTTCTCGGTGAGCGCCTTGTACTTGACCACGTAGCCTGAGACGTTGCCATACAGTGGTCGCTGCCAGCAGATGCGCACGCTCGTCTCGTTGACCACCACAGCACGCGTGTTCTGTGGATCTGCGAGCACAAAGGAGAGGGAAAGTTTGCAAAAGGAACCTTATTAGACACACCCCGCTGTAAAGAAAAAGCATGAGATTTCCAATTAAAAGTCGCGATTACATCATCTCGAAACTTTCACTTATGCAACGTTATTGTTGTCGTCTCTATGTAAGCAGAAGACACGAGGCTGGTCTGGTCAATCTCGCGTACAGTAAAGCTTCCCGCAAAAAGCACCCTCTTGAAAACACACATGAAGTTGTTCGGTATTAAAGTAGGATGTATTTTAACGCAAGGAATTAGAGACCTAGAAGTGATAATAACAAGCATTGGAAATGTACGCCTAAAGGACCTTTAGGAAGCCCAGGCGCAAAAGGAAAAAAAGGAACAAAAAAACAACGGTCGCTTTCAGAGTGGTCATTCCAACCATTTTACTTTCCGTACAACAGCCTATAAAGGACAAACATTGGAACATAACTCTGCCTTCCCCAGCACTTTGTGCAATGCCTAACTATAGCGTATATACATTCCTCGCGCTCTCACCGTGTGCCGATAAGGATGCTTGCCTTTGTTCCACGCTAGAAACTAGAAATCAGTCTATTCTATGTCGAGACCGGTTGCCTTCTAGAAACAGAAATAAATTCTTAGCATACTAAGGTTGCGCTACTGCTTTCACGTAAAATGACCGCCGCGTTTGAATTTCCATCTAGAAGTTGCACCGCCCAATTTAATTCAATTGCCATATAATTTATTCCAGGCGACAGACAATTTAATCCAAGCGCCATCTAATTTAATCCAGGTGCCAACGAATTTCATCCAAGTGCCAACCAATTTAATCCGCTTTCGAACCACATTAATCCAGCTGTCAGAAGGTTGTTCAGGAGAGTTTTGTGCAAAATTATGCGCAGCTTTGCGGACTTGTGCGCGTCGTGGTGGGGTGAAAACGTGGTGCTTCTTGATCCATTATGTGCAAAATATCTTATCCGCACACCTTAATGGACATTTACTAACACGCGCATACAGACAGAGTGGTCTTTTTTGATGCGTTGGTGCCGCGCGCTGCGAGCTGATCTTCTTCGAGAGCGCCGTCGATAACTCACGTCAGAAGTATCGTCTGCTCCTCGCGTTACAATGCCTTCAGGAATTCCTTTGATAAAAAAACACATTGCTTGAATGCCTTTTGCTTTGGGATTTTCAATCAATGAATGCTTTTCTGCAGTGCCAACTATTATTTCCAAATTATAAAATCGTCTGCTCATGTCAGAAATATCGCCTGCTCGCGTCAGAAGTATCGTCTGCTCGCGTAACAATACGCTGGCAAGTCAGCTGGCGTAACACTACACGAGCAGACGATACTTCTGGAGGATCTCGCAGACGATCAGTACACGGCACCAACGGATCAAACAAGACCGCTGTCCTGGTCTGCGCGTGTTAGTAAATGTCCATTAGGATCTGCGCATAATATATTTTGCATATAATTGATATAGAAACACCAGGTTTCACCACGCGCAGCGCAACAAAGTCCGCAAAGCTGTGCCTCATTTCGCCCAAAACAATCCTGAACAACCGTCTGACAGCTGGATTAATTTGGTTGGTGATCGGATGAAATTGTTTGGCACTTGGCTTAAATTCGCTGGCACTTAAATTAGATGCCGTTTGAATTAAATTAAATGGCGCTTGAATTGAAGTGGCTGGCGCCTGGAATAAATGGGATGCCGATTGGATTAAATTGAGCGGAAAAACCTGTTGTGCTCCTGCTGCCACTCGCTATTAGTAATCAGCGGTTCAGTCCAGGAAAAAAAAAACTTGAATTCCTCAACCCTATGTGTCAGGCCTATAGAAACTTTCGGTTCTTCATTTTAGCCTCTGCTCAAGTTCATTGAACTGGCGCCACTGGCAGCAGTGCCAAAGTTTACGCAGTTAAGTGTTCTGGCTTTTAGAGGCCGTTGTGAAACCATGGGCTTCCCGTTACCATGATTAAGTGTGAAGATAAGTATTTTTGAGGCCGTTTCTGGCAAACGTGACAGGTTTTACGCAACGCGAAAGTAGGTCGTTGGAGAAGAGTTTGGCCGAAGTTACGTAATGCTCTCGCGTCTCAGTTTACCTCGCTAAAATCAACCAGTGCGGGCACAAAGCGTACTAGGCGGAATGGCAAAGGCTGTCCTATCTACTTTCCAAAGTTCAGAAAGCCTACGTTCTACAAAGTTTACACTGCACGCCTTAATATTACGGACAACCAATAAAATAAAAAGCAAGGGCCAGTGCCGAGGGGAATTTCATTAACACAGCGTTATTTTGTATCGCAGTATTAGTTGTTCTGGCTATTTACTGTGAGTGATGAGTGAATGAAATTTACTGCAGAAGGGTACCTATTGCGGATTTGTTTTTTTTTTCCGCGCTCCGAACGACGTTGCGAAAGCGATGCATGATTTACGAAATTCTTCGCTCGTTGGAAGAGCTAACAGTGGTTGCAGCTTTGCCTGGGGACAAGGGAGGGGAATTTCTCCTACGTACGAAAAGCAAAAACACACGTGGCTTTTAATTAAAAACATTTGTGGCTCCATGGCACTGCTGTGTAAACATTATTGAAAATGCTCACCAAGAACATAGTAGTGGGAAGGGGCGTTTACGCTTGTTGAGAGGTGAGCCCACTATATAAAAGAAACTGAGGTAACCAGTAGCCTTACAAAGCTTTCGAGCACGTACAGACCCAGCCAACCCACGCCAACTCAAGTCTGAGTTCCAAAAAAATGAAGGAAGCTCACACTATTGCGCAAGACTTGAAGGTAGTAAAGCTATACGCAACCTTTACGGCCATCGCGACGATTTAAGTCCAAGATTGCAGCCGATTTGCTTCTTCGCTGCTGCCGCAACGACCTTTACTCAATCCCTATTGCTGTAAATGCAGGCTTCCTGCATTTTTTTGGAATTTTAATCATTTGGAAACACCTTGGAGGGGCGTAGCTATAACATGTCTGTCTCATTCCGAAAAAGTATTACCACGATAACGGCGAAAGCTGAAGAGATTTTTTTTTTTTTTTTTGCCGAATCTTCGCCATTCTCCCAAGTGGGTATGCCTGGCTTGCAAACATGCGCCGATGACGCTGGGCGGTCGTTGCGAGGCACGCACATAAGAGCCATCTTCATGTTCTTGATTTTTAATGCGAAGCATCTCATGCTCGGGGCTGTTCCCTACCTCCCTCGTTGTCGTTGTCCGCCTCCGCACTCTACTGCGCATGCGCGTCTCTTACCCTTTAGCGTTTGGGCTAACGTCAGCAATCTATGCCTCCGAACTCAGATGATGGAATCCTCCAATTGAAGAATCCAGATTTTATCGTAGCCCTTGGGGCTGTTCGGCGTGGAGAGTGTGCCTTTCAAGATTCTGTAGAATCGGGCCTACTTACAGTCGTGAAAAATTCCCCTAATGCGTAGATCTTCCCCTTAGCCCTGGACCTCCACGTTCTGAAGGGGAACCAACCCCTGTGCCGTCTTCATGGATGCATCATCTTTTTAACTGGGCTACTCCTCCCTTCCCCTCCTTCTCTACCCTTATTTTGGCCGCATGGCCTTCCCTTGCCTAATAAACGACTACAACAACAATAACTGCCGCAATCTTGACCGATCTCCCAAGTGGGTACACTTGACTTGACAAACATGCGCACGGGAGCCTGGGCCGTCGCCGGGAGTCCCGCGCTCGTGTACGCTTGCTCGGCTATTTCTTGGAATTTTTATGCACGGACACGAAAAATTACGATTTGCTAAAGAACTTCGCTCCTAAAAAAAGTGCTTGGAGAGGTAGACAACCAGCGCCTTTCGCTTTTGATCCGCAAATCACGTACGTATCTAAAATTAATTTCAAGGTAAAAGCGCTATTGTCTCAGGTGCCATGAATGACGACAATGTGTAGCACTCTACGCAAAAAAAAGTACCTTCAGCACTAGCCAATGGTGGAAGAATAAGGGTGAGAACGATATTTATCACAAATGTTGCCACCCTACCTTGTTTCATTGCTTACGGTGCTCTACGGAAGAGTACGGAGTGCATAATCCAGTTTATCGGCGTACTTCGCACGGAAGCGCATATGAAAAACAGCTGTGCTAGCCACACTTTGTGGATGGGACAGCTGCCTCTTATATCAACCCTGAGTCGTCTGATCTACCCTTGCAGATATACATTAGTTTCATTGTCGGTACGTCCAAATCCATCTTTTCAACCCTATTTACCCCTGAATACCTGGACAAAGTCATTGTTTCTAGTATAAAGTAATTCCTGTAGGTATGCAACCCCAACTAAGCATACCGAACGTATCGGTAAACTCATTCAGAGGATTTCTCGGAACTCAAAGACTTCTCATGCCTTCTGAGACACGCCGAAATCTCTGTGCGCCAGCGTGATTCAGTACCCTTTGGTGTAAACATTTAATTTTTTTGCCCGAGGCAGCCAGTGATGCTTTTCTTTGACTAGAATGCAATTACAGACATTTAAACTATGGGCAGCGTTACTCCAAGCCCAAACCCATTACCGCGTATTCGATTATTTCCACGTTCATTAAAATTTTCCACCTCCAGTGGATAGAACGTCCGCTTATAGAATAACGGTCCGTTTCTTCGTAATTGCGCACCATTCTTAGGACGCCACAAATGCTTCAAATGGGCACACTAAAGTCTCGGTATTCTAGATGCCTGGTACTACTTGTTTGGGTTTCTGTTGTTGTTGTTTTATTTTGGCTCTTATTTATATTTAAGGCAACTTATTGCCTCTATTCCTGGCACAGCAGCCGCTTTTGTATTCGGCGCTTGCAGGTTGGGGTAAACAAGAAGGTTCCCACCCAAGTTTCGTTAAGAAGAAATAGACGGATGTCGCAAGCGCAAATGTCAAAATCCCTCGCGGGACCACTCGCAAATAAGGCTCGTGCGCTCGAAAAAATGCGGGAAGAGAAAGAAAAAAGTGACTTAGCGACGCCCCGTTCCTTATTGCTTCAGACCAAACGGGAATGCGAAGATGACGATGAAGCAATTGTACGAAGGATTTTTTTTTTTTCAGTGGAAACTGCAAATGAATTCTCTGACGCAGAAATGTGATGCGAAATTGCAGTTTCTTGGAAATGCGAGTTAAGCAACCCGACCGTGGCGCAGTGTTTTTCTCCAAGGCGGTACTGAGGCAATACGTTTGGAGACCTGGACCTGTGGCCCGGTGGCAGACTTTGTCCTCAGATCTCAGGTTGTAAACGAAGACAAGAGAAAAGATAAGGAAGATTCAACCCCATACTCTACAATCAATATAGAGTCAATATAGCGCCGTCGTGTGGGTCTCCTCATCTTACGTCCTGTCTCTAGCGCTGCTTAAAGGAGCCATGAAGAGAAAATACAACTTCGTCTAATTTGAATGAACTAGGATTCAGTATCTCACTCAGCTCCATTACAGCCACAAAAGATGTTTTTTTAACGAAAAAAAGCAAGAAGTATTTAAAAACTTTCAAATTGCGCGCCACAGTGACATGTTATGAGCAAGAATGACGTCATACGGGCCAAAAATAAAACATGATTTTCAGTGCGTTAACTGCACGTTAGCATTCAAGTGATGCGGTCAAATGGAACTAGAGGCCCCATTACAGACGTCCAGACATGTGTCGTCGTGACAGGTCAGTTAGGCGGCCGCCAATCACATAAACAAGGTTCCGTGACGTCATAGAAAAGTTGCGGGAAATTGGCTAGGGGGTCGCGACTGCTTCACACGTTTTCTTTAATATCTCCGTTATTTGTTCGAAGATTGCGATGATATTAATATCATTGTTATCGGGACTCAGCAGTCTTTCTTATAAACACAACTTGTATTTTGTCTTCATGGCTCCTTTAACGATGCTTCCTCCCGTGCTAGTCCTCCCGTGATAGCGGAAAATTCGTCGTTGGTGTCGGTAGTCCGCCAACCTGTCCGTGTAGTGCAGGAGAGGTTGCAGGTCAGGTAGAAAGGTGGTGATTTCTCCTTGAGAGAAACGGGCCGGTGGGTATAGGCGCGGGCAGTGGCGTGAGCCGCTTCATTCCACTCAAGGGATCCGCGTGTTGGCACCGAAACTATATAAGCTTCTGTAATGATCTGTCGCGTTAAAAAAGATGAAGCGCCTTTTTGGAAATGCGACCTTGTAGATAATTTCTGCAATACGTGGACGGGTACTTGCGGAATAGGGGTTACGCGGAACACAGGTTACGTGGACGGGTAGTTGCGGAATCGGGGATGCGTCCAGGTAGCAGTATTTTAGGCCGCTTTTATATCTGGCGGACAAGGTTCCTGCTCTGGTAATTCTCCTTGCCTTGTTTTACTCCGGGTGGATATTTCCTGGTATTGAGGCCACTCGCATGTGCGCTGTCGGATCTTCAAATGTATGCTTGTTTTCTGATCTTCAATCGGTGGAGCTGTATGACCTAATTGGTGAAGAGTAGCGCACACTGTCGCTGTTGTCGTCAAGCGTTCTATCTGCGGGGTGTCGTGCGCTTCCTGTAATTCCTCCGAACTGTTATGTACACCTACATTTCATAATTTGGATGTGGACGTCTTCCAGGGCAGCCCCAGTGGAGCCTTGTAGGCTTGGCGAATAAGTGATATTTATTATAACTTTTTCGTTAGATTTAAGGGCGAAGTACGGTGATCCATAGGCGATTCTACTGTAAGTATGGCTTGAATTAATTTGAGCGTGTCAGATTCTCTGAGACCATATCGAAGATGCGTGACGCGCTGAGTTATATGTGTAAGCTGGTTGACAGTGTTCTGGAGGGGAGCAATTGTGGGAAGCCCATAGCCATTTTGGGGGAAAAACAAATCCCATAATTCTCGAGTGCGG
The DNA here is from genome assembly GCA_013339765.2 of Haemaphysalis longicornis. Lineage (NCBI taxonomy): Eukaryota > Metazoa > Arthropoda > Arachnida > Ixodida > Ixodidae > Haemaphysalis > Haemaphysalis longicornis. Next base: position 67,720,030 of record CM023457.1, read on the forward strand.
CGCAGTTGGGACGGGTTGCTTATTTATGAAAAGGTGCGGTCTGCAACGGAAGATTTGTTTTGTTTCGCGTGCCGACATGAAGTGTTAGAAGTGACGATTTCTCTGGCCAAATTCAAGACGTCGTTCTCAAAAGGATCTTTTCGCCTTGTCTATAGCAGTTAGAATGCTTACAAGAGCTCCGCGTACACTTTTCTTTAGCCTACTGGTCGCCGTGGCCCCTTTTATCTATCCACTGCCTCAGCCACTCGCCTATTGGCTATGCTGTTTTCTCACCCACATGATAGGGAACACGACCACGGCGTATAGCCATCCTGGCTTGCGCACCTCCAAGTCCTACTTAGGGGAACCGTCAGTCATGCGGAAACTTCGGCCTAAGCTTAGCCACACAAAAAGCGTATGTGCTCTCATTACTTAGAGACACCTACATAACGCCCGCAGTACAAAAGAACTAAAGCAGTGGCACTCAGTGTGAAAGCTGTTAAGTACGGCGCGCTGATTCGCCAAAGGGGATGTGGCGCCCTCTTTTGACTAGTTTCAGTATCAGCCGGGCGTTGATAACCAAAGTTGCCAAGGGAGAGCACCGCAGCCCCTTAAAACTACTAAAAGTAGACAATGGGTGGAGTTTTCGATATTTTGCTGTAATTAATGCGTTGACTCATGACTTGTTATCTTATTTTAGGTTACTGCGTACTTATTAGCGTCCTAGCAATGGCATCCCCCGCGGAAACAGCGCAGCGCCAAGATCACCCCTAAAAATTTCCACATGAGAAACGTGTGCTTGTCTAGCGCAATGGGGTTGACGCGGCTCATAACGCGAGGGGCTGAAGTTTTATGCCGACCAGGAGAAGTGGTGACCTTTTTGAAGCCTTTGTTTGGGGGCGTGAGACCACGTGACTTGAGTGGCTAGATACCGTGACCCTGGACGAGGTACGACGACAAGCCGGGCACCTAAAGTACTTAGCACTTAAAATAGAACTTTGTGCCTCGACTATAGCGCACGCCCGTGGCCATTTTTCGCTACTTGCCAGTGCCGGACATTTTTCGTCCTTCCGTGTTATTTCGGCGACATTACTGTTAGGCGCGTAGGTTTCTGATGCTCAGTAACGCGATACAAGTTCAACACGAGGAGCAGGGTCCGTGTATAATGTAGCCTAGGGTAGAACTCAATCTCTCTTTTACTTTCGCAGAATCTCATCCCTCACCTCTACCCTCCCCCCCTTCCCGCGCACCCTTCTCTCTATGGACGAGGACCGCAGGCCTTCTTTCATACCTTAGTCATTGTTTATAAGAACCTAAGGCTTACACTGAACCTAACTGAAGGCTTACAAGAACGTAACCCGTACACTGCTGTCATCTTACACTCGCTCCCTATTTGCACACCGTTTTTTTTTTCTATTGAGTTTAATTACGGAAACAAGGTTGGTTACGTTGTTTGCTTTCCGACAGTCCGTGAATGCAAGCCATACTTTGCCAACCATAGGAAGTGCGTTCCACATCAACGGGAGACTTCCGCATCTCTGATGACAGCGAACAATACAAGCGCGTTGGTCAACGTTAACTACATGTTAAGATAAAAAAAGCGATGGCTCGACCATGACGGGAAAATTTTTTAAGAGGGTTTAAGTTTATGGCGACAGATGCTGCTGCCATGCAGCAGGCAGAACCCAAGATAAAAAATTAGACGGCGGGGCGCCGGAAAGCAAGCGCGGTAAACTCTAATCAGGCACGGTAGATATAAACCTTTATTAGGCTCTAATGTGCTTGGTTAAAGCCGCTGCGCCGGTATTCATGCGTATACGTTATCGCACAGGGACGCTTTGGGGATGTGTTACGCAACTACAAATTTCTCGATGAGCGGGTCATCAACACGTCGACTGTTATGTGCACTGATGCAGACAATTTTATGAACCCTCGTTGAATACCCAGGAATATCCAGGACTATCGAGGAATATCCACGAACATCGCGGAATATAACGAAATTCGCCCCTGTTACTCCTCCCTCGCGGCCAAGGCTGTGCATAGATGCCGTGCATGTATTTGTGTTTTTTTGTTAACATGAAATGTTGATGAGCTTGAAACAGACCTCTCAACCAAACACAAAAACAAAGATCCGGCTGGGCCTACTTCGTACAATGAATCGCAAAGGCGTCAGAGGCAATAACCCCATAATTCTTGCTCTATTCTTGCATTATGATCAGACACTATTTTTTCAAATTGTATGTTTTTGAGAGGAGAGACGGGTTCTCACACATGATTTACATAGGGTAGGGTTTTTAATAGGTTAAAAAAAGAACGATATATTGCATAGTCCTCATAGTTGCGTGAGCAAAGGTCCCTCCTTCGTTACATACTCCTGCACCTGGTACGTTATGCCTTCTCACATAAAGCACCACGTCAAGCGACGGCAATCTTTTGCACACGCTGCATTCTGCTCCGAGGCCACGGGCCGGCGCTCCGCCGTTTACATCACAGACCTCCTTTTCGTTGGCTCAGCGCTGCGCTCCGGGTGCTACGCCCATCAATCCCGGGACTCTATCATGACAAACTGATCCGGCGGGTTTGAGCCTCGTGTGCTTACCTATAATAAATCAAACACTCGTATTCTATCCTGACAACTTCTAATATCAAAGAAGACGGAGCAGTTCTACTGCACACACTGCACACAGGACTTTCAATAACTAAGCTATGTCATCCCGTTATCCTGAGCAACGCCCACGCCACCGGCCCCTTAGCAACTCGTGTGCTGTAACGGCTTGTGATGCACAGCGTTTTTTAAGTGCAATGCACTTCTTAAGCGACCCTGAACCTGCGTCCACCGGCGATGTCCGCGCACGTGGAGATGGGCGCGCGCAGCCTGGCCGCTGACATGGCACATACCCACGTGGGGGATTGGCCAGGAATCTCCTCGTCTTCCTTGCAAGGGGGGGAGATGGGCGCGCGCTGCCTGGCCGCTGACATGGCACATACCCACGTGGGGGGATTGGCCAAGAATCGGGCGTGAGAAGGGCTAATGCACCTGCTTAAAGGAGTACTGACACGAAATTTCAAAGCTGAGATCCGCTCTAGCAATCAAGTACAACGACAACACAAATAGGTGGTCTGTGAATAAATGCATCTTTCTTTCTTTGTAGTTGTGTGTGTGTGTGTGATCTCTCTTTCGCGAACATTACCGAACCGCGCAAATTCAACTCGTGCATTCGCACTTTCACATTCTTCCCCTCGGGGAAATGCGGGGAATTTTTGATCCTCATGCTCGGGTGATACCAAAGACAAAACAAACATAAAATTTTTCTAGCCTTCACGGACAACCTCTGAACAAACAATCTAATTTGGACAAAATGTATTTCAAACATTCTGACGTTATCTGTTCCTAATGTCCGTTCCTATAGCTAGACCGCAATTTTTAATTTGCGCATGGAAGTCCAAAGTTCTCAGCTTATGCCTTAATCGTCACACCCTTATACAATTATACATGCATTATCTGGGGTCTTTACACAAAATTTAGCATTCTCGCATTTACAAGATTCAGGGAAAAGCGGTTCAGAGAGAGAGAGCGTAATTGATTGAATGTAGGAAAACAGAGACAACGGTTCAGTTTATTTATTAACATATTGCTAACTGATTTTCCAACATAATTTATGGGGGGGGGGCATAACATCCACCCCCCCCCCCCTTGGAAATAAGAAGCGATACCCAACCAATCACAGGCCGTGAAATCCACACCGCAAGCCGATTTATTGACGCCTTTCAATGCTAGAACTAACGCATTCTAAATATCTTTTGAGTGCTGAGAACTTTAGGGGCACGGCTTGTCCTGGTAGCTCGCCCGTGGTCGTGGTACTCAGCCACCAAAATGAAGCGTAAGTGACCCAACCAGAGGCTTCAATAAGATCAAAGGTTCCCCTGGTCGGGTTCGAACCTACGTCTCTGAGTTACAAAGCCGATGCCAATCCCATCGCGCCACACGGGCACGCGGTTCTCTGATGTAGTGTTGGGGTGGTCTTTGCGCTCCGCCGTTGCCACGGAAGCTGCCGCTGATAGACCTTAAACACGTATACAATAGACCGTTTCAGAATAGGGGGCCCCAACGCTTTCGGTTCCCCAAGTGGCTTGAAGTAACAACTTGCGCATGCGCAGAACCTAAGCCATCCTTGAGGTTTTGTGCTTGCGTTGAGCGCGGACGCTATTTTGCCAAAATAGCGAGCGCCCCACATCTGTCCCCACGAGGAGCATGCGTCCCTCGCGCCGCTCTCGGAGCCGGCGAGACTCCGCGGGACCATGGCTGAAGGGAAAGCAACGACTCTTTTCCCGATCAACTTTGAGGGGTACGATGATCGCTGAGCTAAGTTTGTAGATTCCATGCGTCACTCACAAGAAATGGAGAGAGCTGGAATTCATGAAGCACTTTCTTCATTCGGAAACGGTCCGCGCACGCGCCGGTCGTGCCTAAAAACGCGCCGGCCGCGCTCGCCTCGCCCGCAGGGCTCACGAATCGTCTAGAACTGGCGCAGACCACGAAAGCCCAAACAGCTTGTCGCCGCTCTTTCACATCAATCTGGCCGCTAAAAAGAAGCTCCATATGCGAGAAAGTGGATATTACTGTGGTGAAAATTTCTGATAGGAGTTGCGATCAGCGCTGATTATAATAACGGCGATGATATGGCTGCCGCGATGATACGCCTACATCCATCTACGCTGACCAACCGCGCAGGCTGGACTGGATGGACGGCTCGACCCGGCGCCGTGGTACACGGTGTGGCGAGCGGCTGAGGGATGGCGCTACCTGCTCGGAAGAATCCAAATAGATCAACCCAGGTATCTTCTTCAGCTATCGCTAATACGGCTATTACCGGATAACAAAGTTCCACGTGCGAGAAAGGAAATGATACTGTGGTAAAAAGTTGTATTGGGGGTTGCCATTCGCAACAGCGGGCACAGCGGCAATCAAATATCTCCCGCGATACTAAACCTTAAGTTCCCATTACCCGAGCAACGCAAGCCGGTTGCGTACTGTTGGAGAAGCCCCACCCCTGAAATTCGCCACGCGCAGGTGCGTTGCGTTTGGGCTCCCCTACAATCTTCGGGAACCCCAATGCCCGATTCCCGTATTCTAAAACTGTCTATAACATAATAACATAAAATGAAGTAACAATCGAGAATAACGCATCAATTACCCTACATATTATTATCAGAACTCAATCCCGTCTTTCTTTTAGGTTTTTGAGAGGCTGCGCCGCCTTCTGGTGACTACCTGCGGTATCAACGCCAAGCTGGTACTCAAACTAATCATGAGAGGGCCCCACAGCTCCTATGGCGAATCGCTGTTCCGCACTTTACCAATTTCCCGTTCAGTGGAACTGCTTTAATTTTTCCCGCAGGCATTATCAAATCGAACACACTACAACCACCATCAATCACTACAATCGACGTCAATGATCATATCACTACTCCGAGTATGTTATCATTTTTACTTGTATGTTTATTTCAGCTTCGTTCATGGCCTAAAATTTTGTTCTTTGCATCTTGTCGAATTTTCCCGTACATATTATATGTTCATGATTGCACCCCTCCAGCTTGGGTCATTTTATTGGGCCTGTAGGACTAAGTAAATAAATAAAATAAATACGTAAGATGGTACCAGCTGTTTTATCTTCTTTGTTCCGCCACGTTTCGTATCTTCTTTGGTGGCCCCCAAAACTTGGGCCACTTAGAATGATTAGTACGCATTGTCCAAATTTGGGCTAACTATATTCCCGAAGAAAGACTCAGCTTAACCTAACTAAACCATGAAAGCCGAGCAGGAACAAAAAAAATGAAATTGACAAATAACCTCAGAACAAACTTCTGCCGTTACGACAAAGTGCTTTAGTTCCGCGAGGCGCTTCATTTGCATTCGTTTGCGCTGAGTTCGCCGGAAGTTCCTTCCGTTGCGGATATCGCTGCTTATATTTCCCGCGAAAGCTACTTCCGTGGTTAACCGCTTTGCCGCGTGCAGCCAAGGGAAATTAGTCGACGCAAATTCTATTGCTGCCTGTCTCTCGAGGTGGCCGTAAACAAAACAAGTGTGCTTTTTTTTTTTCGCAGAAATAAAAACAACAATTGAGCATATCAGCTCTGCCAGTTCGGTATTCCAGGTTAGGGGAAAACTACCAACTCTTTTGGGGGTCTCTGCGAAAAGGCGAGAAACGTGCTTAACGAAGGCAGTTCGGGTTTTCTTAACTAACTGTTCTGCAGACGCTGGTAACTTCCATACTCCGACTGAGTATAAGCGTTAATTGGAGAATATGGCTCGGAATTCAGCCATAAGACGAAAACATTCTTTAAGTAATGGCAAGAAGAATACTTAATGGAGGACTTTCGAGTTCTCAGAGATAACTATCGCGCTGACGCTAATAAGTACACAATGAGACTGAATCATGCTTTTCCATGTAATTACGGCGAATACACAAAAACCTATTTTAGGGAGATCATTTTAGCCTGATCTGTTGCATACCTTAGCGGTGCTGCACTTGCTATATACGTTTATGATTAATTGTAATCTCACGAGCGTAGCCTTATTGTGGCTTAATAATAGATGAAGCTACAATCTCCGTGCAATTTAAACAAAAAATTAGCGGCCGATAATAAATACAATGTGAGTCAGTTGGTCCAACGCAGACTTTGAAATTATCTACATCCAGGCTGAGAGTCCGTCTGTTCTTCACGTATCTTTTTTTTCGGTGGTGCGAGCTTCCGGAGCGATAAAAACCTCGGAATTCGTCTTTGCTGTATAAATCCAACTGGGGTAGACGCTTCGCATTGACATACTCGCGGCCTTGTTACGCCGCATTAGGGGCTAGTGTGCAAACGCAAAAACATGATGATTTGACGTTTTGTTCTTCACGTTTCGCCAAGTTTTCAAATAATTAACGTGCCCAGTAAGACACCGCAGTAGTACCTATTTAATTATTCGAATGTAGTTGCGCTGCCGTTGCCACGTCCTAAAGACAGTGCTGATTCATTTTCAGTTTCAGTTTGTTTATTGTTCGAATGAAGGATCTTAGATGATAAATGACTCTTGAAGGTCCCACTGTCATATACTAGAGAGACAGCATACAATAGGCGCATAGATAATGTACACGTGAAGCGGGTAGCAGCTGTAACAATCCTAATTCGCACAAAGAAAATGTTTGCACGCCACATCCCAAAGAGTGTTAATAAAAAAATAAAAACTACACAAAAAGACAGATCCTAAGAATAATAAACAGACTATACAAGTACAAAATAAAACAATCAATTTTCTACGCGTTCCGCATTCATGCACATCGCAAGGGTCATCTGATAGAGTCGCTCCGTACTGACCATCCATGAGCAGATAATGAGCGCTAGGGCGAATATTGGGTAGATCAGACAATATTATCGATTCTACCTCCCACTCCCTCACGAAATAAACGACTCTACCGCAGAAGCCCCCGTGGTCGTTATTTACGTGTGCTATAGGTATCAGTCGAAATGTACCATCAAACGTAACTTATAAGGACGACTACTCAACTCCTGACCATCACTCCGTATTTCTCATCTCTACAGCACCACATCTGAGGTTGACGTTTATTTTCAGGCAAGGGTCCAAAATGCCTTTTTTCAATTCAATCACTCGCTCCTTTCCGAGGTCGCCAAGCCAGGGTTCTTTATAATAGCACTGCTTCTCCGATACACTGATTGTTCTAGGACCGCACAAGACCACTATAACCCCGAAAACTCACGTAGAAACATCTTATCGCCTGTAGGCGTATTTCTGCACATGTACCCAGTCAAGCACCATAAACACATTCTTATCGTCTCTCACCACCTGCTTTCTGTATTTCCAGGTCGATGCCGAAACTATTGTTGCCAACATTCATGGGAGACACGCACGCGCCACGAAAAGCACGAAGCGTGACCTCGCAAGCGTTTGTATACATGCTGCCTCTCGTCGATATTACGGGCGATAAAATATGGGGTGCCAGGTATGCGGCCTAAAGAAACCTTGAAGCAAAAACCCTGTTACAAATATCACCCCTGCTGACTGTAGCAAGCATACGGAGAAGAAAAAGCGAAGAACCAGGCACTCGGAAGTCGTACGTCCTGGCTTGCAACCACCCAGAAACGCCTATAGAGGGTAGAAAAGGTCTACAGCGAGCTAAATTACTGCTTAGAATACAAGTTTCCCAACCATCAGGAAGGTTGTCAGGATGTTCACTGGTCAAATTAAACAAAAAGTTTATTACTTACGTACACCCGTGTCTATGCATGTATGCATTCATGCAGACGTGCAATATATTTTTCGTATGGTCGGTATTCAATGGCATGGAATGCATGCAGGCAACCATGCAAGTGCGCCAACATATCTGTGGCCAAGCGTCTGTTGCTAGGCGACGTTGCGCGCACGGCCCCCAGATCAGGCACCCCTCTTCTCCTCCATGCAACCGTGTGAGTGCGCCGTCACTCATTACGTCGGGCTCCGCGGGATGGCGGTACTTATCCATGTCCGTGGCGCTTTCGGCCATGTCTGTGGTCGTTTCCAGTGTTGCCAAGCGAAGAAATTGACCGCTAAACGTTTTAACGAATACCGTCTATACATGCTTGAATATGTGCTTGTATGTACGTATGTATCCGCGCTTATTACTTGCATGCACTTACGTGGGCAAACAAAATACCAGCATAAATATGTGTACCTCAACACGCTAAAGCCAATAATAAGGCGCATGGAACTAAACTAACAGTGTCCTGGTATATTCAGATTGCGGTATGTAATGAGTATTATCGTAACCTACCTACAGGACCATTTGACTTTGGAGAGAAGTCACGCAACGTTTGCTTTCTTGCCCACTTGTATGTGCTGGTGTTCTATTTATTCGCGGCTGTACCAGTCCCCCTTTCAAACATATGGAAAGAAATCACGCAAAATGTGCATTCTTGCTTCTACATGTGCTCGTGCTGTATTTGTTTGTGACTGTACCAGTAATTCAACATACGCATTACTACGTCGGCGCCTCTTTTGCATATGCTCGTTTACTGCTTTTGCGTTTGCATCGGAACTATATAAAATGGCTGCGTACCTGTGCTTCATCGGAAATGATGTAGGAAGACGATTAGGTTTTATTCCGCCGCTGCGCTATAACACCTTTTGTGTCTCTCTACTCCACTCCGCACGATCGTCCCCTGCTCTCAAACACATAACATCCCACTTGTATTTTTGCCTTCCTCTCGTCCGTTTCTATACTGATATGTCAAATGTGGGCATGAGCTAGGCATCTGCAATATTAGGGAGCTCTGGGGCGTTACACATGGTACGAGACAGCTTCGAGGGCCTGAATCGTTTTTCCTTCGCCCCGTTTGGCAGACAATCCACGTCGTTTACGTTATTACGTTATGCTTGCGCTACGGAGAAGCGGTCTCGCACGGCGCGCGTCCAACATACTGCGAGAGCACGCTGCACTAGCCAACGACCCGAATCAACAGGCATACGCACAACGCGTTCTAAGCCTTATTAGCCTCAACCTTGCCGTACCACTCCTCGAAAAGTAGTTGAATGAACCTCGGGCGTCTCTTGAGGTTCATAATATATTCAAATACTACTGCTTTACTTTGACCAGGAAAACAAACACTGATACTAAGGGTACTTTTTCCATCTCCCACAGGTTTACGAAAGCTATAAAAACGGCCCTCAATGCACTGAAACCATCTGTGATGCCCTTTTACAAAGGCTAAAGAGGCGCCTAAGGTGTTCAACATGATGAGCTTTGGAATCAACGACCGGTAGCAATGGCAAGTATATGCTTGCAGAGCATGGTTTGCTATGAGACCTACAAATGACTATCTGCCTTAATGGTTAAGCCATAGTATAAATGCGCGAGTAACCCTGAAATTGATTATTTTTTTCACAGGACTCTGTCATGGTAATTCTAGTATGCCCTGCTAAAGAGACGCTCCGACACTTCCGATAAGCGGGTTCACTTTTCATTCGCGTCTGGAAGCACTGCGAACGCATTAGGTATCGCCAACATGGAGGGGCACCGCGCGATTTCTGCTTCTGCTTGGCTTTTGTGGCTTCCTTCTAAAACAATGAATGCGTTCATTGTTGCAACTGAAGGGAAGCCGGCCAGCAGCCGCTACATTGCTGTAAAGACGTAATTCCAGCAGTCGAAGCAGTCGAAGACTGCTGGAATTACAAAGCCAAGCCAAGACTGCGGACAGAGACAAAAAGGTTTTGAGCCAGTTTCTAAGTTTTTGATGAGCAAACTGCAGTTATTTTTGGCTGAGGTACTTTGCGATCCCTTAATCTAAGTACTGGGCGTGATTATTGGTAACGTTCTTGCAAAATTTAGGATTTTCAGACAATTTGAAAAAAGCGTTGCGGGGTCCCTTTAACCTTAACAGCTAAGATGCTTCCTGAATCCTCTCCCTTGTGTGCGCCCAGCAACAACGTTCCTGTGGACTGTAACGGTGCAATACCGTAAGGAGGAGGCACCCTTCAATATAACCCCTCATAATACCCTCAGTTCCAAACAGAAACATTGTGTGCATTTCAAAGTGCAATGGTTCATACCGCGTCATCGCAATATCGCTGTCGGTCGGTGGGTAGGTTGTTAGTTTCTTAACTGTTCGCCGTCATCGTTGTATTTTTCTTTGTATACGAAACAGATTGCCCGACAAGACCACCGTACTGGAATAAACGAACCACCCCAATGATCTCGGCCGTCATCACGGTGTGCTCTCGCAACGCAACATTTTGCAATCACTTTCAACCACAGTTGAAAGTAAATCCCTGCTATGCCGAAATCCCTGCGCAAGTTCTGTTGTGATCGCCTAATTCTTGAAAGACCAGCAAACATTACACTGATTATTTTGGATAAGCTGACTAGCCTTATTGCAACCACATTGTAGCGGTGTCGGTCGAATATAATGATGAGTGCCAGCATGCATTATAAAAAATAGGAAATCTGGCCTCTGCTCTTCTCCTATCAATTCAGAACCTTCCAACTTTCGTAGTTGTGTTATTTTTTCTAGAATGTTTGTTACTCGAAGCTTCCTTTCTAGTCTATAACTAAGCCTTGGGCTATTTGAGTGTTTTCTAGATTTCGTGACCATGACCTCTATAACCGAAAGACCTTATTTTGTTAAATACTTCCTTGTTTTGTTAAATACTTCCGTCACGGGGCAATAACGAAAGCTGCTAACTCACGCTAGATCAATTAGATTTTTAATCTGTGAAATGTTATCATAGGCTTTAAAGAGAACTCGCAATGGCGGCATAATTGATAGTGTGGAGTGCTACTAAGCACGCAAATGCAATTTAGACACGCAGCCGCTGCCCTTTTTTTTTTTTTTCTAATGCAGGCGAACACAAGAAGCGCGCATGGTTGCGAATGGTATCTCGGTGCAGTTGTAAGTTACCCACTTGCATAAATGAAGCCTGAGCCGTCCACTGCGGCGGGCCTCATTGACCTACGCGCAAAACCACAGTTCGATGCATTTTAGAGAGCATTGCCGGTGAGTCCGAACATCCAGAAGTAGTTTTTTCTGCCTCAGCACAGACGATCAATACTTCACTCAGAAAGCGCCGTACTCGTTTCCGCATAAAAACATTCCGGTAAAGTTATTCGCGTAAGGACATTCGTCATCGGATGCTATCGCTGCTTTCTGTGTATCCAAGCAACCTTTATATATCCCCCCCCCCCCCTCCTTGCACGCACGAACAAGACTGGGCTTGCACCGTTTCTGAGCAAATATTTCTGTACACCAGTGTTTTTTTTTATTATTGAAAGCATTAGATTTGCCATCACGGGGACGTTCGCGTACGAGATTTTGAAATTTTGAAAAGGCTACCGCACGAGTGATTTCGAAAGCAAAGAGATCGATTTTCCTTAAATTCTGGCTACCCCCGCTTATTTATGCAGTTTATGACCTACAAAGTTGGCGAACAGAATTTTCCAGTGTACATATTTATTCCTGAGAAGCTCCGCAAGGAATGTGTGTACAGGCGGTTGCATGATTGTCTGCACCCCATTACCTTTTTTGGTGTGTTTGCGTGTGTGTGTGTGTGGCGTGTGTGTGTGTGTGTGTGCGCGCACACAAGGTTAAGATTCTCATAGATGGCCTAAGTCGCGATGAACACTATAAGAACCCGATAGAGCAGAAATGTACTCTGTCTCCTGGTTTACTCTGAGTTGACATCCCAGTCGTCCAGAAAACGAGCCGTGCTTTTTGTTGTTGTTGCTTTGTTTTGCTAAAGCGCATCTCTCGTTCTCTTTGACATCAAAGGTTTGCCAACTGCCCTTATACTGTGCTGTACTAGTCCCAGAAAAATTAGATACTGAACTCAAAGGCGCAACACTCTTTATGCAGTGCAAGTAAACCTGCACGACGTTTAGATTACACTGCCAGGAATATTTGAGACAAATATTACACGTGCAGGTGAAGCGGTAAGCGCACAAATCACCGTGAAAGACGCGGAAAAGCCAAACGCCCTCCCTACAATTCTCCTCATTATACATTCCTGACATGGCCTAAACGACGTCATTTTGGCCATGGCTTTCCTATTGGCTGTCGCTGCTCAACTTCGCGGCTTATTTCTCGCATTTCCTGTGACAATCCGCCGTCGTCGGCGCTGTGTACCAACCTCTTCTATGTCTGAACCTGTACGCATACTTTTGGTATTTCTTTTGTTTTGAGTGCGCGCGGAGCTTTAGTGGCGGAATCCACACTTTCCTTTCAACGAGACAACCCGATGAGTAAAGTCTATAGCTTCAAAAGCACCCTACCAGCCTGAGCGCGGGCTTGCGAGCAGGCAGCCATGCCTGCTTTTTTGTGGCACCGGACCGGAAACAGACCCCTCCACGTTGCGGAGAAAAGGAGAAAACTACCGGCCTGTGATATATCGAAGGACGCCGGAGACCGCTCCCCTCTCCGGAAGATTGCGTGCACCTTTTGTCGCGTTGTGCGCGGTCGAGTTGCGAGGGAACAATTATGCGTGATTTCTTATCGCGCGTAGTTTCGAAGATAGTGAACTGATTTTCATAATTCTAGCGGGAGGAGATTGCTAGGACAATAGGCTTTGCCCCAAAATACATTCCAAATAGTCGAAGATAAGTGTTGCAGGGTCCCTTCGAACTAAGTCAGACGATGGTCGTATAATAAGTGCCGTTTACCGTTCTTCGAACAATACAATTTCCTTTGCGAAACGGCACCCACTACAAGCACTTCCGTTTAGAAAATGGGCCATATAAAGTAGAACTTGTATCAGACAAGATAAACGAAACCTGCAAGTTCTGTACACGGGACAGGTATTACATCGCCTGGAAATTGTTCTTTAATTCCAATTGTTGTCCCAACCAACCAAACTTTGTTCACGTTATTTGAATGCATAGCCACAACAGACAAATTCATCATGACTCCCGCTGTGTGCACGGTATGGACATACATCGCGTGGGTAAACATTAAAGAGGAACTATAGCATATAGATGGAATGCTCAAATTTTGATAATTGCCACGGCTTTTGCGGAAGTAGCTCACGCACGATAGCTAACCTATCAGTAGAAAGATGATGGCGTACCGTGGGTCAATGCAGGGAGCGTGTTTGCAATGCTTGCCCTCTATCTGCATTGTGTATGCTGATTTGATTGTAGGGTTTAACGCGCCAAAGCAACGCAGGTGATGAGGCGCGCCGTAGTTGAGGGCTCCAGATTAATGTTGACCTGGGGATCTTTACCGTGCCCCGAAATCTCGTACACACGGGCGTTTTTGCTTTTCGCGTCCATCAGAAAAGCGGCCGCTGCGGCGGGGAATCGAAGCCGCGTCCTCGTGCTCAGCAGCGCAACGCCTTAGCCACTAAGCCGCCGGGGCGGGTGCATTATGAATGCTATGGTATGCGCAACCTACCTGAGTGTGACCGGTATCGTTTGCGGGGAAAAAGGAATTTGGCTCCCTGGTCCTTGATTGTTCGAGCATTGCATAGCCATATTTTTTTAAAAGTGCTGGAAATACACCCACACAATAGAACTCTTCAGACATAGTTTGTGAATTCTGAAATGCTACACTTTCCGTCGATGACCAGTTGGAATTAAATTACTCCCGAGCTTGTCCCAAGGAAGCCCTACGCGATTTGGACAACATCACTTCGGATAATTTTTGAACATTGAGCAAAGAGGCGTAGCCACCTACCGGTAGCACATGAGTACGGTCGGTAGATTTTTTTTTCTGTTGAGCTTAGTACTGTCTTTAACTTAGTCAGTAGAGCTTAGGCCTCAGTGGTACCATAATTTATCAACAAACAAAGCCACAGGATATAAGGAGTATTCCTAATGGCACATTCCAATCAACACCTATTGACACATTTTGTATTTGCGGAAAAACGGTGATATGCTGCTTCATTTTGTGTGGTTAACTAGACAGCCATATTAACTTAAGGTTTTGGTTTGTTTCTTTTATTCTCACTGCTTTGGAAATGCACTTCTGTCATTTATTTCGATTGCTTCTAATTCTCTTTCTTTCCCTGTTTATATTTGCAGCTCAGGTGTAAACTGCTTGCAAAACGCATCACTTCATCGATGCCCTATTTACAAGTTTTCTTCGCTTGCCAAAGGTGTCATTTTGAGAGTGCGGAAACGCTTTTACGTGTACCGCTCCAATGTTCCATTTGTATGTTGTCGCCTTCTCTTTGGGGATTTCGTTTTTGCGTTTGACCTTATCGCCACCGAAATAATATCTGCACAGAAAATCTAACACACAAGCGGAAAAAGAAGAGACGATCCAAGAAACAGCGCCCACTGAAGCGAACGACCGTCGTATTCCGATTCGGAACGACTTCAATTTCGGAGCTCACGATCGGATTTCCATGAGCGGCAACAGAAGACAGAGCCTAGCGAATCAGAAACAAACCGACAAAACTACGAAACGGTATCGCGGATTCAGAAAAAAAAGGGGGGATTTGAGACGGAAACTGCGCGAAGGATTCAGCTAGCGCCTCAAAGCCGTTCCAAAAGCGCCTTCCAGATCGCCGCTTCAACTGGCCTCGTGAGTGTAGCTGGCGCGCTTTCGTTGCAAGACGCTAAATCGCCTCCGTAAACAACATATTTTAGCGATCTCTGGTAACGCAGCACCGTGAAGTGAACCGGGATTTAGCGCGGAAAATCGCCGGGGATCAGCGTGTGCGTTTTCTTTTTTTTTTTTTTCTTCGTCCATCGAAGTCAGTGGTCTTGAATCCCCTGGAAGACTGGCTTCTTTCTCCGTATGACACCCAATTCCTAGGCCGAGTATTCGGTGAGACGTGCGCTCGCGACGTGATTTCTTGCTGTATTTTGTTCTTCCTTCACCGCTTCATTCGCCTGCAATGCCGCGTCTGTCGCGCTTCTACTGTTGTCAGAAAGCCTGCCGACCGACGCTTTTCACTCACGCTCAAACGACTCTACAGTTTTCTGTTTTGCATTAGTTACTTGGCGTTAGAGATAAAGTGAGGGTTGAAATGTCGATATTTTTTGCCAGCCTGCTTGCTTGTTCAGTTTGTTCGCCTATTCAGTTGTTTTTCTTCACAGTTCAGCTATTCCTTGGGATTTTAACCATCGCCCTCCGCTCTTCGCCGCCACACATCCTTACTTTGGAAAAGGTGCAACAGAACTATCTTTCCGGTTCCATACCTCGGTAGCAAAGAGTGTGTGGACAAATTAAAAGAGAGAGCGCAGAAATGCCCGCTCGGCGAATAGAATTGGAGAGGCCTGCGCATGCATCTGTACGCCAGGAAAGAACAAAAAATGAATAAAACGGTTCCAAGACAATTTCCTCCCTCCGCACGGAAGCACCCAACATACGGGCCCATACTTTCTGTGTGGCGTTGCCCATCCGTTCTACACGTTTTGCTACTTATTTGAAATCACTTCTTTCCTCTTTTTGCTCTTGCTGGTCTACGCACCCAGCAGTCTTCGCCTACGCGCGACCACAGGAAATTTTCTGAACTAGCCTTTCTTCGGCAAGAGGGACGCTTTGTCAGATTCCCTTTGACGGTAGCTGACACCACCCTATTTTGTTCGAACCCCGCACGACATCGATTTTTGATTTGTTTTCCAAGGTTTGACGAAGGGGGTTTTGTTTACTGTTTTCGTTCTTTACCGTGTCACGTCCAGAAGATACGGACTATAGAAGAGGTTGAAAGAACTAGAAAAAGGTGAACGTTCACGTGAAATTCAAATTGAAATTTTGTGGGTTTAGCGTGCCCTGAGCTATGAGGCGAGCCGTAGTGGAGGTCTCGGAAATTTTTTTTTGATCGTGTTGGCATCTTTAGCGTGAACGCTGAGGTGTCGAAACCAAAAAGGAGCAGAAAACAAACAAGGCTTTACTTTGTCTTACTATTAAATCAAGCGCACCCTAGTTTCTGAAAAAAAAGGACCTCGAGGACGATACGGGTAGCAAATAAAGACAGCCCAAGAAGGCTCGGTCAGCTCCCATTGTCTTTAGCGGTTGTGTTTCTGAGGTATTGTATAGCCACACTAAGAAACCAGAAGACACTTTCTAAAGGCACAGCCCATCAGATGATTTCTTAAGTATTGGGTCCTTACCGTTTCTGTATTAGATGGCATGACACAGGCGTGCTAGTTTTCTATAGCCTAGTTTATATGAGGAAGCACTAAGTGACCCACTGAGAGGAGGGGTTGCCGTAGAGCTGGCCATCTGTATCAGAGAAAGAACTCCTAAAATTGCCGACGGCGCAAAAAGAACAAAAGTAAAGTAATTTAGCCGAAAAGAAAGGTAAAGCTATGTCTGGTGGCAATCAATCAATCAATCAATCAATCAATCAATCAATCAATCAATCAATCAATCAATCAATCAATCAATCAATCAATCAATCAATCAATCAATCAATCTTTTATATTTCTGCAACATTCAGCGTTAAGAACCAGATAAAAAATGGCCGCTTATCTGCCCCTTTCGTCGCAAATGTCGACAAAAGACGATAGTCGACTGGCGCCTTTCCTCTTTCCCGCTCACCTATCAGGCTGTTCCTCTCCCGTCTCGTTCCTCCAAAGATAACACGCAACATGTTTGCTCAAGTCAATTTAAATTCACCGTGTTCAACTGCTCCAGGCCGGGTGCCTCAATGTCAGCGCTGCAGTACGGTGGAGACGCACGTGATTCGAGGCAACCCTACTACAACGGTACAGAACCACGTTGCCCTGCTCCACGTGCATTCCATTCGGAACGTGGAACCTATCTAGTGGAACCTTCAGTCACTTGTTGCTGTTTGATTTCTTAAAATTTCGCCAGGAGCTGTAGTGGCGCGGGAACCGCAGGCGACGATTTTCTGCAGTTGATGTAGTATTTCATTTGACTGTCGCAAAAACCAAGCATCTATGAATGTTTTAATATAGGAACACTGGAAATACTACTTATTTATTGATTATCTGCCTCGCACTTGCGTAATGTTTTGCTCTTGTTCAACAATGTTGACAAGTTTGAAGATCGTCACCGGACTTAAACGTTTAAATTTGGCTGTGGGTATGTAAGACATTTGCGCAAATTCAGTGTCATTTTGGCGGAGGGGAAAGGGGCGGGGCTGAATAGACTCACAGACAGACAGACAGACAGACAGCAGACAGACAGACAGACAGACAGACAGGCCAAAATGTATGCGTTTAAGTAGCCCAAAACAGACTATCGTCTTTAAAAAATTTCCTCAGTTTCATGATCTATCGTCTTGATCAGCGGTACAAATAGCAAAGCTGCCAGGTGTTCCCCGATCACAAGGCTAAGTTTCATAGAACGTCTCAACGCGGGCAGGTCGATTCCCGTTCGCCCCAATTCTATTTCGCCGTTTTCCTACTGCTCGCGCCTACAACATTTTGTTGTTTTTTGAACTGGCGCACTGCCTAGCCAGATGTTGCCGCAAGCAATATTTGTTTTTTCGTGTCCTAATTTTTGTTTGCTCTCGCGAAAATCGAGCATTCGTGTATTTGATTTAAAGACAAAGAAAATGTCGCTTTGCATTGATGTCTTGCCTCAAATATGGCTAATGTTTGCTTCTTCCTCAGTAACGTTCACAGGTATAAACGTCGCCCCCAGATTAGTAGATTAGAAAAAAGATTTTCGTATATAAGCGTCTCCTTCACGCATTGCTTTCACTTGCTGCATCTGGGCTTGCAGTTTGCTCTCCTCCTCGCAAGGCTACGTCCTCCCCACACTGATGCGACCGCGTTACCACAGTTCGCCCTACGAAAGCCTCGACAAAAAACCACTTCGTTGTTAAAAGCGACCAAAAGAGGCTTGAAGGGGTTCATGGTCCGGCGTACAAGGCAAACGGCAGCGGTGTCTGACTGCCAACATACCTATGACATTACTTGCAAAAACAACTTACAATAGTGGTATACTGAAATACAAGCCCAAGAAAGAAGCGGTATGCGTAGTAAAAAAAACAGTAAAAACACTTCCGACCCTGGACTCCGAAATGCGACTCAAACATCCTTTCTCCTCTGTTCGGCCCCATGAATGTAGCCTACTAATTGTGGGGGTAAGGCATGCGTTGTAGCCTGCGGCTTAGAAAACGTCCACAGCCTGCACATACAGCTCGACGTACGAGTTTGACGTTGCTTGTCACGTCGTCAGGGTAAACGTTTCGCTACTACGCGTGAAGGCTTATTATAGGCATCGCTTATACGCCGCCTAATATAGACATCGCTTACAATATACATACAAATTTCAGTAAATTTGTGATTGATGATTATTTGCTAACTTTTTGTGAATAAAATATACTCACTGCGCTTGCCTTGTGCCTGGACAAAAGACCTCGTCAAGCCCGTGTGGTGCCTTTGTGGACACAGTCCCCAACACAATTGAAAGGAATCGATCTGAGCAGAGTAGTTCGCCTAGCAAGTTAGGTAGGCTTCTGAAGCCTACTTAGCTTTTTTTAACCTTTTGAAGCCTGTGCGCGTGGACTTTGCGCAAGAAATACCCCCTTAGATGATAGAGCAGAAGCTTGTTCGGTGATTCAACAGAGACCTTCGTTTAGTTTACAATGTGCCTGTACCAAGGACCTTGTCAAGCCCGTCTGGTGCCTTTGTGGACACAGTCCCCAACACAATTTAAAAGAATAGATCTGAGCAGACTAGTTCGCTTAACAAGTTCAGGTAGGCTTTAGAAGCCTACTAGCTTTTTTAACCTTTTAAAGGGCGTGCGCGTGGACGTTTCGCAAGAAATACCCCTTTCGATGATAGAGCAGAAGCTTGTTCTGTGATTCAACTGAGACCTTCGTTCAGTTTACGATACAGTTCCAGGGCAGATCTCGCCCGCATGGTAACATTTAACTGAGCTTAGACCCCTGCATTGCCGAAATCTCCCCGACTTCATCAAAAGTGACGAGAGTCTTCGGCAACACCGAAGTTGTTCCGAATGTCATAACCCCAAATGCCGTAGCCGCGACCGGTTCCGCCGGAAAGCCCGAGTGTAGTTGCCCGTCTGCCTTCTTTGTGATGTCTGTCCGTTCGCCTACTGCTTTATTTTGTATGCCGAGTAGGTAGTACGTTTTGCGCAAAAACTCTTCTTTCCGTGTGAAGTGTGTAAATCTTCCCTTCGCCCTTGTTAGTTTTTTGGGGGGCAAGTCAGAGATACGTCTAACGGATTGTCATATATACTGGTTGCGCGACATTTTGCATGTCCGACAAAAACAAGCCGGTAGATCTATCATGAGACGATTAAAGGGAAAAAAACTGCCAGCTATTCAACAAGGATAGTCCCATTCCTTTCGTTAACTTGCGATAAGTAAGAACAACGTTAAGAGCTTTTTGTACCGATGGCAGAAAAAAAAAACATGCACGCAAAAATAGAAATATAGAGTAGTAAGAACGTTTGTGGACATGAACGAATCCAGGGGACGTTTGGAATTAAGGGCACAACTCCACCATGACAGCTTTGTTTTTGCTTGTTTGTTTTACTTGTTCTCCTCTGAGAAAGGAATATGTGTTCACGAAGAACAAAGGGGTAAAAAACAAATGATGCGAGAGTGCGCGAGACGAAATCAAGAAAATGTCGGCATAAATAAAAGAGCTTTGCCCTCGAGTGACGCTCTTTCACGGGAGGAATCCGGGGGGTTCAGATGATGATGGAGGGCGCCCTGAATCGACTGCGTCTTAACGGATCCATCACGGCGGGTTCAGAATACTTCCGCCCTTTGAAGGGTGCTTGCGCCGGCAAGGAGGCAACGGCTGCGACTAGATAGGGGAAGCGAAGAGCGGGATAGGGAGTGGAGGTAGCAGAGAAGGGAGACGGGGAAGAATGGGGGTACGGGGAGACGTTCGACGAGGCAGTAAAGCGTTGTTTGGGGAGACATCAATGGGGCATTTTTCATCGGTCCGAGATAGGAGACGGCCGATGCGAAAAGCGGGCGACAGCCGACGTCTAAGGAAGTCACGAAAGCTAACGACAGGAGGCGCGAAGGAAAGTGGGAGAAAAGGGTCAAACAGCCAATGACGAGGACATCAGGGTGACGAGGACATTTCCGAGCTGTTGAACTCGTTCTTCAATGATCTCTTCAATAACTGTAGGCGAAGGTCATTACTTGGGGAAGAGAATGGAGAACCGGGCGGCCGGAAGCCGTGGAACAAGAGGAAATAAATGGGAAGCACTTAAAAGAATACCCGAGTTAGGAGCTGGCATTTGTCGTCGAGTGACCCGAACGCTGCTTCTAGACGTAGTACTTCACGTTCAAGCGTTAGTGGACACGTTTTAAACGGTTTTCAAATTATAGTTTTTTTTATTTGGTACCATTCTTGCCGTTGATGAAAATGCGAACGTTCGCGATGGATTTCAGATAAATCGAGCACGGAAGGCGAGGGGAATGGCAGTCGCCCTTGCATCACTGCAGAAACTGGTTCCATGGTGATCGGAGCATTTGTACAGAGCAACTCCGGGCCCAAAAAGAGGTGTGCCGAACAGAGGTGAGCAGCTTTCGACTTTGAGTGCCGGCGGCAGTGCTTGCAGGAAACTTCACGAGTTTTATCTAGTTTGTGGCTAATAAGCGCACACATTGCGTTAAAAACCACTAATCCCGCAATTCGTTACCACCATGGGCACAGAAAGTCTTAGGTTACCAGCTGGCACGATTTGGCCTGGTTGGATGGGAGGAGAAGGAGACATGTGGGTATGTCGGAGCGTGTGCACGTTTTTAAGGCGAAGCATTATAATTGTATGCATGCACTGCGTTGTGAGGTACAGAAAATCGCGATCGACAAAAAGAGGAGCGAGAGCGGGCAAATTGTGAGCCAGGAAAGGGGAAAAGCATCGCCAGAGAAGGGTCTTGGAAACATTTTCACCGTTCCTCCCGTGCGTTCTGCGAGAGCACGGCCGATTTCAAAGCGGGTACGCATTATAGGCACTGTCGGTTTGAAGACTTCCGAATAGATGTACACTCCAAAGATGTTCCCATAAAAGGGATCATTCAGTTCTGTTCAACGTACGCCTTAAATGTGGTCTGAAATGAGCACACTTCGTTGCCGCACTTTTCCACGAATTACTTACTGAAACGGTTCCCGTAAGTCCGGTTTGCGTGGGGGTGCAGTACTAAATTTTTTTAAATATATTTTTTTCTCGTGCTGCTTGACTTATATGCGCGGCGTAATTTAATCTAACGGAAAACATTAGGCAATACAAGTGGTTCCCAGTGCTTGTGTTATTCCTGTTTCATCTGGGAATACTACGTCCACTAATACTGTCACATGTTCTGTACAATTTACTTCTGTTGTTGTTCGTGCTTCTCGCGTAAAAAATGTTTTTTTAGGCTGACGGACAATACAAAATAAATAAAATTGGTTTAATAGTGCCACCTCACCAAGTGACGTGGTGGGCAGTGCAACTGGGGTACATGAAAAAGGATAGTTATGCAGCTGTTATACATAAAATTGCGTCTGTCTGTCTCTGTGCGTGTGTGTGTATGTGCACGTGCCCGCGCGTGCGCGTGCATGTCCGTGTGTGCGTGCGTGCTTGTGCGTGCGTGCGTGGGTGGGTGTTTTAGTGTGCGCGTGTGTGTGTGTGTGTTTCTGAATCCGTATCATTCAAAACGAAATTATGTCTATACGTCGCAACATATTTTAAAATACGCCTCCTATAATGCCAGTAAAACCTTGTACACGCAAACTACACTTTTATTCAAAGTAGTCGCAAAAAAACACCAATATCCAAGCACCTGGGGAAAAACTCAACGAACAATAATATCATTAAGCGAGAAACACTTGCCAAGCTGTGCTGGGAAGACGTGTAAAAAAAATGTGGTATACGTTTAGTAAACCCTGAATACTTCCTTACACAGTGCTGACGTACACTGCACTCATTCGCAATTTCATTTGCTGAATGCCTATGATGAGCACAGCTTCGTGAGCTCCTTCTTGTGGGACTGTTGCTTCAAGGCCACGATGCCTTGCTGAAAATGAATGCTTACATAATAATGCAGAAACTCCGCAATCACTGTTGTGGGCTCAGCGAAAGGAATCAATGTTTGTGTGTACGTGTCGAGCACGCATTGAAGTGAAAATCGTGCGAAGATTAGCGCTGGCTCTTCTTGCTATTTGTTGCCAGAATTTTAGTTCGGAACAAAGCACTTCCTACCCATTGCTAAAATCTTTCAGCTCCACAGCTCAATATTTCGCTGCTACACTTCACTACTACACAGCACATCACGCTGCTAACGCCGGCCCCAGCACGGCAGCGCTACACAGCACCAACTGCTGCGCCAAGCCGCGCTCGGCTCGGCCCCCATGCCGCTGCGCCCTCGAGAATTGCGCAATCGGTGCCTTCCTTAGCTACCCCGGAACACGATCTGGTCGCGCTGGATGCGGACAGGACTGCGGAGTGTCATCACCTTAACTATTCCTTACACCGTGTCAAGCGGTGACGAGCGCGGTCGCAAAGTTCCACCGAAAGTTTTACAGCTATTCAACTGAAGTGAAAGCGATCCTTTACCTCGTGATTCTGATAAAATAAGCATCCTTCGTAAGTTTTCCCGTTACACAACGTTTTTCGAGCGGAGTATATCTGATTGAGTTTCCAAAGGCGAGTTCTTTTAAAGCGAAGCTTAATTGTCCTCACTGATGCCGTTGTACGCCAATACGCACTGCAGGAAAGGCAAATTTCTCTGACGATGATGATGAATAATCGTTGGTGAAGTGAGAAAAGGTATCCCGGGCCAACTCAGCTTAGCGTGAAGCCTGGGGAAGGGCGAAGCACGCAGCGCATAAGTGTATTCAAAGATGGTAAGTCTCTCTCTTGCCACACGACGCGCGCTGATTGGGCGCCGGAGAAGCGCCGGTGGGAGGAGCGATCGCGCGCTTGCTGAGACGGTGGCGCCCTCTCTGCTTGAAACTAGATTTACGCAATTAAATGAGGCGGACTGACCGTAAGTTGTATTCGTGTCACACGCGGCAGCTTGTTAGGAAGTATGCCTTACAGGGGGAACCTGGCGTTTGAAACCAATTTTGAGAAGAAACTCGACACGGAGGGTATAAAATGTTTCTGGTCGTCTCGGCGGGCTTGTCGCTTGCGCTCGGCTATTGTCACTCGATCCTACCTAGCCTTCAAACATAATCTGCAAACATAATGCTTAACAGGAACACATGGGAAGGGGGGGGGGGTCCTATTGTTTACAGGTGCCTTATCATAGATAATGCGGTTTCACTGCTGAGCTCTCGACGTCTTAGCCTTGGTGTTTTTGCCAACGAAGATGAAACCGTTTGGGGGTAGAGGTATACGGTATTGCTGTAAGTGTCATGTCTTTGAACCACGAAGCGTTAGTACGCGTTCCGTTCAAGCGCGATGCGTTGGAAAACGATTGTACCGGTGTTTAGTACCGCGACTGCAGGATACGACAGGAGACGACGACAGCCCCATCCCCTAAGGCGCTTCGTCCCTAAAAAGGCTTCCCGCGGCCGGAATCGAAGCTGGGTCCCTCGCATTGGAGAATCCGGGGCCAATCAAATTGTTCCATTTTGACATGGTGGTAGCGAGCGCCAAGCATCAGGTACCATTTCGCGCCGTGCACCGCAAACCCAAACATTAGGCCCACGAAGTGCACATCCGAGAGTTGCGGGGGTATTATAGAAAAGTGGTGCCCACCTGCAGAGCAGCACATACTCGCAGTGTGGGATTGCCAACCAAAGAGTCCACCCCGAGAAAGCTTCGCGTTAAACCATCGTCGTCAGTTTGACGAAGGGGCGAATATTTCTACTAACGAATGTTGTCTTTTTTCTGGTGGCAACTTTGAGGAAGGAGCGTTTGAAAGGGACATAAATCCGTCATCAGTGTATGCCAACGCTCAATTTGGAGAAGTGTTTGTATTCGTTTTGTAATGAAGGAGAGAGCTTCAGGTCAAAGGATTCAAGCTTAGGCAGAAACCCCAGCATAACCCCAACAATTCCCACGCATCGATAGCGCAGCATGCCCAGCGAGATTGTGATAAGTGTGGCTGTCCCGCTTCTTCAGCTGCCCGAACAAAGACCACATCCGCACTGCTTGGTCGTCTCCGTCGTTTTGCCTTCTAAATAAAGCCCATTACGAATTTTGAATATACTTTTCGCTCCTTCGGCGCAAACAAACGCCCAGAAAGTCACAGATATTGGCCCGAAATGGAAGCGCCAAAAATGCCAGCGTTTATAGAGTCCGAACAGTGAGTGATACTAGGTCGTAAAGTTCGACGTCATAAATCATACAACCCTGAAAGGACTTCGCTTGCTGAGCTGATCGTTCTCCCTCTTTTCTGTTGTGTTACACAAGGGAAAGCGTTCCTGCTCGCATCAAATGGTTGCCCTTAAGTATTGCCGCAGTATAAGCAGAAACGAAGACGAAAAATTCGATAATCTACGCCACTGAAAAACGAGCACGTCTAAAGCGATGCGAGAACTGCGCTCCCTCATCACTGAAGCAAACTTTGCAGAGCGCTTTGAACATTTGGGAATGCAGCGTGCGCGACCAGCAACCTTAACGTCCCCTCATGTCAAAACAAAAATTATAAACGGAAGAGGGAGCCGCCGTGATGTAGTGCGTATACCAAGTGTCGAAACGATCGAAGGAGAGGAGCTCGGGAGCAGCGTCAATCAATCTTGACTATATCTATAAGGCTTTCTCGCGATAGACTGTTGACTCTCAGCGAGAGAAATAGGCGCTTACGGCGGACGCAAGACAAGAAGATGCTCGTTTTGCTGGCTTCTCTGGGTGGATCATTTTGGCATCGGTCAATATAGCGCCGTGTTGTTTTTGAGAAACGGCGGTGAACTCCGGGGTGTCGTTGTTATCGATAAAATTTCTCCTGTTCTCATGACCCTGGTGAAAAATGGAATGGCATATTCCCGCAAGCACAGGAACAAACACGAAATGCCTTCTCATTTATGAGAATTTGGGTTATTTCCTTCGCCTCTCCTCACTTTTTTCGGAAATCTCCAGAGACATAAATCTTTTTCCAGCCTCGTCAGGTACGGCCATACACCGCACCGCCAAGCAACAACGTTCAAAAAATATACAATTGTTTTTTACGGGTTCGATAATAAACAAAAAGTAGTTCCTGTTTAACTTGCGCCCCGACAAGTAACGAGGCTGGGGTTCTTGACAAATTTTTGCATTTGTTGTAAGGGGGCTAATTTCTATTCAGCCCTCGTTTTGTAGAGCCAGCAAAGTTTGTTTTCCGAGTTCACGTCGTTATTTGTTCCCATCTGAGTGTGCGGCCAAAGTGCGTAAGAAAGCGCTGCCCCAGTGTTCGAGGAACAACATTTTGTTTCCGCAGGTGACGTGAAAGCGGAAAAGTAAATCTTTATTGTCCTCATTGTTTTCCTCGTACAGAACATAATTATTGCTTTCCTCCACGCATCTGTCCCAAAACATCATTAACACTATCCTAGCCTAACGCTGAGTGATAAATCGTTCATGCCAGTAGGTTCATATCCAGTCGCCGTAATACGGTGTCAATACTAAGAGACATAAACGCGAACGTAATTTCCGTGTTTGCCATATGGCAACACAGTCGCGGTGGCCTGATTCGACTTCAGAAAGCTAATGTCTCGTGGTGTGCCTACGCAGGAAGCTATACCCGATAAACCGCCGGCAATATTGGCTTCATTTCTGCATCGTTGGGGACGCCTTACTGCTAAATTGTTACAACAGTAGATTTATCAAGCAGATTAAAACATGAGATAAGTTACCTCAACTTATTCTAATGGGGTTGCCCTATAACTCGACACAGTAAATGCTTTCAAGTGCGGTGGCTGCTTGGGCGAATTGGCCTGACATGATAGTTCTACAAGGTGCGACCTACGCATGGTAGTCGAGGAAAATAAGACCAGGGGAACAGGTTAAGCGCCAGGCACAACTGGAGGAAGGAAAACAGACAGGAGAGGGGCGCACTAACAACGGAGCTTTATTCGCTCCGAAAGCGATTATAAAGGCAGGGAAAACACCATGTTATACTAGTTGCACCACGTGTGAAAGCGATTACAGCTGCAGCACCCTCCTAACTAATCGTCCGGATAATCCACCTCGCTCGGAAGAAGATCAACTGAAGGCTTGCTGACACATCGGTCCCCTATCCTTTTTTTTTTTTTTGAGGTATGCCTCGAACACTTCGCGTTATTATTTTCTGCTGTATGAATGTAGCGCTCGGGTCCTATCGAACACTGGCACGCAGCCCTTCGGCTTGCATTTCGTCTTACAGTGAAGCGCCAGATTGCTTCCTGTTCCCGTCTTCAGTGTTGCCGCATGCTCACGCAACTGGTCGTTGAGGCAGTGCCCCATCTGCCATACGTATACACGGCCGCACTTGAAGGAAATCTGATACACTACGTTTTCTGTACACTCCACAAACGTAGTGGCGTGCTTCTTGGTGGAGGTCTCGGCGGGGGGTATACCTCTTGTTCGCTTCTTGAGTATGAGAATTTTTTCCCGTGCAATAGAGAGCCCACATCTTTTCAGATAGGTTTCCGCAGAGTTAACGGCTTCCTGCAGGTCGTCCTGTTGTATGCCTGCTGGACCGTTGCTAGTCCAAAAGGTCACGTTGTCGGCGTAGACGGCATGCCTGAGACGTGGGATGGCATTTAGCTGGTCAGGTAGGTGCATCATTGATAAACTGAATAGTAATGGCGAGATGACCGAGCCCTGCGGAGTGCTCTTTGCGGTCACGTCAAATTTGTCACTCCGTAATTGTCAAGGTCCAACCGTTGCCGTGCGATGCGAGAGGAAGTCCCTGATGTAATTATAGGCTTTCTCTCCGCATTCGGTAGTCCTCAGGGTTTCAAGTATGGCCGCGTGGGGACACGTTGTCAAAATCCCCTTTGATGTCCAAGGTGAGGAGGGCGCTTGTTTGTGAGCTGCTTAGGTTGTCGATGACCTCTTCTTTAATTTGTAAGAGGATGTCCTGAGTGTACAAGTGGGCGGAACCATACATGGTGTCCGGGAATCTTTTTCGTCTCTTTACTGGTTCCTCCATGTGATATGTCAGCCTGTCTAGCACCATGTGCTCCATTAGTTTGCCCGCGCACGAAGTCAAGAGATATCGGCCTAAGGTTCGTTATCCCCAAGGGTTTGTTGGGTTGTAGAAGCATGATGACATCTGCGTGTTTCCACATGGCCGGCAGTCTGGTGCTGTCCCAAATCAGGTTTATTTTCTCAAGAGACCAGCCTTCCCCTTTTAGCTGGTGTTCCGTAGCATCCTGTTTGTTATTCTGTCTTTTCCCGGGCAGGTGTTCCTCGTGAGCTCGGCCAGTGCAGCATCAAGTTCTCCCCTCGTGAATGGCTGATCAAGTTATCGGTTGGGGTTTCCACCGTAGTCCGGGTGGGTGACGGTTGTTGACGTGTTTTCTCCCAAAAATTTCTTCTCTGCTGGTTAGAGGATGTCTTTCTCTGTGCCCGGAAAATTGTGAATAAGTCGTTACATGTTTTTTTCTGGTCGTGGACTTTGACTCCAAACAGTGTAAAATGGGTGACCTCAAAATTTTCCCTGTCCCCTGAGTGCTCAGGGTTCCTTGTATTTCTCACACGATTGATTCCAATTTGGTTTTTTTTTCCAATTGATGGCGTACTCTGCTGCTTCTTTTGCTAATAGGGCGATGCGACGTTGCAATTTCTTGTTGCATTTTTGTTTCTTCCACCTTCGGGTAAGCCTTCGTCGAGCCTCCCAAAGGTGTAAGAAGTGGGGATCTGCGTTAGGATTATCTGTCGTTAGTTGAATTTCTTTTGTTTGTTTGATGGCCTTCTCCACCAATCGTAAGGTCCATTCTTCGTGATCGAATAACTGGTCGTCGTCTTCTACCTCCTCTTCTGTTCTGAAGGCTTTCCAATTCGTTATTCGTGCCTTCCCCACCCTGGTAAGTGTCCGGGTATGGTGGTGCTGAATGGTTAGTTGGATAATATACTAATCACTTCCCAGTGTCTCACCCAACCTCGTCCACTATATGTAGGGTAGTCCCCTCGAAAACGTGAGGTCTGGTGTAGTGTCTCTAGACACACTGTTGCCGATTCTTGTCGGGTTCACGCTCTTGCCGATTCTTGCCGATTCTTCTCGCATCTCCTCCTCTTCTCCAGTGTGCGCATCATGGACGACCTGGGTGCTGGTGTTGGCATTTTGAACTGCCGTCTCCTGGGATTCTTGTTCCATCTCGTGCTCTTCGTTGCCGGTCATAGTCCTCTCCGCAGATCACAGCTTAGTGCACGATCGGGCGACACGTAGGCACGTGCGCCTCGTGCAGCGGGCAGCAGTTGGCGGGTTTGTTTCCGACCTGGCCTAGCGACCTTCGCCACTCGCTGATCACTTCCAGCAGCGATTCTTATTAGCAGCCTCCACGTACTGGTCACAGCCTGGTGTCCACGTGTTACGCTTCACTTGGCGGTTCTGGTGATGCCACGTGTCCGGTCGTTAGATATACATAACCCAAAATTGCGTAGGAATTCAGGAACCCATGTGTAGTTGCGACTGCTCTCCGTGGGACGACGATGATGATCCCTTTTGCCAGTTTTAATTTTTTTTGCAAAAACCACTGCGCACGGCGGGACGCTCGGCACGAGGCTCGGCATGAGGTCGGCGCGAGGCACGCGCTGACGAGCACACGGAATTTTCTTGGTATTTTCCTGCAACGGCGAAGTTACGGCTTGTACAACAGCTCAGTGTAGAAAACGACCCCGAAATTCCTCCTCCGTTTAACAGATCTGTCGGGGTAGAAATATGCCTGTTGCGGCGGCCATGCACAATAAATCACGCGAAGAAGCGGCCTCCACCAGCATCCCGAGTACAACACGGCCATACAAAAGTATTTCCGAGTTTCCTCCGAGTTCTAATATTAATCAACACACCAAGCCCATTCGTGGGCACGGCGTAGCGACCGAAGCCACACCCACCCATGGCGTCGGCTTTGTAGAAGTTGTAGCGTCGTAGCCATGGAGTCATAAGAGGCCAGCCAGCAACAACAAGAACTTAGCACCAAACCAAATTGAAGTCCCCAAGCCACCGCAAGTCAATGGTGCCGCAGTGGCGGTGGTGCTCAATGCGAAATGAAGTGCTCAATACGAAAAGACCCAATTTCGGGGTCTTTAAGGAAAATTAAATGAAATGAAATGAGTTGAATGTAGGGGTGGCTCAGACGGCAAGACTTTCCCACGGAAGTCATTTTCATACACAGTGAAAACGCAGTCGATCGCAAATGACACAACTTCAACGTCTAAAACGCGTTTGCCAAAGCTGAAACACGTTCACACCGCGCTGAATTGGGACTATTTCTGATAAGCGCCCCCCGTTCACCTCAGTGCAGCAGTAAGCAAAAGTCATATTTGACGGCAGGAAGCAGGGTGCGTTCCGTTCGCAACAGGGAACCCGTTTGCTTACGTTGTTTGTGCTTGCCCACAGCTTCACTGGGTCTAGCCTCAAGACACTTATCAAACATAATCAGTGTGAGAACAGAACACAGAAAAACGGACCGCCCCGCGCAGGGCGCGGCCAATGTCCAGGCTGGGTAATTTGAAAGTAGTAGGGCGGTTATCTACTTTATGCAAGTGAGTGACTACTGCAGCTCGCTTTCAGAGTGGCGCTGCATGTGATGATAGCACACGCCGTACTTTCTCAACGTAAGCTGCCCCAGTACGGCGCACTGAATACGCCAGGCGTGCTGCGGGCGATTGCGCCAGTTTCTCTCGAGGCGTATCGGATGCTCCACTATCACTACTTTCATAACTCGAGCAGCAGCAAAACTAGGGAGCCGGCACAACTCCGGCCTTCTGGAATAGCGCCCCTGGCTGCGCCAGCACGCCGAAATTGGCTGCTTCAGACGCACACAGGGCTCCTCTCTTCTCATAAGCTCAATTCAGCCAAAGGTGAGATCTGATAAAGCAAACGGTGGGAACTCACATTAAAGGGCAGCTTTAAACACTGTCTTTTACCTCCCTTTAGTTGTTGCACAGGCAGGGTTCTCAACCATGCCAGGATACGCTGGTACCGCAGTTGTTTATTTTATCTGCTCGTGTAGCACTTATACACGTGCACGTTACGCAGTCATCCAAGGCAATAAATTTACAGGCGACAGAAAGAAGGAAAACATAATATAGCTGCTTCCACCCACCCGAAGCCCTGTCTCCTTGCTTTACATATTCTTTTCCGAACCAAATAAAAAGTGTGCATACAGCGATTTTAAGTGGTCGCTACCGCTAGTCTTGGTTTTTGATATTGCTTGCTCTCACTCACTCTCTTTCGCTTGCTATCGTTTATGTGTTTTCTCTGTCTCTCTTTCTCTTGCTTTATCTTACTCTTTCCTTTCAACAGTAATGACTGCAGAGGGGGCGAAATGCCACTTCTCGAATATGGAACCTCAAGAACCCGGGTACGCGAGAAGACTAACAAAAGGAATGGTGAGGGTAAACGGCGTCGTCAGCAGAAGCAGACTCAGCAAACAACGTGAGAGCCCACAGACGCGCTACCGCGCTGAAAGGTTGCTGGGCATTAGCGACAAGTGTCCCCTTCGTTTGCTTGTCTCCTTTCCGACTCAAGCCTCCCTCGATTTTTATTTCTTCCTCACCGTCCAACTGCTCGACTACACTCTTTTTTCGCACACTGATGTTGGCAGCAAGAGACCTGGAAGAATTTGTTTGTCGTGGTCCTATTCTTTATAGCCCACAAGCGCTCTAGCTTTTGATTTGCCCCATAGGCACACGTGCCATACGTTTTGGTGGCTCACTGGCTAAGGCGTTGTGCTGCTGAGCCCAAGGACGCGGGGTCGTTTTGCAGCCCCTGTGGCTGTTTTTTTTTATGGAGACAAAAGAGAAAACGCACGTGTGTCGGGATTTCGGCGCACGTTAAAGATCCCCAGGTGGTCAAAATTATTCCGAAGCACTCCACTACGGCACGCCTCATAGCCCAGTGGTAGCTTCAGTGCGTTAAACCCTACTATCAATCAGTCAAGCGCAGTCTTGCTTCCTGGGACATTTGCGCCAGTTTTTTGTCTCCACTCTCAATTAATATGGTCTCAGCATTAAAAAGAGAAAAGTCCAGGTAGGTCAATACCCGTGCAGCTCTTCACCCTTTCTTCTAATTCGCAACGTATTAAAACGTCGACATACTGATCAAGTGAAGCTTTATATTTTTTGCCATCCTCACTGGTTGCGTACTGCGGTTCAACAGCCGCGCACTTGCGGAATGCCCACAGCACTACAGGTATGCTCTGTATCAGAGCCGACATGCGTGAGCGAGTACTTCTGACAAATGCATGTTTATGGAAAAAAAAACCTGGAAATTTTGATTCGGAGTAAATTAGGTTTTTTTAACAAGCTGAATGGACACATTGCATTGTATTGGTACTACCAGAATGGACAAGTACCAGAATGGACACATTGTATCATTCTACAATATAACATCACATATATTTTCCCCTGCGCACAAGAAGCTGTATATAAAATCTTCGTAAAAATTAAAGACGTCGACCGGACGCGCCTGTCCGATCTCTCGTGAAAACACCCTTTCCCATATTGGTGTGGCGCCTCTTCTCACGCACAGCTCCTGATCCCGGAGGCCGTGTGTATGCTGCGTACACGGAAGCACCCACGCTGCGGACCCAGCACCGCAATTCCAACCAACTCCCCACTGCGCAGGCGCCGTGCGTGCTAATTTTACCCACCCGCTTTCTCTTCCGCTGTGCAGTTGTGAATCTTCCCCCTTTCGGCACTCCCGCTCTAGTGTCATACTTTCTCCCGCATTCACTCGCTCTTACTTCAGAGCACGTGCAGATGCTTCGGACACTTTTGAAGCTTCAGGCAGGAGCCCAGATCGTTGGTGGTGAACCCTCCTAGTCATTGTGCACTTAGAGGAACTCTGCGACACTGCCGATAAACGCTTTGACTCTTTCCTTCACGTCTGGGAGCACTGCGACACTGCGAAACATATAGCTATGGCCAGCACGGAGCGGCGCTTCGTGATTTGCTCGTCGCACCAAACGCACCTTCCGTTTCTGCTTTGCTTTGTGGCATTTCCAAAGTGGATGCCGCATGCGTTTATTGCTGCAATTGACGGGAATTCGGCCAAAAGCCGTTGAATCGCTCTCATGACCTAATTCGAGCCTCGAAGAACGCGATGACACAGTAAGAGCTAAAATCTTTTTAGCAAGTTTTTACGTTATCTGATGGACCTAAACAAACAATTTTTTGTGAGGTACTTTGCGAGCCCTCATTCTAAATACTGAGTGTGTACGTGTCGACTACGTTCTGATAACATTCATGATATAAAAAAGTCGGAAAAGTTGTTGCAGGGTACCGTTAAAAAAACAAGTTAGGGTGGCAGCTAAGCTTATCAAACTTAAATGTGAACTGTGACGTGCCCTGGAATGAAGCGCTGCGAATGAATTTAGACCACCCAGGAACATTGAAGCTGGCCTGCCATGGGGATTGTTTCAGGCTTAATCTAACGACATGCAAGATTTACAGCCTTGAAGGTTTCAGAGAGCTGTATAATATCCTTCTACACCTCTCTGCACCGGAATGATGCATTCGTTGAGGCCGCCGAAAAAATGCCGGTTAAAAGGCGCGAAATTACGAAAGCTGAGAGAACAGTGTAGTCAACGTAATTTATGGTTTCATTTGAAGTTATGTGTGCTGAAATTAGGCTGAAATGTCTGCTTATCAGAGACTAGCCTTTGCATGTGTTTAAGTTACCGAGGGCAAGACAGTTCGGTATATATGAATACGGTATTACGACAAAATTGATCCACCAAATAAGGAGGCATACTTTTCTGCAACTTTCTCTTCTGGGAAGGATAAATTAGTGTTATCTTCAGAGTGGTAAAGTTTATGCTTGTTTGTTCTAGAAGGCCAACCGTCCAACGCTCCAGCCAGAAGAGCAGATAGAGGTACGTGCGAAATGATGCCGACTAAGTTGATTTCAGCGATGCTTGTTACTCGCTGCTCAAAAGAGAAGCTGAAATTAGACGACCATTGCGGGGAACAATACCACACCGGGGAATGACAAGAGAGGCAAAGCGTGAGGGAACTAAACGACATGAGGGGTGAAGGCTGCGGCCGAGGCAATTAAGACAAGAAAGCCGGTCCAAAAAAGAACTATGCTTGCCCACTGGCCGGGCTCATTACAACTGGGTGTTGTGATGACGACAGCTTCCGTCTTTTGGTGTATTGTGTGTCGTGCCTCGAGTTAGCTGCTGCTGGCGGTGATTTTTAGGTTGTCCGCAGTTCTTTTGTTTTCCGTCTCGCTTGTAGTTTCCAGGCTTAAAGCGAGCGTGTGTGTCTGTCTTTTGCTGTTTGAGTGCTATCATTGTAGCTCTCTACGCTTCCGTGTTATCCTATTAGGAACAGCTTGGCACTTTTGTTTTTACTCCTTGAGGTTGGCCTTTCTTCCCTATTTTAATCCTGAAGCAGTGTACAAGCCACACGCTAAAGACCATTCTGCTAAGCCGGCAGAATTCGTCTAAGAATAACAGACCACTGTCCTTAAGATTTTTGCGAGATTTCCCACGATCTTTCTTAGTCACGTCTACCTAATTCCAGGGAGAGTGGCGCTAATCTCTGCTAGTTGGTACATTTTTGGGGAAGTGCAGCTCGAACTTGAAACAAGACGAACGAAAAGTAAGGAAGCAACCTTCCACCACTCCGAGATTGTTTGTGTATATATCTGTGTCCCTTTTTCGTAAAACTTCAATTGTTAGTCAACGCCGTGTCCTGTGTTTTCTTGTTTTTCGTTTTGTTTTAAGTTGGAGCTGCTTTTCCCCAAGATAAATTCAATGTGTTCATTACCTCGCCCTGATGGCAGTCTCTATCAGACAGAACAATAAATGCCCGAATCGGTTCACCATACTATTAGGCTTCAGCCTGAGAAATAAGCGCTTGGCAACCTCAGTCCTACAATATACGTCTCAAAATAAAAGTCAGCAATGTCGCTAGGCGTCTAAGCACACTTCGGGTTAATTTGCGGATAATCCTTGTAGTAGGAAACACCGTTTTTTTTTTCTACAAGTATCCCGGGGTTCTTGCATATAACAAACTTTCAGGGCAGGCTCGCGTTCATTACATAACATGCTACGCTAAAGACCCTCAACGGCTATATAGGCCGGAAGTTTAATACACCAGCCGTTTAACTAATCGTTTGTGTGTGCTGTCCGAGTTAAAAATACCAAAACAATGCCGAGCGCTCGTGCACGCGTGAATTGAGCGCACGTTCGGCAAGCTAGGCATACCCACTCAGTGAGATTGGCTAATATTGGCCAAAGAAAAAATGGCCGTGGTTTAGCTCAGCTGACCTTGGATATGCAAAGCAAAAGCTTGGTCATAGTCTGTTTCACTCTCGTTTTTGCCTTTGATGTAGCTGTGTTGCCAACCGCGGCTCAACAGTGTTCGGTGCCGTGACACGATCACAGAATGAAATCCGCGTCACTTTCATTCGCGGCGAACGCGATGTTCCTCTTCGCCGGGTGCAAGAGGAGTCACATATCCCGAGACGACCCAGCGGCGCATGCGTGGAAGCCGGCGTGGTTGTTCGGCTGCCAATCAGCTGAGCGCCAGTGACCGTGTGCCGCTCAGCTGATGAGTCGAGCAGAACGACTGAAAACGGGGCCTTGCGCACAGCTCCGAAAGCGGGCCCGGCGAATCCCGCAATGTGCTTCAAGGGGTGTGTCGCAGGGGGTGTGTCTGAGGTCAAAAGGGAAATTTGCGCATCCGCGACGAAACCGCTGGACGAAAGTAGTAAAGCTTTGCATTAAAAACCTCCAGCAATCGCCGCGTGCCTAGAACGCACCTTCAAGCCCGACATACCCGCTTAGGGGATGGCATATATTGTTCGCAATAAAAAAACTCCAGCTTTCGCCGTATCCTGGCAACACTTGCTCTGGATCGAGAAAGATACGTCATAGCGCACGCCATCCATTCGTTCGTCGTCGTGTCGCCGTGCGCATGCACTTTGAACCGCACAAAAGCCGCGACTTGAATGTCGAAGCTGCTGTAGAGGATCATTGAGTGTACATGGCCCGGCAGCGACTAGTTCGCACGGCCGTGGAAGAGGCTGCGCTTCGAGATGCTGGGGGTACATAGCATCCGCTAGAGACGATGAGTCACGGTTGCAGAGTGCCGTACGAAAACGTCGAGCAAAACGACGAGCTCACTCTGGCCTCGCTCAACATAAGGTTATTGAAATGCCATGCCGCCGACGTCAACTACGACACCAGAACTATATAAAACTCAACTTTGTGTCCGTCAATGATCACCTACAATAGTTTGGTCATTCAAGTCTTGCGTGTGAGTGCAAGCTACCATGATCCCTTGCTCGAAAAATCCAAAAACGTCTCTACGAAACATCAGTCCGCCCAAAACTTGAATATGCTTCATTTTTTTGCGATCCTCACATCAACATCCTCATAGAGAACACTGAAGTCATTCATAATCGCTCTGCACGTTGTATTATGTCCTAAGATACCCCAACTGTAAGTGTCCCATCAATGAAGGCAAACCTTACCCTTTCTAGCCTTTCACTACGACTCGAGAATTCCCATCTGCGTGTTTCATAAAATCTATCGTAGTAATAGAACCCTCTCTGACTCAATGTTTTTGCAACCAACTTACTTACAATCACGCAGTCACCACAAATACAAAGTTGACATTCCTTTCAGCCACATGAAGAAATATGTCAGTTCTCTGAACCCCAAAACTTGCGCCAACTGGAAGCACCTTCCCGCATCCATCGCTTCGACCACAGACGCCAAGACCTTCAAAACGGCCACATCTAACACTGAATTGTAACTTACTGTAAAAATGTCTTTTTGACTGTATGTTTCTGATTTATTACTATCTGTCACGCCTACTGCCTTCAGGGCAAATAAATAAAATCAAGTAAAGTATAACGAAGTCCAATGAATAGTCAATTACTGCCCTCATTTGCAGTGCATTAGATGTGTCAAGCTGGCTAATACGAGTGTAAAAATGTCGGAGGTATTTGGCTGTAGATGCGGTAGAAGACATCAGTGGTGTGTGCGCCAGACAGGCTTTGACGACGAAGTTTAAGGAGAAGATGAAATGGCCGATCGTGGACAATCACCTCCTGTGAGTATGTTTCGGCACGATGTCGCCGCCAGGAAAAATTAGCTCCAATCCGCGCTGTGAAGGTGGTTGGAAAGCAAAGCTTTAAACGACACCCACAACAATCGCCCATGCGACATCACTTGAATTCACACACACAGCACTACAAAGAGTGAAACCAGAGACTTTGCCAGCCGTTACCTGGAATTCGCAGCGCTGGCGTCCCGAACGCAACAGCATGCTTCGGCACGGCCAGGCTAGAGCGGTGGACGCCCCCGCTGCAGCCCGGCCGTAAGTTGTGAGAAAGAAAACGGAGATGCGCGTCTTTGGAAGTGTGAGACAGCGGAACACAGTCACCCTGATGTGGAGCATGGGGCTACACCACCGCGTGACGCAAGCGCAGACACCGAAATAATGCGGCATGTGAGCTTTGTGATTCCCATTTAAACAGATTTAAACTAGTTAGTTTAGTTAGTTTGAGAGTTGCGAGAAAGCTGAGGGAACTTTTATAATCGCTATTTATCACAACCAGTTGCTCCTTTCGCCCTCTTAACACGCAACCGAATTTAGAAAACCGAATTTAGAAAACGGAGTCCCATTCGTGGCAAGCCGTGCGCAAAAGGTAGCGTTTGTAAAGCGGCCAGGTGTCTGTATGTGGTTTGTACATTTTGTTTTCTCGCCCTGTCAACACATCTTTTGCCGTATGTTTGCCGTACGACCACTCAATTACGTTGTAAGCGGGTTACCCTGGAGGTGCTGTCGAACAAGTAAATGAAGTCGTGCGAAGGCAGCGCGGAATGGACGCGAAGCTGCTCCACAACATGCCCAAAACCACCGTCGCAAAAGCAGATGCCAAAGCCGTACCACCGACGCCGCCGCCGGGGACCAGGCACTTCTGGGCGGGGAACGCTGGGTAAATTCTCCGCGCCATCTACAGTGTGCTCCATGAGTAAAAACCCTCACCCTCTCCCCCCTCCACCCTCCCCCGCCGCCGCCTAGAAAGTTTGTTGTCCCGCACGCCACGAAAGAACCGTTCGCTGGTAGAGCTAGAAAGCTTTAAAATTGTCCGAATAGCCGGCGAATAGTTCGAAGCATAAAAGGGACGGAAGAAGAGCAAGAAGATGGGCACGTGGTTTTTGGGGTGACGAAGCGGGTTGCAATCAAAGGAGCGAGAGTTCTGAACGCTGCCTGCAAGATGCGGCAACCGTGGCTACCCGAGGCCGTCGTCAGGACGTCCGGAAACGCACCCAGGCTGCAGTGCCAGCCTTGTCTACTAGCTCCTTGCCGACTGAGCATTGAATCGCCGACCTCAACTGTGCGACATGGTGTTTTGTGGAGACCTACCAGCAGCCGCCGAAAGCCAGGACTGCCCAACGCCTAGGTATCGATTGTGCCGGTATACCCCGTGAGACGTTTTATCTTTCACAGGGAGGCTACTTAAACTGAATTTGGAACTGGCGCTAGTTTTTAAAGCGAAGCTTTATGCCATGCCCCTCAAAGGTTATGTGGCGACCGTTGGTGTCAGCAGAAAACTGCCGCGAACAAATATAATAAGTTACTGGCACCGCCAGGAATCGAACCTGGAATGAACAGAGAAACGGAGTGAGATCCCGTTGTCTTACCGATTGAACTACGAGCACACGTGGAGACGGGAGTGGCAGGCGGTACACTCACCGAGCACATCTGCGGGAATATACCCCTGCGTTCTCACTGAATGCCCCGTGATAGCGTCACGCGACCTCTCGCGCCGCTGTGCGCTCCGCCCACGGCACGTGTAGTGGCCGCGTGCGCACCTTGTGCATACGCTAGGAGTTACAAAAATTGTGGAAATTGTAGAAAGCTCACACCGACGCTTCGCGTCGCACTTCTCCTCTGTCTCTGCCGCTGATCTCTTCGCCTCCGTCGGGGGCGGCAGAGACGGAGGAGAAGAAAGATCGCCGAAAGACGGGTTTGACCTTCCTTTTTTTTATAAAAAAGAAGTTGTCACTCATGCTTCCAAAATATAGCCCAACCAACCACCGTTCATGAATCATGCATTGATCTAACCTTAGCAAAGAATATCTCTTTCAAGTAATAAATGGTTGCGGTTAATTGCATTTCACTTGGTCTGGGTTCACTCTTTTTAGAGCCACATGTGTGAATTCAAGTGACGTCACCCTGGTAATCATTGTGGGTGTCGTTTACAGCTTCGCTTTCCAACAACCAACATAGGGTGGATGCGCGCGCAATTTTTTTTCGTCCTCTTTGAAAGTTGTGGCTTAAGGATAGAATTTATTATCGAATGCTGCTTTCAACTGAAACGTCAGCCTCATTAACTCATCTCGTTTCAATAAATGTTTGTCTGTTTTCTACGTACTTCTCAAGAGCCCGTCTCATTTTTGCAACGTGAATTCAGATGACGCAAATTCCGACGCTACGCGAATTCAGAGTTGTGAGGGTGTTACAGGCTAGTGCCTGTAACACCACCACAATGGCATTCAAACAGCCATAATATTCTGCTATTTTTAGTAGTCACATGTTTGTTTGGGGGGGTCAGTATGGACGTGCATTAGGCGATAATTGTTCGATGAACTTGTTTGCATTGTGCCAAACGGCAGAGCGTTCGTGCGGAACGATAGACAGATTTAGTTAGCCGTTCAGGGCGTTAGCGTATTGCTGGGCGTAGAGCGGAGCGTACGCTCGCTGCAACGGGCCCATGGATAGTTTTAGTACCGCGTTTTTCGTAGCGTGCGCTAACGCTTGCCGCGCCACCTGTTGAACCCAACGCGAAGTGCCCAAATTTGAACCTTTTTACGCGGCTAGCCAAGGCAAGTTGCTGCTGGACGGCGTTTTTTTTTTTTTTTCCAATGCGTTAACGCTAGTTTCTATTGTAAAAATCTTGCAAGTATGATAAAAAACCCTCTTAGCTGGATTCTGTATTAGGGAAAAATATGAGACACCCGTCGCGACTGTTTTGCTCAACCGCGCAACGCCAAAGTTTTGAAGCAACACGCAGTGCTCGCGAAATTTCTTGGCGAAAATTCTTGGCGAAAATTCTTGAATGACCGAAATGGAGGCTGCCGATCCGCACCAACACTGCGCGCAATTCCAGCGCCACGACACGCACACAAACACCGCCACCCCTTTCAGGAGCCATTCGCGTTGTCCTTGGTCGTTCATTTCTGGCCGGTATTACTGTTGTACCTTTTGGAACTGAAACGCTGTCGACCAATGAGAAACACAGGCATTGTCCACGTTTTCAGTCGGGGAACCGGATCTCTCGCCTCCAGCCGCCATCGCCGAGGCAGCAGCCATTTTGGAAGCGAGCTGCTTTCCAGCAGGTCCGCAGCGCCCCGCAAGCGCCCCGGAATATACGCTCCCAATCGTTGCGTGCGTAGCACCCAATCGTCGGGGTTTAGCGACTGCGCTGCTCATCACGACCCGCCCCGCGGGGCGTGCTCGTCTAGGGCGCGCGCCCAACTAAATCTGTCTAATGTTCGGCACGCGCTCCTTTCAATCCTATTCTAGACCGTATGGCGAGTGGCGTGATGATTTGTAATAGTATTTCTGCAAACAAGAAAGAAACGATTGGTGGAATCGGATCAAAATTTTCTCGCCTTTTATTACCAACCTATCCATGAAACGAGGATATAAAAGAGTAAGGCAGTTCCATTTCAATGAAAAGGATGTTTAATTATGTGGTCGCGCGCACCATTGCACTCCGATGTACGGGTGTGAGAAAAATGCATTGACACAATGCCTAATTACTGCAGAATAAAACGACGTATTGTGACCGTACACGGCGCGAATATTGAGGGTTTAGGTTAGTTCGGCAGCTTTTAATTGAATAAATTATTACAAATCCGAGAATCGCTTCAAAGCAATTATTCATCGAAGATTTGATACATAAATTTCGAAATGTTTGTTGCAAAGTAGTGCCTTACTTTATCCAGCATCACCATGACTTTTCTGTCTTTCACACACCCCTACACAAATTTTCCTTGTCTCTCCCCTATTCCCTAATTTGCTTATTTCTCGACGAAACCAAGGCAGTATTCTTGCAATGTTCTCAGAACGACACAATGAGGTACCTAGGTAGCATCGCGCAAGTTGATGCAAATATATTTCACCGGTAGAATCACAGCGATTAACATGCAAGTGCGTCATTTTGCGCTAACATGATCACCGACAGTATGCATGATCACTGAAGCAGCCGGCGGCCGTGTTGACACGGTTGTTTTCACTTAAATTCTTCCCAGCAGACAATAATTTCAAGTAGACTATAGTTTCGTAATGTAGTACCATTCGCAAGAAAAAGAACGGTCGCTTAAGAATTCCTCTAATTAAAACCTTGTATCTCACGCATCGCTTATCCAAAAGCACTCGCTACTCTTTTCTTATATCCTTTAATCCTTTTGTTTCAAATGCCCAATGTCAGTCCAATCGGAATTAGAGTGCTTAACCTCTATGCTTTCTCTCCGCCGTTTCATACGCCTCTAGGTGCCATTTATTCTTAAGAACAGCCGTTCAGAATCCATTTGGCACCAACGTAAGCACCACTGGAAATCCTTTTACCCCGATAATAAATCGTCCAAGTAACGCTTGCATTTACCATTCGAGCTTTTGATTCTGGTGTTGCGTCTTGCTTCGATGCTCATTAGACTGCAGTCTCTTTACACTCGCTTCGTTCTGCTTGGGTCTTCCCAAAAGCTTTTCTGGGGTGAATTGTTTGTCCACTTAAAACACGCGTCATTTCTTCTTCCTTTTCCGCTCTGCCGTTGTCCTCCGTATTTACTTATTTACTTAGTTACATATTTCTACGCTTCGTGTATAAGTTTCAAGCATGGATCATCTTTCTTTTCGGGTAATTTTTTCCCTTTCCTACCAACGATGTCACTAGGTCTATTTAGGCATTTTCACATCAAAGCTTGGTGGGGTATCTTAAACAGCATTGTGGTCAGTAGTGTTAATCTAAAATACTTTACAACGGAGGAGATTTGCCTACCTATGACGTATTGAGATAACCAATCCTTTACAAATCCCGAACTATATGCAACGCTGCCGATTCGTGACACTATTCACTTAACGCTATCCCCTATATTTCCAGCTCCCTAAAATAGTGTCAGGGCTGGTGTCGTTTAAGCTACATGAGCTGTTCCTGCCCGGTCCAATTCGAGCCAACCAGATTACGCGCTCATCCAACGCATGCAGTGGGTCCTGTCATCCGCGGAGTCCGCGGCAACACATGATATGCAGGTGTCACCCGGCAACGGTGGTATCTGATGCAGCGGCACGCCGATTTAGTCCGAGCGATTTCAAAATAGTGCACTGATCCCACCAGCGTTAAATACGCTAGGGGGTCCTAGCATCCATAGAAACACGCGACGCAGAGCCATCACCTACATACAACTCATGCATAGTGGACGTATTCGGTTTCCGTAGCCCAGCGCACGGAATTCTCGCTACGCGACCAAAAGCCTATCAATCGAATCTGGCCAGAGCCAGCCAAACGTTTTTTTTTTCTTCAGAGTGGCAGGTCGTGCGCAAACTTAGAAGTCCACCTACGTCACCAGACATGCACAACGAATGCACCAATCCTTAGATAATTAAAACGCAACTGTTTTTGGCGCCTACACGAGCAGCTTCTTCCCGCTTATTCAGAGAGGATTATAGTTGTTCATGACAATGAATAAACTGACAAATTGGTTACTGCTGCTTTGGATTGTACTGACTGGGAAATTTGACTATTGAACACCCTTCCTTCCCCCTCGACATTCTCTTCGCGTGACAAGCTTGCCCCCCCCCCCCCCCCCTCCCTCCCCATTATCCCAGGGACCAAACAACCAGAAAAAAAATTGCTGCACTGTGAGCGTTTCCAGTTAACGTTTTTACTTTCATGCGTGCGCATGTGCATCTACGGTGATTTCTTTTTGCATTCTTTTGCACAACGCGAGTACACCGGGCCAATTTTTTGTCCATGTCACGGGAGCGTCGAGCGTTTGGTGCAAGAGAACCGTATGACGGAGTGACACTGCAAACACGACGAGAGTTTCCCCATGCGCACTGGGCGCTGGCTGTGGCGGCCGTCGTCTGCTAGGGACTTCCAGGAGCTGAGCGCCTCCCCGGATTATTTCTTTCGCTTATCACACTGTTTTGCATACTCGCCGTATTTATTCACAAAAGCGCACCTTGTGCCAACACTTCATAAATAGCTAAAAAACGCACATTTCGAGGTGTGCTGGTGAAATGCTTAGGGTTCGGCCATTAGTCACTCTCATTTGGCCTCTTTGCACCGTTGGCAGGCAGTGTGATCACCGAAGTAAAATGTGGGGGGTCAGCGTTCTGCTTCTAGAAACAGGCTTTCAGACAATGAACGCTTCGGCCAGTGCCTAGTGCGCATGCGCTAACTCTCGCCGAGTTTGCCGTGTTGCTCCGTTGTACGGCGCGTATCAAAAGAACGGTCGACGCTCCCGCGATGTATATGTAAAACATTCAGCGGGTGTACGTCAATGCCTGGCGCATGTGCCATAAATTACGATAATATTCTTCGAATCAAACAATATGACCCACAGTGTCAGCAAAAATGGCTACATCGGAAGCGCGACGAAGCCCATGAGAGAACCGAAAATACGGGCCCGGCAAAGAAGCTGGCAGGTCAATTTGCCCCAGCTTCGTTTTCTCCGTGAGCTTTTCTTTCGTTCTCTATATTGCCCAGATGTCTCTCACCACACCTTTCTGGCTCCCACGCCTATTTTCCTGCACTCATTTCCCCCGC
Source organism: Haemaphysalis longicornis (assembly GCA_013339765.2). Classification (NCBI taxonomy): domain Eukaryota; kingdom Metazoa; phylum Arthropoda; class Arachnida; order Ixodida; family Ixodidae; genus Haemaphysalis; species Haemaphysalis longicornis. The sequence continues at coordinate 67,763,300 of CM023457.1, forward strand.
GCATCCGTTCACTGACACTTACCAACACCCCCTCAGTCATAAAGATCTATCAAGATGCTGGCAACTGTGTTGACACCACTGGAAGGTTCCACTTATGTTTGCCGAGAACTAAGCACCGTGAGTTACCCAAGGCTAACGTAACTCTAGTTAGCCGAGGAAAAGAAACAGCATATTTGAGGAAAGCGTAGGTGGTCTTGTCGTCAAGGGGACGTTTGGCCTCAGGCCTCATCAGGGCTGAATCGGTTACCTCAGCACCAGCCGACCGACCGGCAGACAAGGTTTGCTGCCCGGCGCATTATTTCTTCGGGCTCTTAGAGGTAGCAGACCAACGTACGCCAGCAGGCAGGCATCCTTATTAGGACTGGCGGGCACGTCCACGAACCGCACCGTTTGCGAAGGAGCGGCCATTCGTTGGGGAAACGAGACGAAATTAGCGGTGCCGAAGCAGCCGGCAGTGTCGGCACAAACCCACAGAAATCGTTATTTCCTATCCCCCTGCCCGTTAGTACTGCCCCCTGTCGGTCTAGGGAGATGGAGAACGCTGTCGTCGCCAGCAGCCACCCTTGACACGAAGAGTGCCTCTAAACGTTCATTTTCTATCCAGCCGGACGTTGTGGCTTTGCAAGCCTGCATCCACAAATTCCATGCGCAAGGCACGTTCGATCCAAAGCAGTTGGAGATCGTGTTTTGTGCGTGTTCAACAGGCACTGACCGAGGATTGGCTTGCATCGCGTTTTTCTTATTTTTTTTAATTGCCTGCCCAAAACAGTTCTGAGCAGTTTGTGGGTATTCCAAAACTGCTCTACGGGAAAATCAAATACGGAGCTGCTTTAGAGAAGTTCTAAACATATGATACTTCAGCGGGACAAATAATATAGACTTATTATTTGAGGTTTTACCAGGAAATTTTACCAGGATTAGTTCTTTCCCATCTAAGTGACTTCTATCGCTGTTAGGACCTATTTTTTCTCTTTTTTGCCCTGAAGCAACAGCTCGTTTTGACCACGAGACACTGAGAAATGATGAAATTGTTCCCGGTTGAAAATGGCGATAACGGAAATTCATTTCCTCAAGATAAAAACACTGCAATTACTAAAACGCATAGAGCTGACGAGAGACACCGATGAAAAAAAAAATAATAATCCCTCGCAGCTTGAGGAAAATCGGAGAGGCTTATTCTGAAACATTGAGCGATAACGGTGTTTTTGCAAAGTACCGCCACTTATCGCACAACAAAAGCTATCTCAATATCTAAAAAAAAACGACACTGTGATGAAAGAAAGACTCAAAACGAAAGCAGGATCGAGTAATAGCATCCGCAAGCAAGCGCGTCAACGCTTAAGCCGGAACACTTACAGCACAAAGCTGGCGCCGTTCGAGCGTCGCCTTGCACCCATTTCCCAATAAAAGCGAGTGATAGGATAAGTTTGCTGCGAGCAGAGTGATCAAAATAAGAGGTAACGAAGCCGCAGGTGAGAAAAGAGTGGCACTCACCCAATGGTACTTAGTTTATATCCTCGGATAGTGCTAACGGTTATTACGGGCTGCGGCACGGCCCCATTACTCCTGCTTGCGGTCGTGGTGGAATGGTCTTGTGTAATCGGTTCACGCGGCCGTTGTCGTTAGGCTACAATGTACACGTACGGTGGATCAGCGAGTCTCTGCGGGCTCGATGAAATTAAAGGCGGAAAGTAGTAGCTTGCTTACTTTCGTCGAAAGGGTATTGATAGCCGGCCTAAGAATCCGGTCTATGTATAAGCGGCGTTTGTGTATTGCCTCGTCGCGGTACCTTTCGGCCGCTTGCTTAACACTTTCCCATTGCAGAAAGTACTTTGGGAAAGCGCCACTTTCTTTGCGGTGCTTGTGCGGTTAGTGTTATTGCTTAGCCCGTTTTCGCTTCAGAGGTGCTCACTGCTGAGAGCAAAAAAGAAAGTGATGCGGCCATTTTCCGTAGAGTTGTGGTTGCGAAAGCACGCACTATTTGATTATGATGATTTTATTTCAATGCGCGAGGATGACTGAGAGAGCCAAGAATATAGCTATGTTCTTGGTGCTCTTCTTGGCGCTATATTGTGAAACTGGTGGGAGGGTGCGTACTAAAACAAGTCAGTAAATATAAAAACGACATTAATTAATAGGAAACGAGGATGACTGCTGTATAGGGCCAGGTGGGAATATGGGTGGTATGTAATAAGGTGTAAACATTTCATGTACCTAAAAACCTAAACAAGTGATTAGCGGAAAACATCGGGTCGTCGGCTATAACCTAAGATGGGTGCAGTGAAATATGTTGTCTGTGTAGCTCCAGAAAGTGTTTCCGTCTGGTTGTGTCGAGATACAGTAAGCAGGTGGGAGTGTAAATGGGCGACACATCGGCCACATGAGTGTGACCTTTCGGTAGCCTAGCTAAGGTAACATTAGTGCATCTCTTGAGTAAGTCTGTAGTGTATAGTCCCCAGTGTGGTTTTATTACGTGTGGATTGTTGTCTTTCCGTGTTATCCAGTGTGTTTGCCATGTTTTACGAAGTAGTCTGAGGTGTTGCTAGGGGTCAGTGTAGGGTACCTTTGTTGTGTTCACTGTGTTTCCAATTGCGGCGGCAGTGGCCATTGCCTCCCCCAACTGGTTTACAGCAATCTAGTAGTGTCCAGGTACCCACCACACAGTCAATTCAATGTTTGAGGAATTTTGGCCATAATTTGTCCTAAAAACGAGATAGAAGATGCATTTTTCAGAGGACTTTCCCTAATGATAGCACGCGTACCATGCTCAGAGAATCGGTGTGAAGTAATCGATTTAAGAATATGATGTTCGACAGTGAGATCAAAAGCAAGAAAAGTGTATACTTCCGCCGCAACAATTCTGGTATGAACATTCACCATTCTAAAAGTATTAAAGATGGGTCCATTTGCCGCACAAAACATGCCGGAAGCAGTTCTTGACGCGTCGCTATAAAATTCTGCACGAGGATAATTTTCCCGTACTAACAAAAAGAAAGCATGCATCATTTTGTTCGTTTGAGTGTCAATGTGCGTCCAACTGGATATTGCTTGTCCTCTCTTGCGTATGTGCAACAGATTAAGCGCACCGTCTTTCCTGCTCATAAGCCTTTGTGTAATACGCCTGTGAAGGTATATGCCAATATGGGGGAACGTAACTCTGTTCGAGGCTTCAGAATACGTGCCCAGTTAAGAGAGCAGACAGACTCCTTATGGTAGAGCCTCACAGTACTTGCGCACTAAAAAAATAATTTTGGTTGTTTCACTGTCTTTGAATTTCGGAAGGAAAAAAGATAATTTCGAAACATCCATGTGGTTTAACAAAACCCGATTTGTGTACCGAAGAAATAAAAATAAGCATTTCCTGCAGGTAGTGCACAACCGTACGACGATGTGCAGATACATAATTTCCGGTTGAATTTCAAAGAGTTAAGTCGCCAGCAGGGACTATTATTAAAACTCGGGAAACGATTTGTAATGCACCTGGAAAATGTAGGTTAATTGGCGGCTCAAAGCCGGATCATAGCCCAACCTGGGCTTGCCTGCGCCTCTTTCGCACCCTCTTCCGGTGCACAAAAAACGCTGCATCCAGACCGGAAGTAAAATACGACGCAGGCGTATTACTACATGTTTAAAAACAGGGCTTATGAGCGGACGTAGAACAGTCTGCTTTGGATCAAAGCTCTGTATCTTGTGTGCGTGATTATATGTTTCGTGTGCAGAGCTGTTTTGTATACTTTTTAGAACATAAAACTTCGTAACGATAAAACTTCGCAACGAGGAGCGACGCTAATTTTCGCCGACGCATCTGGCGTAAATAAATCCCTTAACAATATTTGTTTAGGCAAGCGTTGAAGGTATAAGATTACGGTTTAATTTATTTGTTGCTAGTAGGCATAAATGAGCCCGCAGATGCTGACGTCTCCGTTATGGAATGCAGTAGCGTCAAAACCAATACACCACGCTGAACTTATCTTTATTAAATTATGTTACGCTGTAGCGAGTTTCAATGCAGGCACGTGCCGATAACGAGGCACGAACATTAACGCCGATGGTAGCGCGGCCATCATAAATGCACCTTTTTATGGTGGAGTACATTAGTTTTGCTTTTTAGCTACAGAGGTCAGGGTGGCAGGAGGGATGCCTTTAATGATAACGAGAAGCCTGCGTAGCAGCCAGCTTGGCTTGCTACTCCATATGGACATTAGAGGGACGAAAATGAGCGAAGGAAGCGAAGATGCACTGTCTACGGCAATCCAATCCTGACGTTGTAAAACTGTAATGCTTCTTAACTGCTGCTTTAATACGCCCCGAAATGAGATCACCCAGCTTTTCACATAAAACACTAAAGTGTTTGCCCAGGATGTGAAGTTATAGTATGAGCATCGACTGGATAATTTGCAGCAGGGTTTGCAGCAGGGATAATTTGCACAAGCTCCAAGAACAGCTCCTTTATTTACTGTTACCGCTCGTCGTTGCAAAATCTGCGTCTAATGGCTTTCTAGTTGGTTGATGTCATACTATAAAGGGCTCATTATAACAGTCTAACGAAGAGACTGTTAATAACCAGTTCCCATTATCTGTGCGCTACGTAGGACAGATATGGTCCAATTAAATAGTTAATATTAACGTCATTACCTTTATCAAAATGTGGCGTGGAGAGTAGCTGTGTTTACTCTGCCCTTTACACTGATATTTTTAAAGAGAACGATTGTGAAATGTAGTTATCACAATTGCGTCGCATGGTCACAGGAGATAGTTCAGTGTTTTATTAGGCTAATGTTTGATTTCGTACAGTCTACGGAAGCACAACAACGTTCTACTCTTTGATGGTGCGCCGTTTCTAGATAATCTAGAGGTAAAGAGAAGACGGGCATACTTATTGAAGGGAAGAAATATTGCCCAGGTCGCAGCCAATAAACATAAGACGCTGGCATAGTTTCTAGAACTAAACATTGTTTTCGACCATGTAAACGGAATAAGGGGAAGAATTTCGCTGCAAAGAAAGGAGTGGCAGTTATTCCAGCGGCAACAAGATGACAACAAAGAGAACTCTGGCGACAATGACCAACACCATGTCCCTGCACTCTTTCAGCAAACAAACAACGACTGAGCTCTGCTTAGCCTTACCATCCAGACTGCCACGTTTGCAGAACGCTTCAAGCTAATGAACGCTAGGTGTGCTATGTGCGTAAAATCAAGGTGACGGTGGAAATATTTAGGAATGGTGGCTCGCAGCCCGCGACAAGCAAGTTGATGCTGGTGATGATTAGATTTTTATGGGGAAAGGCCGACTAATGCCAAAGAGTGCCAAATAAAAGTTATTTCGTTAAAGTGAAGCGACAGCAAATAAGGCATTTCAGCGCAAGATAGACGTGAAATTAAACAAAAGTCAATAAAGATGACTGTTGTAACGGGCAATGTTGTCAAGATGCACGATAGGAAATTAGATGTAAAAAATTGACGTCGGGGAGAAGATTGAGAAGTGCCCTTATGGGAAATCATGGGATCATCAGCTAATAAAGGTGTGATTGGTGCAGGGGAGCGTGTTGTTTGTACAGTTGTAGGGGTAGTAGTAGTAGTAACTTTATTTTGCCCAAAATTTGTGGTGCTTCGACCACTGAGTAGTTCACTCCGTCATCTAGACAGCGGTTTGTGTCGAGTGCCTTGCAGTGGATGCCACATGAAAGTTGCTATCCTGAAGTTATGATTGCTGCGTGCCGTATAAGGAGTAGCCGGCGGTCTACAGGGTGACAATTTCAGTTGGACTTGCTCACGTTGCGGGCCTGTGCGGGACACACGTCGCGCACGGCACACACGTAAGAGCGCGGCTAGACGACAAAGGTCAAGACACAGTCTCGAAAAGCACGTCAATAAAGCCATAACCAAGTTCAGTTTCAATGCTTCGGGTTCCGCCAGTTAGGTGAAGTAGTTCCTTGCTGGCTTTCTGCCAGGACATGTTCCATCACTCAAGCTGGAAAGCTGTCTTACTGTGAATTTTTTTCCTCCCCACAAATTTCTGTTTCAAAAACGACAGCATTGGTTTCGGAGGAAGATCCCCCTTTTTTTGCATGACGAGTAAAAAGGGCCTCTGGCAAGCAACTGACGTGGAAATATTTGCACCCCACCGGAGTAATTTTGGGAAAACCCTGTCGCCAACCATGCGGGTCTTTGCAGACGAGGCCCAGGAACATATAAATTTTGAAGATTCCCCCTTTATCCCTTTTTCTTCCGTCTTCGCACTTTTTTCTGTTTAATACTTTCCATATGTAGATCATTCCAGAGTGTGGCAGCGACACGACGAAAGCGAATTCTGTGATCCAGTCCAGCCTAATCGTCAGTAAGCTTCATTGCAAGCAACGGGGCAGGCATGCTTCGCGCACAGGGCAAAAACGATGTACAAAGAGTTGCGCTTGAAGCCGATGGCCTTCCGAAGACCGTAAAAGAACCATAAATGGTAGTTCTTGGGACATACACTTACCATTCCGTCTTGAGAAAAGTAGAGAGACGCGCTAAAGATTTGTCTCATCAAAACTACGTGCAAAGTGCGTCAACACCTTTGCTGAAAGTTCGTCCAGCCTCTGCTAAAACTCCGTCTAATCGATCATCACACCTTCAAAGACCCAAATCACAAATGCAGAACGAACTCAAGCGACCATTTTCCCACACTAAGTAAATCCATCTACGAACGATCTTACTGAATACCGATACGTGGTTCCTGAGACAAAGATATACCATTGTGCTCATCCTCCGTGATCGATGCCTGCATTTTTTTTTAATCTAGTACCGTTCCTGTCTCACTATTTAAAAGCAACCGTTATGACAGAATGGAAGCCCGGTTCCACGCACAGGCCGCGTGTCCTGAGATCTTATCAGAGCATTTCGGTCGACCAAACGGTTTGTGGGGCTATGCATTAGTCTTTGGCAGGACGCCGTCGCTCCTACCAAGAAAGCTTTCGCTTTAGAAATGAAGATGCCGGACTCACCGGAGATGGTTTTGACGAGGATTTCCACGCGTGCCCTGGCCTCCATCATGGGAGAGCCTCCGTCTTCGGCGATGACAGTGAAAGCAATCATTGAATCTGGTACGTCAGCCAGGGAACGGTTCAGCATCACTTCTCCCGTGATGCCGTCCAGGGCAAGGTATCTGCGAGAGTAAGGAGCCAAAGAAGAGGGTTTCACAAAAAATTAGGTTTTCGGAGGTTTTTTTTAGAAAGCGTCATACCGTGGTTGTTTGTAATCGAAATCATTCTCCAAACTTCGTTCCGCGCAATCGGGAGAAATACCAATTGAACCCTCGTGATGATGTCATGAATCGATGGGGTTGACTTTTGCGGGAATATGTTTGCAACAAATCTTTCGACATTAGCCTTTTTGACTGTCGGAATGAGAAAAGGACGCCTAATTTTTTAGAGGATATTTTATACCCAAGTAATTAAAATAGCTAGTTTTTAGGGTTTATCTGTAAACAAATGAGTCGCAACGCTACTATGCCCCTCCCTTTTTAAAATGATATACTAAGTACTAAGCGCCACGGCTTTTTTAAGCTTACAAGTGTGCTGATGTTATACCATCCTTCATGCCTCTACGTGAAGCTGAGCCGAATGTAATTATTTTACACGTTGTTTCTTCTATATCGATTCATATCAGCTTTGGCCATTGTCGCAAGATGTCGACACTGCTAACTGCTCTATACGTCACCAAAAAAACACCGCCTTCAAAGAGTCCGTCAATGAACCAGTCAGTGCCAGTAGTAGCAAGCAGTTCGTCAGTTTTTGACTTGTAACTTTTCGAAACTAGTTGGGAACGTCCGCCCAGCTGATGGAAATTGTAGCCTTAACAATTTCACGTAGCTTCCGTATGAAGAAGAGAGCCAGCAAGAAAGTCTGAATAAAGCCGGTATGCCAACCACGATCACCCACGTACCATCAATTATTGCCAGCGTAAGTAGTGAAATATTGATCATTGGGGGCCGGCAAATATTCAAAACTGATCGGTTGGTACTAACTGTAGTTAACAAAATTAATTTTAACTTGTGTAATTGAATAGGCAAGGTAAGCAAAGAAAACTGTTGGAAATACTATAGGATTGTGATAAGCACACTACTAGATTTATTTACGCGGTATGTGATAATTTTTTCAGGTTTTCCTAAGTACTTCACCATGTATGATTTGACTGATTTCCAGACGTTCAACCAAGCAATGACCGGCACCGCGTGACTCTAAAGCAGCGAACTCGCGTGCCGCTACAGAACACATGAGCAAAATAAATGTCGGGGTGTTTAACAGAAACACATAAAAATCAGCAAACTTTTTTGCAGCATTTAAAACACCGCGAGAAATACTAGCTTGTTTTAAAAAATTGTACCCCCTAATGCGATATTTCGGCGCAGCAGCAGTGCGCTGAGGCAGCACTCACTCGTGGGTTCTGTCGACGGCAGCGATGATGAGCCTCTACGCCTACGGCGCGAAGTGCGTCTCAGGAAGAGACCGCGAACTGCGTCCTAAGGCCAGAATACATGGAGCGAACTTTCCCTTCGAAGTTCGCGCGGTGGAGAATCCTCCGCGGCAGGACGCCGTATGTTCGTCGGGCTGAACTACGTGGAGCGAAAACACGGCGTCCACCGCCGCGCCGCCGCCGCTGGGTTGCTCTCAGTGTGGCTAACTGAACCTCAATGCCCAGAATCTACACCGGCCTTCAGTAAAGCATGGCCTCCGAGATTCCCCCGCGCGCGTTTTGAATCTCGGAGGCCATGAGTAAACAGACCCAGTGAAGGAGCTTCCCGCTTGGGTTGTCCGTCATTTGACAATTCTTCGTGACTCGGGGGCATTTCTTGTGCTGAAATATGCGGTTTCAGTTTTCTAAAGCAGTAAAGGCAGTTAAAAAAACGGACGTACCCGGGGAGACTCCAACCAGCCACTCCCAGAACATGAAACTAGCGTTCTACCTAGAAAAGTAGAAAAGTAAAATATGTGTTCCTAGTCCCCTTTGATGCGGGGTAGGCGCTGGGTAGCGCCACAGGAATAAATATCAGTTTACAGTTTTTTCGTCACGCTTAAGTTTTTTTTTTTTGCCCGGTCGGTGCTCTCCCTTCCTAATCCGCTCCGAGCCATGTCGAGTCGCGGTGGGCGTCAAATGGGTCAGCCTGACCTTCGTAGGCGTGTGTTGCTTGCTTTCGAGTACGAGTGTACGACTAGTTCCGATGTCATGAAGACTCGGACACTGTGTAGCGTGTATTTCGCTGGTCTAATCGGCACGTGCAGTCTCTGGGGCTTGCGGCCAGCTCGTTTGCTGGATAACTGCTGCGTCGCAGAGTTGTCGGCGTCAGCGTGCCGGGAGCCGTGCTGTTCCTAGAGGCGGAGGAGTGTACCTCGTGAGCACGGCCTCTCTGGCCAGGTCCTCTGTAGAGTTCCCGCACAGAGCCAAGCTTTCGGCGAGGGCCTTGGCTACCTTCCACTTCACCTCGACAGATGGCGCTACAGTGCAAAATAGAGCTTGTCAGCCCGATTCTGAATTACACACGCAGGCTGCTTCTAGTATTTTGCTGTATTTGAGAAGCCCCTCGCAGTAATATCGCCCGTTCCTCACACGCCGATCTTGCAGACGGACCACATGTTGCTGTTAATACAAGTTTTCTAGCCGGATCGCCCTTATTTAACCTTATAAAAGGCTATCGTATATGCCTATTCTCGTCGAACATGCCACGCTAGTTGGGTCGGGACCGTGTTGCGTTTGCGGCTTGTCTATCAGAAAAGCGCAGACTTCACTTCTTGCAACACCATTTTCCTCAATCGATCTCAGATGTAGAATCCGTTTTTTTTAGCTCGAGCAGGCGCGGGACAAGCGTGCGTCTATCAAACCCTTCCAAAGCGGCCGTCTGCATAGGCCTGTACACGCCATATGCCAAGCAGGCGAAATCGGAAGACCTCATTGGTTCCTTCGGTTTGCCGCTCGCCGCCGCTCCGCTGCCGACGAACTTTTCTGACCCTGCTAGATCGGCGGCGGCGACGTTTTTTTCCGCCGCGCCGGGCCGGCCGCCAGGCGTTGTTCGTCCGGCGCATATTCGTCGCATATTCGCTCCATGTACTCTGGGATTTAAGCAAACGCACATCATAGCCACGTGCACGCCCCCCTCACGTTTTCGCGAAGCGTCGCGCCGTCGAGAGCCTTGTGCGGACACAGCATACTGCTCCTCCCTCCCCCACCGCAAACTTTCGGAGAGCGCTGGCTCGCGCCACCACGGCGAACCGCCCTCCCCTCCCAATATCGTGACACTCTCCTCGTTTGCTTTCTCTTTCACTCGTCGGTCTTGCCCCCGTTACTTCGTTACGCCGACAACGCGGCTCAGCCCAGAGACGGCCGCCAAAGGGTTGCGCCCTTAAACTTCAATAGGTTACATCTTTATTCCCTGTAATCTCAAAAATGCCCGTTCACGCAACGAGTACAATTTCCCTTTGTTGTTCCTCAGACAAGCGTATATCGCACTGCAACTCTTTGATAATAGACCTGAAAAAATCGGTTATAGACTTCTACCTGAGAGCCCTGGTTGATTCGGGTCCCGGCTCGAGCCGGTAATACACTTCGGCGTTGTAGGGCACCGGGTCCGGGTCTCGCGCCCGCACCTGGAGCACGCGGTAGCCTGGTCGTGCCCGTGTCTGGTGCACTCGGTTCGGTACACGGACTGCTCGAACCTCGGCGGGTACTCGTTGGGCACGGTCACTTCTATCTGCATCGTCTTCACCTCAGTCACGCCCTGACTCACCGCCGCCACGATCACCTGGGTAGAGGAAAAGGAGAGATCCCTTGAGGCAGGCATTTCTGAAGCTTTTATAGAGACTCTGCAACGCTTCCGATAAACGCTTTCAGCCTTTACTTCACGGCTGGAACCACTGCAAAATCTGTAGTTATCGCCAGCACGGAGCGCCACTGCGCAATTTGCTGCAGTAATTTGCTCGTCCGCCTTCCGTTTCTGCTTCGCTTTCGGCGCAATTTTTTTTAAAGTGGCTACCGAATACGTTTATTGCTGCAACGTAAAGGAAGCCGGCCGATAGCCGCTACACCGCTCTAATGACGTCGTTGGAGTGCTCGACGAACACCAAGACAGAGAAAAGATAAAAAAATCTTTTGAGCAAGTTTTCAATTTACCTGTGGGGCATAGAGAAGCAACTTTTGGTTGAGGCATTTCGTGGCCCCCTATTTTAAGTACTGCATGTGTTTCTTGGGCGCGCTCTGAAATCATTTAGGATTTCGAAAAAAAATGAAAAAAGGCTTGCAGGATACCTTAAAATTGCAACTACCAGCTCATCTCCTTCCAATACGCCGTCCTGCCTTCTAGCGTCTTTGAGGGCTCTTGGTGCGGATATACGACGGGCAAAAAGTTCGTGCAGTAGGAAGTTCTGCGAAAGCTGTCAGGAAAGGCGCCCTTTCGACTTTTTGCAGCCTTGCTATTGCCCTGCGAAACCTGTGCCGGAAACAGGAGTAATTTACTTTCCTTACCAGGACCCGTATACATACACCCTTGTTTAAAAATATAATAAACGCTGACTGACTGCTGCACAAATACTAAAGATAAAAAACGGGTCATCTCCAATAACGTGTAAGTTGGGGGAACCCGCAGCGGTGGCTCAGTGGCTAAGGCGTTGCGCTGCTGTGCACGAGGTTGCGGGTTCTATTCCCGGCCGCAATGGCCGCTTTTCTGATAGAGGCGAAAAGCAAAAACGCCCGTGTGTTCGAGATTTCGGCACACGTTAAAGATCTCCAGGTGGTCAAAATTAATCCGGAGCCCTCCACTACGGCGTTGCCTCATCGCCTGCGTTGCGTCGGCGCGTTAAACCCCAAAATAATCAAAGTGGGGGTAGGGGCGAAGCAAACAGTGCATAAGTCTATTCGAGGATTGTAAGTCTCTCTCTTTCCACACGGCGTGCGCTGTTTGGGCGCCGGAGAAGCGCCGGTGGGAGGAGCAACCGCGCGCCTGCTGATTTAAGCAATTTGCATGTCCCATCTGCCCCAGTTTGGGGTAGTGGTAGGAGTGAACGCGAGCGCAGTGCAATGCCCGCGCCTTCTTTGGGGCTCGTCCTCGGTGATCAACGAGGGCCCGGCACCAGGCAAGTGTTCCTTTTCTTGCTTCGACCAACCACCCGGCCCGATCAGGGCTAGCGTCGGGAGCCAGTGGGTATTTGAGTGTGGCACAAATTATAACCCGTCTACAAACAGCTTCTGCTTGTGCTTGACGATTGCTTGAAGTAGGGCAGGAGGGTTCGACAAATGGTTGAAATCATGTGAGTTTACTTGGAACAGAATTTATCAACGATACAATTTTCTTTTACACGCATTGTGATCTAACAAAACGTGCTGCTGGGTTAGTTGATACACACTTAAAGAAAGAAGAAAACATATCGCAAACTAGACGTGGACGAAGGAGAGAACATCTAGCGCGAGGCGTTGGAAAACGAATGTCCCGGTGTTTTAGTACCGCGACCACATGAGACGCCAACAGCCCGAGCCACTACGGGGCTTCCCCCTAAAATTATCATCTATTTGTATTCTGTTTCAGCTTTTGTATTGGAATACACACGTGGGATGACACCAAAGGAGGTCAGCGGCGGTCGGTTTCGCTTGGATTTGTTTTATTAGCCTGTGTTATGCACCTTACCAAACAGCACTATAGGCTGATAAGGAGAACAAAGAAGGGCATACAAAAAATATGGTTGATCCTTCTTTCATAGGAATCGGTAAAACACGAAGGTGAAATGTACCTTCACAGGAGCATTTCAATTTATTGTGCATCGATATGAACATCGCTATTTATATTTCGTCGGTATGGCAGCCGTTAGACGCATCAACATTAGACCCTGGATTACATGCGCGGGAGCATTGCGTAAATCCGATTCAAACCCCAGGCGCTCGCAAACCGTGCGAACGAAACCGAACGGGTTGTAGGGGAATCGTTTTGTGAAGCCACAGTACGATAAAGCGAAAGGAGCATGATTTGCGGGTCGGCAGTAGTCTTGTGGCTGTGCTTGGCGAGCGACGTCCTGCTGGCGGGTCGCTTAGGCAAAGGTGCGACCACTTCGGTCCTGCTCCGTGGCGTGTACGCCAGATGCTTGCGTTGCGAGGAGCTCAGCTTGTGGAACGCGGCGGCATCGTTCCACAAGCTGAGCGGCGTTCCACATAGCCGGCGGGCGGGTAAACACAGCAGCTTCCGCTGCTACACGCTGCCCTATCGATGCGCCAACTATCGGCGCTCATTATCCCCATGACGCACAACTTCGCTTCCCCTCTCATAGACGGCAGCAACATCTGAATGGAGAAATTAGAGGGAAGGACATCAGGTGCATTCGTACAGCTACCCGGGCATGATTTCATGGCTGAGTCGGTAGTGCGTTTCACACCTCCCGTTCCAGCCAGAATGATCGTGGGCTCGAAACCTAGCGTCGCCGCGTCGAGGGAACTTTTTCTGGTGATGTCATTTCCGTGACGGATATGACGTCGGTGAGGTTTGTGTACCCCGGCATAAAACACTTTCGTGATAAAAATAAAATTGTGAAGAAAAGTAGAGATCCAACTACTAAACATTTTTTTAGAGATGTCTTGGGTTAGCTTGACTTTAACCTCTGTTTGACTCTGACTCAGCAAAATGATAGCACACGACAACGAAACGAGGTAGAGAACACGTAAATAAGAAAGAACGAACTTGTGACCCAACAACGGAGAAAAAGGAAAACGAAAGAAGTTCCGATAAAAGGAAACGCAAAGTCTGATATTGTTGTGGCGGCCAGCACTGCTCGGCCTGAGTAAGCGGGCGACAGGGGCGCGTTGTCTGAGTGGGATATAAAAGATGCCAGCTTGCGCGGCGACATGTTTTAGCGCGGCTCGAGCATTCCGCGCTTTCCTTCTTCGGTATTCCTTAAGTTGGTTGACAGCTTCTGACGCGGGAATATTCAGAAAGAACGAAAAAGAAACGATATAAATGGTCTAGCCTGCCAATAAAGACATTATAATACGAAGAAGATCTGAAACATGCGAGTCTTGCAGCTCAAAATTACGGGCGAAGAATATACACGTGCACTTTTTTGAAAGGAGCAGAAGGAGTGTTTGTTTATTTCAAGCAAAGCAGGAGGTGTTGGAGCTGTTCGTTCGCGCGAGGAACGATCTTAGTCGAGGCTGTCTTGGACACGCTGCAGGCAAGTGTTCCGCCTGAGAGATCAGCTTTGGCTCAACAGGTTGATACACACTTTTGGTCATAACGCTGCAGTAAACAATACTCCTGTTCTAACGAGAACTAACTTGTTTTAGCAAGTTCAGAACTATAGGAGAAAATAAACTAGATAAGAATTAATGTAGAAAAACTATTTTGGTATTTTTGTGAATACCGCATTTGTTCGAACAAAATTACTCGGTTTGGATTACAAAAGATGGAGTGTCGTTACACTCCATCATTTCTTGTCTACTGCCATTTAGCTGTAGCGGAGCTAAATGCGGTATTGCCCATCGACCCCGACGACGAAGCGACTTAAACAGTCCATATTTTTACGCAGCGCGAAGAAGGCACAGAACCTTATAGCTTGAAAGTTACAGCTTCAGTAGTAACTTTTAGTTGATTCTGTTATCGATCCGTTGTTGCTCCTCTATACAACACTCTTCGACGAAAAACTTCCCCCAGCATTCTACGTTCGGTTTGCCAATCGATGACCCTTCTCTTACAACCCTGGGCCTTACCACCATCATTGCTCTATCAGTAGTTCTTTGAACTCACTAAGGTTTATTTCAAGCTGCTTCCCAAAATACTCAAGTTTCTGTAAGATAAGTTGCGTAGGAAATGCAAACCAATGAAATGTCATTCTTTTAGTGAGAGTTAAACTACAGTGCTTTACCTGATAGTACGTGCGTATCCACAGTGTTAATAAAAGCGCAGGATAATGCTACATCTGCTTTTTTAGGTGCTTCATACTAGAGATGGCAGTTCTGTTGTTTTAAACCTACAATTCTACACCTCCTCATGCTGCACTAGTAGAACATATCTTCAACGCAAACTAAATCAAAACAAAGGTCACCATGACGAGGAGGAAACACAACAAATCATGTTTCGCCTGTAAAAAGGTCAGGAATAGCTACTTTTCTAAGTTCTCCCGCAACTATTTTGTGGGCTTTCTTTTTCCTTTCTGAGTAATAACACAATCGTAGATGAAACAACGGTGCGAGGTATTCCAAAAGTAAAGTGTCCACGAACATCCAGGAACAAGACCACTAGACAAAATTCATTGCGAACTCGGCGGAAGGAACAATAACAGACGTCCCAGCGGGCCGGCAGTTACCCTAGCGCATAGCAATAAAAGGAGGAATAGTAACCGACACAGACGTTGCGCAGCGAACAAAGCAAAGCCACGGGCCTTAGCTCGCTGCGCTCCTGCAGTTGCCTCTTGGCTAGTGCAGGCTTGTCTCACTCTCCCGAATGGCTCTGGCGGCGTAGAAGCCGCGACGGGAGAAACGTTGTTGTGTGTTTCCACCCTTCGCCGAAGTGAACTCACACGGTAGCGTCAGAAGAAGCGACGCAGAATAAATTCCAGCGCAGGTACAAAAGCAGATTCAAAGAAGCGAGCGCGAAAACAGTACAGGGGACCAAAATTTAACGCACGACATACATAAGCAAGGTAGCAAATTCCGGCGCCGGCAGCTGACAAGACTAAATTGTCCGTGTGTCCCCTGCTCATGCTGGCTCATTGACAAAAAACGCGCTGTTCGTATCTCGTCAGTGATTACAGCAAGCTATATGGAAAGCCCTTGCAATAAGTAAACAACATTTCTACAATGTGAACAAACCAAGAAAAGCAAATGCAGGGGCTATGTACCCCGCCGCCTGCAGCACCAAATAATAGTCCAATTCTGAGATGGCTGTGCTGGAGAAAACGCGTACACCTTCCGCAGCATCATCTACTTCACACTCCTCCGCAAAACGCGGATAGGTCGTTTGTCGCTTGGAGCGATGAAGTTTGGCATAGGGAGCTACGACGGTTTGCAGCAGCGTGTCTGGCATGAGGGGCCCTTAGTAATGCGAAACTCATTTTCAAGCTTTTGGACGTGTGCTGCCTGCGTGGACGCCTCCAACGCAGGCATAAATAAATAAAACAAAACGGCCAATTTAAGTCTTGGGGCAAGAAATCAAACACGCGCGCTTATCCCGAAGCAAGAATTATAACCTTTCGCCCGTGATTTTTTGCTGATATCGAAGCGGGGATTTTGATTACAAAAAGTTGGGGGCGGTTATCATGTCCAGTAGGCCAAATAAATAATCCACAGGGTTTGAGATTTCGCCTCATCGCACTATAAATAGCAAGAGAAAAAATTCACGCATCTCCACGAACCGAATCATGACCAGTGGGCGCAACACTGGGGATCGTTCATACCGTAAATCACCCGTGAAAGTGCTTACTGCTGCTAAAACGATTTCCAATACATCCAATCCAATATAATTCAATTTAGTCCAATCCAATCCAATCTAATCCAATCCAATGTTCCTCGCGCATGTGCACCACGGCTCTCCAGGAGCCCTCTCTCTCTCCCTCTCTCTAACCTTTTGTGAACCTTTTATTTTGTTCTTGTTAACCTTTTGCGAACCTTTTGTTCACAGATGTTTCGATTTACACGGTGCTGTGCCGTGAGCACGGACGCCGGACGCCGGACGGACAAGCCTCGGCCTTAAGGTGCTTCGCCCCTAAAATATTGTTCTTGATGCCACAGGCACAACCGCACGCACCCGCGCATACTAGGGGGTTCGTCGAACGTGGCCGATTCCTTCCTAAATTAATTTTGTTATTCATCGTTATAAAGAACTCAGTCCTAAGCGCGCGCTATTCACAGTACTTCCGTCTGCCGAGCAGCGCGCATACAGCGCTATCTGGTGGCGCTACTTCAACTGACACGAGATGTCTTAGACGGAAATTCAAGCAGTTCACTGTCCGTCTGCACTAACACTGGTTCGAGTCGCGGAAGTTGATTCTTGTTGTAATGTTGTGCTTGAATACTATACTTGAAACTTTTTTCTTCTAGAAGAAAAAAAGAAGGAAATTTAAAAGAAAAATTTCCGACACGCTTTTATCAATAAACCATGGGTACTTACCCCTTAAATTTCTTCGTCTGGCAAGCCCAATTCTATTCATAAGTAGGTTTTCAGGACTTGGCTTTACAGTGAACGAAATGTAAAGCTGCACACATTGCCCTACTCACGCAGGCTGTTCATACACTGCTCTGATGTAAACAAGAATGACCGGAAAACGCATGCCACACACAAAGCCTGCGAACTTGTATAGAACTAGTTTCTATGATCTTGCTTGCTTACTCGTAATGTTCATGAGAAGTGTCCTATGACGACGCTTCCATCAGGAAGTCCACTGCAAATATATACCAAACTTGCATGTTTAGGTGCCTTAAAAACTGGCCACGTGCGCCGATGCCAACTGGTCCGCTACGGGTTGTGCTCACTGGTCTATCAATTTTGCGTCATTCAAAAAGAGATAGAAGCCTGCCATGAAATGGGGAGCTAAGCGATTTATTTCCGGCATCGTGATTAGCGAACAAATTGTTTTGGGCAGAGAAACAAAATTTTACGGACGCTTACTTTGTAAAATATCTGCAGTCCGAACCTTACGAAGAAGACAATTTTCTTGGCATGTGTTTAAACTCAGAAGGGCGCGGGTCCTAGCTAGGTAGTATCCTCTAAAGACTGTCTTTAGCGTGAAAAATAACATCTGAAAATTATATGCCTGCACCGCACTTCTTGGGGCAGTCTGTTAAACTAAGTTCCCCGTGCGCTTAAAAAACGTCGTTAGGCATTTACACCTACGAGGCTAAGCGGAAGTTTTACAGGCGGGGTGATTTTTATTGTTGCGCTAGACACCGAACCAGGCATGAGTGACACAAATTCCTCCCAGTCCCTGTCATATATTCTCCTCCTGTTTCTCACCACCCTCTCCTTTTCTCACCCGCCATCTTTTGGTGGCTTTCATTTCTTCTAAGCGCTGCCGTCTTCGTGCTTTTGTTGCATCGCTGCCGGTGACAACAGCCAGACCTCAGCTGGCGTGGCAGCCAACCGACCGGCAATAAAGCGGGCCTCCTTTCACGGACAAGCCCGAAAGTGCTCGGTGCAGGCGCAAAGTGTCAGAACGACGCAAAAAAAAAAGAAGAAGACGGGCGTGAAGACGAAGTGGTAGGCCTTTCGTTGACAGGGCCAAAACAAGAACGCAGCGTGTCTTCGCTGCTGCTCTTCCATGAGCTGTGGTGTTTACTCTTACTTGCCCCTGGGGCGCCGGGAACGCTCGGATTAATTGGAGCGTTTCCTTTCTTGCGTAGGACACGGGAGAGAACGCCCCGTCAAGGACGTGGGGACAACAGTGAAAGTTGCGCTTCTTTTCTGCTCTTCTTGTTGCTTTTTTGTCCGGTAAGCCGCAGTAGAGGCGAGAAGAATGATGGCAAAGTGAATCGCTTTCAGTTGCAAGACTGCCAAGATATGTTCTTTCTCGGTATTAACGCGTATATACATTGCCTGGGAGTTGTACAGTAAACTCTCACTTGGACGAACGTCGGCTTAGCGAATAATTCACAATAACGAACTTTTAGAAAATCCCCGGTGGTTTCCTCGAGAATCCAATGCAAACTTTTTTCAGTTGAACGAATATCGAAATGGCGAATATTTCAGTTGAGCGAACTTGATCAGCGGACATGACCGCATTTTTGAAATCAGTTCAATGAAGTTATGCGCTCTGCAGCGCAGGCGCAGCCGACGCCCATCCCCGCCGTTAGCGGCGCAGCATAGCTGGCGTTACGGCGGGCGCTGACACCGCCGATGCAATGGAGATCAGATGAACGGCGGCAGCGCAGCATCGCTTCTGTTTACATCATCACAGAGAAACAGCCGCCCTGCGGGAGCGGGAAACCAGGGGAACTACGCAGATTGCGCGTTTTGCTTGGTGTCTGTTGGGCCAGAGAGAGTAGACAAAACATACCCTCTGGACAGCTCTGTTACTGGTTGTGCTTCAGGAGCACCAGAACAAGGTAAAGTCGAAGTTTTTTTTTTTTTTTTTGCAAACGAGATGTACAGCAATGCACTGTTGTAAGCTTCGTATAATATTGATGTACTTAATAAATTGCATCTCACAGATTTCAAAATGTCTGCTGTGTGCCCTAGCGCTTATTCATATTTTTAAAAGTGAATTATGAGTTTAGCGATCTTTTGGTTAGGCGAACTACTTCCTTGGGTTCCTTGAAGTACACTCAAACGAGAGTGCACTGTATATAAAATCTTGGAATGCGACTGAAACTTAATAATTTTTTGTGTGGAAGTGCCTATTGCGTCTACGGCCAGCGAAAACACCCGTTGATATGATCATCAGTTAAAGCACCGAGGAAACGAGGAGTTGCATAATATCCTTTCAAACACCATTTCTAAAACGCCTCCGAGGAAATTACCGACATAATATACAGGAATCAATGGCTTACCAAGGGTATATGTGTAGGGTTTTCGTCATTGACCAGTGCTAAGTTAGACGGCCGTATTGCGTAACGACTGCTTCCGTTGTAGCGAGCGCGGACAAATGAATTAATTTTTCTACGCCTCAGAAAGGACGAAGAACTCAAAATTGACGCCCTTATTAGACAGGCCTACAAGCAGGCCCTCGGCATCCCCATCACTGCTCCGACCGAACGTTTCGAGGCGCTGGGGCTTCACAATAGCCTCAGCGAACTAATAGAGGCTCAACGGCTGGCTCAACGACAGCGGCTAAGCTACAGCCAGACGGGTCGGCATAGTCTCGGCTCCCTGTGCATCAACCACCTGCGAAGAGGCACTCACAAGATACCCTTGGCTCCCGAAGTGCGCGATCAAATTCACATCCCACCGATCCCTAAAAATATGCACCCGGTTCACAATCAGGAACGCAGACAGGCAAGGGCGAAAGCCCTGCACAAACGATTCGGAAATTCGGAGGACGTGGTGTACGTGGACGCGGCCGACTATCCGGGTCGCAATGCCATGGCAATTGCAATAGTCAATCACCAAGGCAATACCATCAGCTCCGGGTCGGTCCGCACGAGCGAACCGGAGGTGGGCGAAGAGGCGGCCATTGCCCTGGCAATGACGGCATCCGCAAAAATCAAATACGTGGTGAGCGACTCAAAATCTGCTATTATAAATTACGCAAGGGGGCGCATCTCCCCAGACGCATCTGCAATTCTAAGGACTGGGCTCAACAACATTCAGCGTTCGGGCAAGATATGTCTAATATGGGCACCTGTACACTCTGGCCTGGCAGGGAATAAATGCGCGCACGACGCCGCTCGAGGATTTCCTGACCGAGCTGGTGACGACAACAACGCTCATTCACTTCGCTGTTCGGGTAGGGATCGCCTTGTGTCCTACAGGGACATCACGAATCATTACAGGCTAGAGCGGACCCGCTTCCCCCCGGCTCATCCTACCTTCAGTAAATGGCAATCCGTGGCTTGGCGACTTCTACAGACCAACTCGTACACCAACCCGGTTGCGTACAGTCACTGTTACCCCGGGCAATATTCTGACAAGTGCCACCGGTGTAAGGACAGGGCAGACTTATCCCACATGCTGTGGGCCTGTCCACAGGCGACAACGTTAGGTCGCAACATCGCTACTGTAGAGCAATGGGAGACCGTATCGCTCAGCTCCGACCTAGCGGATCAAGTCTGGGCCATTCAGCTGGCCGAAGACGCTGCTAGAGCCCAAGGGCTCTTGGCCGACGTCTAGGATTACTGGCTGTTATGCAATAAAGTTTTCACTCACGCACTCGCTTCGGGGTGGGATCGTTTTCTTAAGACATAGTTAGCAACATGGGACACCGGGTGCTTTTTTCAGTGGCCTAGTTTCCCTGTTTTATAAGTAGGATATTTTGCGTACAGCGAGGTTTTCACCTCGATCTTAGCCCGAGAGTTTACTTGAAATAACTAGAGCCTATGTACAATTACAGGTGAAACGTTGCTGCCCCCGCAGTAACTCGAAAAGGCCTCAACCTCTTTTGGCGTTAAAACAGTACAATTCCATAACCTTCGAACTGAACAGAAGACGACATTTTACCTGAAATTAAAACTGTGCAAGATAACTCCTAAAAGACCCCAGCTGCTCATGGAAGTGATTACGCGAAAATAGTGCAATGCAGATGAATCGATATTATTTGTGGTTCTGGACACGACAGCAGTGTCATATCGAAAGCCTAGCCCAGCTTACGCTTTTTTTTAAAATCGGCCAACTAACTGGTTGTCCTATTTGTGCGCTAAAACAGTTATCGCCTACATCACCTATTAGGATCATAGTGCAGGCGGCGCGTTTAAAGTTATATAGGTACAGTGAAACCTCGTTAAACGATACCTGATGAGTACGTGAAGGAAGTACTGCTAACTACGGTTTATTCGAATGGATCAGGTTAAAGGAAAACCGAGTCAGGGACTCGGCTGAACTACAGTACACTCGCGATAATTCAAACTCGGAATATTCAAACTTTCGGTTGACTTAAACAAATTTCGAAGTTGTGGTTGGCCCGGTCGGATATTTCAAACTTCGGTTGACTTAAACAAATTTCGAAGTTGTGGTTGGCCCGGTATGTTTTAAATGCACTCTAAACACGCCTAATTCAAACTGCTTCATCCCGTAAAATCGGTTAATTCGTACTTTTGCTTGTCCGTGTCGGAACATATCCGCTACCGTTGCCGCTTCTAGCTGCACATTTGAATCCTTGTATCACTAACAGCCACAAATAAAGCCGATTACCTGCATGCACGTGTCAAAGCAATGGACTGGCTGGTTTTGCTGGCGCCGCAAACTTTCTTTTGGACTCTCATGCAAAGACAAAGCAGTCATCCATTCGTTGTTGCTTTCAAAGTGTGAATAGTACTTCAGCGCTGTCTGTGAGTGTTGTATTGTTAAATATGTGAATATTTCACTACAAAACAAGTTCGTTTGTTGCACCCAGTCGAATTTATGAGGACGTCTGATAATTCAAACTTCTGAAAATTCAAGCGAAATCCTAGGGTCCCTTTGTGTTCGAATTATCGCGAGTGTATTTTAGTCCGTATAAAAAGAAAGTACGGCTTATTCGGTACGGTTTAACGAGATTCCACTGTAATGCGATCGAAGTGAGGCTGAACAAATCAAAAGAACGGAAACATGTTTCGGTTAGTGAAAACACCGTTCAGCCACACGAACGCACAAGCGTTTTATTTACTAACATGCAACTAAATAAAGCCATTTTGGCGGTTTAAAAAAATCGATGATAACTGTGCGCACCATCTAAAACAGGCACTACTAAAAATAGACGCAATCTCTAAAATGTGGTGTTTAAAAAACCGCGGTCAGCATTATCTTTAAAAAAGTTATGTTCCAATGGCGAGATATTTTAACCATCCTGTTCAAATGAGCTGCGTGAAGAGGCCGTGAGCGGCAGTCACTAAATTTATTGATAAACACGACAGCGACTATCCCATTCTCAGGGCTGATTTTCCCAGCGAAGGTTTAGCTTCAATGCGACGTCAGATCTTACAACATTTGCACACCGCAATCTGCATCCGCTACAAGCGAAAAAAAATCATGGTCTACTCCGTCTAAGAGAGGGCAATGGTTAAACGCGAAACTTTATCTTGAGGGATCGCTTGGTTGACGTCTGAGTTTGATTCGCAGAGGGTTTGGGCACTTTGACTCGTTGAGCTATGACTCGCGCGCAGTCTGGACTTTTGATCACAGCTGCTTCGGGCCCACTTTTTTAATGCATATAACCTTGCGAATAGAAACTGTCAAGAGGCACACAAATAAGCATTCTAATTGTTGGTCATTCAAAAAAGTTGTCGCAGGCGAGAAACATCTTCAGGCGTTAGGCCTGGCGATCACTATCGTGTAGACGCACGGCGCTCCCATCTCAGGCGTTTCCTGGAGGATTACTTCACGCGTCAGCTACCTTTCCCCAGTTGCATCCGCTACAGCGAAAACTCGGTACTCCGCTAGAAGGCAATGGTCGCAACTTGGACTTGAGCGATCGCTGGGCGTCTCAGTTATCGCAGAGTGAGAGACCGCTTGATGGACACGGCAAGCACTTGTAAGTTTTCTTCCCCTCACCCGCAGAAAATACTCTTACGTCCTCGTCGTTGGCTATGGTCCATCGTTCGTATTTTGACGCGACCCCTTGCGCAGAACGCTGCAGAATGAAAGCCGCATTAAGACCGGCTTCTACCGGAGGCCATTTGTTGCGGAGTTTGCTTTTTTCTGTTCTTGATCATCATCCGTCATAAAGTTGGCTTTCCTGTGTCGTTTTGCGGACATACGCGTAGTGAAACATTAAAGCTTCCTTTATAAATGTGGGCCTGTTTTGTTTTTTTTGTACAAACTAAGTACGACGCTGTTACTTCTGAGCCGTTCGACGTGACAGCTGTTTTCCCGTTGTGCAGATGTGTGGTTCTATTGGGGGGACCTCAAGCGGATTTGGCGGGGTTGTAAGGTGAGTTTAGTGTGCTTATGTCGGCGTGTTTACGCGCCGCACAGAGCAGTCCATTAACTGGGTTGTTGCAATGTCCGAACGGAAAAAAAGGCAGCCATGCTGGAACGTACGTTATACTTCAGACCGTCCTAGCCGACGCTCTCAGTTGATGAATTCAAGCGTCGGCGGTGGACAGCGGACACATTTAGCCCCTACCTGATCGGTGCATCCGCCTCTGCGCAGCTGTCAAGTTAAACTCTGTACTTAAATATCACTTTGTACATAACGCAAAGCTAATTACTTTTTTTTAAACTTAGAGACGTCAGATGACCGTTATTTCTGACTTTTGTTGAAGTGCAACGAAATAGTTTGTGGGCTTTCTTATCTTAAGGGACGCGTTACCAAGCAGACTTTTTCACTTGTTTCCCAACGAATCGTGCACAGAAGTTAGGTGCGAATAACCCTTGCCGTGTTTAGTTAGTTTCGGCGATCAACATATATCTGGTACGATCATGATGACCGTTATTTCGATCTTTTAGTTCAGAAAGTGCAGACGAGGCAATAGATTTTATGGGATTTTTAGTGTTGGACTTGACAGAGTCTGTTGGTTACGTCACGTTAACCATAGCAGACTTTTTTACTTGTTTCCTACAAGATATCGCATGAAAACGGAGAATTAAGGTGCGAAAATACCCTGTGACGTGTAGTTTAGTTAGTTTTGGCGCGAGTCGGCGACACTATATCTGTAATTTGAGTATATTAGGATACAGATTATTAACCCAATCTGGCAAAGTTGTGTAGTTCCAAGGGACGACAGAGAAGGAACACAACGACGTTAGCTCAGCAGGTTGCATAGAGTTTTAACAGTGGAGCTGTTTTGGCGTTGGACGTGACGAGAGTCTCTGTTGGCATTGTGTCACGCTATCTCTGAAGCAGGTTTCATCGCCAAAAAAAACTGGTTCCCACGAAAGAAAAATAACTTGTAAAAATATCATTGGTATCTATGCCCTGCATAATATTAAGCAAGTCAGCTTATGTTTCTCCTGAAAATATGTCTTCCCAGCATAATTTTTTTTTGGAAGTGAAGCTGACTTTATGGAAGGTGACTGGTTTAATGCAGGCTACACATTCTGTGTAGCACAGTGAAGCATGGGCATCTACGGAGGGCTGTGTTCGAAAGCATACCGAAAAAAATAATAGCAGTTAGCCGCCAAGACGACTCTACCATTACGCCGAGTTTCATTTACTTGTCATATGTTCGCAGTGAATTTGTAAACGTTACAGACTTAGCCTGATGTCAGAACATGACCATCTAGGAGAATGGGTACTGAAAACGGTTCTAACTGTTGTTTTAACGGAACTACACGAAACAAATTATATCTCAATTAGCGATTAAGACGACTCTAACATTACGTACCACAGCTTCTCTGGCCATCCTTCTTCACAGAGTGGAAGGGTACTGATTTTTTTTTAATCACAGAGGTAAAACATGACACGAAGCTCTTGACTTCTTATGCTGCTGCACAATTTTCAATAAAACCCACTCATGTCACTATTATGCAAGTTCTTAGGTTGTAAGACTTTATCTGAAGTCATAACGTATATATGCCTCTAGGAGAAATCCTTTTCGCGGAGTTCGTCCCATACGGCGTGCATCCCCTCCGGATGGACCACTCCCAGGCACTTTTATATAACTAGGTAACACTCCTGCGGCAGTAACAGCACATGCAACCTTATCCATCTCATTTAGGTATGTATGTTCAGCCTACTAAGCTGGCCGCGACCAGCTCTTTAAAACCGAAGCACCCAACGACTTCTGCAGAACACAGAGTGTGTCACAGAAATATTTTAAATATTTCAGAAAATTACAGTAATTCGGACTGAAAACAGTTCTCTATAAAGTAGTATGACGTCATATCGTCACCCCCTCTCTAGATATTCCCCTGAAGCGCGGCCTTGGTGGCTCCCTAACGACGTTTTATGGATCGCACCCTTCGTGCTTCACAGGTGACTCAATTTTGGGGGGCGAAGCCCCTTGTGGGCTCGGGCTGTCGGCGTCAACTGCCATCGTTGTCTCATAGTCACGGTACTAAACACCGCAAACACTCGTTTTCCAAAGCCTTGCGCTAGAACGTAATGCGTGCTAACAAAACACACGAGGCGCTCGTTTTCCAACTCCTCGCGCTAGAACGTTTCATTCGCGCAAAATGCTACAAAAAACACGGGAGCTATTTTCCAACGCCTC
Organism: Haemaphysalis longicornis; assembly: GCA_013339765.2. Taxonomy (NCBI): domain Eukaryota; kingdom Metazoa; phylum Arthropoda; class Arachnida; order Ixodida; family Ixodidae; genus Haemaphysalis; species Haemaphysalis longicornis. The sequence goes on from CM023457.1 coordinate 67,789,025, forward strand.
ACGCTAGAATGCTTCGTGCTTCAAAGACACGAGACTTTTACAGCAAAGCTGTATACCTCTACCCCAACGGTTTCATGTCCGGGGGCAAAAACCCAAGGAATAAACACACTTATACACTGCATGCTTCGCCCCTCACCAGGTTTCATGTCAGTGGAGATGGCCCGGGATTTTTTTTCAATTGGCTGCACATGTTATTGTTGTCAGAGTGTTTTTGCCACTTATACCAGCGTCCGTGTGGTATCCGTATGGGCGTACCCGACCTGATGTGCTCACGTGCACGCCTGGGTTCCGTGAAAAGATTTATCTGAACCGACTCCGCTACCTTGCTCCCATATCCCACAACCAGGCCTTTGGACTCCTTGCTATAATAAAGGGATGCATTCTATTTCCTTCGGCTCATTATAACTTACTGACGACATCGTAGAATCTTCAGGTAATGCCAGAGCACCACATCTAAACAGACGTAGGACAGTTGTGATATCCCATCGGGCGTTCACAAGTGCAGCGGGGACAATTAAAATTACAGCTGAGACCCGCAGGCAAGGCAGGCAATATGAAGTGTTTTATTTTCTCGTAAATTCTGGATTACACACACGATAACCCCACCCGGAATACTCCTTCGTCACAGAGCATTATCCGTCGCCTGTTTTGAAATAAGTTCATTCATTACATCAATCAATCAATCAAGCTTCCGCTCACCTCGTACTTGTCGCCGACCTTTCGTGTGATGGGTCTCGCTGTGGTCAGGTTTCCCGTGATGTGGTTGAGGTGGAAGTGGTTGGAGTCCTTGACGTCCAGCAGGCTGTACGCGACGGGCTTTCCAGGGGCGGACTCGTCCAGCGCCCGCACCGTTGTCACGTGGACGCCCGCCGGCGCTCTCTCGTGTACGCGGGGATCGTGGAACGGGGACCAGAAGACCAGCACGCCTGTGTTCGGGAACAGGGAGAGGAGGGAGACAAACAGGATACACACTGGTGAGCACATGATGGCCCAGGTCTCCACGCTAGCGCTAAGCAAGTTCTTTAGGTCGTATATAGTGTCACTAAATAAGATACAGAGTACCGCCTCTGCAGGCACGCAAGTAAGCAACGGCGGCCATTTTGGTGTTTATCAGTGTTTCGGGATTGCATCTTCCACGGGACTCCTTGCTAACTCCGTCCTGGCCGTTCGTTAATAACACTACCGAAGATGCAGTGAAACGGAATCTTTGAACACACTTCTGCTGCTGAAATTCTGTAACATGCGTTATGTATGATTCGCATTCGGAACGACATCAGTCGTGCGTGTCGCAAAGCAGGGAGAACAAGCTAAGCCTACCAAGAATTGACCGACTAAAACGCATAAACAAAATGGCGACACCCATGAACAGTCGCAGTGTAACTAAATGTCACGCGATGCGAACTGACCATTGATCATGGTGGAGTCGCGGAACAATAGGAGAAATCGTGCCGATACTCTGAAACCGAACCTTTGCTAGTGACGCTAAGTCGTACATACAAAACAGAAAAAGACGGAAGTCAGTATAAGATCGCATATATCTGCGGCTCTGTACCATGCACGCGCCCAACCCATCTACTTAAATTTGCTAAAGCTAAGGGCGATTTCATGGGAAGGGATCCTGGGGTTGTCTTCCTACGGCGATTATCCAAACAAGTTTCACCTGTCACTAGAGTCCGAAGTGGATATTTTATACACACCACTTGCGCATTACAATTCTTGAAATCCCTACAGATTTCTTCAAAGGCGGTCATATTACCGCTGTGTGCATTGCGTTTTCCATGCGCGGTACAAGAAAGTCAATATTTCCAATCCCGCCTATATCAGGCTTGGGCAGAGGCTATAGTGGGTACCGTAGTACAGCGGTCAAGTCCCCTGTCTGTTTCAGGTGATGTGCAAGGTACGAAAGTGGTCGAGCTTTCATATCGCCCGCAGAATATCTTTGACTTCTCTGAACTAGCAGCATGTTTATTGGTCAGTAACGACCGAAAGGCGACAAAAAAAACGACATACACCGGTGATCTACACCTATCACATAATAACTTCAACAGAATCAGAATTTAGCATGCGTATGCTCGGTGTCAAAGCAAACACGCTACTGCACTCGGGCCAGCCACAAATACACTTCTACTGATGGGTGTTACGCGCGCTAGCAATGGCATGCCATGTTCCCTCGCACATGACTGCGAAACAACGTAGATGCATTCATGAAAACTTCAGAAGCTGAACCAAACCAATACGAGGTAAGCGAATTTTTTGTATATGTTGCCAACACACACCATGGGGTGATTACCGCATTTTTAAAGGTTGAGGCCATCGTAAATCGGATCAAGAATTTTCACAAAACCGAATAGGAATAGCTTTTAAGTTTTTAAAGAATTACATCGCAAAGGTTAAGACGTCTAAAAAATAAAGGATGCTCACACTAATGCATAAGTCTTGAAGGTAGCGAAGCTGTACGCAACAGTAGCGTTTCTCCTCTTTTTCGCCACACGGCGTTATTTAAGCCTCACCGAAGTACGAGGGACCACAGCTGGATGTTCGTCTTCCTCTTTCGCACACGGTTCTACGTCTCGTGGCCGTCCTTCGTGGCATGCGCTTATCGCTGCGGCGGCGGCCTCCTCGCCTTCCTCCACCACGTCCCGCGCACTGGTCCCGCGCAGGTCTCCTTTCCCTCCTCGCCTATCTCTCCCCTGCCCCCTATCTCCCCCCGTTATCGGGCCGCTGCTCCGTGCCGGGCGCTCGCGGAAGGGGGTGTGGTTTGACCTCTAGCGCTCAAGGGCAAAAGAGGTGACCCCGCGAAGACTTCCCGAACTAGCGTAATGTAGCTTTCGCTACAAAAAACAGGACAGCAGTCCTTTAGTCATATTTCTTGGTTGTTGTATCCTTAGGGCTGTCATTTCCCCCAAAAATGATGGACTAGCTACATTTACTGAGGTTCGTTCTGCTTTAACAGTGCCGATTCTCTACTTCCCAGTCTCTGTTCGTGAAAGTGTAATATGACTTGGTTCAGCTCTTGTTCAGAGACAAGGATACTTCGCTGGGTGTAGACGTTGGCGTTGAGGTCACGAAAGTTACTGTGAGATTCAGCTGCCGGTGTAAACTCGAAAGGTCCTTTTAAATCAAGCTCAATTACAGCGCCTCCTGAAAAATGAAAATGCATCGATGCGCGAGACGTAGAGTTTCTTATATTCTACCACTCAGCGCTATTTTCTTTACCTACCTAAAAAAATCAGATCATTTCTTCGATGCACAACCATTTCCGCGTTCCTCTCCGTATTACCGCTTAAATACCGCAAAAGATTGAAGAATTCGGAAACTTTCTACAAATAAATGGTGTCGTGTATACCTCGCGGCCCGCTAAAGTGACCCATTTGCTGATAACCTTACTTCTTTGAGCGCATTATTGTGAACGGGATCAGGCTATTAACAATGTCATACAACAATACAAAATCCTCATAGCGGGTGTTTTTCAAAACGTATGCGAGAGCGTCGAGGGCAAGGCGTATTAGCTGCCCTAGGTATTCATTTTTTTTACTGTCTGAATTGCTCGGCATTATTGATATTAAAGGTTGCATTTTTGTTCATCGTGTGCGCCCTTGGGCAAGGGACGTTCCGTGTCCAGAACACGGCTTGTAATTTCAGAGCACGGTTTAGAACACGGCCTTAATAATTTAATATTTTTTCTGAAATTAATGCAAGCGCTTTACTGAAAATTTTGTTTCAATCGATTCAGTGATGATGAATCGACAATATTTTGCCATATTGTATTTTATATCAATCAGATTTCCTACTTGTGCGCAGGCAAAGTTTTTTCTTTTAATTGCTCCTCTTCTTTCTCCTTCTTTTCTTGCCGTGTCACTGGAATATCTTAGTAACATCAAACCGGGTTTACTGGGTACAAAAGGCCATGACCGTGAGACCAAATCAAACTTGAGTGCCTCCGTCCCTCCCGATGAAATGCAATCCCTAACATGGTATTTAGCCCTTGGTTAAACCAAGCGGTATGGGTGCGACGCAATCTTAAGAGGAGATTGTTGGTCGCTTTTCAGTCTTCTCTAGAGCCCACTTTCGTCGCCGCCTCCATCACGCTGCGTCCGGAATCTTATAGACCAGGTCTGAGGGGGCATTCCGTCAGCAAGTTTGACTTTGTAATTTTACTTTTTTTCCATGCGCACATGAAGGTTTAGCAGCGACCTTTCAAAATTACAAAAATTAACAGGCTAAAAGATTCAGTTCGGGTTTCTTGATAGAAACCGCGGTGTAAAAAATCGTCGAAAATACGGTCAGCAAAAGATAGTGAAGCCCTTATGTGCACCAGAAGGAAAACAGGTCTTTCACGAAAGAAGGAATCCAAGGTTGTGCCTAGCTTGGCACAACCTTGGATTACTTTCTTTATGTTCGCCTTTAAGGAGTGTAAAACTTGGGGATTGTGAAAAGACGGCATTGGTGCAGCGTCCGAACAGGCTAGCCAAACACGACAAAGAGTGTACAATACGTCGGCGCATGACACGAAGCAAGGACACAAACGGAAGAAAAACATTAGCAAGAGGTTTAAACAAAGACACCAAGCGCAAACAAACTGTGATCCACACTCGGGTAAAGATGAAACAGATTCTGAGAGACTAGGGCGGACAGTTGAACAAAGAAAAAGGAAGGACATGGCACTGAGCTGCAAGGTTACCAGGGGCAACAAGGGCTTTATCATTTGCTCGGATTCCGCGTTACGTCAGATGCGGGTTGTCTCTGGGGGGACTTCAGAGGGAGCAAAAATCCGTTGCTTATTGCGTAAGCTCCGCCAAAGTCTGCTTTGGCATGTGCTTTTTTTTGCTTGTTGCACTTGCGCTCAATGGAATGCAATTGAAGGGCAAGAAGCTTAGTTCATAATACGGCAACGACGCGCCAAAACCCGAAAACTGTCACGCTTGTGCCCGATTGCACAGGGAAACGGAAACAGAACAAGCCGAGAGCGCGTTCCTGCTGGTGGTGCGCAGCTAGGATGACTCAAGTGCTACGATCTCGAAAATACTGTCAACCGAATTACAGGAGAGAAACAGGGATAATGGAGATGGTTGGTGTCAGTTTTTATATCGTGATATACCGTTAACACAACCCCACGGCTCATGGTAACCTTGTTCCGTGGCGTTGTCTATTGTGGGACCTCTCGCCAGCACACCGTTGGACAATGAATAGACGCATGCGTCGTTAAGGTTTGTCTAGCTATTTTAAAAGACACCTTTGAAGCAGGTTCCTCTGGAGTGGAAGCACAAATTTTTTTACATGCCAAAGTGTGAGCCTTCGGAGTTTACTGAACATTCTAATCGGATTGCAGCTATTTTTCTTCCTACGTTTACACTCTTCAAATACGGCCTACTGATATTATCCACGATATTTCAAAACAAAACATGGCGTTGCGGCTTCCATATAATCTATGCATTTTAAACGCCTTTCTTTCATAATTGGAATGCTTCCATCTCGTTGCAAACAAAACGGTATTCTTCAATTTGCCTTACGTTGCCAAAGGACGAGAGAGGCTAGAAGGCTACTTCATATTTGGGATATCTATACCTTTTTGTAATGCTGCACCAAGGCATTTTTTCGCATACTGGCGATATTCTAATTCTAAGAACGGTAAATAATGAGTGGTTACTTGCGGAACGTCCTTTGTGATCTCTTCGGGTTGCTAGTCTTCAATTTCATCATTACCTGTCTACAATTGCCTACTTCCATCGCGTGATAAAAATCATTCATATTGAAAATTTAATTAGGGATAGACATCAATTTAAACCAAATCTGAATACTCAGCAGTGGGAATTGGGGGAAAACGGAAGGCGCGGCTTACCTGAATATGCTAAGGATGAATTGAATAATTCACAATCGTATAGCCTTTCCAAAGACCGCACGCAGGCGTGCGCAAGTAAGCAATCAGCAGTATGATGTTTCCAAAGCAAGACAAGAAACAAATCTACCAATTCTTCCTCAAGAAAGTTGAGACATGCTCGAAAGCTAAAAGTGTGTCCAACCTTCGGTGATACAGCCTTCAATCGATCGTCAAAACCTCAAAGCGAAGCCATGCTACAATTTTTCGCGCACTAAGCTAAGTAAGTGCATCAATGAACGATCTAAGTATATACCGTTACGTAGTTTATGAGAAAGCTTTACTATTGTACCGTGCTCATTCTTCATGATCGACGCGTGTATTGTCTTATCTAGAACTGGTTTTTTTGCAATTTTCGACTAAACATTTTCACAGAACGAAAGCACGGTTTTACGCACGTGCTGTGCGTCCAGGGATTTTATCCAAGCTTTTGGGCCGACAAACCGGTCTACGGGAAGTGCATTAGTATTTTGACAGGACACCATCACTGCCACTAAGAAAGATTTCGCTTTAACACACGAGCGCTGAGTGACAGTGACACTTCATTTGTTTCTTCATAGAAGATTGAGGTCCTGAAGGTGTTCACTCCATGGCTGTCATTGGAATGCTGGCCGATTAGGCGTAAGTGACTGAAGCACCAACGGCGGATTTTGAAGGTGAGGTGATTTATTGGATTCGGTGATACCTCGCAAAAAGAAATGCCACGTGTAATTCCTCTCCAATTATTACTCCGAAATGCGAAGCATTGCTTCGGCTTGGCTGAAGTACTCGGCTACAGTATCCCATATGCGCTCTCCGATATCACACTCCAGATGCTTACACGAAAGACACACCATTGAGCGTGCTCTTGTGCGCGCGCGCTCTCAGAAAATTATCAGTGCAAAACCTCAGACACAAGCCACTAACTTATACAAATCAAATCAAGGGTAACAGAGCGGATACCACGAGATGGGCCTAAAAAATTAAGGAAGGCACTTAACCCAATAGAGGGATGAAATAAGAAATTTAGGGGTAAACTATGGACTCGAGCAGCGCAGGACAGGGGGAGGCCTTCGTCCTGCAGTGGACCTGACTTTTCTTATGGTGATTATTATTATGATGATGATTACGAGGATGTTGGTGGTGATAATGATGATTACGATGCTGGTGGTTAGTATACTGGGTTACTGACCTGGCTTTTTCTTCTATCTGTGTCACATTTTTTTCGGGAATCATGAAAAGAAAGAATTTAAAGCCAATTCCACGCCTATTAAATCTGTTGAAACCGCAGAGCTTACTTAGGCACGGCTGGTGACAACCTCCCGCAGAGGCGGGGGTTGCTCACAATGGAACTTGCCACTGTATGTGCATACTCGAAGTTCATCCATTGAGATCTCGTAGTTTATTGGTGCATATATTGTCACGGGTCCCCACATCGCGCCATTTCCCACCATCAACGACGATGAACACGAGGAGGACGCTATGTGCGGGGCGCAGCACTCGGGGGCTATGTTATGGCTGCCTGTAAATAGACCGTCTCATCTGTATATGCATCTCTTCATCATCAAACGTGGTTCGTGTTATCTTGTGGAATGGTTCTGGTAATATCTGGTGTGGTAGTGCGTCGGGTCATCAATGCGGTGGCGCCATCTGTCGGCCCTGCGCAGTATCGCTGCCTGTGACGAGCATCATTAACGGGCAGTGAGTAGGCACTAAACAGGTCCGTTGTTAAAACTGCAGCAAGGGCCGCTTTCGAACCATGGCTCTCTCGGTTGGGAAGCTGATGGACAACGCAACGCAGGCAGGACGACACTAAAACCGGAATCTCGCACGTGATGTTAGCGTAGCGCGCTTTGCTATCGAGGCTGGCCCTCGCGGTGCACGACGGCGCACGCGCGGGAAACTTTGAATGGCCTAATAGTTAGAATTTCACCTTGACCTTGAATTCTACTAGAAAAATTGAAGGAAGAAGATTTGCTTTCACGCGATATTCTTTGATTGGAGCAGCCAAATCATCTGTCATTTTCTGCGCATTATCAAGTAAGAAAAGCAGCTTCAATGCGATAGGACGAAGCGGCAATTGCAGATACAAACGTAATTGTGAAAAGAAAAATCCTGCGAAGTACTTTTGCGAACTTCATAAGTGGGCGAGCGAGCTACAGCGTAGAAACCCTAACCTAACATCCGTAGACGCTAAGGAGCGCGTTCCAAAACCACTTCAGCTACATCTTCCAGGCTTAACAGCTCAAGCTCCTAAACGGTGCAAAAAATCAAATGCACCGCAAAATATGACAAACACCTGGTTGTAACGTCTCCGAATACGGGTGGCTGACGGGGAAATTGCAAAAACGAGGTAAAGCCTTTTGTTATGCCGTTCAACGTACCTTTCAGATGGCTAGCTTAATGCATGTTGGAGACATTTATGTCACCAACGCTCTTTTTTATTCCCGTTCAAATTCTTTCGGCTGACTAAAATCAATAGCCATGAAAAGTAGGAACCCCGAAATGAGGGATATATAAAGCTGACGAACCTGATAATTCTGGAGTGGCATATAAACGTGACGGAGAGACCCAGCATACAAATCCTCTTGGAAGCTCAAGCATGTACAAGATCCTCTTGCCGGGCGTCCAGAGTGAACGACTCTTGGGTATAACTCTACATCATCCACTCTTTCTACCTGCTGAGCATTGCTATTTTGTTCTTTCCTGCCAAATATCATATATACGCACAGAAAGCTTTGTCTGTGGGTTATCGCGACAGTAATTTTGTTTTTCGACTCTGCCTTTTACCTATGTCTTGTTTAATATCGATCATTGCCTTGTTATCTCTAAATTTTTCTTGCTGAACTACGCGCGATAGACATTTTTCAGCCTGGTGAGCTCATCACAAATAAGCAAACATAAAACAAACAGAGCGCACAAAAAAGCCCCCCAAATAATCCAAAAATACCGCGGTTGATTGCTCCGTCACAGGAACCGGTAAAACACGAACGTGAAATGTGCAACGAAATCTGCAGCTAAGCATGATTTGCGGGTCGGCGGTTGTCTTGTGGGTGTACTTGACGAGCGACATCCTGCTGGCGGGTCGCTTCGGCATAGGTGTACTGGCGTCATTTCGGTGAAGGAAATGACGCCAGTACACGTCAGTAAAATCACGTCAGTGAAACCTTCGTGTATCCCGGCATAAAACACTTCTGTGTTAAACTATAAAACCCGAACACGAACAACCCTAAGTATAACGTGCTCTTTAGTACTAAAGATCGCTTCCCCGCAGGAAGACTGTGTGCAGGGATGCGCCCTTTACCGGCCGCTTGCCTTGTTGTACTGGCGTCACTTTCGTGACGGACATGACGTAAGTGAAATCTTCGTGAATCCCAGCATAAACCACTTTCGTGTTAAAACAATACTTATAGTTGGAAGACGCTGCTGGAGGGAAAATGGAATTTTTAAAATTGTTTTAAACATACAAGTACGAAGCCCCCCATGTGTGCAAGAATGTCCGTTCACGCTAATTAAATGATGTGCGGGTTATCTCAAAGGCCCGAACTAGATGCGGCTCACTTCTCATTTTTCGTGTAACTTCGGTGCCTCATTATCTCGAAACTTCGTTCTCAGAGCACCGCGAAGGCAAAAATGCAATTTGTATGATATGATCGAACAACGACACGCCAAATGTAACGCGACCGAGTTTTCGTTAGATAATCAATGGCGCAAAACATTCCGGCATAATTTATCGTGTTGGGTTCATCAGTTAAGTAATTGTTGTTAGCACTGCATTGTTGGCGGTGCTTATGTATCGGATGATTTCCCTTTTTCTCGGGCCCTGGCTGTAGCCACACTCTTAATTTCAATGGTTAATTAGGGGATACGAAGTGCTGCAGTGACATGAGCTTTGCTGCGCGTTCGTACGAAGCACAGGGTTGTATTTCGGTGGATGGTTACGTTAGAGCAATCAATGTAAGTGATGCAGTCGGTGTCTGACCTGACAGTGCAATGCTTATTTCTTGAAAAAATGTAGGTTGACAAGACTAAATTATTGTTTCTTCATCCCCATCTCGCACCCCATTCATGCCCCATCATCACTCTGCCTTCCCCATTATTCTTCATTGCCCTTCCCACTACACACTTTAGAACTCACCACACTCTGGCCAAACCACAGTGAAGCCTCAGCACTAAGCTTGGACAGGCGTTAAGGCTGAAGGCCACAAAATGGCATGCTCACACAGTCCCACGTAAGGGTGTTGAGTAATCGTTGTTTAATTTAAATATTTCTGCTGTAGGATGCGCTGTATTATAAACGCGGCACAACACCTCCATCTAAAATGGAATCCCAAATGGCAGTAACAAGGTTGAAGTTTGGGGGGCGAAAGCCTGTACAACCTAAAGTTAATCAGCGTTTTCGTCAATGCGTTTACCAAGTTTACTTTGTAAAGCAAGTCATTCGCAAGACCCTCTGAGGTTAAAAATACTTCCCAACAACTGACGCTTATGTCGTTTGTCTGTCCAGTAAAAACGGGCACATTTCGAAAGTTAACCGTGCATTTCTCATGCGTCAGATGGTAGTATTAGCTGAAGTTTAATCCACTGTATCTCGACCCATCCGCGCCGTGTTTAATAGTTTCTTCGCTCATGCCCTTTATTGACTGTTTCGTTGCGGGGCTTGTAACACCGAAGGTAGAATTCATATTTCACGTGGTAATATACCACGAAGCAGCTGCCAGCTGTTTCATTCTTTTCATTGTGAGGCACTAATGCCTCACAAAGAAAATAATGGAGAGCGATTAATCTTTCGGGACAGATGGGGCTGCTGAGGTTTCGGGAAGCAGTATTCTCAGCGGGTAGGATCTACAAACGGGAGCAAACTGAAAGCAGAAATGGAGGGACGTCAGTCCACCGCAAGCAAGCCAGCTAAACAAAAGTAGGAAAAGAATACATTTCACGTGCGGTTGAAGCCGCAGTATTGTCTTTGGCAAACCGCGAGAGGCTGCCGCAGAGATAAGCAGGGGAAAGTAGGAAAGTGTAACAATACAAGAAGAAACCAAGCTTGTGTGAGGTGCTAAAAGCAAGTGCATCACATAGCCAGAAGGACGACAACAGAAAATGTATTACGCACGGGCGACAACCCGAACAGCCACGATGCATCGAGCCGAAAGTGTTTGCTCGGACCTTTGAAATATGTTCTTTTAATGCTCAGAGCCAGGCGGTCGTCATATTAATGCCCTGAACCAGCTTCTAGGTAGGCACCAAGTAACTATGGAATACGGATGAATTCTGGCAACCCAGGCACCGTAAAGGTGCGCTCAAAACTCGTAAGTGCAGGGTTTTCTTTTTAGCTCAACAACAAAATCCGCCTTCAAGGAAAGGAGCTGAGCCTGAATGTTTATTGTAAGTTGACTGCTGCACACACTCAAAGCGCAGACGACTCGTGTGACGTAAACAGACTCGCCGCGAGGTTACTATGCTTCTACAATAGTGGCGCGACATAGCCTCACCACCTGCTCTCTAATCGACAGCTGTGACGGGAGAGAAGATACGAGAGGGAGCCAATTGAACTCGAATCCCTTGTACCGCCCCGAACATTTTCCGTGCTTCTTTGTTTTAGTACCATTTGTTTTTTCAGCTGCCTATATATCGGGCTCTTTGCAACAGGGCGTGTGGTTTGTGGCTACTTACTTTGTCCTGTCTTTTGCGCCGTTTTTCTTTGTGGGCGAATTTGCATTAGGAATGCATTATTCATTTTGTCTCATCCGAAAACACAAAAATATGTATGGTAGGTGGATCAAATCCTATAAAAAAGACAAAAAAACACGACGGAAAGAAAGGGACAAACCACGAATAACACGTTTGCAAAATTGATTAAAGTTTCCGGTGCACTTCCTGAAACAATGTGTGTATGCAAGAATGCTCATTTTTTATTTATTTATTCATCCTACTGGTCTATAATGGGGCCGTTGCAGGGTCGGTCCGCTAGAAAAACAAGAGAAATGACACTAACAAAGCCTCTTAGTCCTATACAGAGAAGAATCGCCATATTTGCTAAAATGAAATCACAAATTTCGGCACAGATACAACTTGTACACAGTGGCCAAGCTATACAGACAAATGCACAAGAACCAACTGTACAACAACAGTGTGCTTAGAAGATACTTCGGAGAATGTTTGTTAGCGCAGCCTGTAAGATACAAGAAAAAAAAAAGGTCCCAGTGGCTAAGCAAAATCAGCGGAAACAAGCGGCATGCGTTCGGCAAGGGAATGCGCAGAAACTATTTCGTGAAATATGTCTTACAGCGCGTCGGTAACAAAGGGGAAGAAAAGGAAATGCAAGAACACAGAACCAGAACAATGTACCACCAAAGGAGAAAAAAAGCAAGCTAACAACCTTTAAATGCCAAAACGAGAAAAACGCTCAGGCTGTTTAATGAAAATGACTGGGCATTGGACTCTGTGAATTTATTCATTCTTCTATTATTTATTATGATTAGATTATTTATTATTTAGAACATACTGAGCCCAAAAATGCCCAGCAGGAGTGGGGTCCCCTACAATACAATACAAGCTGTGACTGCGGCATTGGGAGCCTGTGGAAGTGAATTCCAGTCTTCTATTGTTCTAGGTAGGAACGAGTGTTTAATACTACCTACCCTGGCATTAATCACGAGCAAGTGGTCCCCGTGAATACTTCTGATGGAGTTCCTAGGTTTCAAATACGAACCAGTGTCCAGGTTTAGGGAATTATTTCTCAGCATAACAACAATTTTTCACCTAGCTATTTTCCTTACGGTCTGAAAGGCGAGGACGGTTAAGTTGGTCTGCTTAAGTTGGCGCATGGCGCTAACCGAGCCCATGCGTCTAAATCTCGACAAAATAAACCTAGCTGCTTGCATTTGTATTTTCTCGATCCTATCAATGTGAAATGTCTTATACGGATCCCACATACTGCTGGCATATTCTAGTGTAGGCCACACAAGCGTCAAATATGCCTTTAAATTTGGTTTGGTTGACGCTAGTTTCAGTTTTCTTCTTAGAACCGCAGCTTCTGTTCTGCAACGCTGCAGAAGTGATTAATATGCGCTATCCAACTATATTTTTCAAGACAGAGGTGACAACCCAAAGTATTAAAATGCGTTACCCACTGCAATTTATGCCCGTCTAATTTGTCTGCGAATGCCAACACATATTTTAATTTTTTGTGGCTCCCATGTACAAGGATTTGTTATAGCTAATTTTCATTTTCCATTTATCGCGCTAGTCGCCTATGTTATTCAGTGCAGCTATTAAAGGTGAGTTGATCTTCACGACGAGATATTCCTGAATACACAACGCAATCTTCTGCGAACAGGCGAAGTTGAATATAAGGTGAAACTAGTTTCTGCAAAGTCGTTAATGTAGCACCAGAAAAACTTCTTCCACAAGTTCTGATTCTGTCAAAAAGCAGTACAACTGATAAACTAGTCAGAGTCTGACCTCACGCCCTAATTAGCATCCGAACAGATGCTCTTCATAAACCTATTAGTAGTCGCAGAACATTTTGCCAAAATGGGACACATTTTTGATGGTCTAAACCTTGTATATACCCGAATCATACTTACCAAATCATTCCCTTACCAGTCGTTCCGAAAATGATCCCTTCCTCTCTTTTCAAAGCGGCTACGGTGACATATTTTACCACCTAGCTACGTACGGATAGCCACCTCTTGCGCCGTTATTTCTTATTTTCTTTTAATATTTCTTAGGTATTAAAAAAAACTTTTGCTTCCTTGGACGTGTTTTTTTTTGTGCGTGTGTACAGCACTTCCGTATAACCTTATACTTCTCTTTACAGAAAAGCTGCGTCCTTCCGGTATTCTGCTCCATGTATATCTGCAAAAAAAGTTATTCGTATGTAGTTGTTTTCTTCTGCTTACTCACAGTATGTAGGCAACTAGTAATTATAGAGCAGCCCTTTACCCCCCCCGCCCCCCCCTTACCCACCCAACATTCTGGCATTCCAAAAAAAACAACGCTTGAGCTAGGTTACGCGGCGTTACTACCAAAACAGCTTTGGCAACTGCAAGCACAACGAGCAGTGTTGCGGAGTGGCACGAGGAAACCGACACTGACGTAGAAGGAAAACCATGGAGTGATACGCAGTGCATGAGGCTGATCTTGCTAAACTATAGTTGAGGTTTCGAGTGAGTTTTCGGTTACCTTTAGCTCTGGACGAAAAATTTGTATTTCGAATGCTCGTTCTATGGAAGCCTTGTAGCACCTTGCGATGCTGGCGTAAAATCGACGAACAGTGAAACAAACAGTGGAGGCGTCATTAAGACAGACTGCTCTGCAGTCAGAGTAAAGAAAAAAAGGAGCAAGTGCGGATAAAAGACATTCAGACGAGTTATAAAACAGATCCGAAAAGTAAAGAAATAGCCTGCTAAAGTTGGATAGTGCAACGAACGCGTCCGTACAAATAAATAAACCTACCAAGCATCCGAGGTCCGAAAAGTAAAGGCAGAATGCCTTCTGCTTTAACGTTGGATAGTAACAGCGTCTCCGCTAGAATGATTAACCCTGATCCAAGCATGTTTCGGGTCGGGATGACCGAGGAAAGTAGACATGCCATTTCATCGCACTTCCTTATATCGTTGTAAACAACTAAAATAGGTCCCGAGATATAAACTTGCCGTAAGATCATTCGAGAGATATGCTTTCGGTGGGGCTTTGCAGAAGCAAGAGGTATTATCTCTCCTGCCTATTTGCATAGCCTCCTCGAAATCGTTGCGTAACGCCTGACGGAGGTATAACTAGTTTTCGGTGGGTTTTGCTGAAGAAGGATATAGCTAGCGCAAGTGGGACACTGGCTATCAAAGCAAGGAGTTCGTTTCTACCTGCCTGTTATCTTTTGCTCGTCCTGTTCTGCCTGTTTCCAGGCAAGGTTCGCGGCATAGAAAAACTTGAGTTTCAGGTGAGCTGCTTTTCCAAGAAAACAATCAAAAGGCGCAAAATTAGGGGCCGAACACGCAGCTTCACCTGCTTTCGATAAAGGAGTCGTCAGTCTCGCTGGCGGTACTAGCCTTCGGCTGGAGGCGCGCCTTTGACGGTGGAGGAAAGGTTGAGGAAGAGCAAATGGAGGCGGAAGGGATTCTGACCCTTCTTACTGCGACCGAAGTCTGACTGCGCATAATTATGGAAGGCCAGATTTCACCACTGTTTAATCAACAGTTCCACAGCCCGGACATAAGACTGAAGTTGCGCTCCCTCGTAGCTCAGACTCGAGGGCTGCTTGTCCATAGAACAAACTGCGAAGCGAGGAGCCAGACCAGCTTTTGCCGAACCAGTCGCTCCCGTTGTTTTACTTTCCCCGAGAAGCTTCTCACTCCTGGCGAGTTCGAGCGCACCCGCCAGTCTTGCACCGGGAGGATAAGAAAGGGTCGATGGCCTGAAAGTGCGGCCGCGGTGGCTTCTTCTTATCCGTTTGATTTATTTTTGGGTTACATTCCTCACGGGGTCTCCACTCCCATCTGGACTGCTTCGTATGTGCCAATCTAGCGCACTTGTTTGGTACTTACTTCTTTTTCGACTGTGCATTTAGTTTTTTGTTCGCTGCTCGTGACGGCTAACGGCGTCGCGCGTTCTCAAGACGGTGACGCGCTGCATGCAAAAGCTGCAGAGGAGACGATACCGTATTGTTGGATTCTGGGAGTCTGCGGTGGTGGGTGTGAGCCAACGTCCCCTCGACAGCGGTGACGTTGTCTGGCAGCAGGCAGTCGACGAAAATGAAGCTCACAGCAAAAGAATAAAAATATTTTTTTTATTGTTGAGCCGTTGGTCCCGAAAAGAGAAGTGAACTGTAAGGAGCTTAGGTGATTACCATACAGCGCCTCCTTTTAGCATATTTTGGGATGGCGAGCAGGAGACAGCAGCAGACGCTTCCGTCTTCTCTGATATACAGACAGCGATCGTATAAACTTGAATTCTTCTCCTCATCTCCCTTCTTCTCCGCATCACTAAGCCGCAATCTGCATACGTGTGGGGCGAATGGTTGCACCGTAGCTGTTGTGACCGCCCCGGCTCTATATGAGAGCCCGACGAAAGCTTGAAAGCCCTGACTTTAAAACGTGGCCTAAGATATTTTGTATCGTATAGCCATCGCTTTGGGTTTTTCCATGCAAACTATGTGGGCGACATCTGCAGGTCTCAATCAAAATGGTAATTTCCTCAACGCGATACACACAAAAAAACTAACGCACGAAGAACCAAGTGTGTGGGAAGAATCTGATGGTTACAAACATGCTCTTGGCTCGAGTCGCATCATAAAAATGCGTTGAGCTATTTGCCGAGATAACTAGAATCAGATGCATCACACACGCCAGCTGCCGCCTTCGTTCTTACGCGTTTGTACATTAAAGTTTTTTTATGAAGTGTTTTGTTTATATTCTCTACGCACACAGGTAGGTAACTCGGTGGGTCTATTGTGTCATAGAAATTGACCTATTCGTTTTATTCGCCCAGCAGTATGTCATCTTCATTTTATTCGTCCTTTTCGTTTTATTCGTCCAGTAGAATGTCATTTCCTGTATTTTTTTTTTCATTACGCAGAGCGTAGTAGGATGTCAATTTTTTCCTTTTTATTTTTAGTTTTTTTTTCGCTACGCCGACTGCAGTATAAATGTCAAAATCTGCCCTCCATTGCGGCCTCCTGTTGCTGCCAGCTGTAAGGGTGGAGGGAGCACCGTCAAGCGATTTCCCTTTTACCCCCGTCTCCTCCATCACTTGTATTGATGGAAATAAAAAAGATTATTATTTTATTATACTTATTACACAGACCGAGATGACACCGGCACGCCCTAAAGTCGGCTTTACTCCTAAACGCAAATGCATTGCCGGGAAGACATTTTTTCGGGGCGCAATATACGCATTTCATACAAAAGTAGTAAGAGCCGGAGGCAAACAGATTGGTGAAGGGAGGGAGCACGACGTTGTGAGGAGGAGGGAAGCTGAAATAATTCGTCCTATATGTACGCAAAAAAAGGGACTGAGGCTACTTTAGCTTGGCTAGGAGGAATCTTATACCCCTGCTACACTAGGGTCCAAATGTCATTTGAACTAAAAGTCATTTGACTCAAATGGGTTGCTTCGAATGCCATTCAGAATCCACCGTGCTACACTACAATTTCGATGGCATTTGAAAGCTTTCACAACTGTTCGCTGTGCTGTAGTGGCGCTGTTGTTGCCCCGTTCCGTTTTCGTACACTAATACAAGAGTATCAAACTTAGGAGCAGTCCGAAGCAGTAAAATGATATCAAATTAGAAGAGACACCAGTTTTGACTCTAAATATGGCTGCCTTGCGTTGTTTTTTTTTTTGCAACTGACTCACTGGTTTTGAGAGTATGAAAATTAAAAATGTTGATTTCGTATTTTAAGTAAATAAACAGTGAACAAAGTTTCACAAAAACAATATTTTGTTTGTTTTACGTACGGAAGTATTATATTTTTTATTGCCGATCGAAGACGCTGCGTCCGAGAGTGCTGGAAATGGCATTTGAAATCTTGAATGTCTCTCTCGGCGCTCATTTGGCTCGAATGTCATTTGAGCCAAATGGCATTTAAAAACCTAGTGTAGCAGCACAACCTGGCATTTGAGTCAAATGACATTTGGTTTAAATGACATTTGGACCATAGTGTAGCAGGGGTATATATCATTTTAGTACGCAGAAACCTTTCAGAACGAATGAGTGCTCTAGCGAGGCCAAATCAGCGACACAGCTGAGGCGCTGCAACCACTCAGGGGTTTTTCCCAAGAAGGGGATCTTGTCGCTTGTGTTTGGGACGAAAATTTGTACAGATTTAAATTTCACGCGTTGTCAACTCTGGTTGGAGAAAATTGAAGTATGTGACAGTATTATCGGAATTCCGTCGCATTTCACTTGGTCGACTGGCGCCCCGTTGCGATATCAATGGCCATGTCGCAGATACCCACGCAATTTAAATGCGAGGCCACAACTTGTCTCGATATTGCTGTGCCCCGTAACTAATTTGAAGTTTTGCACAAGCTTCCCATTCAAATCAGAAGAACTTAAATGTGCTTTCTGTAATAAAGATTAACCCCGTTTTTTAGCCAAGCCTCTGCGGTGGGCGGGCACGCATTTTGAAAAACAAGACCACGAAGCGATCTTCATCTCCTTCGGTCTCCTGTAAAGTCATGGTCTGCATTCGCTTGAGACGGAGAATGAGTATAATGGCGATGGCGATACTAGCCGCGCCATTGCACCTGGCGTGATACTCCAAATGGGAAAACAAAAGGAATCGCAAAATATGTATTAAAATAAAAAAGCTTCCACATTATTCCCACAAATTTCTGAGTCACGTATGAGAACAGTTCCTTACAAAACTCTCTTCAGTCCTGTACCCCGCAGAAACACCAAAAGAGCTGTGGTTGAACGTAGATTTCAAGGGCATTCGCTTGAAACTACGCAGTCTTCTGAACGATAGCCGAAATTTTCAAGAACATTTTGAGGCCTTGGGAGTTGCTTGTGTTTTCGACAAAGTAGCCCAACTGAAAGTATTATTCATTGTACTTTCAAATTCGAAGTACCTCAGTATATTAGTTTGAGTTTCCAACCTTCGTTGCTTTCACCAAAACAAGAAGCTCATTGATACTCCCCAGTGAACCGTGCAAGCCTTGTGAAACAAACTTTGGACTGATATTATGCTTGTTCTCCGTAATTCATAAGGCGGTCTTGAATTCGATTATCTCTCTGTCGCTTTAAATTAGTATTATTTGAAGAATAAAGGGACAGCTATCAAGTTGTTCAAGAAGAACCAGAGCTTTGTGAAGAAAGACCAAGATGACTGCAATTCAATGCCTTCTCTGCAAAACAATCCTACACATGCTTTAAATTTGCGCTTACATCCGACAGATAGCAGCGTCAGGAAAACATCACAGCTTCATAAAATTGTGCTAGCGCCGGAATTCTATTACCGTACCAAATGTCCGCGTTGAATCCGGCAGTACATTACCCACGCTAAAAAGTTATAGCGTCTCTTTTTCTTTATTCTCGGTGTTCTTGTCGTCTCTTAATGCCAGCAGTTAGGCTTGCTTTTCTTATCATCTGCCCCAAAGCTTTGTGGACATTAATTGCGCGCACGCCTACTGTTTTGCTTAGCATCGCGGAGAGCATTTTTTTGCATACCCCTCCCGTAGAACTCCTGTTCCACTGTTTTACGCATCAACATGGTAATAACGCTGCGTGTGCTTTTCCCCTTCTCCTCCTCCTCTTTAGCCGTTACCGTCCCAGCTTGCGCCTCTTTATCCCCCGCAATACGATCCGCCGTTTCAATCCGAATCCCCTATTCATTCTTCCTGTATCCCAATTCCTGTGTCGCATCCCCTATCCGTTCCCTTTTGTTTCAGGCTGCAGCCGTCTTTCGCAGAAGGGTACACCCGTAATGCTCAACGAGAGAGGAAGCCGCGGAATTGGGTTGTTATACGCCCGTTGCTGGAGCGCGTGCTCCCTATTTCATTCTCCAAACCGGTGTGTGCGAAGTCTATTCGGAGAGCTCAGCTTGGCGCTCGTTGTCGCGTTTCGCATCATGGAAACCAGTGCTCAGAGGCTATGTAAGTTTATCTTGCGTTTTCTTCCAGTCCTGCATGATTTACACACAACTTTCTTTTTTTTTTCTGGCCAGTCTATTGTTTGGAGAATACTGCTACGGCCTTCACTTCGCGCTAACTGTACGCTCATGTTTCCGTTGTCCATTTGCGAGGAGGACAAAAAAGAAGGGGATGGCAATGGTAATGTAACCATTGCTATCTTTTTTTTTCGTCGTTTCATTTTCTTTCAGCCTCACACTAAGGTTACTGCAGGTGCGTTTGCAAATCTTTACTTCATAAGGTTGCTCATCCTTCACTTGACAGGGGCCTGGAAAACGCGCAGTGTTTGAATAATTGTGCGAGAAGTGGCAGAACGAAAAGAAAGTTATACGGACTCTAGTGTCCCGTTCGCGCTCTATCGCGTATTGATATCAGTTAGTCGTCTTTATTTCCCCCGTATTCCGTAATGGCATATCGACGCTATCTTTGCGTTGCAGGAAAGGTGCCGAGTGGTTCCGAAACAACGACGGGTCGCAGTATCCCAAGGAAAAGAACACTGTAAATATCCCTTGGTACTAATTTCCTGCTTATATTGCGTAATGTCTTGTACTTGTTCACAAGTTGACAAGTATGACATGTAAACCGGGCTTAGATGTTTACGTTTGGCTGTGAGTATATAAACTATTGCGCTGTATCAATTTTACTTTGGGCCGCTATTCGGTCACAGAGACAGACAGACAGACGACAGACAGACAGACAGACAGACAGACGACAGACAGACCCAAAATTTCTGGGTTTAGTGCCCAGAAAGACTATCGTCTTTAAACCGTTTCATCATTCCGATATTGAACCCATCAACCACAGTTGGCGTTTTGTACGTAGCTGAAGTACGTAGCGTCAACATGCTAAACCGCACATGTCATTACGGTGCCGCTATTCGTTTCACTAGTTATGTTTACCTAGGTCTCAGCAACGCAACACCGAGATACCCTCGGGATGTTTTCTTTGGCCAGTTTCAGTTTGGAACTCCCCGACATCTCGTGTGACAATGCAGCCTTGCGTAGCGACCATAGCAACCGCAAAAGGTCCCCGTTCCCAGTCCATTTTCACACTGCTGTACCGTTCCTTTTGTTTGCTGTTTTTTTTTTCTCTGTTTTCCCGAAACCCTCCCATAATTTCTCCCCGACTGCGACGCGCTTGGCAGTAAAGAGCTTAGTACCATCAGTGTATTTTTTGTGCTGGCCGCACGCTCCGAGCTATATATTCCAGGGAAAAACAGGATTCGTGAAAGCTTTTTTTTTTGTTTTTGTTCTGCTAAAAAGAAAAACAGTTAGGTGCATCAAAAGGCGGTTACCGGAAGCAGTGGAGGTGAGAGCGGCTATAGAATTTTCTGGGTGCGTAAGGGAGCTGCACCAAGCTAGCTTTTAAAACGAAACTTTCTATGATTCCCTGATGGCGTATGTATCGTCGAAACGCACTGCAGGAAAGCGCCAACATCTTCTGACGATGATGATGGTCGTAGGTGAAGTGAAGAAAAAATATTCCCGTGGTTCGCAAATCGCACCTGGGTCGTTCGGCGTTATAAGCCGACGTCTATCCGACCTGCGCCATTGCGACACGTTCTTTATTGTATTTTTGGCAAACAACAACATTGCGAAATCAACCTTGGAGGTTGAGGACAGTAAGCCTCTGCCAAACGTTTAGCTGCACTGACATGTTTATGCACTTTCATTCCACTAAGGTCATTCAAGAAACTCAAAATTTCGTGATCACCATCATCATTATTAATTACTTCTAGAAGGTTACAGGCGTCTTCAACACAATAAATATTTCCATACCGCGCGTCAATAGAACTGACACGAACGTCCATTCTGATCCGCCACGTTGCGTGCAAACTTAAAACAAAAAGTAGGTCGTATGGGTTACCGTGCACGTTCAGTGAGAGGTATCTAATTACTTTGCCTTTTAGCGGAAAATCCTTTTTGATAGTTCTTGGAAGGACGTCACTCCCCAAAACATGACACTGCGAGGGGCCGCAAAGACGCTTTTCTTTAAGCTCCATACCGACACCTATCCAGTACTGAGACTGGAATAGCGGAGGGGGCTGTTTTTGCTGTGGGGATCAGATGCTTCTTGTGTAAAAAGCACGAAAATGTAGAGCACGTTTTCTTGGATTGCTGGCACGCAGTCTTTTTTGGGGGAGGGGGGAGGGACGCAATAGCGACGCGGCCGTAGCAATTTGGATTTGGAGAAGTGAATGGACGGGGGAAATCAGAAAAAAAGAAATGCCCGCCTTTGTCTAATCGCGACGATTTCTTCGCGCGAAGTCAAATGGCGAAAGGTCCAAGTCAAAGACGCTGAAATAAAAAGTCCAAACTCTCTGCGAGTCAAAATCAAAGACCAACGACTCAAAGTCCAAACCGTCTGCGAGTCTAAGTCCAAGCTCATACGACCACCAAGGAAACCCGCAAGAGAAAGCTTCGCGTTCAACCACCGTATGCGTTAGACAGAGGGCGCGGGATTTTCTCTAGTGTTGCCGTTCAGAATAAATATTGTGTTCGTACAACCCCGTACTTCGCATTTCCATTGTGATTTAGAACTTTATCCCCGCAATCTTAAAGCATATTTTCCGCCTCCCCTAAAAGAAGCAACGGCTCTCAACAAGCCTGTTTCGGAGTATCACGGAAAACAGTGGAAAGGCGGTAATTGTGGATTTATTTGTTTCGAGGGGGTTTAGAAGCTTCAGCTAACCAAAGAACGTGACATAGGGAGCGGCCCATTCACAACAAATCTTGTTCGACCTCGCACGCAAGGCAAGATCCCTTTATCTCACTGTGAACTACTCATTTACCCCAGCTTTATCTTCGTATTTCCATTTAAATAATTTTGAATGCAGCATTATCTCCAAAATAAGAACTGAACAATACAACGTAACGGTCGTTGTGCCGGCTCGAAGAGTTGCTTCTGCTTCTGAATAAGCTACTTTGACGCTGTCGCATTAAAGTTACGGGCACGATAAGTACCAGGGTATTGCCCTAGGTAGTGAAGGAGCTTGTGTAAAGAAGTTCAACGAATTGCCAAAATTAACCTGACCCATAAAAGGCGGACAGCTACTGCAGTAAAACTCTTACCCGCCCATGGTTTTGGTGACATAAGACGTTCCGTGGGCATGAATTGGTAAACATGCACGCAGGCATCACGTAAGGTGACAAGAGATTAAGTCGAAAGCCTTATAGTATGTCTCATCAAACAGTACAAGTGACCGTAATTGTCAACACGATTCTTACCACAATTCCCGTAGCTGTAAAGTTATAAAGAAAGCTAAAAAACATTTCGGTTCGTGTGAGATTTCAGTCCAAGTAGCAGAGCAGAATCGGAGCTCGATTACGACTGCCATCACACGGCAGCTTTCCACAACGCAACAAGGATTAGCGTGATGCATGCCGCGTGATAGTAGGTGAGCGTGACTGCACGTGAGTCGAGCAGGTGCGCGGAGAAGAGCTGACTGTGGGAGACCTCCCGTGTGAATGGAGGCCAGACTGCCTGTAAAGTTATTTTGTGCGAAAAGACGAAAAAAAAATAAAGCGAAAAATGATACGCAAGCACGATGTAGCAGTCGAGATGTGAAATTACCGCTTGCTTTCTCCTTGACACAACCTAAGCAGGCTTGAGTGCACGCTTTATTTTTTTATGCCTTGGGTGGCACGCACATCACGTCATCATGGTATGGCAAGTTGTGATTTGTACTCAAGCCTCAAATATGGCCATAAGTTGTACGTGGCTTGCCATTCATTGATCAGCAGGCAGCAGTGAATGTAGCGCCGTGCGACAGTAACTAAAATGGATTGATTGATTCATTCATTTATATTAATTAATTATAATCACATAGTTATCAATTAATTACTTAATTAACAAAGTGACTTATCAATTAGGAATTTATTTATTGATTTGTCGATTGATTGATTGATTGATTGATTGATTGATTGATTGATTGATTGATTGATTGATTGATTGATTGATTGATTGATTGATTGATTGATTGATTGATTTTTTGTTTGAAATATAACACTAAAAATTGGCAACCTGAAAGATTTATTCAGCCACTTGCAAAATTCGGCTTCAAGCATGGCTGCAACACTGCGTCGTTGAACACTTATGCCAATTTAAATTACTATACGTCCATAATAACCTAAAAATACGTGATGACAACAGGCAGCAAACGATTTTGTTGTATGCGCTGATAAACCAACGCCTCAGCTTGCCCAAACACACAAAAGTAGGCTGTTGGCATTAAAGGCGGTGGTGCGGGTTTTTTGCGTAACATTCTGCACAAGGCAAAAGAACTTAAAGTGCCTAACTACTGATCAAAGAATCTGCACGGTGTAAAAACTGCCAATTTCGCTGAAGGGCTGAAGAAAACACCCATCCAGGCGGGTATCCGCGTTAACTTCATCAAATTTAGGCGAATAGCAATGTATATTTGCAACTGACGCATCCCGCTATCTTGTTGGAACTCTTGAAGGAACCATTCAAGTCGTACCGAGAAATTACAAACTTTGCACCAAGCGTGCAGTAGACAGAAAACAACGTATTCTACATAAGCAAACATCGCCAAGTCTGGTGGCACCTGTAGGCCGGGCAGTCGCGCGGGAAAGAAACGGGTTACGAAAAGCCCCTTCCTCCTCGCCTCCAAACGCCTCAGGACAGCGGCCACGAGATAAGTTAAGGAGCCCCTCACTTCAAGAACAGAAGCGGAGCTTTTTTATTTTTGCAACTCTACGGGGAACCAAGAATATAACAAAAAACGGCAGCTGGGAAACGGAAGGGGAGAAGTCAGCGAATCGGGGCCGAAAGAAAGCCAAGACTGACACATCGGTAAAATTGTCGTTCATTTTTGCTAATGTCGTCAGCCATTGGAACGTGCAGGAACGTTCTCCCGGAAGAGGAGCACGGGGAAAGGAAAGGTTGAAGTGACAATGGCAGAGCGTAGAGCAAAATAAGATGAGAGGAGCTTCACGCGCCACTGGCTTCCGGGACGTCTCGACTTGGCTTCGCACGCTCCGCTAGGTTCGCCTAAGGTCGGCTTGGCTAGGCGTGAACAAGGAGCGGCTTGGCGTTTGAAAGCAAAGTTTTGGCGCTGCACGTGCGGAATTTTTGCAGAATGACGGCGACTTTGGCGTTTCTAGTCTGGCAAATGCCGTTCGTAGTGAAAAGTTGGCGCGTAGACAGAAGACATGGTAGTTTCGTAAACAAAACAAAACAAAAAACGTTGGTTCGTGCACGATTGCTTCGAGGCTGTGGAATCTGCTTTGACAGGATGGATAAGGTTGAAAAAGTTTCTTTGCACGTTGGTGCGCGAACTTTGTGTCAACAGTAAACCGCGTTACCATGACGAAATTCAGCAACTTTTGTTTCTTTTTCTGAACACCTGTTATCTGCACGTGTTCAATATTTTCCTTATGCTCCCCAGTTGAGATGAGATCAAAAGCCCCAACAGCAAGTAATAAGACAACACAGTTCTAACAGCAGAACAGTTTAGGCCGAGGAGACGGAGGAGGATAAACATATTTGTTGTGCAGCAAATTTGTATGGTGTCTTCAGGAGGCGCGCGTAAAGGTCCCCGGGTGTAAATTAGTCCGGAGTCCTCCACTACGGCGCGCCTCATCGGCTATGTAGTGTCGGCGCGTTAGGCCTCGTAATAAATCAATCAAAAGCTGACACACTTTCAGCTTACTCTGTGAAATGGCGCTGTCGTCGTAGTGACAGCATTGTAGAAAGAACCAGAAGAAAATAGACTCGCTGCCTGTGACAACTGTTCCACGGACACTATCCATGGGAGAGTTGTCACGGAAAGCCAGTTCAGGGACACTATCCGCGACAGATATTATTATGGCAAATAGATCAAAGTACAAAAAGAAATTAATAGAGCCGGTTAAGTCTGTTTAAGTGCTTCAAATGGAGAAGTACTGTGGCAGTTATAATCGGTAAATCGACCATGAACTGTGACGGTACCTGTCATCTTCACTGGCCAATGAGCCTAAGTGGGTATGTGGAAATTGTGGTTTGGTATGTTCAAGTCACTGCCAAATGGGAATATACGGGTTGGTCATAAGATTACAGCGGCATCTATTATTGTGCCACTACCCTAATCCTCGAGAGCAGGGTTTGACCACTCCGAACAGCGTAACTCCCCACTGAAAATGTGCGAATTTATTATGATAGCTTCATATAACCGGCATGACGCATGCCGACGTGATGTACAAGTAAAGTATCGCATTAGGCGCTATAAGGCTTTTTCATGCAAACAAAATCTATAGGAATCCAGTCGACTGTCTACTAATGCGTAGCATTCTTATGCCACTTGTCTACAGGATGGGTTCGTTATAGCCCCATTTTTTTTTTGTTTTTCGAGAATTCTGGCCGACCACGTATCTCCGTTCACCCTATTATAAGATTAGAGCAGTTACTTCCGCAAAATCTGCATTTTTATGTAAATGCACGGCGTTGCACGGTTCGCCATTTTTGCTATCTTTTCTATTTTGTTGTTTCGAAGGATGCTGTCCGACCAAGTATCTCTACTTACGCTATTATAACGATTAAAGGAGTTACGTCCGCCAAATTGGCATTTTTGTGAGAACGCAGGGCGTTACATGGTCCAGGATTGGTGGGGGGGGGGGGAACTCGGCCAAGAATCCTATGTATTAAAACGTAAGTAGCCTTCAGTGCCATGCTTTGTTGTGCGTAGGCGTATGCTATGAATTATCGGTTGAGCCACCTGCCTTTCGCTGCGCCTCTTGCGTTCAGTTCGCGTATCCGCAGTTAATTTTTAATATGATAGTCAATTACTGTGGGTTATTCCGCGAAATCGCCCTGTAGTCCTGGTCCTTAGGGCAGAGCCCTCGGGATTCAGCCATGGGTGGTAGTAAGTGAGTGCAATGTTCGGAATACGGTTGTGTAGGTAAGCCATTCAGCCATCTTTTTCATCCTATGTGGCAGGTACCACTCCGAAAGCGAAGCCCCCGTGCGATTATTAGATAGTTTCTTCGCTGAGCATGCCGATGTATGTACCATAAATATCGCATGGCGCCAAAAGGCTTGCATGCAAACAAAATCGCTATAGATCCAGGAGGTATTCTCTAATCCAGCATTCTATGCCACTTGTCCAGGTGGGTTCGTTATAGCACGTCGTTTTCTAGAATTACTTCCTACCAATTATCTGGTCGCATATTATAATTTAACAGGTTAACAAACAAAAACAGTACGCATATTGAGAAAAATATCATATGAAGTGATATTTCGTTTCTTTTCTATTTGTTTCGAAGATTTCTGCCGTAGCAAATAATCGTATTTCCCTAGTGAATAAAATACGTCATCGCCACGTCGACCCCTCTCCTGGCGGCATTTCAAGAAGTTCAACGCTAACGAAAGATTCCAGTACATGGCGTGAAGAACGCTCGTGGAGAAGGACCTGATCGTGTAGCAGTGGAACGTGGTAAACATGAATTCATTTACTTCGCAGGGTTGACAAAAATGTATTGTCGTTAGACGACATTTGCAACGAAGTCAGCAGATACGCTGACAACTTCTGTTCAGTGGAATGTCCGTGAAATTTAGGTTGCATTCGCTGCTCACATTGCCGGGGTTTAAAGCGAAAGCCGTAGATCTCTGTTTCAAGAAAAGCTGTAACGCACAGTCATGGACAATTGAAACACAAATCGCGCAACGCACGGCCGAAGATACCGGTCCCGTCACCTGGAGGCGGCTGGCGAAAAGAGACGGAGATGCGCAGTAGAGGTATCAGGAACAAGAGTGCGTATCCCACTGCGATATGGTGCCCTCTCCTCGCTCCCACGCTTGTCTTATCGCCATGCCGCAAGAGCGCTAAAAAAATCTAACGAAGCTTGCACTCATGTGCAAGACTTGAAACGCGAAGCTGTTGTAGGTGAGCATTGAGAGAGACACAGCTAGTTTCAGTAGCACGCCCTGCCTTTCGGATCGCCGCCTCTTCCTCGGCCATGCGAACTATTCGCGGGCGGGCCATGCCGAGAACTGTGAAGACGCTGCATGCGAACGGCGACGCGAGCTCCCGATCGAAGGGCTCTCCTGCAAAACTGAGCGCATGAAGCGGGGGACACATGAGCGGAGAGGAATGCGCACCCGCACGCGGTTTCGCACTCTGGAAACCGGTCCGGGGCGGCCAGGAGCACGCATGATGGCTACACGACCGGTTTGGGAGAGGGGAAAAACGCGCGTGGGAACGCGTCGCTCCCCGGACATGCGTCTGGCCCTGGAGCACGCTCCTCTCGAGTGTTGCGGCGGCCTGGTAAGATGTCGGCACCCCACGCCAGACAGTTCGGGCCCCTTTCCCTTCCTCTCCGCCCCCCCCCCCCCCCTCAAAACCTATTAGCTTAGCTTAGCGACGGCCGCTATCTCGTGTCTTTCCGTTATTGCGTGGGTATTGCGATAGCTGCGCGACGCTACGCGATAGTGTTCCTAGCGGGAGTTTTCGGCGCTCACGAACCCCGAATGTACGGCCAGTAACAACCGCTCCGCTGTTAAACCACTTCTGTTAGCGATGCGGGGACAGATAACTGCGGCCATTGCGTGCTCGGCGCACACGAACGCCCGCTTTCCGTCCATGCGGGCGTCACATTGCCGACATATCTTTGCATGGGTGGTGCAATAACTTGAGCAAATAACGATGGAAACCTGGGTCACGCCCAAAACCATGTTCAGTGCTGCCCGCTCGGGTTCTACAAGCAATGAGGTGAATGCAAAAAAAAAAAAAACGAGAAAATCGGGCCGCCAACGTAGTTGTGCAAAGGCAACTGGCCCATAAATTGGAGCTGTTTAACTTCTTAATTGGTTGGAGCTGGCTAACTTCTTAAATTTTGTGAATATTAGAATTCTGCGAGTAAATATTCCAGCCCACAGAATGCTTGCAATTATTATATATCATTGGAGACAAATTCTGGTGGTACATTTATTGTTTTCTACAAGCACCGAATGCCCGAAGAGACTCAGCCATGACTGCGTCAAACAAAGGCGTGTTATTGGTAGACAGCCCATTGTTCAATTCTCGAGCACTGCACCACAAACGCACAACATTTCAGTGCCATAAGAAGTTAGGCGGCATGCTTTTTGGCTGTTTTTCTTCAAGAACGTATCAAAACTCAACAGTATGCCTTCCGAGTGCGTCCACGTGCTCTCAGCATGACCAACATCCTCTTCTGCGGCGGCAATAGTATTTGCAGTGCTTGCAGCGCCCTAGCGGCATGGGGACAAGGCAAGCGTGCGAGCGAGGAGAAGGCAACATACCGCTGATACCGCAGTGGGACACACGCCCTCCCTCCCGGAATTTTAACTGCGCATGTCCGTCTCTTTTCGACGGCCGCTGCCAGGGAATGGCACCGGTATCTTCGGCCGTGCGTTCCGCGGTTTGTATTTCAATTGTCCATGGCTGTACATAATTATTTAAACAAAATCGGCGATACACAAGGTTGGAGCGCCATCCGAGCAGCGGGCGCCGGAAAGGAAAACAACAGCGATCGGATGACAATTAAGAAAAAGGGCGATGGAGCGCCCACCAGGAAAAGGAAATAGTAGCGTATAAAAATAGCAGGAAGGTTATGTGAACAGGTGACAGACCGTAAAACGTTCTGTAGGCGCATTGTGTACGTCGCCGCGTGGGCTCGGAGCTACACTGTAGACCGCTATGGGGGACCAAACACCAGGCACTAGCTGCGGGCAAGGAAGACCCAGAAAGAACGCCACGGCGGGAGAGGGTAGAGCAGCTCGCAATTCCGGTTGTCGTAACCGCAGTCCGGCGAAAGGGGCCGCGGATGAAGATGCGGCAGGTACCCAACCAGAGCAACATCAAAATTGAACACTGAGTTTTACACAAATCAACCGAAGGTACAACTAGTCTTTCGCTTTCAGGTTCTTGGAAAGGTCTAAGCATCCAACGTAATTTGCTTGCTCAAAGGGCAAGAAACGCCTTCGCATAAAACATAGCCAGTTTTCGAGTGAAAGTCTGAAATCATTCTGCAATTCCTCTGTGTGCCCATTAATCAGGGCTATTTCTTTCGATTGTTCTTTTCCTTTCTCTGTAAATGGCGCGTATGGCGGGCAGGCGAAACTGTGCTAGCTGTCGCTTTATTTTATTTTTCTCTCAAACCTAATTAGCATAGAGGAGGTGAAAGCAGAACTTCCTGGAAGCGGGAAAATCAAATCTGCAATTAGGGGCCCTTTTCGCTTTTCAGAGAAAATCACAAATACCGTAACAGTCTGCCATGAGTGATGGTTATGGCAGCGAACTCATATGAAACTGCACACCAGTGAGTGCGCACTCAACACGGGCAAAACCGAAGAGAACTTCAACTAAAACTTTTCCTTCTTTTATTAAAATCATTCGTTAATTGAGTTTGCCAATTCACTGTACTTCCATCAACGACAAATTAAAAAAACCTTTGCCAACAGCTCGAACTCTTGACGAGAGGAAAACTTTCAGCCCAAAGCAGGCGCTGAACACTGTTCGAAACGCCAAGAGCACGAAATAGAAAAACTGAATTCGTTTTTCTTTCAAGTACATGTAAACGGCGAAAGTGTACGCAATTCGGAAATGCGCTGCAGAGGAGATTTCCCCTCTCGAACTCTTGCGCAGGAGTAGGCCTCGCTTTTTGCAATTGCTCAGAGTAAAGCCGAGTGGAAATTTAAAAAAAAACACTTTTTCGACGGAGCTAGCGTTCGTGATGGTTGGGGGAAAGCCGGAAACGGAGGGGCGTCTAGTCATCACCATTATAACCTCGTTCTCGGAAACAAAACGACGCTTAAAACTACCAGACGCGAATCACCAACGCAAATAAGAGAAGCTCATGTGAGAGAAATGGAGGGCCGCTAGAACAAACGGCAATAGCAGCCATATAGGAAAATAAATAAGACTGGACAGTTTTTAACGGCGTAAAGTGCAGGAGCCGAATTCAGGCGGTTAAGGGATCCAACATGGCACTGTCAGGTGCAGTAGAGAAAACCCAGAGGAAAAGAGTGAACGCTCTGAACAGAAATGTAAATGGCTAGCGAGTAGACAATTTAAGCAAAGAGTAGCGAATAAGGAACACAAAGAACGTGATACAAAATTCGAGTGCAGGGTATCCATTTCTTCGTCGAAATTTTCTTCACGGAGTGAGAGCTCAAAATCGAACTGTCCGGGCAATCGACGGCGACATCGATTGCTCCCCCTTGTCGGAAGGTGCTACCGATGGGGAGAGACGGTAAAGTGCCGAGCTGAGATTGGCACGCTCATGGTTATCCGGAGGTGCTGTGTACGACTCGGATACTATCGAGCGAGGAAGTGCCTCGGAAAGCTAAAGAAGCGTTACGGCGGCCACATGGGCACTGTTCGTGCCGCAGGCACTCAAACTGTCTTTTGTCGGCCGGCAGCTTTTAGGTCGCCGCTGGTTTGGAGGACGACGGGAAGGCAGCCGGAACGGAGGGAGGTCCGAGAGCTAGGAATAACTGCTGCGCCATTCGGAGTCGGTCAGGCCATCAGAATCACGGAATGACATACCGCCGAAGAAGGGAGCAGTTAGTGTAGACGCCTGCAGGGAAGACAAAGGAACTGTACGGAGTTGGTGACAATGAGACCGTTAAGTAGAAACCGGTGTTCGGGTTCGGGAAAGTTTGGCGTCGTTCGCTTAGTTGTAAGTCTGTTCGTTGTGTTACAATCAGTAGCATTCTTTGCCGAGCAGCCCCACAGCCGGGACCATGCAACCTTGTGCAGTCGCGCAAAAGTGCAGAATTGGTGGGAATAGTACATTTCATCGCTATAACATAAAAAATGGCAGCATCACCACTCTATGGATGATGGCGAGGGTGCGGAGTACGGGGACTCGAAATGACATCCAAGTTGCGCCCCGAGTGACATCCGATTCTCGCCCCGACCGTCATTCGATTTGAGCCGTGAGTTGCACCTTGATTATTCCCTAAATGAAACTGCAACTCACGGCTCAAATCGAATTTCGCTTGATTTTCTCATAATAGTGGTGTGCGCACGGATGGACGCGGACGGACTTTGGGAGGTCCTAAGGTACTCCGCATTGTTACAGGCGAGGGAGTAAGCCGTTTGACTCCCGTGTACTAACTCACGGTCGTAGCCCAATGGGTAAGA
This sequence comes from Haemaphysalis longicornis, assembly GCA_013339765.2. Classification (NCBI taxonomy): domain Eukaryota; kingdom Metazoa; phylum Arthropoda; class Arachnida; order Ixodida; family Ixodidae; genus Haemaphysalis; species Haemaphysalis longicornis. The sequence goes on from CM023457.1 coordinate 67,820,617, forward strand.
CGAGTGACACTACCTCTCTCTGGTCTACCAGACACAGGCTCTAATCATGCCGGTGCCGGTGCCTGTGTGGTTTTTTGCGTTTGTAAATGCTGTACGCACGGACTCGGACGGACGTTGTGCGGTCCTAACGTACTCCGCACCTAATAACCCTTCAAAACCAATTCTCGCTCTGAACTTTAAGGAAGCGGATAGTATTGAGAGGCTAAATGACATCTCAAAAAACGGCAATATCAGAATCATCATCAGCTCTGGCAGAAGAAACATGCAGAAAACGAATTAGAAAAGTAACTCAGAAAACGAAGGAACTTATTGCGAAACGTAGGAACATGAAATGGTCAAGTACAGCTGATCAGACTGAATTATCCGAGCTGTCGAAACTGATTAGCAGAAGTAAAACTCACGCATTCCTGCATATAAAAGGGCAGTGATTTAGGAAACGGTGAAAATAGGGGGAAGCTTAAGAGCAACTAAGAGGAAGCTAGCTATCGGCCGAAACAGAATGTACGAACTAGAGGCGAGCAGGGTAACATCACGCAGAACAATTGTTAACTTTAATTGTCTCCTGCATGTAGTGATTGGGGTAAACTCCGACAACCTTTCAGAGCTGACTTTAACAACAACAATAAAATAACAAGTTCAAAATCATCTTCCAGAAACTAAACGCTAAAAGAAACCATCCTGCAAAATAACGTGGGAAATACGAATAAGAAATCCGGAAAAGGAACAAACTGTGCAACGCCCTGCGTTTCCACGCGAAGACGTTACAGGCGCACGTAAGACATCTATTCTTTATAATCGCGTAAAAAGAGATAATTGTTGCAATGAAATTTTGAGGTGCCACATAATAAGAGTAACAGAAAAATCAAATTTTGCAAAAATAAACTGACAAAATCAGAAATACGGCTTTCATACAGGTCCTCCAAAAAAGAAAAAGCAAACAAAATAAGTTTAGAAAAGAACGCTGTGAATAGAAATAAAAAATAGTGATAGTGAACCAGCACTGCACTACACCTTGCATTGGCGGAAAAATACATAATTTCGAAGCAACGACATGTATCGTTATAATGGTTTAAATACACATCATTCGCAAACAGAAATAAAGCATAACTTTAAGAAATAAAATAGTCCAACGTCTTTGGCTTCCCATGCCCAATTGTGGCTGTAAAGGACCTTCACTCTTGACATGGGGCATAAGAATGCTACGCCTTATTAGATGATAATCGGAATTTCTGCTGATTTTTCGCACCCTGGGCGGGGTGAAATCAGTTAGTGCACAGTACAATGGGCAGTACTTCGGTGGTAATCAACTACGAGTGATGTATCTTTTCTGCGTGCTTGCTACTTGCACGATATTTTCTCCATCGCATACAGCACAGGAAGTTTGCAGTGAGATTTCGCACTGCTTGAAGCCTGCTTCCACTTGTACCCAGTCATATATCCTAACTACGACCAAGTAAAGTTGGTCGTGATCCTAACCAACACACGCAGAGGCTACCGTAAGCTCTTCAATGTATTTATTTGAAAACATCCCAATTGGCCAAATGGCTGATGGGATTTCCGTGTGCGCGAATATTTTTTTTTTACTTAGACGAAGTTTTCAAACTAGCAATGAAGCTGAAACGAAATAGGCAGCGAGTTCATCAGTAATCAAAGACATAGCCCGTGAAGAGTAAAACAAGAAAAAAATATGTGGTTTTACATAACACGAAGTCACCGAGAAGTAGGCAAATGGGATTATCTTAACCGGTTCGAAAACGGATCTGTGAGGTGCAATAAGCTACCAACTCAGCCAGAAGCGTTCTCCTTTTTATTTTTGTTACCTGTTCTTGTGTTTCAAAAAGAGCCATACAATAACGACATATTACGAAACTCAAGCATTGCAGATTAAACGACGCAGAGGGAAGAAACAATTTATCCAAACACAGGCAAATGAGAAATCGTGTAATGAGTCCCCTTATATGAATTTCTAATATCATTTTGCGTTTCTTTATGCTCGCGTTTCCGCCAGACCGCTGATTCAACATCCCCCGAACCCCACAGCAAGATTGTGTCTTCGACTCATCATCGGTGAGCCCTGCTTTAGTTCTCACAGCTGATGCCTGATACCAGGATCGAAAACACTCGTTTTCCTATTCCTGAAGCGCAAAAAAAAAAAAAAAAAAAGCGAAATATACTTACCAGACACAAACAGAACTGATAAGCGCGGCTTTTCGTCGTTCCCGCCACGCGTATTTCAGCTTCGCGACGCTACAATCGATTTGCACACACTTACTCGACCGCTAATGGCCGCTGTGTCGTTTCGTTCTCAACACCACCTTCCCAGGCCGGGACACTGATATTGCTAGAGAAGAACATGAAACTACAACGGGTTCTCTGAGCTGACGAGTGAGGATTGAATCAGAGGGAAAGGGGCGATGGGGGTCCGATTCGAAATCGATGCCGCAGTAAGCGTCGTACACTGTCTCGCTGTTTAGGACGCCCCGGTAAGCTGTCAACCGACCTTTGTCCAGGATTTGTTAAGTGCAGAGCACTTTAGGGGCTCGCCTTGTCGTCGT